>JAWWEU010000160.1:23976478-23990752 GCA_035583155.1 Acropternis orthonyx
AAAGAAAAGGGAAAAAAAGAAAAGGGAAAAAAAGAAAAGGGAAAAAAAGAAAAGGGAAAAAAAGAAAAGGGAAAAAAAGAAAAGGGAAAAAAGAAAGACAGGAAATGAGGATCAGAATATGGCCAAGAATTTGGAGAAATTATGTACTTAAGGTGGAACAAGCTAATGTCTTTAAGGTGGATTCCATTTGCAAACTACTGGATTAGTTTTTATTTCTACACATTGAAGTGTGTTCAGTCTGTTATCCAGCCCAGCAGTCAAGAGGTCAGCAGGATTCAACTGCATTCTCTTCCTGCTCCCTTTCCCCTCACAGTCCTGACAGGAGGAGTTGCTCCTTCTAAGGCACTCAATACTCAGAAAAGCAAATTTCTGCAAAACCAGAATCCTTTTGTGAGGAATATTTAACATTACTCAGGGCAGTTTACATAAAAACTACAGCACAAGAAGCTGGAGATCAGCTACCCAAGGCTGCAAGGGACCAGCTTGCAGGGATGGATCATATAATCAACATTTCTGGAAGTGTTGCTCATGAAAAACACCCCCTTTTTTCTAAGAGTTTAATTCTCCAGCAAGAACGTAGTGTAGTGCTCCAGAGCAGCACAGAGGATGATAGTTGACACCCCACACACTTGTCACACATATGGGGAGCATCTAGCCCATCTTTCAACAAGAAGAGGGGTTTCTCAACTCAAAATTGAGTTGAGGCCTTTTAGACAAAAACCAAGCACGTGCTGCATTCCCCAGTGCCGGGGCATCCACTGTCCTTCCAGCACATTGCCATGAAGGAAGGTGCCGTGTAAACCACTGCAGCAAGTGCCACCATTCTGCAGAAGGCATTTCTGCTATATAGAAAAATGTGTCTTTTGGGTTGGCCAAAAGGAGTGTGTGAGAAAAGGTGGGGGGGAAAAAATTCTGCTCATTGTGGAAGTGTTAGTATGGCAAAGGGAAACCTATACTAGTAACCAGGCTACATTTCAGAAAGAGAATACAAAAATAAACTAGAGATGTCTTGTAATGGTTCTCCCCTCAGAAAACCTATGTGCTTAATTCCCCTATCTGCAACTTTGGCTTCCACTTCTGTGGATGATTAAAGGAGAAAAAAATGTGACCTGACCAAACCCAGGCATTTTTGAGTTCCCCCTATCTAGAGTGCCTTCCTGGCTCCACTGCTATCTTTATTAGCTTATTCGCTCTATGGGACAATTAGATAGAAGAAAAAAAAATCAGCTTTCTAAGTAAGGGAAATCAAGAAAAACAACAACATTGCTTCAGTCAGCATTTTCATAGTCCTCATTCACAGTTGATAAATCAAGCAGAATTCAAACAAAAGCAAGTTATGACTTGGGAAGGGAAAGAGGAAAAATAATCCCTGCAATTACAAGTTGAATGGAAAAAGATGACTAGACTAGATGTTTTGCACTGCTGACAGATAAACCTTCATTTTTAAGCTACCTGTTGTATCACATCTTGTTTAAAGAGAAATGGGATGTCACAGCACTTGTATCACACTAAGATGCATGACAAGGGGCAGAATCATGAAATAGCACTAAAATCTAAATGCTCTGTGCGAACCCAGATGAAGAAAGCTCTCATTAAGTACTTACCCTGACACCTTATGCCACTGAGAATATATAACCTACACTTTCCCCACAAGCATTTAAAAGGGAGATTCTTAAATTAAAACTCTCTGCTATGACTGCTGTTCCAAATACATAACAAAGTTTTATATACAACAACAACTTCATCTGCCTTTGGAATACAGTCTTTCTACATTACGAATATCTAATGTGGACAGGCAGAAGTCAAGGCAAATTAGTTGAAACCACTGGTAAGTTTGGAAAAAGGCTATAGCCAGCAAATTGTTCTCTTATATCCCTGAAAGTAGCACTACCTGCCCCAAATAGCTCAAGAGATCACAATCAGCCTTTCAGCATTGCTATAAATACATTTAAACACATTGCAGAATAGCTCTTATACTGGAAATACATTAAAATTACACACAACAGAAAGCCTTGTTAGGTCTCACAGATCTTAGCTCAGATACGGGCTTTTAACTTGAAGCAAGAAAAAAACCCTCTAAAACTACAAGTTAAGGCATTTCCTCACTGGAATGGTCCACAGCCTTTGCAGACACTGTCGTGCTACTTTAATCACCATTGTATTGCCTTAGACTTTTCTTTATGTTTCTTCAAGAGGCATTATGAACAATTTGGGCTTTCTTGCCCAGCTACAGAATTATTTAAATGCTAACATTAAGTGAACGATCAGAAAAGCTCATTGTCACAGTTTCTGCAGCGATCAGGCTACATGGCTTTGTTACCTTATGTACCACCATCCTTCCAGGTTCTTTTGGATGACCTCCACGGTGACCCCTTTTTCGAACCCAATCTCATCCTTCCCCTGGCTGGCGTATGGTTGGATAGTGACATATTTCTCTTCTAGTGAGGGGAGAAAAGGCAACATCAGTTAGGGTCAGAATCAGTCCAGCTGTTTTCCTGTACTGCTTGCTTTTAAACTGCTATGCCGAGATTACGTGAAGCCATTACAAAAGGCGGAGCCCTGCTCGGGGGCCCACTGGTTATTTATGCTGACGACATGATAGATAATCAGCCCCTTGCCACTACCCTGCTGCTGATAATCACAAAATGTTTCCATGCCAATAATGACACAAAGTCCCCAGAGAGCTTTCCCCCCTTCTTCCCCCTCCTCTCCCTCTAAGTTCCTCGAGCGGGTAAGGGAGAGGATTTGAAGCTGGACTTAACTCCCATACTGTAACTTGACAGAATCAATTCGGCTGCCAAATCAGCCAAGCGTCACCACAGGAGCTCCAGCCAGTTGGCTCTTTGCACACACACATGGCTGCACAAAGCATTGTGTTACTGAAACCCGAGTGCTGCATCCCCAGAGGGACAGATCTCCCCAACTCAGAGGGGCTGGCCCAGCACACTGCTCTCCTTGCACCTCCCAGGCAGCATAGGTCTACAGCAATGAGCTTGAAACAACATCAAAAATGTGACAAAAGAATAAAAGAGGTCTGCATTCGATGGGAGATGATATAGCATTTGCGTTCATGGGTTGTGAAGTGTCTCACAAACATACTTTTGCTAGTCTTGACTCCAGAGAAATGCACGTGTGGCTGTGGTAAAGGAGGGCCAAAACTCAGAACTAAGACACATACTTCAAAAGCACCGACTGGATTTCAAGTATGCTGTTTGAGCCAAAAACTTAGCATCCCTATTCATCCCCAGCATCTATCCCCTTCCCTGCTGGGCAGAGGTAAGCCGACTTGCTGAGAGCAAGCAAATGAGCAGAGCAGAACAGACACTTGTCAGCATCTTCCTCCACCCACCGGGAGACATTTCCTGCCGCATTTCCATCACACTCAAGGTCAACCATTTCCTCTGGAGGCTAAAAAACTACAACTGGCATTGAAAACTTGAACTACCAGCCTTCCTCTGCAGCAGCAGACACAGAAAATGTCACCAAGCGCCTCTCCTCAACCCAAACTACATTGCATGTAACAGCATGAGTTTCTGTAGCTAGATGAAAGGCAGGGAAGGCAAGCAATAAAGTGTGTCCCAGCCAGCCACTTTCTACTGGCAGTCACAACAAGGCAAAATAAGGGATGGAAAAGAACAAATAGAAGACTGACAGTGCACAGGAATGGGCAAGAAATTAAGTGGATCCAGAACTCCTGTCCACTGCAGAACAAAGGAGCTATGAAAAGGTTGCAGCAACTTGAAGCAAGCACTCTTCAAAAGAGTAAAACAGATACAACCAACTGGTTTTGTGGCTCAGTTGCACTTTGTTGTTGAATGAGGCATGCAAACCTTAATAAAAAACCCAAATGAACCCTTACTGAGATAAAATAAGTAATAATACCTCAGAAAGGAGAAAATAATGTTGACAGAGCATCTGATGGCAGAAAATTCAGCACAGCTACATCTCTGAAATCAAGTTCTCTTGATGGGTCAATTTGGATCCTTCTAATTCTGATGGGGCAAAATCTGCCAAAACCTTTACCACCAAGAGGAAAACACTCTTTACTGCTATCTCCTAGCAGGGCTGCTTAACTGTCTTACCACTGGTAAGAAATTCCAGCTAGTTTATAATTAGCAGTATCAGAATATGACACATTCCCCACAGAAACACTCCACTATAGGATGGGGCCTGAGAAACGAAACTTGGCTAATGAAACCCAGCTTTCAAGTCACAGGACAATTTCCCTAACTGGGTTTCCACTCTGCCCAGTAAAATTGGATGCATTTTTTCTCTATTTCAAGTCACTACTGCAGAAGCAGCTACATGTCTAGTTTCCACAGCACACAAAGCCCTGAGCACTAAACTGAACTGCAGAAGATTCCTGGGCAGCTAGATCTTGTCCCTGTGAGGGCCAAGGGAAAGTTCAGAGCTGCACTGTCCAGATACACATTGTTTCAGACACTTCCAGGGATGTTTCTAGGACAGTAATAAAGAGCTAAGCATATATTTGCTGGGCCTTGGAAGAAAGCCCTGGGGTTTTTTTCCTCCATACCAAAGCTGCCTTATAACCCAGGCTATCAGAGTTCACTCTTCCTGCTACAACTACCACAGAAGTTTCTGTGTTTATTCTGCTTTTCCTTCACAAGAACACCAGTCTCTGCTGCAGCTCAAGCCAGCTACTCAGCTCCTCTTGCTGCACTGAGTGGTCCCACTCTTCAGAGATGTGACTTCCCTTCTTCTGCAAATGACAGGATAGGAGGCCATATGTGAGGTGATCATTCCTAGCTTTCAACACAACTTTCCAGACTCCTGCTCCAACAGGACTTCTCCTGTGTGAGGAATTGAGATACCCATCAAATCCAACAGCATTTGAGTGTGATCACTCCAGACAAATCAAAGTTTGGGGTGAGGATCCTTTGCACATTAGGGTGCAATGACCTTACAAACATTAGATTTTTTCCTCCCACCCACAAAGCACCTTTCTCCATTCCAAATATAGATGAGTGGTTTGCCAGGGGGAAAAAAAAAAAAAAGATAGCAGATCCATGCAAACTAGTAAAATAGCCAGCAATTTCTGCAAACACACCGCCTGGGCCTGCAGCTATGCATGTGGGTACATATCACCTGTTCATTACTGTCTGCCTTCCTCTCAGCCACCAACTCTGGACTTCCCTTCCAATTTAGTTTAAAGGCAAGGCAGAAGAGCAGAGATGTCCTCAGACTCCTCTTATTCTGACTACAACTGGCTGGGAAGGGCTGACCATGCTGTTGAGGTGGCACATTTCACAGCAAAAACTACAGCCATTTCCAAGACTACACACATTTGGTTTCCTCGAGTGCTGCAGGCGATACCTCAAACATACATGAGGTTTGTAACTTAAACAGTATTGTGGCTATATGGCCCCTCTTGTAATCAAGGTGTAAATTTTGTTTTGTTTCTCAAAGATTGTCTCTAGCCAGTGGACACTTTGCATAGACCAAGACTTGCTGAAGGGAGCGGGGGAGCTTTCAGTAGATGTATCACTTAAGAGGACTGATACAGCATTCAACATATCGGGTTATTATTCAAAATGTTATTATTCTTCTTTAAGAGAAGATATTTGCTGCTTCACAACTGATACATAAAGTTACTGTAAAAACTTAACATAGATAAGTGGTTTCATAGAATCAGAAGAGCATCAGCCAGTAGAACAACACTGCTCTGAGTTATAGTGACAAATCGGATGTACCATGCTTGTTTCATTCAGCTTCTGTGACAAGCAATAGCATAAAACACAGGTCGGTGAACCATCCCAGACCTACTATTGAAGTTATATGCCCAGATCTAGACAGAATACAAAAGTGTATAATTTTGGTTTATTAGGTTTCGACTTAAGAATTAGAAGGAAGGGAAAAGAAAAAAAAGGCAAACAAAAGGCTAATTTGATAATTCCCCAGCTGCAGCTTCTGTTACATCAACTTGTTGAGGTCAAGTGAGCAGAATAAACTTTACTACATGCTCCAAAGCACATACAACAGCTAAGAGGCTGAATTTTTTAAATAATGGGATGAAAGTCCTACTCTCCCTTCAAGGTGAAAATTGCAAGAAGACACTTCTGTTCTTAGTGAGTGACATCCAGAGATCTATTAATAGCTCAAATAGCCACCTTCACTTATATTTCTTTACCACTAATTTGCAGGTCAAAGGTACCTTCCCCAGCTGAACTGATGGAGGCTCCTCTACTGGAAATTCAGCTGCATTAGTAAATCTGAACAAGGCAAACATGAAGAAGCAAAGCCTGTTTGGCAAAGACCTACAATACAAGTCTGTCACATCATGCATTATCCAGCTGGAACCTACTTGGGTTGGAAGGAAAGGATTAGCATGTGTCTTTGTCCCCCCTCCCCAGACACTATGTAAAATATGCACACGAAGAATTCCTGCACTCTTTGTAGTACCCAACTCATACCACACTGCTGTAGCTGTGCTCTGCCCAGTCCTCACAGACACCCTAGCAGCCCCAGTGGTCCGTTCACTAATTATTCCAAAGCTTTACTTCTCTATCAATCTTTCCCCTCTTTCCTTTCCTCCTTCCCAAATAAAGGCAGGTTTCTGTTTCACTCTCATTCTACCTAAAGTCTCCTGAAGAAATACAATAGAGGCTTAGGGTCAAAATATAGGGACAGATCTTGGTGGATCACTGGGAAAACAGTGTGGACAGCAGAGGACAGTACCCATGTCCTTGGAACAGCACACAATACTAGAGAGAGGGCTTTTTCTAACAACGAAGATTTTCTCCAGAAAATGTAGCATGAGTCTAGGAGGTGTGCACATATCCAGGACTAAGGATTTGAGCCATTCAATGCCCTGTGTTACAGCCACATACACAATGTGGTCTGTATAGATGTACACAACAGACCTGGTACAAGGAAGTCACTGGTATTTGAGAGTTATGGATCACACTTTTGCAAGCCAAACATCTAATATCCTTCCATAACTACTAGAAACGGACAAAAGAAGGAAAAAAGAAAAATGAAAATCAAAAACCACCAAAATCCACCAAACCAACAACACAACCTTTTTCTCTTCCTCCAACAACATCACAGTGTTCTGTCAAGCTGAGGCCTTTCCTATAAACAAACAGCAATAGCTTTTTAGTTTTAAAGTCACCTTGAAAACAGTTTTTGAACACATGCCTAGTGCTGCTGTAAGCAGAGACCATTTGCTTTTCCTTCCTTCATCCTGCCTTGCACCTGTCACCTCTCTTTGCACAGTTCACAACTCTTTCACAAGATGCATGTGAAGCCAACCTGGTCAAGGAAAAGTTAATATGGCTCTAAGTCTGGTTTGGTTCATTACAGATCTGCAATGGAAAAGGAAAAATGCTAGGGAAAAAGAGGCTGGTTCTTTCAGTGGTTACACAAACTCTGTAAAACTCTTCTCAGTACTAAGGCGGGCCAGTTTGTATGTAGCTTCACTTCATTTTGAGAAAAGAGGCCTATTTCTCAGACTGCCTGAAGCAGAGTCAAGGCAACCCATACAAAACTTGATCTAAAACCTGGCTAGGATAGTTTAAGAGTGCCCACATGTCTTCTCCCACCCCTTTTAAGATGCAGCTTTATGAACTGCAACTTTTCACATAAAAAGAATTTTTAATACTGCTCTTAAACCATCATATGATTTACAGCAGAGCAAAATGACCTGTAGGCACCTCGGCAATTCTCATCAAGTAGTAAAAAGTCACCTCTGCAGCCATAGTATAACGAGGACTGAAATACTTGTTCTTTCTTGGCCATGATAGAACATACTGGCTGCAGAAAAATGAGGGGTGCTACATTTGACCTGTTAAATTTTAGATAACTTAATTACATGTATTTTTGGATAATGGCAGACCCTGACAATAGTGCTTTATGTTTTTCCTTTTTAATATGATTGCAGCTTGTAAATAGAGAGCAAGCAGAAGTGTACATTTCAGCACGCTCTCTTTAAAAAGCATATTTCCAAATCAGTTTTCTTTTGTTTCACCTGCTGTATTTCTGTCTACTAGTAAAAGAGGAGTCTCAAAAGAAGTTTTAAGCATTGGGCATGGCATTTTCCACACCCTGTTAGGTACATCTCTCCCACAGGAAAAGCCTCAGGACAGCTATGCTGAAGGACCATTTGCTCCTGAAGAAATTGTACCTACTTGACTAACAGAGCAAGACACTGAACTTGACAGCCCATGAGGTCCTTCAGTCCCATCTGTCAAACCAGAATTCCATATTTTACATGTGTGCCTGCGCACACACACACACACACTACACAATTAAAGTTATGAGGTGTCTTGAAAAGGCATCTTGGTCCCTCCTCTGGCTGTCTGGATTTATACTTACTGTCGGCTCAAGGAAAGCAGACCTACAGTTTTACTGCTCAAGTTGTAACATAGAGCTCTAGTAGCACTTTCCAAATCTTCCTTATTCAATCTTCCCAATTCCCTTGGCACTGATTATTTCAGATTCCTCCCAGTCTATCGCCAAGGTGACAGACTTGCCCCAACGTTTTCAAAGTCCTCTACCACTGCTGTTCATTGCTGCCAAAGCTCTAATCCAGCCCTTCAACCCCTTTTGCACAGCCACTACAGCCACCTCCTGCCTCATTTGCTCCCTTCCCAGCCTTTCAGCACACTGCTCTTGCTGAAGGCTCTTGGCACAGCAGTGCTCTGGCACTTCAACCAGGCTCCTACCAAGTGCATACCCAATTCAGTTGTCCCGTCTTGAATTTTCAAGCTTATGTGCTGTGCCTGGCTTTGATATCCTACTACACAGTCTCACATGTTCATGTGGATTTCCAACTCCTTCAAATTGTGTGATCTTTTCCCACTCAGCCTCATGCCTTTCTCATGATGCCTCATCAGCCTGAGCAGGCTCCTTCCTCAGGGGTATCAAATAACCCGAAACTCTCCAATCCTTCCTAAAATAAGCCTTACCTACCCTGATTTCCTGCCTTACCAAACAAGCTTAATTTCATTCCTTCTCTGAAAGCTTTTAAAAATACTAAATAAGTATCATTTTCCACTGTGAAAACCCCTTCGGTAGCAATAAGATGCATGCCAAATTGCCACTTGCCCAGGTTCCTCTGATGCACAGATCTCCTTCTCTTTGTTTAGGCTGTAAACTCTTTGGGACAGAAACCTTGCCTTTAAGCAGCTAAAATACCATGCACGTTTCCAGCCCTGCATAATCAGTCTCATATTTCCCAGGCAAGTGGCCAGTGCTCATACATTTCTGCTTCCAAGTTCTGAGTGCCCCATTTCGCATACCTCTCCTTCACCTCTAAGTTTGCTCTTTTCTGCCTCCATTACTAAGTGTGGAAGTTATCTGCAGCACTTCAGGAACCAACCAAATAAGGGAGTAATTTCCTTTGCTCAGCTGGTACTTGTGCATGCTCCCAACTTTCTGTGACCCCATCCTTGTTTGATATGCTAGTAGGGGTGGGGGAATTGGGCTAGAAATTAGACAATTAACGATTTCTCAGCAAAATGCAACACCCCCAAACCTACATCTTCCAAACCACAGAAGAATTTTCTTTCAAAATACTTTCCCCTCAGTCAGCAGTCTGCACTCGCCCTCCCCCACTCCTCCGCTCCACCCCCCCTTTGTCAGACCTGCTTCTGGAAAAAGTCTTGCTGTTCCAGAAAGCGATGCATTAATTCAACATGGACTTTGTTTTACTTGACTAAATATGCAGCAGAGAAAAAATAACTGTCCACAGTTATCACATGTGTTCATCTGCAGACAGGAGCTCTTCAACCTTTGTCCTTCCTTTCCCTCTGCCCCCAACACCTTTTTTGTTTTAAATAACAGAAAACCTTATGCCAACAGATAGGAAAGAACAATAATGACATTTCTTCCAAACAGTTTCGTATTGCGCATGCTCTTTCTTCAACCAGCAAGAGGCAATAAACATTTACTACTTTGCTTGGAGAACAGAGGGGAAAAAAAAGAAAGAACACCCAAAGGAAAGAACAAACCAAGGTCTGAAACTGCTCTGTGGTGTTTAACACAGCAATGTCACTCAGCCTTCTGCTGTGAGTGACAAACATTCCATCAGCATCAAGGACAAGCAGAAAAAGAGTGAAAACAAAGGCAGAAGTCCCATGGGTAATGAGGGGACTGCCAAAGAGGGCAGAGCAGCCCTTGTGAGGTGCAGGAAAGGGTAAAAGTGCACAAGCAGACCAGCCAGGCTGGCTTAGCAGCACTGATCAAATGCTCTTTCCACAGCTGGAAAATTGGCTGCACTACCACCCACCTGGGCTAGGACATGGCGTTTCAGCATCAAGACTAACTCGAGATAGGGTTCAAGTATCAAAACCGCTGGGTTATGGGGCTGCCTTCTCTCTACACACTGTCCACCTCTCCCCATCAAGGTCCCACTCTCTCTGAGACAGGCAAGCCGTTGGAAGACCTACAGTTTCCAATTTCTAACTTTTTCAATGAATAGTTTATTCCTTGTGCTAGGAGCTACTCTTAAATAATAGGCTCATTTGGCAGAAATTCAGCCCATATGTCACTCACTGTATTGTTGGTATAAGTAACTTTAAAGTACTTCCCTGCATTGTAACAGGATGTGCGTTGGGCACAAAACCAAAGCAGCAAGAACTTATGCCAGATATCTGCCATAAAAGACAGGCATGTAAATCCCCAGTTTTACCAACGAAACTGTAAAAGCACAAATGACTTTCCATTAATTTAGCCTGTAAACAATCCTAAGTTCCCTTCCAGGGGAAGTTCCAAAGAAATACATGTTTAGAATTACTATTTAACCCAGTACAAAACATTAACTTTGCAGCTTGCGGGTCTAAGCAGTGTCAAGACTGAGGAAAATTATAAACTTTCAGGCTTCTCCTCACAACCTGTATTTGTATTACTGGAGTTTCATAATGTGTAGGAAAAAGTTCAGAAAATGTACCACATTTAAAAACATTTATCATTTAAAAAAAAAAAAGCAAGCTTTGCAGCTACATAAGAAACATAAACCAATGTAATCTCTTAGATCTGGGCACACCACAGACCATTTTAAAGAGAAAAGTTCAGCAACAAAAGTCATCTGTTTCTCTTTGTAGAAACAGACTACAGCTGTTCCCTTTACCGGTTTTTTCAGCTTTTAAAAAAGGAGCACTACCATGATATTCAATAATTTGTCTTTCATGTTTCTTATTCACAGACCCAGTAACATTGCTTCCAAATATCTGAAGTTCAGGAATGCTTAGCCTCTTCAAATGGCTTTGGTAAGGGTAGAAATAAATAAGCCACATGCTAGCCCTAATAATTCTCTTCAGTTAGACAGTCTGTAACAGGGAAGCAAACACCCTCCCTTTCTGCACTCAGGCTTTCCCAGTGTTTTCAGTATCTAAGTCACTTAAAAAGTCCTGGCCTTCTGAAACAATGCTTAGTTCCTTCAGTTCTGGCCTTAAAATGATTCTATCACAGACCCAGTTGATAAAAATGCTTATTAGTGGTATCCAAGTGTAAATATAAAGGGAAGCATCCTTTACAGCTTGCTTTTAAACTCCAGCAAACTCTCGGAGCTAACCTTTCCAACAGCAGGGAGTATCTCAGGCAGAACATCACTGGGTGGGAAGAATTTCAGCCAACATATTTAATTGAGTCTATTTCCAAGGAAGAAGCCAAGTGGGGGAGGGGAAGCTGTTTTGCTTGTCTTGAACAATTCTGGCAACCTCCTGTTCTAACAGCTCTAGTTCTTCTGTACTTTGGAGCAGGGACTTGAAGGTTGGTGGCAGGGGGGGGTGGTGCATGCATGCACTTCATGCACTCTCCCATTTCAGTGCAAACCCACCCAAATTTGGCCTTGTTAGAAGTCTTTTAGGCTGGGATGGGAGGGAAAGAAGGGAGAAAATCTCTTCTGACCTCATATAAACTGTGCTCTGCTAGAGAAGAGCAGGCTGGACACCCAGAGAGACTTGTCCTTTCAACAACTGCAGTTTGGAAGGCAGAGATGTCTGTACAGGCTACAGCTATGCCAGATGATGAAGCCACTGTCTCCAACCTGTGCCCAGACATTCAAATCACTTTCTTTACTTCCAATGAGCCTGCTCTTGTAAAAGCTCCCTAACCTACTCTTTCTGATGACATTAATCAGCTTATTTTTAGCCAGCCTGGCTAGTTGTAGCTGATATATATTGGAGAGAACTTATAGAAGCAGCTCAGTCACAGAGGGTGCCTCAAACCTTGGACAGAATTATAGAATGCCACAGTTTGTGCCAAGTTCAAGTGCCAAGATTTATTCTGAGTTAAAGCACGTATTCTCCAATACACTCAATCCCCCAGCCCTGTTTGGGCTTAATAGGAAGAAACTGTTATGAAGCAAGAAAATGGCAGGGATGGAAGAGATTAGGGGAGCCTGTGATGGGGAAAACTACCAGGGAAGACACTGGCACTGGTCAGAGGGCAGGTCTGGGGAAGATGCACATGGACAGTGGGCATCAAATTGTAAGAACGAAAACTTGGGAATGCAACTTGGGTCCTTAAGTCTTAACCAGCTGACTGTGCTAAGGGACTGGTCATGCAGTCTTAATGTTTTACAGAGTTTCATTTGCAATATTATATAAATATGAAAGGATGCATTTGTTTACACCTTTGAACAAATTGCTTAGAAAACGGATTCCCACAAATTCTCCCAGTTAAATTGCCAGGAAGCATCTGGCTGAGTTTTATAAAGCAAAAGAAGTAGCTCCCAAACTCTTGGGATACAGAAATAAGCACAACTTCTTTTTCACAAGTCAGCATGTGTGCTTATGAGGATTTTTTTTTGGTGCCTTTGGGGTGTATTTGATGGCTGAGAAGCAAGACCTCGCCTTTTGAAGGTAGTTCCAGTTGCTGCAGGGTCAAGCTACGGTAAGAAGAACACTGCTCTTGTTATTTTGGTTTCCTCAATAATAATTTGAAACAAAGTTAAAGGGTCACTGAAAAGCTGTGTGTGCTTGAGACATATGAGACTGCACGTAGAACCATCAGTAAACCCAGGAGAAGGCAAATTTGCTACTTTAAAAGTACATTCTCTCCTTAATAGGAAAAGGCATCTTTTCCTCAACTGGGAGTCATCTCTGGTGCTTACATTTGGATCCATTCCCTCAGTAAGGTTGTCTGAAAGCTACACAGAGGTGCAAATGTGCTTTGCCCCCTCCTTTCCTTTTTAAAGTGCAACAAATACTATATCTGGATGATTTTGCAAGTGGAGAAGGAGCTAGAAAGAGGTACCTTTACTCTGGGAAAGATGATTCACATGCACTGGAGAAATACATGATTTGCAAGGCTCCTCAGGCTTTACAAACACAGCTTCACCCATAAACAAAGTGTTCCCTCCACCCTGCCATGCTCACAGTTAGACCAGGAAAAGCCAAAAATAAAAAAATGAAAAAATACAGAATTAAAATGCTGCTACTGGTGGTATTTTGAACTCCTAGAAATGATACCAAAAACTCCCACAAGTTCTGAACTCTCCCCTTAGTACCATGCACCACTTGCAAGGACAAGGGGGGGACTGAAACCAGAATGATTTTTATCTTTCCACACCACCATACACTTTCCCAGTGAGTACATCTCTTACCATGGCTTTTTGACATTCACTCCATTTTAATAGCTCTGAAAGTATCATTTGTGCTTATTGAGGGAGGAAAGACTGAGTACAAATATGCCTAAAGTTAAAACACAACAGATGTGAGCTTCCCCAACAGCACAAAGAGTCAGACTACAGAGTTACCCTTGGCTACTAGCCTCCAGCTCCTGGGGTGCCTAATCCTGGCTCCAAGACACTCTCACGCTGAAATCCACATCTGAACTCTGGAGCTTCAGCCTCTCTCTACCAGAGTGCCAAAGATGCAGATGTCAACGCACAACAGCTGAAGCTGCAGCATGGCTTTTGGAGCCCCCTCAGAGGCTGGTGCCATAGGAAGCCATGAATTCACCTCGACTCTGCTGCCTGTTGACTATCCCGCCCAGCGTCCATCGCCGGTCCAGGCGTCTCAGGTGAGCCTTGCGTCGCTTAGAAACTAGTTTGGAACATGGATGGAGACAAAACAAAGGGGGGGAAAAAAAAAAGAAGAAAAAAAAAGTGATGGAGGGGTGAGGAATAAAAACAAAACGTGGCATTTACAAACACTGGTCTTGTTAGTGGGAATGGGTTAGGTGGGATGCAGATGTTTCATTTTAGTTTATACAGTACAATGGAATAAGTTAGCTTCTTGAGCCTGAGCCACACGAACCGCGCAGAACTGTAACAAATTGCAACTCTCGCTATTGGCTTTTCTCATATCC
>JAWWEU010000160.1:23990762-24052571 GCA_035583155.1 Acropternis orthonyx
CCACCCCCCCAAAACTCAAAAACCTTATACCTCCCCCCAACAAAAGCTGCACAACTAAAGGATGCAGTGGCAGTTGCATCTCCTAATTTGGCTGCATTATCTTTGGGGAATTCAGTCTATTGCATGACATCAAACCCAACAGGGTTCTAACCCTCTCTAAGCATAATTATCACACTATAAACAAACTCAGGGGGGAAAAATGGCAGTTGCTCTTATATGAGTTCCTTGTAACAGCAGCACTCAGGAACAGAACCAAAGTGAAAAGTGTCTGATGTCACCTTGCTTGCAAGATGTGACTCGCAATCGCTGCCACAGCTAATTCTCATGATCAAAACTTCCAGTATACAGATTACAGATGTAAGGCAAAATTTAACCTTGTAATTATTGAGCAGGCTCAAGAAGCTAACAAGCCAGGACTGAGTATTAGCTACACACTGAAACAATAATTTCTGCTTTAAGAATAAACAATGACAAGACACTTATGGAAATGGCATTATGAGAGCAGCTGTGCACAGAGGACACCACTTCTTTTCTGGACCACAGACTTAGATGTGTACTCATTTCCTTCTTCTGCCTGTACAGGTGTGAACGACACAGGACCCACTGGACTGGCATAGAAACATAGACAAACACTTCTGCTTTTCCACTCAAGGGCTTCAATGATAATTTGGCAACTACTGCAGTGGTGCTTGGTGCTGCCACAAAGCAATGCAAAATATTGCAAGCCGGCAATAGCTGAAGTGCAAACACAGTCATTTTGCTAGTGATGCTGGGAAGCTGTTCATAAATTCTGATACAACACCATTGATTATCATTCAATTCTTCTTATGTGCACTTATTTAGGAAATATACTCTTATACTGGAGTAGGTATTATTGTCTCCTAGATGCCATTGTGCAAAAAGTTTGTCCCCATCTTTCTTAATTTTCTCACCATGGAGTAGACAGCCCTGTCTTCTAGAACTACATTCTGTAGACATTCAGGCACAGCAAAATTATTTGATTGGGGAATTATTAGCTGAACAAGAAAAAAAATACCTTCACCAAAAATTGGCTTTTGATTTTCTACTTTTTATTAGGGGATAAGTCCCCCTCTCAGGGCTTAGATCAGAATTCTGCACCCAGCTCACTCTCCTCAGTTTCTCCCCTTTTCCTGTAAGGCCTAAACTTCTCCACATCATCCTGAGCAGAGGTGCTGTGAAGGGTGTTGAACAGATACAATATCTAGTTTGTGGTACTCTGTACTTCCCTTTTGGTCTCATGTTGGTGAAAAAACAACCACAGATTTTCAGAGGAGCTGGATATCAAGTTCACAGACAGCTGTGGTTTTGTCTAATGGAAATCAGTGATCCTCTTGGACGCCCATGGTGGGACAGAAGATGAGAGGGTTTAACCTGGTGACTTTCTCCAAATCAACAGGACATTAGACTGACAGTTACACACATTCTACACAAGAGGCAACACAGGACAGCTCAATAGACATACAGATTATAGCAGAGAGAGAAGTTAAATTCACAGGAAGGCTGCCTGCATTAGGAGGTTTCTAACCAAGAAAGGTGGTGACAAAAGATGTTGAATGTAAAGGCTTGCAGGAAGAAGGGGTGCAGAAGGTAGAGAAATTGGCTTCAAGTGTCAACACAGACACACTTGCTCACACTGGAGTTTGGAGGATTTGGTCATCCAGGAGCACCCCTTGAAAACAGTGGGTCACACAGATCCACTACACCATGTCCTCACAACATATGACCATCCCCAGTGACAGCCCTTTTATATCATAAAGATGCTTTTGAACAAGTCCGGGTTATTTCCTCCCCAGCAATACTGAATTTTGCCATTTGATCCCAAGACTTGGACTTGATTGGTCATGCCACACTTAGTCACCAAAAAGGTTGTTTATCATCAAATGTCTAAACTTTTCCAGAGAGCACTTTAACATGTTTACTTTATCAGCTCCTGTAGCTGTCGAATGTTTCTTTAGATTGTTTTCTGAATGTTTTCCAAGCCTTGCAAGATGGTGTTGGTCTAAACACAGGCCCAGGTAGCAGTCAGCTGTCTGCCATCATCCTGACAAAAGATGCTGTGCAGGCTCAGATGCAGGAAGGAAACAATTTTTTTATTCTTTCTCAGGGAACAGACTATGTAGAGGCAGAATTATTAGTAAGCTGTGTTCAGCACCTCCTTATCTTTTCTAGGTCTGCCTGGCTTGTGGGCTGGTTCCAGGCCTGTGCAAATGGGGAGAGCCAAGAGTCTGATACAGGAAGCTCCTACATCAGTGTTTCTGCCCTTTCAAAGTTGGGGGAGCACAGATTGCACAGTTGCAGGAGGTCAGCATTTGCTGGAGTTACTCTAAAACTTGTATGAGCTCTAAAATCAGGGGCTTAGGGCACTTAATCCACTTAAAGTGCCTTCCTCCTTAGTTATATCAGAGCCGCTTTGTCCTGCCTGCTGAGAGAGCTGGCAAGTTTTCCAAGTGCGTTCACTTTTATACACTTTTTTCAAGAGAGTCAATCCCAATCATTCTTTCATCTTCCGAAATAGTTACACAGAGAAAAATAGGCCAAGTAAAGAAGAACTGGAGGAGGAAAACAGAGAGGTAAGAAATCTGAGTTTATGTAGTTAATAACATAAAGCAAAGTTACTACAAAGCAAGCAAAAGCTGGGGCACATCAAAGCAGCTGTGGAGGTAACACAGTTATATTTGTCACTGAGATGGAACTGAACAGAAAGGGAAGAACAGTCTCAAGTTTCAGCATATCTGGATTTGGAGTAAGGCTGGGAGCAGGACTGCTGACCACAGGTGAACAGAGCAGTGTAATGCATTAAAAAGGACAGAGGGAAGAGATAAGGAACATTTGATGGATTTTCCATTACCCAGGACAGACTACTCTGTGGCAACATCCCCATGCAGAGTACACTTCAGAGGGCAACATGAAAGGTGGAGGAGAGCTTGAAATGAAAACAGCTTCAGCAATAAAGGTTGTCAAGCATGCACCATATTTAACAGTCAGGAATAGGGAGACAGCCACAGACCAGCAGACAAGGCATTCTTAAATGCTTGAAGAAAAGAGCAATAAGTTTTTGTACTTTACTAATAAGGAAACTTTACTAACTGCTTTTGCATCCACTAACATGTTGCATCATACCAGACTGCTTCCTGGCCTACCAGTCTATAGCCAGTCTGTCTCTAAACCCTAAGTGACTCAGGATATGGGTAGACTTGAGCAAGGAAAAATGAGTTACAAAGACTTCAGTAAGCCACAGATGTCACCCCTGGGGCCCAGCACAAAGTTAAGTTTTGCCTGTGTGCTATCTTAATGGGCAGATGGTCACTCCAACACATCTCTAAGCCTCCTGCCGGTGCCAGGAAATGGTCAGCTGAGTTTGCACATACATTTTACATAGGTGTCCTGTCAAGAGCACCCCAATTTAGCAAGAGATTCATTAGAATGGAGTAAAACATAATAAAAGTGTCCTTTGTACACAGTTGCCACATGAGAAGTCCATTAAGATGTGGTTAGTCTTTCATAATGGAGCTGAGGAACATGTGGGGCTGTACTGTTCCATTTCTGGAACCTGAATGAAGCATATTTAGTTAAAAAATTTAAAAAAAATAAAAGCAGTGCAGCTAAATATATATACATGACAAATGACATCTCAGTTTTAACAGAATGAGACCACACCAAACAAAATTACCTTTCCACACAACCACAGACCACAGCAAACAGCAGTGAAACTAGTTTCAAAGACATTAATTTTTAAAAAATTAATAAGAAGCAACCATTCAAGTTAAATCTCACTCCTTTCAATGGTCTGTGGCTCTATCATGCATCTTCTTCCAATTAGAAGCTCTCACTTGTATAATTTCTGCAAACAAGCCATGCAAGTTCTCTCCTTCCATGGACACCACCAGAAAAAAAATGTTTGGACTTGCAAATAAGTTGTCTGTATGCTTTTGAAGGGTATTATAATGAACATAATTTCAGCTTTTGAACCTTTTGTGACACTCATAGTCCGAGCTGGTCACAAAGGGATTACAAGCACAGTATTTCACTCCAATTTCTTCTGCAACAGTTTATTTACTGACACAAGATGGGAGAAGAGGTTACTGCACTCACTCAACAGCCACAAGTGGCAGCAAGAAAATTCTAAGTTTTCCTCTGGGGGAAAAAAGCATAGAACAAGCGAATACCAATTTCCCCTTGATAACAAAAAGCTTTCCGTACCTTCCCCAAATTTAGATGTGTTGATATCAGAGTCATCTCTGGTTCCATTTTGGGATTCCAGGTACGTAGCAGGCACCCAACCCTGCTCCTCTGCTGTGCTCACAAACCACCAACCTACAAAAAGAAATAGAAGTGGCTCAGTCAACATTATGAGGAACAAGAATAGTAAAACGCTACTGAGAAGATGGCAGTGTCAGCAGCTTTGGTGCAGGTTTGAGTTATTCTGCAGCTTCTTAGAATGAGAGAGTGTTTAGTCCTATTGTACCGTTTCTATTGGATACTCTCCCAGTGGTAAAGAAGCGTGCAGGCTGGCCTTGTGTAAAAATGGGGTACAATGGAGCAAATATCAATTTACTTTAAAAAACTCAAAGTCCAACCACGACAATTTTGATTCAAGTTCTGTAATTCATTGTGGCCACGCCAGTCTCTCCACACATCTACAGTATCAAAACAGTTTGTATGTGAATACATGTGTACAGGAACGAAGGTGAAACAGCACAAACACTGCCCACATCCTAATATGAACCATTACAAAGTCGAATGATGGAAACAGGAATGACTTTAGTAGAAGGGCACAGATTTCAGAACAGGATACAAAAGTGCTTCAAGAGCACTTGTAACCACAGCTGGTGTTTAACAAACATGACCTGAATTCAGTGCCTTGGCAAGTACTGCACAGGACAGAAATAAGAGAAAAACTCGAACTAAAGTGTGCCTTCAGGTCACAAGCACCAGTTAATTGTCTTCCCACCTGAGCATCAAAGTTTTACCGCTATCTATAAAAATGTTAAGTATTCACTAACTATATGGATATAACCTTTAAGTCCTGTCTGTGGATAGATGAATAAAATTATAGGCAAGCCAACTTTAGACTAAATACACTCCAACTATAACTATTCTTTGTCTCTTTACTTGCTTGGCTACATTGATCTATTGAATCCTCCACTAGTTTTAACGTAGACTCACTCACCCAAGAATTTGCTGCTCTCAGATATGAGCACAACTAGATTCTTCTCCATTGAGAGAAGGTTCAGATTAAGATAGCAGGACAATAAAGAGTCTAACAGGTAAGCAAATCACTTCTGTTGTTTTCTGTAATCTCCCAGTTAACCCCAAAAAACACAAGCTACTTTGTCAGGACAGTGCAAACTGGTGTCCAGTACCAGTCTTCCAGCCTCCCCAAGGGAAGTTGGGAAAGCTGTTATTTCTGTACATGCACCTCAAAACAGTTTAAAGACTTTAATGGCTTTCATAAACACATCAAATTTTGCAGAAGATTCCCCAGCCTGCCTGTGATGAGCAAAGGCACCATCTTGGTCTGTAAATAGAGGGGTACAAACAGTAATTAGTTTATGGTGGGGCAAAGCCCTGAGCGGTGCAACAGCCACACAGCCCTCCCACAGCTGGGATGCCACAGCCTGAGCCCAGCAAGGGGGAGGGGAAGGTCCTGGGCTGGGCTCTGTGGCCACCCTCCTGAAACAATGCTCAAGTGTTCATGCTAAAAGTCACCCAAGTTCATTCCAAATCCTGTCACGGAAGATTTTACCAGAGAACAGTAGCTACAAACCTTGTTTTCCTCCCTGGGGCATGTGGCTGGGAGACAATGAGCCCGCCCCAAGCAATAAACCCTCACTTGCCTATATGCAGCTCCTAGGCAGCTCTATTTATTTATTCTCCAAACTCAGACAAGGATTTCCATCCTCTGGCCCAGTAGAGGTTTGGAAACTTTGCTTCACAAGGCTCATGGTTGGAAAGTTTAAATTTAGTTATTCTCCCTCAGCAGGAGGTGGATTCTCCTGCCATGAAGCCCACAGCAGCGAACATGCAGGATCTGCCAGACCATTTCAAAAACACGTCTTCACGGTTGTTCCTTATTTCACTAGTAACGTATCGACATGGGCAGCAAATAGAGTTTAACACTCAGTTATAATTATGCACAAGATGTGAGAGGCTGGCTTTTGGATGATATCAATTAGACTGGAATAGTTTACGCAAGCTCTTCCAAAGAAATTAAACACAATCGCAAAAAGGACTTGCTCACGCTTAAAAATGTACATTTGGGCCAAATTCAAACCATGGCAAAACCTTCTTTGGAGAGCTGGATCACAATTCCTTGATGCCAACCCAGTGCTAGCCCATTTCACAACACAGCTCCTCTGGTTTGGCTCACGGAGCTGCACTGTGGCCCCAGAGCAGAGTTTAGTGTTTGGGGCCATAGAAGAGCTGAGCCTCCATCCAGCTAAATAGGGCTCCCTGCTAAAAGAAAACTCCTCATCCCCATGCCTAGGCATGCATACATATGCCTCCCTCACATCACTGTGCCTCCCTGCTGCCAAACCCAGCTCCTGAAAGGCCTCAGCAAGGAAACCTCTCAACTCTGCTGATCTTGCAAATAGGCTCCAATGTAACAGTTGAAGGTCAAGTCACATTTGAGCTAGGTTACAGTAAAATACCTCGACCAAATCCACTGCCATGTGCAGAGAGCGCATCTAACAGTCCATCTTCGGTTTTAAGCTGCTTTGGCTCTTCAAGCCATGACTAAAGCTAAAGCTCCTCATTGCCATAGAACTCATGAAAGTTATCATTTCTTTCTGAAGATTTGCTTTAAAAAGTCTGTGCAAGGGTAAAGCACAGATGAGAATTCTCCACAACTTCTGAGAAATTAGCAGCATTTATCCAAGTTCAGGGGAAAACAGAACCCACTCTGAAACTCTTTTCTCCTGTTCCAAGCTTGTTTCTCAGAAAGACAAAAGAAAGGCTTTAACGTGGCTTGTTGAAATAGCACATCCACAGACAAAAAGAAGTGTGTCTTACTTAATCAGACTGAACAACTGAGAAGACGGAAAACCTTTCAGCAATACACCCTGGCAGCAGAGAAGTCACAAACAGATACTCACAAGCAAGATGTGCAAGGTCTTACAGCGGCCAAGCAGACACTGCAGAGGCAGCACATCCCTTAGGAGAGCAAAGCCTGAATTATGAAGGCACATCCAAGCCATAAGCTCACGGAAAAGAAACTACAGCATAGTGTAAGAATTGACTCCTGGCAGAAAATGGCTGCAGTGCAGACAAGTTCCTCAACATAGTCCTTGCATGACAGCCATAAACTGCAAAACTTTGCCCAGCTGATCATGAAGTACTTGCTCTGCACCATCCCCTCATTAGAAGCATTAGGGCAGCTGCCATTTGGTACCACCACCCCCTCTCCCCCAGGTTCATGGGTGTTCATGGTTTGCAGACAAATTAGCCAGACTAGTCTCAGTTTGAACCATGATCGCGCTGGTTTTCTGCAAAAAACCTCTTGTTCCCTCCCCTGCCACCTTTCCCAACCCAGAGCATCATAAAAGTGTTGTTAGAAAACTTGCTTTTGAAACGCAGAACAAAACTGCATTTATTTTGAGTTTTCCCTCTATGCTGGAGTTGAGTTTGACTTCACAATTCATTATTAAAACCATTCTGCAGCAACATCTGCAGGGAATTATGTAAAGTTATCTCTGTGCATTGCCAAGCCAGTCTGAGGTTCACTCTTGCACTCACACCATCTGTAAAAATTAGGCAGTGCTTTCCAGCATGGGTTAACCCTTACAGATGCCCCTCTCTCTCAGGCATCAAAACATGACTCTAAGATTGATGTGGCACGGATGTCTAGACTGAGACTCACCAGCCCTTGTCTCTGAAGAGGATTTAAAAGGAGTTTGAGTCTCACAGAAGGCACATAGAGAGTTGTAGCCGCTGTGCCCAGACCAACCTCATCCTGAGCTTTGCTGCATTACTCCAACAGCCTTAACATTAACCCAAGAAGACAAATTTTTAAGGTAGGAGTGCAACTTTCTCCCCACACATGTTGCTGCTTTGGTTGACATCTGTCAGCATCCCTTGCTGCAACAGGCAAGATGTCTCCACACTCTGAGAGTCCATTTAGGCTCAGATAACTCTCAGGCATTTTATAAGTTACTGAGAAATGACTGGTTCCACTTGACATATATACACATGGCAAGATGATGATTGCAAAATGGATTTGTCACACTGGAGAGTGACTAAATGACAAAAAGACTTTGATTCTAAAAAAATCATGTTCTTGCTTTTAATTTTATTCCCAGTCCTCTTCCCAAAAGGCTTTTACAAGAGCAAAAGAATTAAGCAAATATTAACCACAACATGCACCATGGGAAATTACTGGAACACAGTTAAAGGAGTATCTTTTATGCAAGTTTTGCTTATCTTCACATGCATCCTATCCATCCATCCTTCAATATTGTCCCTTTCTTCACACCAACAGGGAATTAGTTATTACCATTGAAGCCTGCCTGACTGTAAGCTGCTACAAATCACTTTAAGAAATAAATACATAAAATTGCAGGATCATGCTGAACATTGGTTTCTATTTCTCTCATGAGCCATTAATTTCTCTATAGATTTTATGAGCTCAACTAAAGTAAACAAGACTGATAGCAATGCTATCGGGCACAGATATTTCTCCTGCATGAGTACACATTCTTCTAAACAAATACTTAAATAACACTCCATCTCTCAAGAGTCTTGAAAAAATCCCACTCAAGCAGCAGTCTGGTACATTTGACATGCGCTCTTTGGGCTTCTGAGAGCTGCTCTTTTTAAAGTCCTTCTTTCTTGGAAGTATCTCTTGAGACCTTTTTTTGATCCAACAACATATACTGTCCTACAAAGCAGTACTAGATGCAATTTAGTCACTTCCAGGCCTGTCACACAGACTTTTTCATGCCAACAGCTGATTACTTCCCTTCAGAGACATGATCTGCTTCATTAAAAAACAGGTAAGGTAAGAGTATTGCTACACAGTTGAAGGCAATTTCACTCCTCCAGAGCTTGTCCCACACAGTACACATGTATTTGATACACATAGCACAGCCAATCGACATTGCCTCTGACAGACCTCTTAAGAATATCTAGAAGCAGAAATAGGAAGGTGCCAGGAGTAGCATTTTACAGCAAGCTTATGCTCACACCCACTTCTCTCTCTGTGTGCTGTTAGACACTACTGGTGCCCATGCTGGCTCTGCTCTCTGTAAAAGGCTTTTTCAGTCCCACACTTGGAAAAGGCACTAGGCAGAAACCACTGAATTCATATGAAGGCCAGTGTTCAATTTCTTAGAATTTTATCTTTACGATTCACAGAAGATGCATCTTTCTTTTAAATATGGAGATACATGCAAGAGGTCTTTGTAGCACAGAGCTGACTTCAGTTTAGGGTACAGAAGTCCATGCATGAGTCACTGCTAGGCAGACTAAGGCTGTCTTCTCAGGATGAATTATTAAAGTTGGTGAAATATTAAAGGCAGCTCTCACCTCAAAACACATAATGTTTTCCAGCCTATGTGCACTGCAGACTTCACTGCAACCACTACTCAACTATGAAGCAATGTTTGTCTCGTTTTGAAGATGAAAATGGGGCCCAGAGATATGCCCAAGGAAGAAAGATGTGCTTGTGGCAGACATCCTAATTGAACACAATTAGGATCCACAGTGCAGGTTCACAATTTTTTATGTGCCAGACCCAAAGCAAACTGGGCCATATATTAGGATTCCAGATCAACCACACGCCACAGTCCTTCCAGCCAGTTCATGTCCTAGAGCTACACACTGGGAGCATGGCTCACCCGGGAAACCCCACTTCCCACAAGAAGTATTGCAACCCCAAATGCCTGTGCCTCACTTCTCTCACAGTCAAGAGCGAGGGTTGTTTCCTTGCAGCTACTGTGGTTGCACTCTAGGTACTAAGTACTGCTTTAGGAACTCAGGAACAAAATTCACCACCCCAAGTTTCTGCTTAAATCCAAGAGGTTTTTCAATTTGCTGATGAAATAGACAAGAGCCCACAGTGTTGTGACAGGGAAGAGTCGGCTTTTACATGTAAGAGAAAAAAGGATGACACCTGTCACTCCTTTCCTGGTTGCCCAGCATGGGAAATTGGGTCCTCTACATGGGTTATGAAAAAGGCCTTCTACCACAGCATTAAAAAAACTGAATGAAGGATTATAACCACAGAAACTCTGTTTTTCTCTCAAAGAAAATAATTAAGATTTAAAATGTAATAAGCAAACATTTTGTTCCTGGTACCAGTAACTACAATATCTGAAGACCATACCTTAGAAACCACACACCTGATCACTGTTCAGCAGTGGTCACACAGTCACAGGCTTCATTCTGCCAAGCAAGCTGCCCTCAATATTTAAAAATGAGTAATAGTTTTAACATTTAGCAAAGAGAGAATACATTGAAGAAGGATGAGATGCTGCACACTCCCGTGCCTTGCTCCAGTGTTCAACTAAAAATTTACAGGTGTCCCTACAAAAATGTAATAGGAACCCAACCGTAAGAGCACCACCTCAGAATTCCGACAACCCAATGTACATATTGAGTGCCCCTGGAAATACTCTTCTTTCCCTTCTTAGGGAGGGTCTGCAGTCTGAGTTGTGTTCTCATCAGAGTACAGGCTGCAGCAGCTTTTGCTTAATTTGGTGATTGAAACAACATTTGAGGGCTTCCTGACAAGAAGGGGAAGACGAAGAGCAGGAGACGGTGGGGTCTTCTGAAGACTGGGCTCTGTTGATATTTTTTACCTATTAACAGAACAGCATTTTGCCTTACGAAGATAAAAGCTGGATCAGAGGCCAAGAGCTGAGACCAGTTTGCTGTTCTCCACCAATACTTGATAGTAACTGCAAAAGCTCAGGGCTCAGAAGTAGCACAGGGAATTGTATTCCTTGCACTGCCTTAGGTGTGTGTGCTGTAACATGCTCTTCCTGCGATGACTGGTTATTGGGGTAACTAGTTGGATTTGCTATCTTAAGCCTTCCAGTCTGTCTTCTTCCTAGACTTCTACTACCAATCTTGTGATATTTGTAGACAGATACTTCTCAGCTGTGCTGTTAGCAAATCCCATTGCTGTTGTCCTCCAGTTCCTACAGCTGCAGAGCTGGTTAGCATGGAGGGCCCACTGCATGTTAATAAACATCCTAGTTATTGCTGCCACACAGATTTTTCCTGGACCAAAGACAGCTGACTAGGTGTGTACATAAGTGCTTGATACAGAGTCCCAAAGTGCATCGCAGATTCTGGATGAAATATGTAGCTTGTTTGGATTGGTTTTGCATCACATTATGTGCATAAATACACATGTATATATGTGGAAATTCACACCCTGACCTCTGCACTCAAATACATATCACCCCAGTCTTCAACTGGGATTGGAACTCTGTTTCCTTGTACTTTTGGAAAAAGCAGAAGTGATCAGAACATGGGAAAAGTTCATGGGAAAACAGAAAACTGGATAATATACAACTCAGCTCTAATACTTTATGGGTTACATCACTAGTAGAGACGTTGGATATTCTGAGTATTAAACAACTAGGAAATACCGCATTACTGTATTTATTCAAATCTTCTAAGCTAGTAGGCAACAAGCCTTTCAGAGGTGCATGTTTGGATAAATACTTATATATTTATCTCTCATACAGTTGTGACTTCTCAGGTCTGTGTGTGTAGAGCATTGTTCAAATAAAGCACACAGCTTATCTTTGGGTTCTGATAATACAAATTGATAGTTACAGACTCCAAGTGCTGTATCTGCAGCTATTTGCTACAGCCCAATTGTTACCCAAGGGCTTCCCCTCCCTGTTTAAAAAAAGAGCCTCAGATTTGTGTATTGACACAGCTGGAATAAAGGAATCTGCCAAACACGTTTTCTAGAATTGGCATGTACATCCACAAAGACATCATATAATCCAGTACAAATTACACGTTGTGTTCTTAAAGCATGGGAATCAACACACTACCTATTACATTAACAGATATGGAAAAGTCTTGGACATCGCCTGTAAATCCCAGATCAAGTCCCATTACACTCCAGGTCACCAGCTTCTCCTAAACTGTCAAGTACTCTGTGCTCCACAAGACAGAAGTAGGGGGAAGCACCATTTCCTAAGCCTGCTCATTATCAGCTCCAAACCATATGGAGACAACATGCCCAAGGTGTTGGCCAGTGTACCCAGACCACTCAAAGTAGGGGACCCACAGAGTTACCAAGTCAGAGTCAGCCAGTTCTACAGGTCAGTCAGCACCCAAGAAGTAGTTTCCCAAGGCTCAAACATCCTAATGCCTTCTAAAAAAAATTTAAATAATTTTTCCCTTCCTGCTTTGCCTGATTTCATGAACACCTAATGATGTAACTGTCTGTGCAATACCAGCTGCATTTCACATAGCCCAACATGTTTACGCACATCCAACCCACAGTACCAACTCAGTTATTACAGAAAATACCTGTTTACTGAGCAGAGATTTCTCTTTCCTTCATCTGATTTGCTTGGATACTGGATTTCCTGTCTGACTTCAAGTTTCTGGTCACACTACACCTCTATTTTCACCTTTTCTTGAAATTTGTTTTCCTCTTGGAAAGTGACTGATTTACACTGAACCTTCAAAGATGAAGCTTTTGTGATTTCAGTAACCACAAGGCAAGGTAACATTGCTAGAGGTTACACAGACTGAATAGAAAGAGTTCTGTGTTGAGTTGCTATGGGCAACAAGTGGTACCAGAGAGCATCTTCCTTTCTTCTTTCCCCTCCTCGAAAGTTTTCTTTATTTCAGTAGGTTCCAGAAGTTGACCAGTTCCATGATCATGGGAAGTTCATAGGGCATCTTCCTTCCTTCCTTTTCAAATACAGTCCAGAATCATGCATTTTCTTTTCTAGAACAGCTTTCTACTGTTAGGAAGATGTTGCTCACAAGTAGGAAAGTGAAGCAATAAATCCATCTCCCACCCTCCTTAAAGCCTGTCCCCCCATCTCCTCTCCAGCAGCTCATCATTTAAAGGTTGAAATCTATAGATTTGAGGTTTTAATGAACCTTCTAAAGTGATGCTGTTGTCACTATTTTTACATAAATCAATAATTTACAAGAGCTCCCAACCACAAGAGGGTTTGGATGAGGCACAGACAGAGGAGGACTCCAGCACACAGTGCAGAAATTTGATGGGCAAACCCAGCCTGTGGCAGCAACAAGTAATCCACTGCCTTCAGAAAGGCTGTGCCAGCACAGTCAGCTCCTGCAGCGGATTATCCAGAGCCATGAACAACTGATTACAGTAAAGGCATGCAAACAGATGGCTTTCCACCCCACAGGGCATGGGGAGCTCAGCCCTAGGAGCCAGTGGAGACTCTGTTAGTCATGACCAGTTGTGGGGTTGTGTTTTCTGTGGTCAGCCAACGGGGTGCAACAGTCAAGCTCACAAGTAATTTCCTTTACATTCACAGGACTTAATCTTAAAGCAAACACATTTTGTGTCCAAGCTTTCTTTAGGAAAACATGAATAAGCTTTCAAATGGGCCTCATAGTAATCTTGTCCAAAGATTACAAATTACTTCCTAATGGTTTAAAAAGTTATAGACCCCCAGTCCCAGCTGATAGGAAATGGCCTTCACAGGCAGCACAGAGCGGCCAATATTTACTTCCCCTACAGATTGACAAAAGTTGCTTTTGTTTTAATTTCTTATTCTGAAGTCTACAGAGAACGTGGTGTCAGTTGCTTACTGGGAAATCCTCAAAACCACACAGAATCAGGAAAAAGAGACTCTGAGGTCTAGGAACGAAACCTAGCAGAGCACCAAATAGCACTGCAGGTGCTAGAGTCAAAATCATACAGGAATTCCATATTTGATGTAAAAATACATCTGCCACCTCTGAGGCACACTTGGATTATGTCAAAACAGAACCAAACAACACTAGACAAGGGCTTGAAGCAATGAACAAAGGCTACAGTATATCCAGCAGAAACCTGAGCATTAAGCAACCAAACAGTGATATTAGTTGAGTCTGAGGTAGAGTTGAGTCACCAGATTAAAAATGTTGCCTTTTACAAACAGCATTTGTGGGATTCTTCTGAACCACAACACTCCTGCTAAAGGAATGGACACACCTCGGTTCGCTGGTGCCCAGTACAGTGTGCAGAGCAGCACCGCTCGGCAGTGCTCAGATAACCACCTCACAAATGGCCATTTCCATATCCTGGCTGTTCCCTGAAGCTCTGCTGTCCAAATACAACTTCTGTCCTGCTCTATTTATTAGCTAGATCTGGCGAGATCGCAACCCAGATGGTATGCTATCACAAATAGTGATGTAAGCCAAATCGAATGCTCTGCTCTGCCTCTGACACGGCTTCACTGCCTTTCTCCTGAGCTCCATTCAAGCCGTGTTTCTGCAGTGACCCCAGGAGCTGAGCCTCAAAGAGCTGCCTGCACATGGCTGCAGGAAATGACAGCTTCGGAAATGAGTACCAGAGTGATGAATAGCTGGCTACAAGAGCAGCCAGTGCGTTAGCAGGCTGCCAGTTAATGACCTACATTGTGCTGAACAGGGACATAAATGGGCAAGTAGTATCACTGACACTCCCAAGAAGAGATTAGAAACCCAGCTCAAGTATTTTCTGAAGGGTTTCTCCAGGCTTCCTCAAAATGTAGAAACTTAGACTTGTTACTGTATTTTTCAGCATGAAGCTGAACCAGTCCCATTTGGAGCTGAAACTCCAAATTGAAAGGAAAAAAATGGGAGAAAAATATTTGCCTTTTATCTCTATTCAGCATGAAGACCCAGACAATGAGGACAGCCTATGCAGGTGAAACAGAAGGGGATACTGACCTTTCGGAAAGGGATATATGAGTACACTCATGTAGATTTTGAAAAAGCAAGCACGAATTACTGGGGTATAGGGTTCCATCAGCTCTAACAAAAAGGTGCATCAGCAGCATATGAAAAGAAGGTGAATATAGGAAAGTTACTGAGTCAAAAAACCCTGGTAAGATAGCTATTCCTTCTCCCTCACCCAGCAAAAAATCACTCCTCTTATATGGCAGAAAATATTCTGCACACAGCCAAGTAACTGAGCATTTATTTCTACTCATTCTGACTTAGCCTCTGAACACAAAGGCTGTACACTTTGCTCAAACATATTTGCAAGGTTTTTGCTACATGGTAGTACGCACATGTTTTTTCTGCAGCTTGTCTGGTTGCCTCACCTGGGATGTTGAGTTTTAAAGGCTGATATTTAGCCTTTGGTTGCTCCTTACAGATTGGAAAAGCAGTCTAGACTGAAGAGCAGAGAATCACTCTGCCTCAAGAGACTAGAAACACCTTACTGACTAAGCCTTGGACTATACAAACATCATCAGCAACATTTCCATTAACACCTTTTTCACAGGGAAAGGTTGCATTGCTAGCAGCCCAGGTGCTGCTCTGTCTCCAGGAAGGCACCACTAAGTGCACAATAAGTCAAAGACCCAATATATAAACATTTTCATTTTCTGACTCTCCTGTCTCTTTAAGCTTAAACAG
This sequence comes from Acropternis orthonyx, assembly GCA_035583155.1. NCBI lineage: Eukaryota > Metazoa > Chordata > Aves > Passeriformes > Rhinocryptidae > Acropternis > Acropternis orthonyx. Next base: position 24,006,348 of record JAWWEU010000160.1, read on the forward strand.
AGCCAGAGCAGACACTAAGCACAGATTTGCTGGCAATAATCAGGGAAGCTGATCTTCTGATGTTAAATAAAGGTTAGCAAGGCAAATTAATGATGTGAGATACAGAAGAGCTGTCAATCTCCATACATTTCACAGAGCTGAGAAAAGACAAATAGATCATTGTGAGGTTTATTCCTTTCCATTAGGAATAAATCAACCATGAAATAAGGGCAAGAGTAATGCTGTCCTTGGGCAAAAAGCGGAGATTTGCAGAGCCTCCATTACCAATACACATGCATTATACAATACAGCACCATTTAAAATAAATAAGCAGCACAGTAAGGGATTACCTAAACCTGTTAGACAGATGATATAGAAGCACAGTGTTTATCTTTTCAATGGGGAGTCACTTAAGCTTACCCTATGAGCGCATGCTAGGTTAAACCTTTCCCTCAACCCGACACAAGGCTACCAAAAGAGGAAACTTTGGACTGCCTCTAACTACCCCTGGCCAGAGCCCGATACAAGCGCTATACTTTCATATATCTCCTGCTATTCCTCAATCACTCTGAAAACCTTCAATTCAGCTATTTTGCTTCCTTTCACTTTTCAGGATCTCACTCTCAGCAGATTGGATGGCCTCTTTCGATGGGTTGGTTGGGGGGGTTATTCTTATTTTCTTTCCCCTTCTCTCAAAATATATTGATTTCCCCTTATTTTAGGAAAGTTCAGTGAAGGAACACAGAGGTTGCATGTTCACTACAAATTAAGAAAGAGGATGGTCCTGCTGCTGAAATGCTGGGAGTTCACTGTAAGAGAACTGAGAACTAGACCAGCTCTTTCCATGGGAGTTTCTCCCTCCTCAGTTTCCAAGTCTTAGTTACTTCCCTTCCCCTCCTCCACCACCCAGATCTGAACAGCGTTTCCTTTGTCTGTTCCCTATGTAGACTTCCATTCTCTGGAGACAGGGCCTAAATGTCTAGCACAACAGGACCCTGATTTCAGCTGGGCCTTAGGCATTGCCATAAAAAACAGAGATCACAGAAGCATGGCTCTTACAATGTAAAGCAGCCCCAGTAGTAAGTAAGTCTTTGCATAGGTCTGTTAGCTGGCATACTAATTACAATGTTGGAATGCTACGGTTTAACAAAAGCTTGTATGGCCTGCGAATTTATTCCAAAACATCCCGTTTAGTGATGGTGTGTGCATTTGGAAAGGGAGTTGGAGTTCACTGCAATACTAATGTGAAGTATATGCAACAGTGCGCCTCCAGTAAGACCAATTAGATTACTAGCACATTTTAGGATGACTAATGAATTGAAGTTTCCTTGGCATGCTTCCCTCCCAAGGGCTGCGGGCAAGGATTACAGAGTGGAAAGAACCTTACCTAGGTAGAAAGAAAAGTGTATGTTTCTGTAGCCATTAAATCCCTACTGGGGCACAGACTTTCCCATTGCCTTTCAGGGCCATCTACCCCCTTCCCTTGTTTGCATGGGCTGTTCAACACACCCCCAAATTCTCAGACTCCAGCTCAGCAAAACACCATGCAATGCAGCCTGCAGAAGGCAACCAAGACCACACATTCTTGGGAAGGACAACCATCATTTCCACTTATGCACAGACTCTTACCATCAGGTGTAAAGTTACTAATTTCTTAGTCAATATTCTGGCTAATAACTGACACCACACGAAGGTTTAAAACTGCCTCCTGATGTTCCTCCCTCCCATCTTAAGTTGTAGTGCAGCTCTTTTGTGCTCACAAGCCATTTTCATGGAGATCATGCTTTCTTCAGCTGACCTATTTGACACCAATTGCTAATATAAACCAGTGAGTTGGGTTGCCTAGTACCAACACATTTAGCCTTCCCAATCTTCCCTGTTAATGATCGCGTTCACCCAGATGCCAAACAATAATATGAACTGTTTTAATAAAATTTGAAAGTCAGCTTTAAATGGGACTAAAATTAAGAATTAATTCTCTGTCCTGCACAAGGTTTGATTTGTTGGTCGTCTGCCAGTCTGTACTATTGCAACTCTAAGCTATGCACCTACTTGCTAGTCCGCTCATGAAGCTGAAGAAAAATGAAGATTCAAAGGAGATTCAGCATCTGGTCTCTCGTCTTGCATCTCACAGGCCATTAATGCTACATAACCTGGCTCACCAACACTGCGACCTTTACTGGACTACTCCTTCTGAGGAAGCTTTTTTCCCCCCCCGCCCCCATAGCTGAAGTTTGTTTCTAACCTGTCTTCTGTCCACAGGCAGTTCTGGTCCTTTCCAGCACTGCTTCTCCACCAACACAAAATGAAAGGAATTACTCATTATTCATGCTATTTCCATCTCTAGTTTTACAATTGTAAAAACGTACACATGGCAGTTTACTTACTTATAAAAACAGGAAACTTCTTTTTTTTTTTTTCACTTAGATTATCTGAGTAGGCTGTAGTCTCCTATTCAGTAAAGGTATTTAGCATGAAAACAGTGAAATGCCCCAAACTGCATGTTCTAGTCAACTGTAGGCTCAGACCCTTTCCTCAGCTGAGGAGCAGAGCCATGGAATGAGCACCATCTTTGAGAGACAAAATCCCGATTGGGGAGGAGCCTCTTGCTTCTTCACCGTGGTGCCATCAGGCCTGTAACTCATCACAGCTTTGTGCTGTCACTTCCAGCCTCCCTTGCTTTTTCCTTCCAACTATGTCTCAGGCCTTTGGATGAGCCTATTTGTTCATTTATTTGCAGCTCAGTTTTCAAATTCTGAGTCAGAGCCAGAGAAGAGGAGCAGTTTCTCCAGATGAGGTCCTAGAAATTGGCTACATAGTGAAGTAAGACCACTGCATTTGCCTCCTCTCCAAACTCAACAACAATGTGCAAAAGGAACAAGTATTGTATGGCAAGTAAGGAGAAAAACAACAAAAAAAGTGAGATAGAGCCCTTATGACTGGTAAAGAAATTACAAAGGCCATTTCCAGCCCAAAGAAATTTAAAATATACCTTACCTACCCAGCCTGAATGTTAGGCTAAGGTCAGGGACTGTTTTCATGTTGGAGTTCAAGGGATTTTGTATCTGCTGCTTGAAGTCACTGTACCTTTGATGAAATGTTGGTAATTCTATCCAGTTGTGAAGTTAACAAGCAAAAACAGAAGTCAAGCATAAAGGATCCCGACAGCCCTGCCCTCAAGCACTGCTAGCATACCTTAGGGTATATATCTCATTGCTGCACAGTTAAGCATTGCACTAGGTGTTAAAAATACTTTCGGTCTTCAGCTTCTGACAAGTATCATTAGGGCAGAGCATTTCAGTGATTTTCATTTATTTATTTTTAAAACAGAAATAAATATGCAGAATTGTGAGCAAAATGCAACCCTAGATCGTTGTTTCTGTGCCTGTAGCTATATCATTTAAAACAAGATGAATCAAAAGCCTTACTTTACAAGTCAGATCCCTGCCCTTAACCAGAGCCAGAAGTCTCAGGACCACAACATTTCATTCAGATACAGCAAAAGACTTCTTACAAAAGAGATGAGGTATTGATTACAAAGAAAAGCGGCTGATGCACCCCCTGCCCACTCAAGCAAGCTTTAAGTTTGAAGAAAAGGAACAAAATGAACTTTGGTTTGACTCCTCTGTGCTCGAAATTACTTTGTGACAATGATTCCCTGCTGCCAACACACACTCCAGCTCTGAGAGCAGGGTTGATGGCGTCCAAGCCAAACACATGCATGGCTGGAGAGACTCACAGCAGATTAGACAGCTCTTCTTTGTACCGATACATGAAATACATCTGGGGCACTCTGGCTATATTAAGGGCACATTCCTTGGCTGAGCTGATGCTTGTTGAGCACCCTGCAAGCACCAGTGACACTCATCACTGGAGCACTGATACAGCATTTCCAGCAGCTCCCCAAACTGGCAGATGGAAATCCCTGGGAAGGAGATTTGTGAAACAGCCCTGAAGGGTTGATATTCTCACTCAGATTATCTAAATCCCAGCATGGAAAACATGCCAAAAGCATCCTTACTCTGAACCACAGTGAAATGCTCAGTAAGTGGCTGGATTTACAGAAAGCCAGCTGCAAGCAGAGGCAGTCCTTGGTCATCAGTGTCATAAGTGTCCTAAAGAGTCTGCTCAAATCTACAAATATAACTGTATGTCCAAGTCCAGTTCCTACCTCAAAGTCCAATACTTCCACCATGTTGTGCATCTGGAATCAAGCTGTTGTCAATCCAGACACAGTAACTCCCTAGAGAGTCTGTGCTCTCTAGAGACATAGGGCTGCAAATAGAACATTTCTCAAGAGGGTTTTTTTTTGTGGTTTTAAATTTCTTTTTAAAAAGTGTCTGGGTTTTTTTTTTTTTTTGTTTGGTTGGGTTTTTTGTTTTTTGGTTTTTTTTTTTCCCTAAGCGAATAGAAATACTATAAATTGCTATTTCAGTGATAGTGTTATCTAATGAGAAAATTAAAAAAAAAATTATATGGAGTTCCCTTATTAGTCATTTCATTAAATATCAGGACTTTTTTAGTCACTTTATAACTGGCCCATCTAGAAGGTACAAAGATGTACACTGAATCAGAGTTTAAGGGCTAAGCCCAAACAAAATGTACCAGTATCAATGAGTTGATACATCATAGCTTTTCATGGATTTAGCAGTAAAACTTTCAACTGAATGTCCAATTTAACATTAGTAAGTACAAGTTACATCACTGTTCATGTAAATCAGAGAAAGAGAACAGGCACCTCTACCAGTAGGGAGCTCTTGTCCACACAGCATAGCCTGACTCCAGCACCTTCCAGTCCTCCCTCTGCTAGTCTAACCACAACATTCACACTTTGCAGTGGTTTCAAGTTTCCAAATCAGAAGCTTTGCTGGATTTTCAATTTCTAGATATCCCCACACCAGCAGTGGACAAAAAAAGAAAAATATTCTGAAGAATCTTAATTTTTTCAGATTGCATACCAGGTTTAATTCCTTATTCTCTGTTACTATTGTCTGTGAGCTCACTTGACAATTTTCAGCTCTTCAGATTTACAGCCATTCCTAGCAAAGTATTTCATCCACAAATAAACGCAACCATCCTTTTTCTGAAGGCAAGGGGAAAATATATAGAAAGCACACAGATGTTTGGCAAGTACATCAAAGCTAGGCTAGTCAGCACAAAAGCCCTCCCCAAAACCCCTGATGTTCTCAGTGCTTTAACAATACAATCAAATTTTAAATATGAACAGAGGGGGATTCCAAATGGGTACATAACATCTACAATAATAAATTAATTGGAAGTGCACAGAAACCTGGACTACAGAGAGACATACACTGTATTAAATGTCTTTTTGTGCCACTTAATACTGTGAGACCAGGCACACTGAGGCTGAATAAATCTTTGTTTTTCACAATAATACAATTGGATGAGGCTGGGCAGTGATATCAACTCCTGGTCAGTAGGTATTAACTTACTGTCTTTGCCAAAGTTCCTGTGTTCTCTGTACAGGTGAAGAGTATGGCACTTAGCTCCTCAAACCCTGCGATTCCCTGCTGACCCACGTACATTGATTTAGATGCTCTTGGGCCTTTGGAGACCAGAGAGCACTTAACCCTCTGACTATATTTCATAACTTCAGCATGTAATACCTTCTCCAAACGAGGACAGATGCACAGGAGTAGTTTCAGTCTTCCAAGAAGTTTTCCATTAGACTCTTAATGTTCCTCTGGCCATGTAGTCTGACAGCATAAACACAGCCTCTGCAAGGCTGAAGATGAGAGGCTGTTGCTCAGGCAATACTTGCTGCAGGCAGACCAACCAGCTGAGGTATTGCCCACTTGCTCCTTGGGTTCAGAGCTGCAGCTGTGAGGGGGCCTGCCAGCACACAGCTACTCACCCTCTTTTGGGGAACTTTGAAAAGTGCATTGTGGAAGAATAGCTCGAGCCCAGCTTGTCATACAAGGGAAATTTCAGCCAGAAGTCATTATGTTGAGCAATCAAGTTTTTGAAGGAGAGCTATCATATGGAATGGGTGGGGAGACAGACTATTTTGTTTTCAGAAAACTCTACGTCCTAGTTGCAAGAAAGGAACCAGAAGTAATACCTATCCCCATTCATGGGTCTGGTTTTGGGCAGGGTTTTTGTCTAAATTTTGCAGTCTTTGAAGAAGAAAGGGACGACGAGGAGGATTCTGAGCTCAAAGAATTTCACTCTTGGCATGCCAAAGCCAGTGATCTTAAGGCATCACCAGCAGTAGAGATGACTGGATTTTCCATGGTGGCTTGGATAGATGCCACAGGAAGAGACATCACTTCATAGTAAGGTCCTCTCCATGAGGAGACACACTTGAGATCATTCAGCTTCAGGGAGAAGGGGCTACCTGCCTGCCCTACAGAGAGACCCGACCCATACATGTACTGTTCCTGTCCAAACAGCCATCAGGCTGTTCAGTCAGCCTTGGGAACTAAGGACACAAGCAAATCTGTTTCATATTCCACAGGAAGGCATAAAATCCATGGTGACATGTAAGGTGGATTATTATGGGCTAAAGCAGTAGAAACACGCAAAAAGCAGAAGGGAGAAGCAGCTGATGGGAGAGAGGATAGTTGCATCCCCAAAACACCAATGGAAATTCAGGCTTTTGGTAGGCATTTGGAAGCTAAAAGACAGCAACAAGTTAACTTTTCAGTATCTGCATGCACCTTGGGAAACATTTGTTTCTGCAAATTGCTTAGGACACATTAGCTTTTGCTTACTATCCATTTTTCTTGCCAGGAAACCCTGATGCTGCCATCACATGATTGAGAAGTCACTCACAAATTCAGCAGAAACCAAACATTCCAGTGTCCTTGGCCATAGCCACTTTACAAAGATCATTTGAGATCCTGTGACATCTGACAGTTTTCCACTCCTCCAAGACTGACATTAACCAAAAAGCCTTTTATCCAAAACAAAATGCTAGACAGAACACAGCCCATATTCCTATTTTGGGAAAGTCTGGATTGGAAACCTAATTTGTCATCTTGGACCCATGTGTAGTTGTTTAAGTGTAGTTCAGGAGCCATATGACATTTAGAGTTTATTTCTCTGAATGCTATAGAAAGCTGCAAAAAGAGTGAGAATCATCAGCAAAATGTACTACAAAATGCAATGTAGAGTAAACTCAAACAAACATGGATCATGTTCAAACCACTGCTGCCCACCAAGGACCTTCTGCTGCACAGAAGAGATGTGGGTTTGGGAAACAGCAACTTTGTGACAAGTTGAGAGCTTGAAAACTCCAGTTTTATGAAGGGAGTCTGGGTATTCTGCTCCCACCTCATCCCAAACTTGCTCCTCATTTTCTCAAGAAACTGTACTTGGATTTTCCAGAGTGGCTGCCACCTAATGAGAAACCAGTTCTGAGCAGAAACAAGAAGGTTGCACTGCTGCCAGTTCTTCAGCCCCTACTTGGTCACACTGTAAAGTCCTCTGCCTCTGAAGTCCCTCCTACCAGCCTGCAAATGGTAATTTCTGAACACTTTTGGGCAAAATTCCACCAACAAAATACTACTGGCTTTGAAACAAAAGAGGACAGACAAACATCCAAATACAAATTGAAAGCACCTGCTCAAAAGACTCCAGTAGTCTTTCAACAGTCCTTGACTAGTAAACACCTTACATTTTTATTTTTAAAATAATAATTTTTCTAGCATGGTTCTTGGATCCCTTAAATCAACATCAAATTCCACTATGGATTTAGACTTCACCACATGACTTCACTCCTCCAAACACAGAGTAGGAGTCTTGTGAGAAGGTTTCACTTCTGCCAGCATCCACTTCCAAGTTCTCCGGCCCTGGACAGCACAGAAACAAACCAAAAAAAAACAGGATAGCTCTGTAACAGCGGTCAGCCTCCTACGCACTCAGGAGCTTCCTGGCTACTGCTGTGTTATGAATTTCATGAGCTGTCAAACAGAGCTAGGTCCGTCTGTGTGCCCACTGGCTTTGAACTGCACGGCTTGGGCCACCACGTGCCATGCCAGTGCAATGTTGTGTCACGCGCATGGGACAGGACGCACAGCTCAGTCATTTCAGGGAAGATTATGAAGCTGTACACACCCAACTAAACATATTGAGAGATGAAGAGGTGCACACAAACATCATGCCTGGTTAGGCACCCAGTTATAAGAGCTAGAATGATGAGGATCTACTTGTTGACTTGAACAATGCCAATATTCAGACCCATTCACTATCAAAACTGCCCAGTCAACCAGTTGATCACTGTCTCAGTATTGGCAATCCTGAATGGAAAGCAGCAAAAAGCAGAGAAAGACAGACGGCAAACTTGACTAGTAATGTGACTCATTTTACTCCTCCATACTAGAAGCTAGCATAGACAGCATAGAGCACAGGAGGCAAAAACTAAGCAACAGAGAAGAGGGCATGATAGAGGGATACATTTGAGTAGCAGATGTCAAGAAAGAAACTGATTTTAATGTTCCTTTGCCTTTCAGGCCACAAGGCACCTCCCAAAACTACTGCACCTGGACCATTTTCAAGGATGCTGGCCACACACTGCTCACATAAACTTCATGGGATTAACACTACAGCCTGTGGGATGAATCACTCCTATATCTTTCTTTTTTTATCCCACATTAAAATCTCGAAAGGAAGAAAACAGTGGCTTGCTCATAACAGATTTTTCTCTCTTCACTCTCCAAAAACATGCAAAGGACTTGTTACAAATTTGATGTTAAGGCTACAGGTACATTCCAAAGGAGTATGTAGCACCGAAATAAAAGCTCACAAGTTACTTTACATTGTCCTGTCTCCTGTCATTCTTTCTACAGTTATTTGTTGTGTCACCAACAGAAGCCTGTCTCATGTGTGAGTTGGGCACAGGCGAGCATTCAGTGGAACTTGACTTTACTAGTTCACTTTCTCCCAGAAAGAGGTACTTTTCAGCTTCAGAAGTCCAAGATAAGCAGTTCTGACCTCAGTCACAGCCCCAGTTGAACAGGGATGACTACAGTTGTGAAATTTGCTTTATTAAGTGATGGCTGTTTTTACCAATCTAGGTCAGGCTCAGCTACAGCAACTGAGGCTCATTCCTGCCAACTCACTTACGAGAAAAACACAAGTACCAATGGATGGTCTGACTCCAGAGCTCTACCTTACAAGTGCAATTCTACTCCATCCACCAAGACCTGACGAAGGCACAGCTTTAAGTCAGCTACAGAAAAATGCCTCAACATTACATTGTCAGGGTTAAGGTAAAACTTTAGTCTCACAGAAATACAGGACTTTGACTTCCTTAAACTGAAGAACACGCTGTGTTATATTTCCTCAGATCAGAATGTGCTCCTGACAGGAGAAATTAGCAGAGAATTTAGCTTTCACAGAAGACCAAGAAGTATTAATCACATGGGATTCTTCACAGAAAGGATAGGAGACCAGTGAAAAGGAACTACAAACACATAAGAATAAATGATACACAGGAAGGAAATTGCTACTCTCCATCTGTACACAGTTATCCTCTTTTCAGGTCTGCCCTCCTGCACACACTTAAGTTTCTACCAAGTTTACCTGGGGCCAGTCAAATGGTCCACTCAGGAGTCTGCTTAAACAAGAGGCAAAGAAGAAATAGAGGAAGGATGATATGATTTGAAGATAGAGATGAATTACTAGTTTAGGCAAGTTTCAACTGTAGCAGATGGTTTTCCTGATGTACCAAGGACCTGGCACTGTTTGTTTACAGAAGCAAGAGTAGCTCATCTGGCAGCCTGCAGCCATTGACAAGGTGGAGATGACTTTGACCCAGTCACTATTTCTAATCCTGTCACTGCGGTGCCCCCAAGACACACTTGTCAAGGGCAAGTCCATGCCCAGACACTCAGCCTCTGCACATAATTGGTGGGGAAAAAAGGCCCTTGTGCAACTCGAGTGCACCATGTAAGGAGGCCTCAACACTGGCATCTGTCACAGCATTACAAAGGGTGGCTACGTCTCATCTGTAATAGGAGTTTCTCTGAAACCACCAGCATTTTCCATCAAGTGTCTCTACACAACAATTCCTGGCAGTCAGAGCCAAATTTAAGCCAGAGTCAGCAAGCACCTTGCAAGCCATCCCCAGAACCATTTGGTCCCCGATATCCCACATGCACATTCCGCAGACAGTATATCTATTGTGGGATTTTGGTTTCTGTTTAGGATTGTTTGCAAGGGAGACTCTGGGGTGGCATAGGCAAAGCAATATCCTTTCATGTGGCTGGCCCTCAAACCTGGATACTTCTGTAAAAGAGATACTTAACTTCCCAGTTTTCAGTTGAGTGGAAGGGTTCACACGCCAACCCCAGAAGTTCACTTCTTATTTTAAAACCAACAGGCTAACAGTCCAGGAAGGGTATAGTCAGCTCTAAAAATACAGACATCTGGAACAACCAAGTGTGTAATTTAACTTGTAGCTGGTACAGGAAGCAGTTCTGCTGGCTGTGCTAGGAGGAGCAAAAAAGGCATTTTCTATAAGACTTGGTTATCCCATTTGCCTAGCAATGAAAATGACATTCCATTTTTGTTCAAGGACATTTTGGTCACAGAAAGTTTACTTGAAGAAAAAGGGAACAATTTGCAAGCTCACCCTGAGCATACAGCCGTCCTGTAATTTTGGTTCTTCATCCTCTGCAGAGTGTGTCCTTCTCGGTAACAGCAAGGAATTTTAGTCAAGATTAAGAACAAAACCTCAAAGAAACTGTCTTTTGGATTCCTGGTCCTGTTTTCAAGCAGAGAAGCAAGCTTTGCCTTCTCTCCCATGAGTCAGTGTGTGCAGTCTTCCCCTTGCCGACACCCAGAAATGCAGATTATTCAAAGTGGTTTCCAGGACACTGAATAAACTGGCCTTGAATTTAATCCTAGAATTTCAAATGGTCCGTGATGGACCTTCCCAGGTTCACATTACCCCTCCTGAATCTCCAGCTTTACTTGGCTAAGACAAATGGGTTGAGTTTCTCCAAGCAGCTCTGTTTCTCCTCATGCAGGGAGGCCTCCAATAACATCCAAATGCTATAGAAGTCCATGTGGGAGATTAAAGTGCTATTTTTGAATTTACCAATTTCAAGTCCATGATTCAGGTTTAATATTAGATGCTGTTCTTCCAATCTTAGGGTCACCACTGCATGGAAATTTACACTGCACCCCCCCTCCCCCCCCCATCACCGCCATTGTGTTTGAGTAGGGATTGTGTTCAGGGCCTCCTTAGCTTCATTTCAGTATGCTGAAATCTGTTATTCCAACTGCCAGGTTTTGTCCCCAGAAACTCTCGTCCTTTAAGAAGGATACATTTCACCTGCACATATGGTCACTCTGAAAGCCAGTGCAGTGCCTCCAGACCTGGACATCAAATCATGAAGGTGTTGTCTTACACTTGTCAGCACAGATGTGTGCCTGCCAGCATTAGTCTAGCTAGTCAAGCTGCTGCTAATCATGAAAAAGCAACAACTTAGTTTCTCTTTTATCCAAGTTTCAAACCAGTCTGGGATTCTTAAGCAAACATACGGCAGCTGTATTAATATAGGAGCAAAGTGAAGCTAAGTCTGCAGTACGAGTCCACCCAGTATTGCCCTTGCACTCCAGCCACTGGGAGATAGGCTTGCATTAAATCCCCAGCATGCCAGACAGGCTGGGCACATGTGATGGGAGAGAGGAAGAGATAAGCAGGAGGTGGTTCTGTGAACAGAATTATAACAACTTTCCAAAGCAACAGGTTAGGGCTTTCCAGCACACATTCACATTGCAGGGAGAAATAGGAGATACAGACTAAAGCAAGGTCTGGGAAATACTTGTCGTGATCACCAAACTGAAGTTCAACTACGTTGCCAACAAACCTGGAGTTCGGTTTCATTTGAAATCATGTTCCATTGCATGTGAAACTTTCAGATGAAGTCACACTGTATCAGGATACAAAAAAACTGAACTAGCCAATAAAAATAGTAGTGAGAAGCCAGCCAGTAAAACAGAAATCCAACAGAGACCATCTCATCCCTTGCCTCTTCCAGAACTGCTTCAGTTACTCCAACTGTGAGCCAACATCTTTCTACCAGAAAAGTAATTAAATTCTCCAGCAAGAATTCTGATGTCCCAGCCTGAGGGGTGGATGGGAAGAGCCAACATACGTGCCTTTGTCAAACCACCTCCTAAATCTGATTGTCTTATGAAACTCCTAAGCAAGCCAATTACTTCTACAGGTTTTACTAAATCTGAAGGTGGACAAAAAACTGGTTTGTGGGGGAACCAAATTCTTTTTAACATGCAAACCAAAAGCATGGCGTTATGTTGCTGGTCGTAACTGAAACATGTCTGCTAATGATTACAGCTTCCATTTTGCTGCCAAAGAATTATTGGAACTGCTTATTTGCTGTGCAGTTTGGGGGGGAAAAAAAAAAAATCTCCTCCATCCTTTATTAAATAATCTTGTCCTCATCTGACACAACAAAAATGCACCATCAGTCTTTTGCTTACTTTGAAAAACAGGCCTGAAAGTCACCACAAGAGTCAAAGCCTTTGTGTATAATTGCTGTCTTGATTAACTAGAACAAAGGGCAGAAAATGTCAGTCATTATGCATTAAGTTTAGTATTTTGGGGGCTTATTTAAAGCCATTTCACTGACGTGCTTTCTTAGAAGGAACTTTGACATAACAAAAAAACTGAAATAACTTAAAATAATTGCTTTTTAATTTTTTGTTTGATTGTTTTTTTAAAAGCAGTCACATCCAAAGGAATGTAGCTCACAGGGTAACTACAGGACTCATTGAAAAGCCTCAGCAATATACTTGCATCTTCTTGGCCCCAGGTAGTTTCTTGCAGCAGTGCTGAGCTGGTGACCTATTTGGCTGATACAGGACACTCAATCATTAGAAAGTTTATGTATTCTAATATGAAAAGCAGATTTTCCTTGGAAACATTTTCTTGGGGCCTTTCTTCAGGGTCCCAAAACTGGCAATGACTGCATAAACAGAAGAGGTAATGAGTAAAAGCTCCAACCAGGGATGCTGTGTCAAATTTTTTCCTTTCCAGTCTGCCATCCTGGGCTCCAAACAGGGTATACAATAGAAACGGAGAATTTAACTATCTGCCCAAGTATAAAGTCTCACCACAGTAGGACTGAATGAGAAGGGAATAAGGAAGAAACTTTCAGGCAGCTGGAAATTTCAGAATTGAAATTTTCAGAGGCCTGTTAGATATCTTACTATTCAGGAATACCTGGATGCGTTGTAGGGCAAACTTAAAGGTAGCAATGCTTGTGCCTTAGCTTCTCCGTGCTTGCTGACATGCCCTGTTCCTCTGAGGCCAAACTGCCTTTATACACAACTAAGTCTTCAAGCCTGTGGTTTCAGTGGTCACATCCCACCCTCTCCCCAGCAGACAGACTAAAAGGACAGTCTCAGAAGTTCTGGAACAGATTTCATGCCCACAGCTAGCAAATATGAAGTTCAGATAGGCTTGTTCCCTCTCCTGCTCTCTTAAGGGTCTCAGTGCCTTGGTTATGGGGAAATCAAAAGAGATGCAGATAAGAAACAATCTTTGCAAGGACGGACATCGGGGATTTTTTTCCCCTTTGAACTACACTTCTTGTGGTTTGGAGACAAGAGAAGTCTCCTCACATGCTGACCTGGCAACCATGTGGAACTTCTTTCAGTCCTGCCTGTGTGAAGGCTTTGCCCTCGCAAGTGGGCTTGCTCCTGTGGGTCTTGTGAGGCAAGGAAATTCCTCTCACTGGGTTCCCATTCCTATTTCTTGAGAGACTAGAGAAATGTACATGTTCTCTAATCTACAGTGAGATTGGAGATCTAACTACAGTTAAATGAGTAGTTTTTTGTTTCACATCAAGCCAGGTGGAGGGAAGTTTAAAAGGGAAGCTGTTTACTTCAGTAGGATGCTTAGATGACAACATGGAAAAAACCCAGCCCTAGAGGTAAATATTTAATACATCTGGAAAATTTTTATTCACAGCAATCACCCTTCTCCCTTCTTTACATGTCTCCATAAAATGGAAAAAAACCCCACAAAACTCAGCTAGCCCTGTCAGAACACCAGTTGCCCAAGATTAAGACAAACAATAGGAGTAGGACTAGAAAAATGAACATAAACCACACACTATAGCCAAAAACATTTGAGAAAATATGTTCTAGAGGGAAAATTTCAAACTGGAAGTTGTTTTATCATGTCTCAATCTGGAGAGATATTTCTTTAAACCAAGTTAAAAGCAGACACTACATTAAAGGTATCTGATAGGTATTACTATAAAGAAGAATGCTTTAGAGGAATATGACCCCATGATACCTTTTGTGTCCCTATTACTTCTTAAGCATTCTTTATCCTCTATAGGGGTAAGAAACAAGATAGCTTAGAAAACAGTAATTTGTTTCTTACTACACTTAAAACTTCAGTTATGAACCAGAGGGAACACCACTACTAGTCACGACTACTTTTGTGAGGCTTTACAAATGCACTGAAGATCACTTCATTATGACATTCAACTGCTCCCAGCTCATGGGAGACCCAAATAACACAAGCCACAATCAACTCCATTCCAACAAGCACAACATCCCTAACTAGAGGAGCTCCAGAACAGCCTGGAGGTGTCCCAGGAAAGCTTCAGTAGAGCCAGGCACTGCAAAGGGCAGAGTGTTAGCAGACAGACATATTTCAAGTGTTCTTAATGAGCTTGTCATCAAGAAGTCAGAGTAAGTACCAAATGCAATTCAAAGCTGGGCAAAGGAAAACCAAGCAAGGATGTCTTTGAAATGTAGAAGAGCTTTCCAGAGGAGATGGAAATGCCACAGTACAATTGATGGGACACTCTTCCCTTGTCCCAGGGTTGCAACAAATATTACCAGCAGAAAATCAGGAGCCCACCTTAATCCCTTTGCACAGTTACAAAACAATAGGCATTTCAGGAGTGGCAATGGAGAACAACCTCATTTTCCACAGTGATAGAGGACAACTACAAAAACCAGAAAAAACCCAACCCTACTTTGGTTTCAACATAGGGAACTACATTTCGAGCTCTTAAAAACAGAAACAAACATTAATTGCCACGTAAGTTACTAAGTGGGACAGAGGAAAGCCGTTTAGACATCACAAGACAGCAACATAAATATTACAACACATTCATAATTCAAGCACTTTTTTTTTATGCAGCAACATCTCGAGCTCAGCTGAGATGTCGGTGTGGTGATGCTCAAGCAATAGGCAGATCAAGCAACTTCAGTAGCAAATCACTTATCATTCAAACCTCTGTACAGGGCAGCCTTGAACAGTGGCTCAGAGGTAACTATTTAGAAAAGATGTGGCATGATTCCTTTCTGGGCACAGTACATTTAACTATTCTGGAAAATAAAATGAGGACTTCAGCCATACCAACATCCTTTGACTACTGAAAGTCAAACAGAAAGCAGCTACTATCGTCCTTACCCTTTCAGAGGCACACAGTTAAAAATTCAATCAGACTAGGAAAAAAGGCAAGAAAAAAGGGAGTCAGAAAATAGCTTACAAAACAATCACCAGAGAGGTCAGAGTATCCTGTCAAGGGCTGCTTCCAGCTTAGTACATCTGCTAAAGTCATTAGACAGTGTCACCCCACCCTTGGGCTCCCAGGGGCAAGAGTAGAGGAAGGAGGGCTGCTCCTCATCTCCTGCTGACCCGGCTGTTTCTGGTGAGAGCGTAAATTTTCTCCATCAATTCAACATTTTGCAAACAGGCCACTGGAAGGAGGAGTGTCTGTTTGCAGTGTTGGTCATGCACTGTATTCCCAGAAAGGAGCTGATTTCCAGCGAGAACTTGGCTAGAGCAAATCACCACATCCAGTTTTACCTCTCTGCTCTAAACTTGTCCCAGGCTTTCCCTGGAAACAGCACAGAGCCTGGATTAGTCTAAGTGTCCACGTCCATTCTATCAATACTATGTTTCCAATGACTACTTTAAACACAGCAGCCAGGCTCCCTCCAGAGACAGCACCTTCCAAGACAGCTAAAGTTGAAAATAAAGCTCACGCTTTCCAAGGAGAGGCACCAACAGGATGGTTTGCTTATATTGTTGCAGAACAAAGCAAGAGAACAACCAGCCTTGATCACTCCCTCCAAAAATCCTGAAGACAAAGACACTGCTGCAGTAAGGCAAGCAAGTGCCATTGAGCATCCTTACCCTCAACACAAACATCTCTGAACCACAGCCTTGCCCAGAGAAGCCCTTCTCCAACCTCTGAGCTGAAGGAGAAAAGCACCTCCACTTTGCCAGCATTGTCCCTGTTTGGAGAGCAAACTTCTACAAACACTGTTTTTTATGACATTAAACAACTTTCCAGTAACTCCTAGCCAAAAATTCCAAATAACCCACCCTGCCTTCTCAGACAGCCTCTGTTTGTCTGCCTTAGTACATGTATTGGGCAGAAAACTGCAGCAGGACAGGAACTGAATCATAAGTGGATCAAGTATCTTATGTTGCTGGGCTGGTGACAGGCCCAGAAAGCCAGGACACATGGCAAGGCAGCACTGTGTTCAGAATAGGACACTGAAGACTACAGACCTTTGTTTTAGAAGAAGGGGTTTGGGGGGTGGTCCTTTCTTAAACCTGGCTCTGCTTGTTAGGGAGTTATGAACACTGGTACATACAGAAGAAGCTAGACAAGCTATCCAAGGTGTTTAGTGGTGGCCACTCACCTAAACTTGTCCTCTGGGATGAAGCCAACAGTGCTAGAGGAAAGGTGTTCAACCTGTATAAGTGTTTGTTTCTCCTCCTCAAATTCCAGGCACAGCTCAAGGGCTGACCAAGAGAAGGAGCTGCTGTATGAGGGAGTATTTACTTTACATATCATGACCTTGGTCTCTTACAAGATTTCAAATTCAAATACACAGCCACATTGGGAAGAAGTGGAAACACAGAGAACTGAAGTAGCTTTCTCAGAGTAAAGAGCAGAGCAGGGCTGGGCTGGGTGTACAAACATAAATCAAGCCCTGTATCATATCACATGAACTACACTCTCTTGAAAAGCTATGTAAAGAAATAAAAGAGCACTTTTTAAAGAAACCCAACACGCACAACTGCACCTGAAATACAGCATGATGTTGGCAATTAGGTGTACTGTGTCTGGCAACACAGTGGATGCATAGCTATTGACAACTCATAACCAAACTAGGAAACCGCATTTGCTATTTGGTGTAGAGCTACAGCCACATTTGAAGCCTAGAAAACTGCTATATTGTCACTTATCTGTTAGAATAAACCGAAGTGTGCTGGGTTTAGGCAGCTTTTGCAAGATAATACTAATGGTCAGAGACACTTTCTTACAGTGTACAGAGTCCCATGTTCCCCTCTGTGTAAAAAGGGGGGGGTGGGAATCATGAAGACAAGAAAAGAAAGAGGTAGAGCAGCAAAAAGCAGATACAAGACAGGAGCAATGATCTTTACAATTTTAAAACAAAAGCCCCACCAATACTAAAGAAAGAGGACTAAAAAAAAAAAAAAAAAAAAATCAATGCTACTTGCCAAAACAGGCATGGCAGAGAGAATATTAGGATACAACATTGATCCATGAGTTGTAAGAAGCCATGTTTCTCTGTTTTTACTTGGAACACTCTAAGTGCATTGTGTGCACCTTTAGCCAAGATGCAGTAGTTAACCATGAAAGCAATCTTGGCTCCATTTGGTATCAAATAAACCCACTTAACCCTAGAAAGAAACAGCTTCAAATAAAGGCTGCTGCGTTCCCCATGGACAGCCAGAAGTCTAACTTGAAAAATACTCCATTGAAGAGGAGGGAGCTTGCAACAAGGAAGCCAGCGCATCTCCAGGAGTCAAGGGAGCTGTGTCTTCTCTATGCCCCTCTCCAAGTGAAACCAAATGATGCAGCAGAGGATATTGAGGCAAATACTAGTCTGCTGACACTGTGTGGACAAACAGAAAGTCCCAAGACTCCTAAGCCAGGACTTCCAGACGAGCTGAGACCTTCTTCATGGCGATAGTTCAATGTCACGTCCCACATCCTGGATAAAGAGCAAAGAGCAGCCCCCCTTTCCAGAGGTCCCTTTGGTCCTGATAAAGTTACACTAGCCATAATAGCTTTGTTTTACATATTGCACATACTATAATATTGAAAATTGGTCTTCAGTTATGTAGTTGCAAAGGAAATGGCTCTGGTCCTGCTCAGCCCAGCTGAGAACACCATCCCACAATGCCTCCACCACAGACACAGGTCCTGAGAGCTGCAAGGAAAGAGCACCCGTCCTGTCTGTGAGCAGAGCAGCAGCAGAGGCAGAGCTGCTCAGGATTATGCTTATATTTCACTCTGTCAGGTTTTCCATTGCAAACACTGCCACCACAGTTTATAGCTTGACCATTTCAAGCCACATCCATGCAAAACTTGGCAGAGAAGGAGCTGATCTGGCTCAGTCACTCCCCCTTCCACCTTAAAGAAATCTGTCAGATTCCTGCTTTAAAGTCACAACATTTCTTTTCTTCAGCAGAAATACATTTTTTGAGGCTTTTTTGGTGAAGGTTTAAAAGAAGCCTGTGTATTTGACAGACAAGACTTACGTCAACTATTCACAGTTATTCTGAAACAACTCAGAAATGTTTAGATAGTGTTGGACCAGGCAGGTTGATTACACCATGCCTTTAAACAAATCACAGTCGCTTCTAGCAAGAAACACAGGCCCTGTAATTATAGGCTTCACAGACAACATCTGTGGGGACTGTAAACCTTTTTTTCTCCTGATGCATTTGTGACCATTGCTACATGCAGATTTTCCTCCCCAGCTAAGGAAAAAAGGAAGGGATAAACATTCATGAGATACAACTGCACTCTGGGTCTCTTATAATCAGAATTAAGGTCTAAAGGACAATTTCTGTTGAGCCAAGACAGGTATTTCCTGTAAAAACCAAATGCTGAGGCCTAAGAGTCAGTACATTACTAAACAACATGCTTTGAAGTATAGAAATACTACAGCTTTACTTCAGTCTAACAAGGTTTGCTTCCACAGCAACTGCAGTGACAACCAGGTTACAGTGACCCAAAGGCTTCATAACCGAGATGAAGGGTTTTGGAAATCATTCACCACGTATGCTACAATGACCTTGCTTTCAAGTCATAATACTGGACAGAAATTTCAGCTTGAAATGGTGTCCAAGTCATAACTTTAATTGGAGAAAACCATTATGAGACAAGGCCCTATCAAATGATCTTGTACATATTTTCCTGAGACACACCTTAAATACCATCTCTTCTATGGGGAAAGTAACACTATACAGTATGCAGTGTACTATACAATAAGTGCAACATACTTGAGATGAAGTTAAAGTAGCTTGCTGAAAACCAGATAAGACTTGAATAAATCAGTTATCATATTTCCCCCCACCCCACCCCATGCTACCTCTGCCCTATACACTGACCTTTGAAAAAGCCCAGCTTACTTCCTTGCAGGAGTGCACACAGTTTGGAGGCAAACATCAGAAAAGATGGTAACTCTAAGCTCAGGCCCTATAAGTGTGCAGAAATAAAACATCCAGCAGGATGCACCGTTGTTTGGAAACTAGCTTCAAGGTTCCTTTTGTAAAAACCATAGGGACATTCAACCAGTAAAGAGAAGGTGTTTCTTCCCTCTGAAGCCATGCAACAAAGCCAAGTTAAGGTATTTGCCACTGCAGAAAACAAAAGAACCATTTAAATATCCCTTGGCACCAGCAGGCAAACGTATTCAGGCAAGGTTTTAAAATCAGGCAGTCAACTGTGCCTTTTCATGTCTAACTTTCCCCAACGTACAGTTAAAGAAACACCAAAAGCAGACATATGAGATGCTATATGCATGTAAATACACACATTGAGAAATTGGCCCAGCAGCACATCCAACATACACTGCCCAGTCTGATGGCACTTCTCAGCAATCAGCTAACATTATCTAGCCATTCTTCCTTCCTTTCATGGAAGGAATTGTCCCTGCTGCAGGTGACATCCATAACACCTTACATCACCTGTGTCTGGATCAGAATCAGCCTAATTTATACATCACAGCTATTGCCTCACAACACTTAGAAGCCACCATAACAATACAGTCTGATGAATCACTGCACAGGTCCATAGTCCAATAATCTTACTTTCTTGAAAAGTATATCCCCACATTCTTGGGGGTCATAACCTCATCTCCTAGGCTTGCTTTCTTATGCTAAGCAGATACCCAAATTCAAATCATAACTCTTGAGTTTTAAAAGCTGACACTTGTAAAACTTTTGTTAGTTTAATTATATGCCATTCATAGGTTCAGCTATATCTGAAGAGACAAGAAGTCATACTACTGAAGTCATTCCTGTGGTACCCCTAACCTAGGAGAGAGTAAGAGTGTATGTATGTTTGAAGTCCTGTTCTTAGAACAGCTAAACCATTATTTCCCTACCAGTACAGTTTCAACAGGCATCCAAGCAAGTGATACTCTCTCCATCATCAATCTGTGACTTCTGTGTTTATTTGCCTTTTTTTTTTTTTTAAAGATATATAAAAAAAATAGGTAGATATAGAGATATGTGAATATAAAGAGCAAGGTCACAGCATGGAATTCCAGGCTTCAGATTTCCTTCCTTGCTTATATGGACATTAAAGAATCTGGCTGCCAGTCATTAGAATAGGGTTTTAAGAAGTGTAGTCCAAGTTCAAGGATGTTCCCTTAGATGAGTCATATTTCTCGACCCACTAATTAAATTCAAACCCTGACATTCTCCATTTCTATCTCCACATACCATGTGGTTCAATACAATATGGTGTGAACTGTGCAAGTCAGAGAGGCCACATTAAAAGAAAACACAAAGGAACTGTAACTGGAATTCAGACACTTCTCACATTATTTAACAACCCAATTCCCATGGCTCCATAAGTTATTATCCAAGACAGGGATATCATGAATACAAATATAAGCTGCCACAATATAACCAGGCGTGCTCTGATGGCAGTAACACCCACTATTAACAATGAGGAGCCCCAGGCTTGGAAGGGAGGATACTTGTCCACTAGCCCAGACAAAACTTTAAAAGCCAAGACATTTCTCCCCCTTCAGTTGTAACTATTGTTTTAAAGTGGGGCAGATAAGCAGTTTGGTTTCTATTAGTTTTGCAAACGATACAGTCAGTACTCAGGAGACAGGCATTTCTGTACACACTGGCCAGTGCATTTCCACGCACTATCCTTTTGGACACCACACTAAATCACCAGCCAGCAAATGACTGCATCACTTTGAGCCAAACAAGCACAAGGCTCTCATATAGCAGAGAAACTACCAATCCATTAAAAGAAGAAAAAAAACCAAAACAATGCATGATCATCTTTGTGGATAACCTGGCTCAAAGCTCTGGAAGCTGGATTTGAGTCTCAGATCAGGGTATCCTAGTTTCCCCAAGCTCTGGTGTGCCCAGCACACTCCAGAGCCAGTCCAGTTGTGAGAGTCCTGCATGTGGAGGTACCACAACGTGAGCCATCACTTGAACAGCTCCAAATGTCAGCAGCTCCTCTGGATGGGGCACACAAGTCACGAGTGGGCTGGAAACCAGTCCTGGACAACAGCTCTGGATTAATACACAAGGAGTGCTGGAGGGAAGGAGGGGGAGCTGCCAAAGACAGGCAGTTATTCAAACCAGCTGCTAACCAACTCCGGCCACTCACACGTACACAGTCTCCTGCATCTGTTCTGCCCAACTCAAAGCTACCAGGCAACCAAGAGTTAAAGTATACAAAAGACATCGGTACAAGCACTTGCCAAAAGTCTCATTTTCCAAATGGAAGCTAGTTGTTCCACTGATGGCAGAAGAAGGGATTTCATCTTGCTTTTACATGACAGTCTCTGCCTCCTTCTTGCCTCAAAATTCCCCAATTAACACTTCTGCAAGAAGTTTTGAAACTGTGCATGGCCACGTATTTATCTACGCACATTCCCTCCCCTCCCTACTGAGCTCTGGGCCACAGGCTAGGCTGTCAAGCCAAGTTTCATCCCAAGCAATTTTTAAACTTTCATCCTATAAATCCTCTGAAAAGGGAGTTAGTAATGGAAATACTGACAGAAACTTGAAGAGACAGCAGGGCAACTATAGCAGCCTACTATACATCAGCTTCATTAGCTGCAGATCTTTCTCTCCTTCACCTTCATTTTCCATTAGTGTACCTTGGCTAATTAATACACAAAACCTATGAAACATTCTTACAGTAGAAGTCAATATTTGGCCCTCAGCCTAAATCAACACTGAGCAACGTCAACATTCTCTGCCAGACATAGTAACTGTACCAGATGGAGCTAATATACAACTACAAGTAGTGATGAGGAAACTGAAAGCAGAGGAACACATGCAAAAATAGGACCATTGGAAGAGAGAAAAACAGAAAATATCACTTACCGCTTTCATTTTTCTCTATGACATCCACGACCTCTCCAGCCTGGAGGCTAATCTCAGAATTCTCTTGCTTCTCATAGTTGGATACCACCACATATTGCTCCAGGATCATGGGTTCAGAGCTAGCATCAGCACCTGGGGAAGGGAAAAAGCAAGCCGTAAGCCAGCTTCCAGCCATGGCTCCTTGAGAGCGACCTCCGTCCATCCGATTCAGAACAGGCCAACTTGTCACCAGAGCCAAGCGAATCAGCAAACAACCCTGGCTCACAGCATATCCCCAAATGGCTGGCCATATAGAAACAGCCTCCTCTGGCCCACAACCCAGCAGCACAGAGGGACATTGGAGAGAAGAAGAAGAAAAAAGGGGAGGGAAAAAAAAAAGCCAAAAATGTGAATTAGTTGTACAGTTTCATGATGGATTCTGAAAATAAACCTCTTCCCAACATGGTTTCAACAATCCTTGCTCCCATTCAGAGAGAAAAATCCTGGTCAGAAGCAGTATAAATCCAGAGCTGAGCCATCCCCCCAGTAAACCCAAAGAAAAAACAGCTCTCCCCTTGGCGGCTCAGCTCCTTCTCCACTCTAAAGGCTGGAGCTGAAAGTCAAGAGGGGGCTGTAGATGCCAATCATATTCGTCTGCACTGCAGCCCTTAAATAGAAACACATGAGCGGGACTGAAAGAGAGGGAGGTGGGGTGGAGGGAGCGAGGGGAAGGCGGGGAAGAGTGTTTACTTGAAACAGAAGAAAAAAAAGTTATAGAGCCAGATCCCCGCTCAAACACAGCCACCCCCCGCCAGCCCCGCAGTTCCGCATTCCCCGCGGCAGAGCGGGACAGGGGCACAGGCAGCTCCAGCCCCCCTCGCCATCGCCCTTCGGGAGCTCTTGGAGCCAACCTCCCCAGCTCCTCTTGTACCAGCTTTCGGCTGTCAGAGCCATTTATGAGTGAGAGTAGGCTCTCACACAAACAGGGGCCAGCAGAGGTGCAAAATAACCATTCCCCTCCCTTCCCCCACACTCCTGGTGTTTCTTCTTGGTTTTTTTGACTCCTGACTTTTTCACCCCCAAAGCAAAATCATGCATTTTGAGGTGGAGCCACGAGGCAGGCACACCACTGTGCCAGATGTGGAGGGAGATCCTGTGCTGCTGCTTGCAGTATGAGACGCATCTTGGCTCTTGGATGCAACAAACACTGGATGAGCCTCTGCACTCCCAAACCCAGGCACAGTTCGCCTGTGCTCTGCCTGGAAGTTGCCTTGAAAAGTCATGAAAACCTTTCAAACATCAGAGTTTCTTAATCTGTCCTCATTTATACACTCTTCACAGAGTCAGAGTAGAGCAAAAAGCACCTACAACTTACAAAGTAAGAGCTGACATGCCTTAATACAAAATTATTTTACAGGTTTCCTGAATTACAGCAGTTTGGGACACCAGCATTACTATACATTTTACAAATTAAGAGGCAGTTCCTTGTCCCTCTGGATTAAGATGCAGATGGAAAGGGGAGACAGAAGCAGATGTACAACTTGCTGAACATCCCATTTCACGTGACAGGGGCAGAATCCGGAGCAGACTCCAGGTCTCCTGAATATCTGATGACAAACTGGCTACAAGAGACAGGAAGGAAACAGCATGAAACTGTCCACCAGAAAAGTCAAGGGACTGACAGCCAAGCACGGGATGCTGGGCCCTGTATTTCCAAACCCAAGATGTTCATATGCATTTGGGCTGGAGATGCAAAGTGATTCTACAGACAAGTAATTAGCATCCCTGCCAAGAAAGAGGTAAAGAATGCATCAGCCATTAAAACAGCATCCTGTGAAATGAAAATCCTAGAAAAAAAAGCAATTAATTCAACTGTTTCCTGAAAGGAAACACTATCACAATGCCTCCCCTTGGACCAGATTTAAGAAATCCAGAAAATTAGAAGACTTCCTTGCTCCCTAAGCGTGCCTCTGACTCTCCTTAAGTTACATAAGTTAATTTTCTTTAAAGAGGAGTCATCTCCTCTAGAAGTTTGTGTTTAAGAAATTTAGGTTTTCTGTAGGTAGTTGAACCACAGCCAGTAGCAGGAATAGGGGGAGAAGACCATGAACTGACAACATGGAAATTTATAATAAAAAATTTCACCATAGCTGTCCGTTCCAAATAAGCATCATGTTTCTCTTCATAATGAATCAACTGGACTTATGCCTTCTGGTTTAAACCAGTGCTAGTTGGGTTACCTGGAGCACAATGAGATGCTTTCTCCTGTCTCATACTGTTTCCCACACAGTCCTTTCTCCAGCCTAAAATGCACCAGCATTATAATCTTCCTTTGACCTATTTATATGAGTAACACCTACAACCCCTATTTCATTTTAGTGTTCTTAAGTTCTCTAACCAGAAACAAAAGACGTCATGGCCTTGTATTTATGCATGTGCACCATCAGAGAATTCATTGTGTGGAAAAGCAAAACGAGGGACCGAACAGTAGCAAAGGGAGCAGGGGACATGCAGGAAGCTAATTGCTAAACCAACAACCCAAATGCCTGCTTTCCTCTAATCTGCTAGACAGTTCTCATGGCAGCAGAATAAGGAATAAAAAAAATCCCAAACACAGCATTGGTTTGGTGGCAGGAACTGTGTTCATGTGATGCACGTGGCCCTGCTGGGAACAAGGAGAAGACCAGGCTGAAGTGCCGGCTGGCAAACACCCCACCGGCAGCCACCGAGGCCAAGCCAGGGACCGTGTGCCAAGGCAGTGCCCTCGCCAGGAAACACAGAGAATCAGCACTTCAAATCCACCACCACAACTCTGACTGAAAAAAGAGGGGGGGAAAAAAAATTTCACTTTCAAGGGTCCAGCAAGACAGGCTATATCTGCATTCACATACCTGAAACCCAGCAGGACTTTACAATACTGGTTATTCCGTCCTGCCTTGGATAAGCTACTCATTGCAGGAGGATTTCTTTGTCGCTAGTGGCTGGAGAAACATACACAATTAAGAGATTGTTTTAACAGAAGCTTGTTTAAGTGCTACAGGGCTCCTATTAGGACAAAAAAATATAGGGTGATAAATTCCTTGGTCTAGGAAGTAACTAAGGTCAAACAAACTTGTTCCTTTACAGCTACAGCAGATCATGCCTAGAGGATATCCCTCTTTCAAGGGATGGGGTCCCAATGAGTTCTGGAGTGATGCTCACCCACGATCAGGTACTGCACAGTGGGGAAGATTTCAGGAACAGAGCAAAGAAAGGAAGAAGAAGAGGAGGAGGAGGAAAGAAGACACAGAAAGAAGAAACTCATTCCAGTAATCAAAAGCTTTAAACATTTTCTGGGTTGCCTGGTTTAACTTGTTACTACATTCCATTCAGTCAGTAGGGTAAAAGACTAATCCTCCTCAGCTTTCCATCTCCCACAAGCAACTTGAGATGAATTACTCCTCAGTGACACTTAGGATGCCCACAACATTGCTGGTACACTATGTCAGACTCTGGGTCTGCCCCCAAAAGGGGACTCAAAAGAACAAGACAGGCAATACCACAGGGAGCAGAGCACCAATTACACCCACTGCCGTGGGCGCTTCCGCATCCCTGCCAATTAGTTCAGGCTAATTTGTAACACAGGACACAGCACGCATTGAAGAGTAACAGCCTGGTCAGTGTGAGCACACCAGAGAAGCGGGATGCAGAGTGGTACAAGTTCCCCAGCAAGCTCACATGCAGGCTCCAATGCTGCCCTGACATGATAGCCCTACATTTTTTAAACCCTCCTTAGCCCAGGCAGCAAAAGTGGAGAGCAGAGGATAGGATAAGGCTGATGTGCCAGGTAAAGGTCCCCCCCTCCTCTCACTCCAAAAAAGCAGAATTAGTGTTTTGATTTAGCTCCAACTTGCAAGCCCTCCCCCGAGCAGAGCACAAGACAGATTGCTGGCTGAAATAAGAGTTTGCTTGCCTCTCCATTTCTTTTTGCCTCGAGTCCGTTTCCCGGTTAAAGTCTTGAGGATACCCCTCCTCCTCTCCATAGGGCTCCACTTTACAATCCTCCCGTTCCTCACCTCAATGAGTCTCTTCCTGGGGCTGAGCAGAAATGTCATCCAAGCTTGTCATGCCCTTCAGAGCTGGCACTAGTAAGTGACACAGTTGCACACTGTCCCCCTCACCAGGCAGCGAGGAGGGAGCATCATTCCTCCTGCTGTACTCAGAGACCAGCAACTACAGTGAAAGCCTCTTAAATAAGAGCACAGAGTACCCCTTCCGACAGCAGCCTCCTCCTCCTCCTCCTGTGTTGCAACAGCTAAGACCTATGATGGTTTTGCAATAGCCAAAAATTAAAACCACCAACTGGACTCCAAAAATAAAATCATCTGGATATGGAAATCCTAGACTCCTGATCTTTGCCAGATTACTCTGTTGTTATCAGGCTATAAACATGTCTGTCCTTTTAATCCATACAGCACACAGGCTTTTATATTGCTCTTTTATGAGTATCAATCAAGTGTTTACAGATTGAGACTAAATGAATTAGTACTGGGCCGGTCAGTGGAAGCTCTGCAGAAGCAGCCAAACCCACAGAAACGGTCAGTGAGTGCCACAGGGGTGACTCACAGCCGAACAACCAACCCGCAGGTAGTGCAGCTCTTCCGACATGGGCACAGCAGCTGAGGACACGTGCACGGTCTGCACACAGGGGTGTCTGGCAGACACGTCCCCCAGTGTCACGGCATTCCATATGATAATGTCAGAGCTCTGCACTTTTCCACACACAGGGAGGAGTAACTGTGGTAGCTTGGATTTGGAGCTGCGGTTTCTTGCTGAAGCCAGTTCTTGAAGGGTAAACCTCTATGTATCTCTGGAAAACTCCTTTTGGGGAAGGAGGAAGGGAAAAAAAAAATACCCAGAATAGCAGCAAGCCTACTTAGAATCATTAAATCTGTCTAATCCCTCAAGACAATCATCCACCCAGCTCCAAACACATGGAATTTCTTCCCCTAAAAATTTTACCTCTTTTCTTTCTTATCGGAAGGACCACATGATAAATAAACATACTAAACTTACATATTTTCTTTGAGCCTTCCACCAGTGATTTATCCTGAAGTATTTTAAGACAGAGAGCTTAGGTCTGCCTAAAAATTGGGTTAAGTGTCTACTGCACACAAAATAAAACAGACTTTGCCACATAATGCATGCAAGAGTACACAAGAAATCATGATCTCGTAGGGGTCTTGGAAAAGCAGTTCCTAAAATAACTAGTTCCTAGAGTAAGCAGCAGAATGAGACTGATGAAGCCTGCTAGAAATCTCTAAGGGGACAACACGGATTCAGATCAAATTGTGTTTCTCAGTCTAGGATCTCTCTTCTGTTCAATGAGGGTTTTTTGTTTTGGTGCTTTGGATTTTTGTCCATCTGGGTTTTGTTCTTAATGTGCCCTAAAAGTGCCCCCAAAACTGGGGCTTTGACTCATATCCTGGATACTCCTGCATTCCAGTCTGTCACTATTCAGCCCTCTTCCCACTGATCAAAATTCAGGCTATATTTACACATCAATTATTCCTAGCGGTTAAAAACCACTCACAGTTTGTGGCAATAGCAAAGGGGATTCATGTCCATCCCTTCCATCAGACAGCAATTCCCCCAGTTCTAGCGTTTAACTTCAGAGCTCATCAGCTTTTGGTGTAGCAGTCCTGAGCCACAAAGCTTTAGGGACAGAGAAAAAAGTTCATCACCATCCATAATTACTACAGAAATTTAGTACAAGTCCAGTCTCAAGGTCTTAGCAATAAAAGAGTACTGGCAAAAAACCCTTCATCACATTACAGAAGAAAATTAATATTTGGGTAGATCTATCAAATGGGTTATTAATACACTAGAATTTCTGTAATTTCAGAAGACGTGACACCCCACTATTAGAAAGAGATGGGGTAAAAAGCAGAAAGGGAATGGTTTGGACCTGACCTCTTAAGTAACTCATAAGACCCAAAGCCAGACAAGTTTGGCCTAAAACTTGTCCAAATCCCAGAGAATGTCCAAGAATAAAACAAGGTTGAGCATCATGCACAAAGCCATGGCCAGGTCAGTATTCAAATCCTCTCACTCTGGACTAGCAACCATGATTAACATACTTTCCCCCTAAGTGAGCATCTATCCATTCATCCACCTTCCTCAACTCCACAGTGCTCACGTGCTCTACATGCCTTTCAGTACATGGGGCAATAGCTTCCTTCCAGAGCAGCCAAAACTCTAGTCCTTCTTGTTATCTTTTTGGCTAAATATGCCAAGATCTGGTCTAGATGGTAACTCCATTAAGTCCCTCCTGGCTCCCCGGGTCGCTACCACAAGCAACTTATGGGGCCCATGACAACAGCATGCGCTGCCACCAAGAAGAGAGTATGACCAGAAATCATAGCAGCAGAAAATTAACACGATGCCTGGATTCATTCCTCAGCACAAGACAGGTGTAGTATTTTCTAGCACTTTGAAGAACCAAGACCTTGGTAAGCCTTCAAGAGTCTGGGGACAAGTGGCAGCTTTAAGGTAGACTGTGGCTTCCAGCACTGGAGCCTGTGTGACGCACAGCTAAAACCAGCAGCTAAACACAGCCCCCGTGGGGAGGGCCTCAGGAATGAGCCTGGCCTGTGGTAAATGGCAGGCGCCCTCTCAAGCGAGTGCTCTAGTTCAGTTCTTCCTTCTTTACAGTCCTCAGCAGCATTTCCAATGAAATCCTGAAAAATTCAGTGCTGACCTTTGCCAAGTGGAACCTATTAGTCTCGGGATTTTTATTTTTGATCTGCTAAGTTTTAAAACTGAGCCAAGAAAAATTAGAGGCAGGAGGGTGAAAGTAAGAAGTTGAGTCGTCTTTCCACTCCTTCTTGGAAAGTTGGCTCTCTGAACAGTGATTCCAACCAACTAGGTTACAGGTAGAAACAGCTAAGAATACCTAAGTATTTGCACACAAATCTCTTAAACTGCTTGGATATTTTCACACTGATGCCAAACCAGGTCTTCCACCAGACTGAAGTCACCTATATACTCTGGCATTTGCCCTAGTCCTGCTCAGTGGTTCAACACATTCACATCCCTCCACATGGCATGAAGCAGAGTAGCCGAAGAGTTTAACAGCAGCCAGGGGTGACCCATATAGTGCCCTGCCACAGTACCTCTCAGGATGTGGCTGTATGGCACCCATCTTTTTCCAGAGTAGGTAATTAAACCACTTTCAACTCTTGGTTAGTCTCCACTTCATGGAGCAGGCTCATAAGCTCAGTGAGAGCCTGGGCAGCATGAAACTGTCTCCAAGCCACAGCCTAAGACACTTATCTGTACTATATAGGTAACGATCATGTCCAAATTCAAGTCTGCTTTGCAAGCTTGACACATCAGGATACAGCCCATGGCAGATCTGGACTGGAGAACAGCTGTTTTGGAAACAGGGTATTCATTTGGATGAGAAGCAAACTGAAAGCCCACATGAACCAGAACGCATGGAGAGCTAAGAATGTGTCAAATGTACATAAGACTTCTGAGCAGCACTATGAATCAACATTCACCTTCTTGAGCACCATGCAATGCAATTAATCACTTATATTTGCACTATCATCATGCACAGACTTTTCTTAAGCCAAACTAGCAACATGCATTTAGCTAAAAGCAGCCAGCAGAAGGGGGAAGAAATTGTATCTATTACAGATTTTGCTTCCTTGCCCTTCAAGAAGGCTAAAAACCTTGGCATTCAGTTTGCCATTTTATACATAGCAACATGAAACATTCTAACAGCTGTATTGAGTCAGAGAAACTAAACCTCACTCCCTAGCCAGGTAATGTGAAGGGTTCTTGTCATTTTTCCTATG
Source organism: Acropternis orthonyx (assembly GCA_035583155.1). NCBI lineage: Eukaryota > Metazoa > Chordata > Aves > Passeriformes > Rhinocryptidae > Acropternis > Acropternis orthonyx. The sequence goes on from JAWWEU010000160.1 coordinate 24,036,531, forward strand.
GGACACCACCCACCTCTTCTGTCTCCTTCTCAACATGTTTCTCTCCTGCTCAGTCTCGTTCTGTTTCTCTGTTTCAAATTCCCAATGACCTATCAACCAGCAAGCTCCTGTGACTGAATACTTCAGATATTTCTGCACTTTTATATCCAGCTACCACCCTGAAATTAGACCTATCCCCCCAAGGATATATTCAGCTTCTGTCAAGGTAGAATTTCTGGAATCACAGCAGTTTTACTCACTAAAAAGTTCAGGCAAGTAAACACCCATCCACTGAGGATGGTGGGATTTTGTTCACATACTTTGAACAGGCCATGAACTTGAATATTTACAAAATCTGGTACGGAAAGCAGCAGGAGTGTTTTCATCTTCCTTGTCCCCAAGACCAATGTGTAGCCTTAACCAACTGGGTGACCAGCCCAGCGTCCTGTACAGACACAGGATCTGTCTCTTAGTTTTTGCTTTGTATGGGACTACTTCTCCACAGACCTTGACACCTCATCTAGAAGTTGTTCCCCTGCTCCCTCCTCTTTCCCAATTCCTTGCAACATGGAGATGGATGCTCCCTTGAAAATTCTGCACATTTGTCAAAGACCCATTTTTTCACGTAAACCCCTTTCTACTTACTGTGGAAATGCTAAAGAGCACTTCAGAAGGATAGGGTCATGTTTCTCTGCTTTGTCTTGACCTGTAAGATTTCTGAATTTTGCTCCTCTTCTCCTCTCCTCCATCCCACATAGAATAGTGAAAGCACAGCTGTGCAGGTACTCACCTGTGACCAGGGTCAACCCACCACAAGAGGGGAAGTTGCCTTGGATTGTAGCTTTGAGTTGGGCAAGGAAAATAAAACACAGCAAACTACTAACCACTGCTAGCAGCAACATCAAGGTGAGGTAGTCACCAAAAAAGCAAAGCTCTTCCTTATGAAAAAACCAATACACAAGAAGACAACAGATCCTGAGTATCCAGTGTCAGAGACTCACATTCAAGATAACTCCAAAATCACACACAACTTGAACTACAGAATTCTTTGTTTAATAGCATGCAGAACACCAAGATGCAAGAATTTACCTGGAGTGACACTCTTTTTTGGAGTCTCAGACAAACTGGACATCCAAACTTGAAATCCAATCATAGGGCAGCCATGAAAAGAGAAAGTAATTAGAGACACAAGAAAACAGTCAAAAAGCAGTCATATCAGAAAGTCAGAGCTAGCAAAGACAGCTTTGAAAGAGACATTAAGTTTTTCTTAAGAGTAGTGTTGGATTGATGGAAGGTCAAGTCATAAGAACCACCCAGGTAATTTTTATGCTTTAGGGGATTTACCGAACTCTGGAAACTGATCTGTAGGTGATCCAGTTTTGAGATCTCAGAATAAGATATGCCCTGAGCTTATTCCCAACAGGACAGGGAATACATAGCAAAAAAACAATTTGTCTTATTACGCCTCAGATCTGCAAAACTATTTAGTTTGTAGCTGCTAACGATCCCCCAAAAAGCAATGGACAATTCACAGAGATTGAGCTTTGCAAGTGAATTTCTACAAGCATCTTGTTACCCTGGAATAACATTAAGGAGAGTAATAATAGACAAATAATGGTCCCTGGAAAAGAGTACAAAGCTCCAATAAAGGTACATTCAAAGTATAACTAGAAATTCCATATTTTTAGCCAATAGATACAAGACAGAGATCTGTTTAAGGAGAAAGTTAATAGAATTGCTACTAACAAGGTCAAAAGGTTTCCCTCCCCCTCCAGGAAATGGGATGTAAATACTTGGCTTAGGATTCTGGGAATAATCTTCAAATGTTAAGTGTTACTTTTTTTCTTGAATGCACTGGAAGCATGTTTTAAGTTAGTAGGTTTGCCCCCATTTCTAAGTAAGAACCAGCAAACATTTCCCTTCTGTGAGATGAGGGAGCAAAGGGGCAGCTGTTACTCTCATATTGTGTGGGAGAAGAGATGAGGAGAGGTGTTTATATGACAGTCTAAGAATTTTCTAAATCTGACAAACAACTCCAAAATGCAATTTGAAAAACCTATTTGCAATGAGGAACCCTGTTCTAGACCAATTTGTTTAACAACAGAGAAGATGTACCATTACAATAATTTACTTGGACTACTATTTAAGAAAAAAATGAAAACGGCTCTGCATTGGTAGAATACAACAGGAAATCATCTGGCAGAGTAACTTGTGCTGCAGCTTACGGAGGGAATATACAGCATATTTCTATTAGAGAGTTGGGGCATGCACGGGAAAGGGTGTGAAGGAGTTGTTGTCAGCAACTTGTCTACTAGCTTTTGAATAGACTTCCACTGCCTTCAGGAACAGGATTATGAACTTCAGTCAGCTGTCAGATCTTTTGCCAGACAGAAGAACCTCAATACAGCAGTGATAAATCAAGCAGATGATGTACTGTAGGAGCAACCGGGAAGATTTCAGAGTTTACCCCAATCCAATCTGGCAGCAAAAGGTTGAAACACCCAACAATTAAAGATAGAGTTATTAAGTTGCACTTAACACAAATTTAGGGCTGCCCTGGATCTGTCTGCCCAAAAAGAGAGGGAGTTTAAACTTAAATCCACAGTAGCCCTATCTACAGACATCCTATGTGATATCTCAAAGAACCAAACTCACCTTAAAAAGCCAATTCTATTAGCCATTATAATTTTTTTAAAAAAAAAATTCTTTTTAAATTAAAGGAGGTTTTTCTCCTTGTAAAAAAACTATTGGTCTAAGCTAGAATAAAAGGGCAATATAAATATTAATTGGTAAACAATCCCACAGGTCCACAATGTGGGCCTCCCAGCCCAAGGAGCTGCATAAAAGCAGCAGCACTTCTCAGCTGCCCCAGCCTGACAGCAGCTAGATGTGGATGAGGTTGCTTCTGAGGCAGAAGACAGCCAGCATATTTCAGCTGCTCCTGCACATCTGCTTAGCATTAAACTTCCTTCTTGGGATTTTTTTTTTTATTTTTTTTTTATTCCAAGACATTTAAGCTCTAATTGCTACCAGCTTTTAAGAGTCCCCCCTACAAATAATAAAAATATCAGACGTTAGTGATAGATTCCACTTCACAGAGAGCTCAAACGAAGAGCCGCGGCGGGAGCCAGGGTACGGGGAGGAGGTCAGAGGCCCCAGAAGCATGCTGTGCCCAAGCCAACAAAACACAAGCTTTGAATGGCCCCGGGTTTCCCCTTCAGGACAGGGTTTTACTGGAATTCTGCATGGGGCTTGGAGCTGGTTTCCAATGGGATTGGTAATGGTAAACGAACAAACCCTCGCTTCCTGCCACTCCTCTCTCTCCCCTGTTGCCGCACAGCTGAGTGCCGGCTGGTCTCAGATGGCTTGGAGGTGGCGGGAGGGGGTGGCAGAATCTCAGTATTCGGAAGGCGGAACAAAAGTCGCCTGATCAAAACAAGCCACTCATAAGGCAATGGCATCCCAGTTCTGCTCCTAACATCGGTCCCCACAGCCCTTGTTGCTGACTTCAGCTGGAGCTAAAATAAACCCTTCCAATCGGAATTATTTTTAAAAGCTCAAAAGAAACATGGATCCATAAATTACAGCTAAGCCACGAGGCCATGGCAGTTGCAATGAGCACAGAGGAGGCTTTCCTTTGGAGCCACACTGCATAATAGCAGACACAGAAATAGCAGCAGAGCAGGCGCATCACTGGAAGCAGCTGCCGAACCCCATCCCATCGTTTCCAAGCTGCCACCACAGAGCTGGGCAACCCCCAGACAGACCAACTGAGTTCCTCAGGTGCAAAAGAAAAGAAAGGAGCTGGAGGGGCAAAAAGCTTTCAAGACAAAATTAAGCTGGTTGCTGTGGTGAACATGAAACAGGTTATTTTAGATTTCACCAGAAAACTTTTCTGCTGCCAGTGAGACTGGTTTGTTTGCTGCTCCTCCCACCACTGGCAAGAGAACAGGCGCCAGACTGCTGGGGACTAACGCTTTATGCTTGTGATACAGCCTCGCTCATCTCACTTTAGCAGCAGATTATTTGTCTTCTGTGCAGTTAGAGCACAGCAAGCTTCCAGAAAAATCTACAAAAGCTGGAGTCAGTCTGGAGTCGAACACATGAGCTCCATGTTATCAAAAACCAGGAGTTGCCATATTCATGGTTTACATCAGTACTGCACATCCAGCTGGGTCCCTGATCCAGCAGGTGCAGAGCAACTCCTCCACAGGCATTTTAAAAACACTACTGAAGCAGGTTTCTTTTTGTTAATAACACTGCCTAAAACATTCAAGTCAATGTTGAGTCCAGTTATTTAATACTGCTATCAAGGCCAGAAGGAACACCCTCCTGAAGATTCACATGTTGCTGGGGCTATCAGGGACCTTTATAACAAATCTTTTTTAAAACTAATGTCTGTAGAGCTGTCTAGCCTGTTAAGCTACATATTTCCCAACAATACTTCTGTAGTAATTCTGGGGAATTGGATCATACTAGTCATGAGTCTCAGTGTGGTTGTAGTTCTGGCTATGTAGCCCTTGCCCCAAATGTGCATAGCTGAGAAATTATCATGGGCCAAAGACAGGTCCCAACAAGTGATCTGAATGTAGCTGCCTTGCTTTGGAGGGCAAAGAGTTTAATTATACAGGTATGACCTCTTCTATAGAACCTGTCTTCCACAGGCGATAACATTCATAACTCCATTTAGTTATAAAACTCCTTTGTTCTCATGAAACATCAGTTGGGAATACTAAAATCTCCCAGCTGTTAAGGTGCACCTTAAATTACTCAGAAAATGATTATAGGAACAAGTAAACATGCTGAAGAGATGCTGACATCTGAGAGACTGCCACTTTCCAACAGTGATCAGTTCTGTAGGTCATTAGTCCTCTCCATGGTTCTGTTACTTGAGGACCACAGTGGTGAGCACAGCTGAGGGATCTGCAGATTTATTTTCCAAACTTATAGCCTTCCTGTCTTAACTGGAAGGGTGAAAAGAAATAAAAAAAGATAAACAATATAATCAGTGATTCTTCAGAAGGGAGCTGGAGGAAATAAATGCTGCTTTTGAAGAATGAGGGTGCCCTCATCCCAACAGTGGTATTTGGGAAGTCAGCAAGAAGTGGGCTGACTGTGCTGTTCCTCAGAAGTGTCCACTTCTTAGAACTGGCCTAGAGCCTTGTTTACTGCAATGTTCCTCACATATGGCAGAACAGAAAGCAGAAATTAAGCCTGTATTTCAATCTACATTTTGGAAGACAAGCCTGCCAAGGAGTTGGTATAAATGAAGCACCATGTTGTTGTCCTGGGAGCTCAGGTGGGACACCTTAGTGCCCTGAGCAGGTAAGGAACCCCAGGGGGCCAAGCTCCGTTGACTCAATACAGAGCTTCTTGCTGGGATTTTGCCTCCAACAACCTCCTCCTCCTCCTCCTCCTCACAAGGTGAGGCTCGCCATCCGTACAACCAAGAGCAGAAAGCTCAGTGAGGAACTCCAAAACTGTGTGGCTTGTTTCTGCTTCCATCTGCAGACAGAGCACCATAGTCCACGTTCCCCCATACCCTTGTGAGCCATCTCCAAAATCTTCAACCCTCAGACCCACTGACCATCCTTTGTCAGCCTGCTTCAGGTTTCTCTCCTATAACCCCTTCCCCTTCAGTTGAAGCTTGACACTTTGGTTAAATGGGAAGGCAGTAAGATGCAATAGTACTAGACTAGGAGAGGAAAAGGGTAATACTTGGTGTTGCTAACCTTCCCGAGGAATGGAAGTACTTTTACCAGAGAATTACTCTGATACAGAGTCTACATGTAGCTTTACAACATGGCTGCAAAACAGCTTGGAAAGAGGAAAAATGCAGATGAATCTTCATCTGAACTGGAACTGCTTTCACACATTCTTAGCTCACACAATTAACTCATTCAATTAGGCAGAGAACAACAGACAGTCAGAGAAACGGGAGGATGGCACAGAAAGGTTGTGAGTGTTTTGATCTATCTCAAGCACTACTGCTCAGGGCACCCTGTTGAACTGCACCATTGATGTTTCTCCCTCGAGGCTCCAGAAAGACCTAAACAAAAACAACATTTGTGCCCAGTGCCTGACCCAGGGTGGGTCTGGTCAGCCATTACACTTCTTAGGTACCACAGTGACAGATTTATTTGCTACTGTAATTGCTGGGCAAGCAGCAGTCACCCCTGTACCTCACCAGGCAGCTTAAATAAGCTTTTCTTGGCTCTTATGTCAATGGGATGCTGATGCATCATGTTTAAAGCAAATGTTTTAAGATAGTCTTTGAATAAATACAGATATATTAATTTTTCCCCTCACTAGGAGACTGCATTTTAAAGTAAACCTCTCATCCCTGGAGAATATCTCCTCTTCTATATACTTGAAGCTGAACATCACCTCCACTCCCCACACCATCTGTTCAAGAGGACTATATCTTGAAAAAAATATTTGACTAGTAGATTATCAAACATGCAAATCCAGCTAAAGTGCCTGAATAACAGGATTGGCAGCAGGAATTAAATAAGACCTTTAACTTTAGTCCTACTCATCAGTTTCAGCCCCATCATGAACAGCCTGTGCAGGGCTTGTACCAGGGAAGAGGCACTGCCTTTGTGCAGGGGGTGAGGACAGATGTGCGGAGCTGCAGTGACAAGCCCAGCCAGTGCCTTCCTCTCTCCTTGGCAGAAGTGGCCACCCCAGGAGCTGCCAGGGCTCCTCTCCTCCCTGGCACCACACTGCAGACCAAACTCAGACCACGTCCACTTGCCACGTAGCCTGGTGCACGCCAGACCCGCACACACTGCTTGGAAAAAGTTCACATCTGGCCTTCACGTGACTCAAGCGTGCCTCAGAAATTCATCATCTGGATAACTCACTCCTGCAGGGGAGAAATCCACAACCAGAGAGGCCTTTCCTGAGCTGGAACAGAGCAGTGGGGCCAGAGGATTGTGTGCTTGACAAACTGCACAGTGACACGCTCACCAGCTGCATTTCATAGCCTCGTACAGTCCTTCATCCTTTCTAAAAGTACAAGGCAAAGAAAACTTAGTCCCAATTTTCCACTCTGCTTACGTCTGCAAAAGCCCATTTTAATCCCATTTGCAGACCCAGAAGTATCCAGAACTGTTTAGCTTTTGTTCTGGCAGCCATAGCTCAATATTAACTCTTTCCACATGGCAAGTAAGGACTGTTTCCCACATGATCACTCTGGTACAGCCCTTGCACATACAGTTTTGTAGCTGTTCCAACTTTTGCTGGGAAGTGCCTAGAATATCTGAATGTTAATCCACATCTACAGCTGTACAAACTGAGGAAAAAACCAGCACTGCCAAGGAGGAGGGCAAAGAAGCCCCTGACCTTGCACTTGAAAACTCGCAGGTATATACACATGCTGGGATTCATGTGTGGCTCAAAAAAACCCCAGAAAACAAACAAAACAAACAAACAAAAAACCACCAAAACCCCCACAAAACCAAACCAAAACCCAACAGAAACAACAACAACAAACAAAAAACCAAACTAAAAAAGCAAGAATCAAGGAATCACACTGGCAAGCACAGAACATGTACTGCAGCATTGGCATGTCCAGGCACAGATGGCCAATAGTCAATGCATCCATTATAACTCCTGCTGAATACCTTGCTGAATACCTCTATAAGTAATGCTTCCAGCTCTCTGAGATAGGTGAGCCATTCTATCCACAGTGGACTGGAGAGGATTTTTCCTGTCATGCAGCCTGGATGCAGGCCAGCTGGAATATGGCAGGTATAAAGCCACACACAAAGCTGGAGGCACTTAGGGAGCACTCTTTTAGGGGTGAGGGCTCTCAATAACCTAAGGACTCGCATCCTACATGCAGGTTTCCTGCTCATGAGAAAGATTCAAGTGTACCCCAGCCCGAGACTAAGTTACCCAAAATAGCCAGGGAAGATCAGCTCCTCTCAGCCAGCCAAACACATCTGTGTTGGGTACGAATTCCTGCAGTGGCAGAAGATCATCACCCTCCACTCCAGCTCCTAAGTGCATTTCCTATCTAGTGTGCCAAAACCAGAAGACCAGTATTCTCTGTGCAAGAGAGGAAAAACCCACGCAGGCAGTGCTAATACCATCTGCCACTGACAGACAGAAGAGGGAGGCAGAAAAGCAGCAGACTAAGAACAAGGCAAGAGAAATGCCAATATATCCTCTAAGGTATCAAATGCTTTTTCAGCGCTCGGCTTGAAGGCTCTCTGAGGCATTTGCAGGGTGCATGCTGTTCTGCCATGGCTGTGCTCAAGCCACACCTCATATTTGCAGTCCTCCCCTGCCCACCCAGCCTTCCTGCCCTCTCTCCAGGACAGAGGGCTCTCCACAGCATCAATGCTGAACTGGGAACGGCAAAGAACACAAACACATTCCTTTCCCTAATCCAGCGCCCTGTCCCCACACTTCAGTCTAAAAGCCAAGGAGAAAAGCAAAAAACCCACACAACACACAAACAACTCTTTCTCTCTTATCTCATCTTCCTCCCACCCCAGCATATAGGCCACCCAGAAGATGACAGTGATCCTATACATCTAATTGGACACATGTCTTGTCAGCAGAAAACTGAAGCAGCACAGAATAAAGTCTCCTATCTGCTCCTCTCTTCAGTAGCCTCAGGCAGAAGTCCAAAGCATTTCAGTTTAAGCAGTGACTTAAAAAATATGGTGTGCAAGTGTGAGATCAGCTTCCTCCTGCCAGAATATCACAGGTTGGATTTGGAGCGTGGGATTGGAGTGGACAGATTCACATCTTGACTGAAGATGCAAAATTGGGTCACAGACACACAGATGCTGCAAGGAGGTGAAATCTGCCTGACTTAGTGGCAGCTCTTCCTTAAATCCTGCTCTCTGCCAGTGCACCTGAGCAAGAGCAATAGTCTTATTTTGGAAAAAAAACCACAAAATGGATGTTTCTCTAACTACATGAAGAACTTGTTAAAAAAAAGACTTACAGGCTCGTTAAAAAAAAAAAAACAGAAAAGAAAATTATCTGTTTGGGGAATTACTACATCAAGCAAAAGCCAACAAAATGGTCAGAAATTTAGAACTCACTACCTGAGAAAGAGTAATTCTTCATCATGAGAAGAGGAAGTTCTGTCATCAAGGACTGAACTCAAGATGCACATTGAGATCGTTAGCTACTAACTTCTTCCAGAACCAGGCCCAAGATGTATATCCACAGTAATTAAATGCTAAGGTTTGTTTGGCCCTTGGTTGCCATGCCTCTGGCTACTCTATCCTTCTTTTATTACTAAATCCTTTATCTTCCTGTTTAAAAAAAAAAAAAAAAAAGGAGGCAAAAAGCTATGTGAGAAGCAAAATGTTCTGCCAGAATCTGCTGTTTTTAAATTCCAGGCATTAATTAGTATGTACAGCCAAGAAGGTTAATCGTGTGATGAGGGAACAGATCCTGATTTCTGATCAAGAGCAATCTTGTCAGTACATGCTTGTGAAGTTACAAAATAGTGGTTGGCAAACTACCTCATCTAGCCATCCTCATCAACAGGCTAAATGGCATCAAGGAGCCAGTCCACCATCACTGTTTCTGCCCTAATTGTAGAAAACTGTAAGAAACACAGCACATGTGTGTGATCCATCAGGACACAAACAAGAGCACATGTCTCAGTCTGCAGGGATCATGTCACATTATAGGTTTGCTACAAGGATTAAGACACAACGACCAAGTTACAGGGTTTAAGACGTTCCTGTGACCTTGACATGAGCTTGGACAGACTTGGATTCCCATCCACCATCTTAATAAATAAATAAATAAATAAATGACCTTCCAAGCTAAAGCTTTCCTTTCAGATGGAGTATAGAGACACAAACTTCAGAGACAAACATCATGAAAGCAGAATGACTCAAAGCAACATTTGAGATAAAAATCACATTTTAGCTTTGTTGCTACCACCTGGGCTCAAATTCGCCAATCAATAACCAATTACCCACTTCATTACTCAAGCACCCAATGCAGGTAGCCCCAAGACATCTGCTGCAGTCACCACCCTGACAGAAGATGCATTGCCTCATGCTGGCATTTACCATGTTAGTTAATTGGATTTTTCAGCCTCTTTAGTAACGCACTCTTAGATTTGGTCTCTTTGAGAACCCATTTAAAAGGCTTAAACTTCTTTTGACTGAGAAGATAGAACTGAGACAGATTTCACAGTCAACTGAGTAAGTTAAGGCATGCCCACAGTTCTAATATTAAAAGGGCATCTACCACTCCAGATGACATCCCATCAATACTGCAACATCCTTAGGGCAAAGGAAAGGCAGCACTGTGCATCTCTTGGGCAGAACCTTCCTTCTCCCTCCAGTGCAGCCAATCTCCCACAAATATTACACCTGCTGCACGCTCTCTTCTCTCCCTGTACCCAGGTGTAGCTAAATGCCTGTCGCAGGCCTGTGAAGCTGGCAGAGCTCCACGCTCAGTTGCATCAACCAAGCTTTGTCCCTAGGATTGGCCTCTCAGCCCTGCAACAGGTAATGACAGTTCCAGCCACACAGCCCTGCCAATCCAGTGAGTGGCTCACACATTTGTGACCACACTGAAAGATTAAGCACAAAAGGGCTAGCACACACTATTCATTTCCTCTGTATCATCTCAAAGGAGGCAGTTCAAACTAAGTTGAGAAAAGAAAGCTCATTTATAAAACGGAAAAAGTGAGACATGCCATGGAGCTCTAAGTGCAAGCTAGACACACGCAGTGTGACAGGACCAGAAAGGTTAAGCTCGAAAGTGATGAGCATAGGTCAGCTTGTAAAGGCAGAAATAGCCAAAAGTTGAGCCATTTCCCTCTGTAATTACAAAGGAAGAAAAAAACCAAACCTATTCCTAATGACAAAAAGAAACACCATAAGGCAACTCCCCAAAGCTGGCAGAGTGCACATCCTCTGCCCACAAGAGTGAGGAAGATGGTTTCCCTAGTAAAGAAGAGTTAGGCCAAAGAAGCAACTTTTGCCATCAGCTCCACCTGTAATCCCAAGGCAGCATCCCACAAAGTGATCAGCCACAAGGGGCCTTGTTATTGTTACAATGATCTGCTTGTTTCTCACTTGAGGCCCCACTTCTGTCATTGCTTCAACTCTCTCAGCCCTACTTACTAATATCCCCACTGAGAGAAAAGAGAGCATTACAGATGTTTCTATAAAAAGTTTGTGAAGTAGATTCCAATGGACTCCAAAGTTTTTATTTACTTGCCAGCGGATACATCCTTCTCAGTTTTAGATTACAGGAGGGAAAGAAAGCAGTGATTGTTGTCTGTGTGTAGCCATGATCTTACTAGTCCAAAAATTGGACATGGGAACCCAGCTGGAATATGGTTCACTCATCCAGAGAAGCCTCATCAGCATCCTCACTGAGGCAACACTGCCTCAGATCAAATCATAAGTTAATATTCTAAGTGCTCAATTACAGGGGCTATTTAAAGAGACTTCAGCTGTCAGACTCAGCCAAAGCTCAGCCAGCTTGATGCAGACAGGAACTGAACACTGAGGGAAAGGAGACATTGCAGTACTGAAGGAGCCACAACTTCTATTTTTTTCAAGTTTATTCCCCCTCAATTGGAGGAGCATCCTACCACATAGCAACAAGGTGCCAGACAAAGCCACTGAGCAGTGGCTTGAAGCCAGCTGTGCTCCAGCAGCAAGGTGGGCTGTCAGCAGTGGGAGTTTTGTTACAATTTCTGAAGGGGGTGGCCAGCAATGCTCCTGCTAGCACACACTCAAAGTAGTAAGCACAAGGACTTGGTTGCCTACAAGGCAGGAGCCATTGCCTTGAAAGCCAAAGTGAAGCAGCATCTGTCCTACTGGGTCTGACCCTCACAGTTAGTAAGGTGAATCCTCTCTGTAGTTGAGAAGCACTGAGACTCAGTGTAGAAAAGTTGCAAAGACCATACCAACTCCCTGTTGCCACCAAACACCAGGTCCCAGATATGTTTGTTTCAGCTTCATGACTGGAAAGTGACAGCTTTGGCATGAAACCAGCCAAGAAAGGTTCTCAGCAAGGGAAGAGGGCAAGATCACCTCACCCTGAGAGTCAGCATCTTCCTCTAGCCAGCAAGAGATATGTGGGGGAACATGGTGACATCTTTGGGAAGAAACATACTCCAACTGGTTTTATAAGCCATATCAGGATTAGCAGATATCTGAAGGGTTAATTAGTTCACCATGCACAGATGGTAACTGGTAGGGTTTGCAGAGCGGATTAACCTAATTTGTGGTTTGTAACGTACCATGCAAATATCCATTGCTAGACTTGCAGCAATCCTACCCTTATTTTGACTTGAGGACAGAAAAACCACACAATGGATGCTGGCATAGAAGTAATGTCTATTTTGAGTGACAAATCAGTAGCTATTCACTTGGCTTATGGGATCAACAAATTGGAGCCTGAAAAGTCCTGCTTTTGCTATGGAGATTCTTTGGATGGACCAAGATGAGACCATTTCTTGTGAGCATACAGAATACGCACATGCTAATCACTCCTCACAGTTGTATGAGGGCTCTTCAGCAGTGACAGATGGTCATAGAGCAACAATTCAATTGCCTGGAAACATGAAGGCAGCCTTCTGAAGGAGCTCTGCAGCATGTCAAATAAAGCCCCACAAGTTCAAGGTACCAGCGTATCAGCACATGTGGCAGTTTACACCCCTGTCTTTGCAGAGCCTCAGTTACTTCAAATGAAGCTCCAGGTCTTTGAGCTTGACTGCAGGTTAAAGCATTTATGATTAGATCATATCCAAGCAAAGGGCTGTGTGTTTACATTGCACTTTGCACAAGAGGAAGCCTGGCTCAGGGCTGGCATACCGAGATGCCCCAGATCAGCACAAGACTCCCTTTTGTTTAGCTAAGGATGTGCCACACTGTTGCATTTGGTTCAGAAGGTCTCAAATGTTTACAACCAGTATTAGCTGCAGCGGTAAATGTTTCCATAACTCCTATTAAACTCTGAACTTATCCAGTTTCTCCCTGCTCTAAGGGGCAAGCACAGGACTAGCTAGACACTCACTCTGGCAAGGCAGAGGTCAGGGGAGAGGTGACGCTGGCTGTTAGAGGCATTCTCCACATGTTTCTGCAATTGGCCATGCCTGTGTCGTGCCTGCACATGCCTGAGACACAGCAGCTGTGGGATTCCTGCCGGACAGTATGGGGCAGCTGTGCTCACACCCCAAATCCTCCTCCCAGCACATCTTTGGTCAAGACAGAAGATATGGTCACAAGTCTCATTTGTTGGGAGGTGCTTGCACTTAAAAGTGCAGATTTGTCTCTCGTTTAAAGATGGATTAGTGTCCACTCCTGTGGAGGAAACTACATTTCAAAGCTATTTGTTATCTTAAAAGACCCTCACAGCAACCCTGAAAAACTGTGCTTATTTACCCCATCACTTGTTCAATTGTCACAAAGCTGGTCTTTGTTAGAGGCTGTAATTGCCAACTCCCTTGGCATATTCCTTTGCTCATTGCGTGCACACTCCCACAGTATCCAACTCCAAACAGAAGGAAGCATTCCTCCACCACTCTAAAATCAAGCAAGAAGATGGCCAAGAACAGAGTCCCTTTATGCAGCTCATTCTGTGCAGAAAGCTGCTTCACATTCCTCTTTGTACAGAGTAAGGGGAGAAAGCACATCCCTACGCCCCACTGCTTCCAAGCCTTAGCTGTGCAAGCAGCCTAGCACTAAGGAGCAGAGAAGAGGAAACAGTCCCAGAAGGAGATTTGGCAGCATAGGGAGGTGGGACAGCCAAAGGACGGAGCCCAACCTGACTGTCCCTCACAGAGATGACCAAACATCTCACTTGGGATGCTCAGGTCAGGGGCGCCAAAGAGTCCAGCACCCACAAATGGCACTTCAGCTACACTGACTCAACTTAATTGCTCTTTTCACTGTGATCTCCAAATTGCCCCCAGAGCCATAGGAATAGAGAGGCAGCAGTTTCCTTCCACTCCCAAAGCAGTTCCTTGCATCTCTTGCACAAGTTGCAATACTTTTTCATGTCAACTGGTGCAATGAGCCCAAAGCTCTGCTGGTCCCCAAAAGCTGTTCTAGGTCAGTGCTAAATCAGGTTGCCCCAGAGACTTCAGCAATGTTTTTCAAAGGTCTTTACGTGGCCTGAAAGTCACTAGTGGTCAGCATGTAGCACTGAGCCAGAACTCCCACACTCAGTTCTGCCTTCCACCAAGTTACTTGGACCTTTTTATTTATGGTCAGCCCCTCTGGAGAAAGCACTGCTGCCAGTTTAATTCACAGGTTGTTGTGAACACACACTTTTGCTTAATATTATATTTAGGAGGTCCTAAGAAGCGCAGCCCACACAGATATTTTGGAGATTAGTTTATTGTGTTGGACCAGCACCTTGTACCACACTTGCTTCATTACAATAACCCACCTCAGAGAAATTCAGGGGAAGGTACCAAAATATTGGCCTGCAAAGACAACAGCCATTTGATGCACAGGCCATCAGGGTTAAGCAACAGCTTCACTTTAGTGTATCACTTAGCTTATTACACAATGACAGCTTAAAAGCCCTAATAATTAACCAACAAATCAATTTAGGCAATGATCTTTACTGGAGTCCAGTACATTACACTCATCTTCCCTTCCTTCCCAGAGACTAAGCCAGTGCAGTGTTTCTTTATCATCATAAAAAGCAAGAAGAAAGAAATCCTCCCCACCCTGCACACACACCAGAGTTTTCCAGGAGTTGCTATTGGTTTGAAAGGCCTCTCCATGAATGCAATTTGGAGCATCTAAGATTCCAAACAAAGTCAATGAGAGCTGCAGGTGCTCAATGCCACTTGGAGAAAAAAAATTTACAAAGAAAAAAAATAGAAAGCCCTGACACATCCAGCTCAGAGCAGCCAAACTCAGAGGCCCATAATTAGAGGTCCCTATTGAAAACACATCTGTAAAAATCACTAAGAATTACATGGGGAGGGGGAAAGTTGGATTTATATAGTTTCAAATCAGGGTTTTATAGGTAATTTCAATCCAGGATTTTAAAAACAAAACACTCAGCTAGAGCCTTTGAGACAGCCCAAACCCAGGTGCAGGCACTAAGAAGAACATTTTGCATCAGAAGCCTCACCAGAACCTTTTGGAAAGGCAAAATAAAAGATTCCAACCAGAACAGAAAAGGATTCCCTTCCCCTCCAGACAAGAACCCCAACTCTGACTCTGCATTTTAACCATTTGCAATGAAAGAGACATTTAATACAATTACCCTCTCAGATTGGAGACTGAGCTATATAAATACAACCAGAGATGAACAGTCATTTTAACTGCAATACTATATAAGGTGGGTTTCTTCTCTCCAGCAATAGAAAAAAACCTGATGCTTATCTCCAGCAGGATTCAGTAATAAAAAGTTAAACTGACACACAATTTAATGACACACAAAAATAAATGGAAGGTTTAACAGGGGAAAGTAGGGGGTAAGGTCCTCTCTATAATCATGCAGTACACATTAAAAAGAAAAAGCCTGGTATCTTACCTGATTTTCTCTTTGAAGATCCATAGTCCCTGAAAAAAAGACAACAACAAATAGACATGGTTAGAGCTGGGAACGGTGGTGAGAGAACGGGTGCCTCCCAAATTTCCACCCATATGCTCAAGGGCTGATGCTGCGCCCTCCCTCCCTTAAAGCGGAGGTGAGGGCGGCGGGGCATGGGCAGGCGGGGGCCGGGGGCGTCCCGGGCAGCATCAGCGGCGGCAGCTGGGGCTGCTGCGGCACCGGGGGCTCGGGAGCATGTGATCAGTCAGCCAGAGCGAACCATCCACAACCGGCAAGGCAGGGGAGAAGGGTGTCATTTTTTCCCCCTTTAAACTGTGCTAGTAAACGCACAGCTACTGAATTAACCCTTAACGTCCCGCTGGAGAGGAACGGGAATGCGAGCTGTTTGCTGCAGGGATGCGGCTGCTCCGGGCTGAGCCGCTGTGGCTGGCAGTCCTGGCGTTTCAGAGGCTAATTAATTTGTGACTAACCTGCAGACCTCTTCTAGTTATCTCTGACAAGCACTTGGGAAAAAAGTGGGGGGGGGGGGGCGAG
>JAWWEU010000160.1:24052581-24269101 GCA_035583155.1 Acropternis orthonyx
CCCCCCCCCCCCCCCCCCCCCCCCCCCAAAGTCCCCTAACAAACCCCAAACTTTGTCCTTTCTTCTTTCTTCCACCATAGAAAATGCACCCTTACTTTTCCACAGTGATTTAAAAAACGGTGCTGGCACCTCCTGCTCCTGCAGAACAGCTGAAACCCTAGGCAGCTGAGAACTGATTCAGAAGCAGAAGCGAGGACAAAAATACTTGACTATGGCTGTGGCTCCTAATGGAGCTCTCCCGAGGCTCTGAGACCCAGCTCTGACATGGTGTGCACAGGCAGGAGCCCTGGCAGAGACAGCATCGCTATGCAGGCACAGTGCCCGTGGCACCGTCACACCCTGTGCCCAGCAGCATTAATGCTGGGAAAATCATTGTAGAGGTAAGGTTGTCTTTGCAAGAATCCCACCAGAGGGACAGGCAGCAGCCACCATATTTTGGGGGATCTGGCTGTCAGGACTGGGGTTTTGTCCCTTGCAGCATGCTCCATAGTCCAGAGGAATCAGAGAAGTGATATCCCAAACTATTTATGCAAAGAGAGTTTGGGGGATCAGCTGAAGAAACAACATGTCTTGAGGGTGTGTGTGTCTTGAGGTATGTCTACCCACAAATTCTGTTTCTCCCGTCATTTTATGTGCATCCCACGCCTTACATGGCTAGGATTTGCTTTGAATGAGTAGTAACTTGGAAGTTTTTTGCAGCCTCTCTTAATTTCCCAGTGTCATTTTTACTTCAATTAAATTGTTGTTTTCTCAACCATGTCCACAGTTGTATTTGATGTGAAGACGCTACTGCTCATGAATAAGTTGCTTCTTCTGCAGAAGTGATATCATATGCAAATATAATTCCTGCTATTTGGTGCCTGAAACAGAGATCCCTCAGAACAAGCCAGGGAAGACACAATATACTACAAATTGTAGTCCTGTACCCCAGCTCGGTTCCCACGCCAGCCTGGAGCTTTGTGGAGCTGTCAATACAGCTCTCTTGGCATGTGAAAATCTGAGTTTGGTCCTGCCCTGAACTGCCTCTCTTCTGACAGCACTAAATGTTGAGAAGGTCAAACCCTGCTGAGATCCACACATGTAATTTGGTTTAACCTGGTATCTCTCTCCATTGTGCACATGCTCGATGATCACCTTAAACCCTCCCACCTGTCCTGGCTTTTTGCAGTGAAGCTCCTGGACTTCCTCAGGACTACAGCTTGGAGCTGGGTTCAGCTGGGAGTTCCCTCTGCAGCATGTTTGGGTCCCCACCTCACTCTGTGTCATGCAGAATAGCTGCAAATGTTAGGACCCATGAGGACCCTGGGAGGATGCTGTAGCTATGCACAATCCCTACAGGAGAAACACAACCATCCTTCAGTCTTTGCTGGAAGGTCCTCAGCAAACATATCCAGGGCAATCTCCTGCCAGCCAGCCATGCTGGGGACACCCCACAAGCACACTAAGAGAGGTCCTAGGTGAACGGAGCACGTACAAAAGGGTGAAGACAAGCAACATTAGACAGACTTGAAAGAGCCTTCAGGCTGAGCAAAGTTGCCAAGAAAACCCAACTCCCTTTTGCCACTTTAAAAAAAAAAAAATCATCCAATTCACACAATTAGAAATGGGATAATGATGGGTTAATATGGTTAATAAACAATAAAGCTGTTGTTGAATGTCTTTGCCCACCATGTCAGGCCACATTTTGTACCTGAGTTCAGAAACTGCAGTAGAAGATGACTTAACTGTGCTCTGGCTGTACAACAGCAGCAAATGTCACACAAAACTCATAATTCAAACCTCCATCCTGGGTGCTCTCCCACATCTTTCAGCCCCATCTCTAAGCTGGTTTTAGGGCTTGTGTGACTGCAGTAAGGTTTTAAACAAGGTGTGTTCTTTTAATTCTGAAGTATAATTAATACATGCATTTCAAAGAAGATAGAGATGAAGAAAACAACAAAAATTTGAACCTTTTTTTCCTTGCTACATGCAGACCACAGGATGACAAGAGATATTACTCTATAAAGAACTTTTTTATTTATTTTTTTTCTGTTCACTTCCTCACCTGGCAGGCATTTCTTTCACATCAAAAGCATATCAGTTATGGAAGTGTACTTGCTCTTTGGTTTCCTCACACAAGCCCTGCAGCAGGCTGACATGTTCCACATCACACCACTATGTAAACACAGAGCACTGTCCTCAATATGATGCAGCAAGTCACATTTCTGGTCAACAGCAAACCTGGTGCCAACAGAGACAGTAACTGCTCATGTGGACCAAGGAGCTCTGATCCACTGAACCCCATCATTGCTTCTCTCATGGCTTGTGCATGGTTAAAACAAACCTTTAGGTTAGTTTGAAGGGCAAAAAAGTCCCTTACTGTCACTGCAAAATGTGCAGCTGAGCAATTTAGGGTCAGCTACAAGAGGATGAAGCAGCAATTAGCCCTCAGTGACGTCCCTTAGAGATCAGGAAAGTAACTACCATCATCACAGGATCCAGAGTGTAGTCAAACTCTTCATGGCAATTGAACCTACAACTTCTGGTCTTAGTACTAGTCTTAGAGCACAAGACCATCCTTACAGAAAAGAAATTAAATTATCACTGTAAAATAGTTATTTGAATCATCACCACTCCCCAACTCGTCAATCTTACTGGAAAAAAAAAAAAGAAAACTCAATCAACCTACTGGGAAAGATTTAATCTATTTTTTTTTTCCCCCCTCTAAGTTTTAAAGTCAACGTATATTGGATTCTGATTTTGGAGCTCCTGAAGTCCATGTTTCCCATGTCTGCTTTTTTGTACAGCCACATTTCACTCATAAAGTCAGTACAAATCAAATAAAATGGAGTTTGAAATAAAATCTTCATCTCCCTAGTGAAACTCTGAAATCCAAAACTTGTTCCTCCCAGCAAGGACAGGAAAAAAAAAAATCCTGCTGAAATAGAAAGCAAAGTAGGTATAGCAAATAATCTCTCTGGCTGTGTAAAGTGTTCTTTGTGTATATACTCTTCTCCTCTTTTCTGCTAATGAAGAAAGCCTGTGCTGCTGCTTTGCAATAGCAGCAGCAAGGAGCCCTGCCTGACTCCATGCTTATTTTTTTTATGTCTTATTATCCTGCATAGGATTCCTTGATGTATTTTCCCCCTCTCAAGTGGTGGTATATAAGGACATAAGAATACCTCTCAGCCTCACTGTATTCAGTGAAGCATTAATGTGAGGTGTGGCTGAAGTATTGGTTTATGTCTCCAAAACAATAAAGGAAATTATTTAATGGTTTCTCTTAACTCTAACAATTTTCAAGTAGAAACTCTGATCTTCTCCTGCAATACAGACCACACCTGGCACACTGTTAGCCCTTAGATCAGACAATAAATGTGGCCTTGCAGAAGAAAAACCTTTCCAAGGAAAGATAAAATTAATGTCACATCTGCAGCTACATGGGCAAGCTCACTTTCTCTTCAGCTCTTGATGTTTTTATCTTTTCATCTTTACACACACACACACACACGTATTTCCATTCTTTTTCCATTTCTATGTGAGAACAGACACCACCATCCTAATTTCACTGCCAGCCATAGCTACAAGAATAGCAGTGAAACCAGAGGGCGGAACTAAAAATAGCTCTGGCAGGTCCCTTCTTCATTAGCCAGAATCACTCCATACTGAACACCTTTCACAAAAATAGTGTATTTCTAGCCTCTTTTGTATTAGAATGCAGCAATTTTGTTTAAAGTCTTCCTGTGGGGCACCACCTTCAGCTGATGCTGAACCTCATTACTGGCAAGGAAAACATTTCCTGCTGCCAACGATATTAAAATATCACTGGTGCCAAGCACGTCACAGAAGCTGAACATATTTTTATTTAATAACAAAGGAGAGGGAAGCTGAATCTCCTTTCTCATCAGCAATACCCCAGCATAGCATTACTCATTTGAAATCTAGCAATGAGTATGAAAGGAAGACCGTGAGCATCGTGGTAGAGCTGATCGTCTTAACCACACTAAGCTATCCACAGTCAGTCTGGAAGTTTCTGAAACATAAAAGTATCTTGTGTCATTGAATTTATATGTCACTTGCAATCTAATTTAAATACAAAGATTATATTAACAATGTTATGGAAAAAGTCATGGCACATCTTTTCTTTAGGGACTGACTTTGCTGCTGTATTCAGTGAGAGTTAATTAACATAGATGTGTGCGTGTATGTGCTTCCACCTATCTAAATACATACAGATGTAGACAAACAAGCAGTGGCATAATTGGAAAGCTGTTTAAAAAATGAGGAGTATCCTGACATTTGTTCAATAGAGCCTGAGAAATGCTCCAAGTGAGTGGAAGACTGGAGGTGACTAGGTGTGCTGGCGACAGGCTGTGCCTATCTCTTTAGCTGTACTTCTAATGCAGTTTGATTTATATCTGTCCCAGAGCGTTTCTCCTGCATCTTTCATGGAGATCTGACAAGTCTGCAGAAGCCTCCTGCAGGAACCAGGGGAGCTTGCAGAGCAACACTGCATCACCACAAGGGCTGCAAGGCTGCGACTTGGCTCCTGCACAGCTCCGCTTTGGAGGGGATGTATTCAGCAAGGAGACCTCATCCTTCTGGTACTCATGATGCAAAGGCTCTTTCAGAAGCTTCTCCTTCCTGCCATGGGACAGCAGACCCAGGAATCTCACTCTCTGAGATTCCTCCTTTCTCAGATATGTCACATTTTAGCCCAGGGTCTCTGCCTGTCAGTAAAGCAAAGCTGGGCTTCAATTTGATTAGCAAAGATTTCAGACAACCATGAGTTTCAACTGTGAGAGAAAACAGTGCCTGCAAAGCATGAGGAGCTGCCAGACTCACGGAGCAGCATGTCTGGGAGAGCTGCACAGCAGACAATTCACCAGATGAGACGGAAACTAAAGGGAGAGTAAATAATTTTACTGTCTCTTTCTCAGTTTGCTGTCCAAAGGAGATGAGACAGTGACAAACCCTGAGTAATGCCGGTCAATCTGCATCCTCTAGAGTACTTTATTACATAAATTTAAATTGTTTTGTATTTGCTGGCTTTTGTTAATTCATGTTTAAATACATTGTGGATGTTTATGTACCCACATTCCTTAATTCCTAAAAGTCTCTAGTGGTGTGGGCAGGCTGTGGTGGAGATGTATGACATTTCAAACAAACAACTCAAATTATCATTAAATTGCCAATGATTTGCCAGGCAGATTGAAAGCACAGGAATGTTTTTACAAGTCCCTCTCTCCTTCCAACATCCTTACAGTTTGCAGTCAGTAATGAAGATGGCTTTTTTAACAAACTATTTTTCTCAGCGCTCCTATCAGATTCTGTGACACTATTTTTAAAGTAAAAAAATACACAAAGACTCTGCTACTACTCTTTGCACGTACAGAAACCTGAGCCTTGAGAATATATTTGCATCTTGAAACTCTTCTATCCGATTTTCCTCAACAGCCAGACTGACATTTTCTATTTGAGATATGGCACAAAACCAAGTGTGGTACCTGACTGCCACCAAGGCCTGTGGCTGGAGGGGCACCTGAACACTTTAACACTATCCAAATGCACAGGACCTATATAGAAAGTGCAGGGTTGAAATTCACATTCATGGTATTCAAAGTGCAAAAGTTTAATCATATGCATGAAGGCATCTCCATTCCCCGTGAGCTCTGAGACCCATATGACACGTAATTAAGCAAAATTAACTCTATATGTTATGCATCAAGAATAGAAACCCAAACACATGGATGCATAGAGCTATATATTCTTCCCCTCCAGCATTCCATCCTCTGAAATCATGAACCACAGCTGATCTCTTCCACAAGCCAAAGAAACAGATGAAGGCTTTTTCCCTTCTTCTTCTTCTTTTTTTTTTTATAAAGTATTCTGCTCATTTCCTGATATAAATCATTGCATTGTGGAGCCCTCTCCAACATGAATCTGTCCTTTCTGAGCAGAGGTCATGCTTTCCAGCCCTGTGAGAAAGGGCCCCATTGTGGTGGTCCCGAGACTCTAGAATTCCTTGCCGCGAGCAAAATGGACTTGTGGGGCAAGAAGAAAATCTGGCGACCTGACTTTAAATCCAGATATTTCTTGCAAGCTGAAAGTGGCCTGTGCTTGCTGCTAAGAAGGGTAAGCCACTGTTGTGCAATCAGCTCCTTAAGAGAACAGATATAATACCAAAGAGAAGATTTTGCCTTCCTGACACCTTTCTGCTGTCTTCACAGTGTGTCTGTAATGCTGATAAAGAGCAAACAGCAGAGCTTTTTACATACTTCTGGTTAGGCTGCAGTGACTTTCTCTGCATCATATAACAATGGTGGCCCAGTTTGGCTCACTGGGACCCAGCTGGAGGTCCTGATTTAGTGCTGATTTCTGACAGCTTGCTTGCCCAACAAAGTAACAGTCAACACAAGTTTTCTCTGTGAAACTCCAAGCAACAACACTAGAAAGCTCATTTATAAGTGCGGAAGGTATCTCCCTTTTAGCAGTAACCTTAGCTTGCACAGAAAAGCCAAGGCTGGAATTTTTGTCTCCCTCCAGCAATGCTCCCTCTACCTGAATCCATGGACTGGTGTCATGAAGCAGAGGTGCAGGACAAGGAAAGGCAGTATCCTCTGTTCTGCACTCAGAGGATCCTGGAGTTTAGCCCCACATAGCACAACTTGAGCTCTGTCGCCAAGTCCAAGGTGCAGGGGATGCAGACAGCTCCAGAAAGTGACATCCCCATGGGCCATCTCAACCTCATGCAGACCCACAGTGTTTGAAGGGGGTGGCCACCATTTCTTTTTTTTTGTGTAGAATGGGCGTTAGAAGGACAAGAGATGTGTTCAAGCCAAATGACTAGGGAATGCCACAGATTTCTGTCCCAAGATTCCTCTGCAGTGAAGTTGAATGCTTGGCTCCAGAGCACAACTTTAGTATTTGGCTCAAGCTGAAGAAATGCAGAATTAGCCTCTTGCATTTTTTTCAAAATTATATTCTTTTAATTATGAAATTATCCACTTAGAGGAAGACAGGGCTTTGGAAGTGCACATTCAGCATTTTACCAGGCTGTGATATACAGGGCAGGGTGATCTGACAGCAAAGCCCAGCCTCTCCGGCACCAGGGAGAGATGGCTCAGCACAGGCTGAAAGCTGCACAACACTGGGGTGATGAGCTAACGCCACATGATCCTCTACAGCAAGGCTTCAGTGGCCTTGAAAAAGACAACACAAATGTTTATAGCAAGTTTTTCCTGGAAAGAAATATAAAAACAAGATCTTGCCTAAGAGTCATATCCTCATCTGTTTCTGTTTTACCCTGTTTATTCTTACAGATGGCAAATTTCTTCACAGGACTGAAAAATGTATTTACCTTAGCAAGAACTCCGGGTGGAGGTGTTCTTCACCTCCTCTAAACTGACCCTGCTTGTCCCTTGTGGGGAGGCCAAATTTATCTCTGTCTTACATTGACCAAGCATGTGTCACTTTTTTATAGCCTTTACAGCATAAATGCTGAGTGATAAAAACAAGTTAATAAAAATTAATCATTCTCATGTGCAGGCTTTCCAGTTGTGTGCTTCACTTTGGGATTTTATTACAAACATTTTCATGGAGATACAACATGTTTAAAAGATGCATCTAATCATAGTTGCAAATTAAGTACTGAATAGCAATATTGTAAATTTAAATGTACCTTATAAACTAGTTGGGCTAATGAGCTTGCATATAAATCATACGAATCTGATTAAAAGCTTAAGAAGGCAGCACAGGCTTTCAATCTTTACTTCATTTTTTGAGCCCTTCCTGATTTGAGGGTGGGTATCTCAAATTCTAGTTTCTGCAGGGTATGTGGGTCCAACTTTTGATTAGCAATCACAAGGTTCCTTTGGGTCTCTAAATTTGAACCTGAATGGTGATGGTAAGAAAAGGCAGAGTCCCTTTGCTGTTTCTCCCTAGGGATGCCTTCCTTCTGCTGTTTCAGACTAACTTTCCCCAGAGTTACATGTATGGTGCCTGGCCACTGTGTCCTCCATCTCATGGTGGCACTGAACCTATGGATAACCCCTCCAAAAGGAGAGACATCACTCGTGGTCTGCCAAGTCGTGCCTGCTCACAAGAGGCAGGATACCACCACCTCTGCTGGAGCATGCATGGAGACCAACAGTGTCATCCCCAAAACTCATCCCAGAGAGCCCTTGGAAATGGAGAGAGGTAGGGAAGAGGAGAAAACTTGCAAGTTACAGATTTCCAAGCCTCAACCCCAGCTCCAGACATAGCTTGTCCAAAAAGGCTTTTGCCACTGAATTACTACACCAGGAAGAATAGCTGGAGCACAGCAGTTTAAATCAAAGAGGAGAGCTTCTGCATGTAACGCAACTGAATGATGGTACTCACTGGTGTTAGACATTGTAATCACCAAAACAAGGCATGGGTTCAAAAAGCAGTGAGATAAATTCATGAGGCAAGGATAAATGGTGACTATTGTACTCCATGCTCTGGATGTTTTGACCCAAAAAGTCCCATAACGGCTAAATGCCAGAAACAGAGAGGATACACAAGGGAAGTTCACTCTGTATTTGCTTTGTTTCTTGTATTGGCTGTAAGCCACTGTTGGAGACAGGAGGCCAGATGGGGCCCTGGTCTCACCTAATTGTGGCCTTATAATATATTCTCCTGTAAAAGATCAGACTGGATTAGGATAAATTACATCCAAATTACACTGCATTACTCAGCACATTAAATTGTCCTTAATCACATACTTTGATGGTCTAGATTCCTGCTTAAATTTACCTCCTGTGTGTATTTCTGGGCTTATTCTGTTGAAATCACAGCTGAATTTCAACTATACATAACCAGGCTCTAACAAAAAGCCAATAAGACTCTTTGATCAAGCTTTAAGAGGACTCATCATGGGGACATACTCTGCTGTGGCAAATGGTTTCCTCATCCTGTCTCTTTCAGAAATGTTTTGTGAGCCTTTAAAAGCAATTTAGCCCTGATTTATGTCAGCTAAGTGATTTCTGTTGCACATGTGAGTTACAAGAAAACGGCTCTCATCTCTATTTGCTACACTGTTCAGGAAATCAGTTATAAATGCTGCAGTGCCTTCAGTGTCTCTGACTTCAATGCAGCGGAAACTAGCAATTTGATTGAATACTTCATCATTCCCACTCCTCCCATATGCTGCATCCAGTACTTAAAGAGGCAACCTATAGGATTTTTTTTTTTTAAAGGGTACTGAGATTCCCCTGTTTAGGCTGTTTACCCAAGCTGTTTCCAGGAGCTAATCAAGGAAACAAGCAGGCAGTTCTTTAACAGAGAGCATATGAAACATGTTGATGACTATCTAATAAAACTGAGCATGCATTCAATAGGAGTGAGTCAACTCATCACACATTTAGAGGTGAGGAATGTAGAAAGGGTGACTGAGCAAGCTCATGCAGTAAGCAGGGGTGCAACAGCAACCCAAATATTTTGATGGCCTGACCTGACCTGCCAGTGGCATCCCACAAGCCCCAGGCATAGGTTAGAGCAGGTCTTTTCACAACCAGGGGACAGATGCCAGCAGGACAGGAGCCACTGCAAAGTGCCTATGGCTAGTGGTGCTAAGTGCTACAGCCACTGCTGCTTTGCTTATGGTGTTGCTGAGCAAAGAAACACTCCCATTTCTTCTCACTCCTCATCTTGGGGCAGAGGGACCTGAGAAAGGGGCAGTGACCCAAATGACAGTGCTCTGGGCTACCTTCTCCTGCTCTCCCCTCCTGCTCTTGCAAGAAAGCCTTTAGAACATGCAATTCCCCTTGATCCATATACTTTCATTGGTCACATCTCAATTCCCCATGATAAATCTGCAGGGGCTGGTGACACCAAGCCCTTGGAAGACCTACAGGACCAGGACCCTTGGGGGAGTCCACTAGGAAGGCAAAACAGAAGAAAGTCCTGTCTGCCCTTCTTCTGACTGCCCAAGATGTGAGGGTACCCACTCACAGCCTCCTCTGAACACTCTCCTTTGACCTAAATCAGCCTCAAAACCACCCCACAGTGGGCGCTGGGTTTCTGCATCACTCCCTGGGATTCCCTGCAGCCCCTCCCAGTGCATGGTGCAAGTACTGGCAGCAGCCAACATGCTGGAGGCTCACACAAGGAAATCCCAGGCTGTCACTGGCATTTTTGACATTTTAAAGGCTCTAACTTGGCAAAGTAAGAAATTATTTACAGGCATTTCCAGACAAGGCCCTAGCCCTGCTAAACCTCTGAGCTCCCAGTACAAAGGAGAGTGTGCCAGATGCTTGGTATCGTACAATTTTGTATTTATTTTTTTCTTTCTCCTGGTGTTCTTCTGGTGTCTAGCAGTTCTGTGTACTCAAACTGGCTTTTTAGCAATGTGATGTTTGGACCTCTCTGCCTTGCTGACCCTGCTACGTGTCCAAGGGCAGTAGGACCTGAAAGATTAATACCACAGTGTGCACAGACAGCAGATGGCTATCGCATCTGTACTTACTTTGCACTGCTAAATACCCTATTGCCCTAGCTAGTTGTACATCCCCTTTTAGTGGGGGATCTCTCCCCTGACTTTTTAAAATCATCTGTTGCACATATGGCCCTAGGCATGGTAAATACTTTTTCCAAGAGAGGCAAAAACTTAAAATGCATGTGGGAAGACAAGATCAAGCCACAGTATGAACTCCAACTTCTTCATCTGGTGACTGTAGTCTTTCTTTTCCTCATTGTATTTCCTTGAGTTAGAACAGTGAGATTAAAACAGGGCTGTTTCCCAAATCTGCCTCAGCAGCATGTCCTCAGTTAACTGTCTTGCAACATCAAATATCTCTCCAGCATACTAAATTGTAGTGCAGTTCTCTGTAAGACATCCATTTTATGTTACTTGGAATTGTTTTCTGCTTGTTTCTACAAAGCAGCACATGGAAAGATCTTTCAAGTTGTCGAGTTCTTTAATTTACTAGTCAAAGAGATATAAATCACAGCATGTAAGATCTACTGCAAGTTCATGAACTCTAGGAAATTTTTCTAATCACTGCCCTTTGAACTGAGCTTTTTCAGACACTATAAAACTCCAAAACATAGCTAGTAAATGCATTGAGTAAATTTTGCTGGATTGGCAACTACTAAAAGCAGACTTGTCTTCCCTGATTACTTACCAGCATCAGGCAGTCTTAAAACATCCTCTGTGAATCTAAGACTAAAACATGAAAGAAAAATGAAATCTTGACCTTGTCTTGCCCTATATAACTGTTGGGATTCATTAAATGATTCCAAATTATCACTGACAGGTACCAATTAAGTCAGGAAAAAATGGAGACAACTTCCCAAAGGTAAAGCCTTTCAAACACTAGGGCTAGTTTTCAAGGTAATGACCAAAACTCTTTCAAATATCCAATTCTGATAGCAGGTCCCACTCCTTCATTCCCTCTAAAAGGTTAAAGAGCTGAATTACATGGCATGGAATCTAGAGATAGGTAGATATACCCTAAGTTTTATAGACCCATACTCAAAATTATCAAAACTTCTAGTACATGTTGCTTGATTAGTATTTGATCACACACTTAGAGATTATAATACTGAACTTAAAACTCACTTTGCAGAGGCAGAAAATGTTTTCGCTATTACATGTACAGATCCATTCTAATACTTCCTTTTGAGCCTTACTCAATTTAAAGGGCAAATAAAAAAAAAAATCATGTTGACCCCAAATGTATGCTTGCATACTTGCATCAAAACACCTGAAATCATGTCAACTGACTTTCTTAGGTGACCATCATTAAATATTATATAACTCTGGAAAATAGAAGAAAATATTTTTCATACACATTTAAAATATAAGCATATCACACACACCAAGAAACAGTGCAATGTCTGAATAGACCAAAAATTTTGTAGTCCAGTTCAGATACAAACCTGGATGTTTTTCAGACCTGCTTATGCAGGAAACAGTCAATTTCTCATTGTTCGTTTTATGTAACTCCTGTCCAATTCTCTATCCAGACATTAACTTTTAATTCACCTCATACATCTCCAAAGGGTGTGTGTGGTATTTCCAATATCTTTTTCCATGTTCTACATTCATAAAAGTGAAGAGCCATAATGAATGAATTTAATTATTTCCATCCATTCGGCTGGTTATAGGAGCAGACCTTTTAATTCAGCTAAAAGAGAAATTACTTGTTCCTTCAAAATGAATTCTGATTTGGGGGGTGTTTCTGACTGCAGCATGAAGGATGTCTATTTTGCAGAGCTAAAAGGCCATTGGCAACTTATTACTGCTTTAACTGTTGACGTTATCTGATATACAGATATCACATGTGGGCGAAGGGAAAATGCCATCAATTGTCAGGAATTACGCCCCCTCCTTTTAGGCTGTTGATCTCACTTGCTCAGTAGTTCACAAGCTTGGAATATCAGTGAGGTTCTGCAAACATCATGCCCTGCAATCAGCTTTTGTGCACTATTTTCTCCCTTTGTTACCTGAGATGCCAGAAGCTGGACAACAAGAAACCACACTCTCAGCAGGAGCATTGCCTTTCCTATCAGAGCATGCCATGCTGTGCCTGGCAGTGAGTTTTTCCCATGGAGCAGCATCTACCACAGGCTGATAAGAGCATCCCTGAGGTTCTGGGGAGGTTTTTGTATCCTGAAGTCCACACTGCAGTGTCCAACTACATTGTTGTTGTTAGCTTTCAGTACTGAGTCTGAATTCAGTGCTATTTTGAATAATCTCTCATTGCTGTAAAATGCTGTGAGATTCAAAACCAGGATCTAGGCACACCAGCCATGAGATGCAGCTGTAGGGATTATGAATCAGAGCATGAAATGGAGTGTCCTGCTGCCAATAACCTACTTATTAACAATTTCTTCCCCAGTCCCTCTGGAACTGAAGCTGATTCCTGGAACTGTCTGCTTTGCCTCTGCTTCCTCTCCGGCACCAACTACCCACTCCTCCCTCACCTTGACCTGCTGTCTTCTCAGCAGCAGATTGCTTCCCTCCCCTCCCTACAACACACACCTTACTGTAATGCAAAATGGCTCTGATCACTACACAAACACCCTGGACCCTGCAAAAAGCCCAGCTCTGACGTACCCAACAATAGCGTGTGCAGCACCAAAAACTCAGCTCTCTGCCTTACCCAGCCAGAATCAAAAGCCTTCAAGCTCTGCTGTGCATCCCATCCATTAGCAGCGCCTGGGGACCTCTGCAGAGACCTACCTCATGATTAGATAAAAGCTTTTCCTTCTAAATCACTGTCCAGAAGAAAACAAGGATCTGGAAGAGTGAACTCCATGCACATTACAGATCGGGCACATCCTCTGTGCTGGTTATTTATGTGTTTTCATTTCAGGCTGAAGAATGCAAGGTTTTGTAGTAGGCAGTAAGTTGCTTCATTTACCAAGGCCCTTTTCTCAGAAAAAGGAAAAGTGCTCTCATTTTACCCAAGAAAAAACACTTTTTAAACAGTGTTCTGAAAATCTTAGAGCCCTACGTATACCCAAGCAAATCTGGAATGGTGATGAGAAGGAAGGTCAGAGTGTTTTGGCCACCTCTCTGCCTCCCCTCCCCTGTAGCGTGCAGGTCATATAATGCCCAACAGGTCCCAGAGCTGCTTTAATCAGCAAAGAAACAATCCAAAATGCAAACATTACACCCTGCCCCTAACCCCTCCTTTGCCTGCCTTGAGGGTCTTCAGAGGGCAGGTGAGGAAGCCATGAGAGTAGCTGACCTCCCAGAGCACAGGGATGGGCAGGAGGACATGGACAGAGGTGAGACACACCATGTGCTTGCCCTCGGACTGTGGCTCACCACCAGCTCCAAAGAAAGTCCATCTCCCAAAGAGGACTTGAAAATTACTGCAACAATGACAAGAGAGCTCCAAATGTGTCTCCAGGTGAAGTTTTGTTCAATGCTTAAAGTCAGGAACATCTCAGAAGGAAAAATGCAGTTAAGTCTGGGAACAGACCCTGCTTAAAAGAACTCAGAGCACCCAGTTGCTAATGTAACTGTGCCCATGTTATCTTCACAGCTGAGTACCCAGGGCCTCGGGTGGATCTCTCTCCTCAGGACAAGACACCATTTCACAGCAAAAAAAGGTGAGCAAAGAGCTCCTGGCCCAAAGTCTCAAAGGAAGAACGGAGGCTGGGGTTTAATTTTTCCATCTCTCAAAGATTCAGGCTCAGGTGGGCTGACCTTCATCATATGCCATAGCATGAGTTTAAAAATACACTGCTCCTCTTAAAAATGTGTCACAGCTCTTGGAAGTAAGAAAATCAGGTTGTGGGTGGGAGTAACTGCACAATGTATCTGCACAGTGTGTATATATATATAAAATTTTGAGCAACAGTCTTTTAAATTCCACCTTACAGAAAGCAGAGTGTTTAGCCACTTCAGAGTCAAACACAGTTATTATCAGAGCCTGGAAGCAGAACTGTTTTAATAGGTAGGGGTCACTTTCTATTCATTTTTTTAGGAAACATACTTTTTTGCAGCTCTGCTTTTTTAAAAAATAATTTTTCATGCTCAGTCATAGCTCTTCGCTGGTAATGTCATGCCCAATTTGGAAGATATGAGCACTGAATGATTTGGCACAGGGATATACTCAAAGGAAAAGAAACTGCTTACAATTTATGATATGCTTTGATAGCAGTGATTTAAAAATGCTAGTGTTTCATTCCAGCAAATGTTACAATAACAAGCACAAGACTAACGACCTGATGCCTTGTCAGAGATGTTCACAGGTCAGATAAAACCACCACGTTATACCTGCAGGATCCTGCATTTCAAAGGCAGCCCTGTTTGAGCTTCTCCTGGGCTTTCATCCCCGCAAGCCGTACGTCAGCACCACCCTCCCAAAAGCTGGCCTCACGCTGAGGGTTTTTCTGCCGACACACTTCCAAACCTCTGAAATACGTCCGGGCTGTCCCACTCCCAGCCGTGGCCATCTGAACTGCCCAAGCCGCTTCCTGCGTGTGAGGAAGCGGTGAGAGAAGAAAACGTTCAGCCCACATCAGGCTTTGCCAAACAGCTGGCAAAGAATAACCTTAGAAAAACTGATACTTAAGCAACTGTGGAGGATATTTGTCGATTTAAGAGGGACAGGGTGAGATCATCCATTGCCTTCTGTTGCCTTTTGGCTAAAAGCAGCCAGCGGACAGCTGGAGGGCCCCCGATCCCGCACTTAAACACTGTTGCAGAAATATTTGCATTTCATCATCATGTTGCATTTTTTTCTTCTCACAGGCCTTCCCTCGACTCACTCCAGGGTTTCCAAGCCTGTATCATATCCCTTCACACCTGCTGAGGTCTGTTCACATTTAACATTGAGCAGAGCATGTGAGAAGTAACAAATAACTTTCTTGTATTCCTTTGTTTAATAAAGGTTGCAAATTTTTTGGTTCCCCATATTAGCTACATATTCTGGGGAAATAAGCAGGATTGTCCATAGGTAGGATGCTCTGGGGATACGACTGTTGGAGCTCAGAGCTGCGTGCGGTAGTGAACTATACTCACTCACTGCAGTGCAGACACGGGCTGGCAGTGCTGCTCACAATGAAGGACACACAGGCAGGATTTTAGCAGGACCTGCACTTTTCAGTCACTTCATTTGCTAGAGAAAAGGGTTTAATTTCTCGAAGAATCCTGCAGCACTCAGACTCCCTCACACTCCCAGCTCTGCTACCCTTGAAGAGTCTGCACAAGGACCATGAGGCAGCCCTGTGTGATGTGAAGGGAATTGCTGCAGTTACTTAAAATAACCTGACACAGAAATGAGGCTTTGCTGGGACTCTTCCACCTGTCTGTGGATGGGCATGGTTGAAATTCCCCCTTCTCCTCAGGTGCTGCAGAGTAGCACTTGCTCTAGCCCTTGGGGTGAATTGCAACCATATCTTGGGCTTAGGCAAATTGAGTTTCACCCTTTACATCTGACACTTCTCCCTCCAAAAGACAGAAAGACATATGTACCGGGTGCGTTCACATATCAGTATTACACTGTGATTTGTTGGATACCAGCACACGTGGTCCTTCCAAGGCTCACATGCTAGCAAGAACAACTTTTGATATTCATAGAATCATTTAGGTTGGAAAAGACCTTTAAGATCATCAGTGTCCTTAAGCACCACATCTACACATCTTTTAAATACCTCCAGAGACGGTGACTCTACCACTTCCCTGGGCAGCCTGTTCCAATGCTCCATAACCCTTCTGGTGAAGAATTTTTTTCCTCATATCCAATCCAAACCTTCCCTGTCCCTTTCCTCTTGTCCTGTTGCTTGTTATTTGGGAGAAGAGAACAAACCCCACCTCGCTACAAACTCCTTTCAGGCAGTTGTAGAGAGCAATAAAGCCCCCACCAAGCCTCCTTTTCTCCAGGCTAAACACCCCCAGCTTCTTCAGCCACTCCTCATCAGACATGTGCTCCAGACTCTTCACCAGCTCCCTTGCCCTTCTCTGGAGTTGCTCCAGGACCTCAGTGTCCTTTTAGTGAGAAGCCCAAAACCGGATACAATACTCAAGGTATTCACCACTCACCAGCACTGAGTTCCGGGGGATAATCACTGCCCTGGTCCTGCTGGCCACACTATTGATGGTACAAGCTTTATAAAGCATTTTACAACCAGCTTCCAATCCAGATGGATTTTCTGAGTTACTCTAGCTATGGAGTGATTTAACAGAGTTTGCCTTACAATATGTGACTCAGAGAAGTCAACAGACAAATGAGATTAAATGGAGGTATGAGAAGTTTAGTCACAAAGTTTACCGAGAAACTTTTATTGTAGCATGTTTTATGTCCTTTCTTTACTGGACCCATGTCTGGACTCTCTTCCTGGACCCACTTTGCAGTCATATCAAGTCTGTCAAGAGATGAACACCCAGAGACACAGTGGTGCTCATCTTACCTCTTTCTGCAAGATGCTGAAGAGCAGCTGATGCCTTGGCAAAGGCAGGCTGCTTAGTGCTGACTTTACACCAAAAAGCGACTTCTCCCTCCACCATATTACTCCAAACATTTGAGTTAAGGTGTAGCTTCATTTCGTTATGGTTCATCTGTTCCTCCTGGCTCATTTCCTCTTTTCTGGTCAATATTTGAGAACAATTTGAATTATTTGCAAAACAAAGGACAGGGAGTCAGGGGAAAGCTGTGCAACCCTCAATACAGGACTGCAATCCCATGTTACTACAAATGGCCCAAGAGCAAGGCACATGAGGAAAGGCATGCAGAAAATGGAGAGCTGAGGCACAAGGCAGGAGGCTCCAAGGTCTCCGAGGAGCAGGGGCTCATGATATGCTGCTGCCTGATGAGGCTGGGGCATGATCACTATTTCTGCCCAAGCACTACAGCTGTGTCTGCCACCACGTTTTGGGTTGTTTGAAAACTGGTGACAAAGACGTATCTCCTCTCCTGGCGGGAGATTAAATTTTCCCTGCTGTGATACATGGGCTTTTTAACTATGCGTGGCTGACTCCTGCTAAGACTGGCTTGCTTGGAACAATAGGTGGTAAAAGTGCTTTATCCCTGTCCCCAGCCATAGTCCCTGAGTCCCTGCCGTGTGTTAAGGGCACTGACCTTTGCTCTCCGCCCACTGAGTCCCAATGAGATTCATCTGGTGCCGGTTTCTGCTCAATTTCAGACTCCTTGCTTTGCTACACTGGTCCACACCTCTCTGGTTAATTTGTTAATTGTTAATCACTTTGGATTAGCCGACCCACAGCCAAGTGAGGAGTGGTGTTGACTCCAGTGAGCCCTCTTAGCCTAGCTATCCTTGTTTTTCAGATCAGATAACCCTTTTCAGGCACGTTATGGCTCACAATGAAGTTCTGGCAGCACCCAGCCATCATGGGACAGGCGCTCAGACACATCATCAACTCTTGCATACTTTCCCCTCTCCAACTGGAGTCAGCTGCAACACGGATGGGCCCAAGCCAGCCCTGTGGGGACACCAAGCTTGGGTTGAAGCCTAGACACCAAGGCTCTGCTTTATCTCTGCCTCAGAACAGAGCACAGGAGAAAAACAACTCTTGAGACACTGCAGTGACCCATTAAAATTAATGGGGTTAAATCATCCTTGTGTAAGTGACCAACTTCAAAGGATTTACACAGGGGATGAATCTGGAGCCATTATTTTTCTTCTTTGTGACTTTCAGAAAAATTATCTACTTTCCAGACTGCTACGCTCAGCCAGTCTTTCTAGCTAGACTTAACTACCCTCTCGTTGGTCTGTTATTCCATGCTCATCTACTGTCCAAGCAATTCCAAGAACTGTTCACCTGCCCTGGTTTTCCCCATGAAAACAGTCCTTGTATACTGTCAACTGGCCTAATTAATTTCCCCTTTCAGGGACAATTAAAAAAACATAGAAAAACCAACCCCCAAAACAAAGTTTCATTAGAGAAACCAGGAGGGTTATGTACCCACAAGGTACATTTCCTCTCTATGCTTGGTTGGAACAGCAGGTAAAGGAGCAGGTACAAGTGCAACACTGTACCTCCTGTAAAAGTACAATATACAAAGCCTGCCTGATGTATGTTACATATACTTTTCTGTAATTGGAAGCACTTGCTTTAGCTAAGGAAGTTCAGGAGACCAAGATGAACTCTCACATGTAAAAGATACAACTCCCAGCTACTCTGTCATCTGGAAGCCAGTCTTGCTCCTGAGGAGGCTCATTCAATAACAGCACCAGTGCAGATGGCCTTCAACTCTTTCAGCAAAGAGATCAGTAACCTTAAAAAGCATAAATCAAAACTGTTAAAATTGGCAGATGATTTGATGGGAAGAAACTGCCTTTTGGGGACTGCTTTTTGTCTGCCAAATTCACCCAGACATAGAGCCACATATGGATTTTTAACCTATCCAGGTTTCAGTGGTGATTACTGCAGTGATTGTGGTATGAACCATGCTAGACATATTATTTTAGGAGAGCTGATGCATTAGAGGTAGACAATGAAAAGCTCAGAGTGTATTTGATCTGTGACTTAACCCACCTCCATAGTTCCCAGGTATTCAGTTCTGCGGGTTTTGGCACAGAAAAAATAGAGTTGAAATTCAGCTCCTGAACTGGTTTCAAACTTTGCTGAAACTCCGGAGGTGTTTGGATCTGGGATTTTGACTAGTAGCTCCCAAAAGAGGCTGCTAATTTCTCGGGGTGAGGCAGCAGAGGATGGAAGGAACTAGTGTTATTTCACTTTGCTTTAAACGCACTGCAGCCATCTGTGCAGCCGCTAAACCACGGGGCCTTGAAGGAACTACAAAACAGTCTGAATGTAAAGTCAGTCGCTGAGAAGCAGTCACTGCCGGGCTGACACAGCCTGCTGGTACTCCTCAAACCCCTGGAAGAAATGCTGCCTGACAGCTGCTTTCTTTCCCCCATGCTTTGGCCCCATCATGTCCCTGCTAGCGTCTTTTACGGCCCTGGTTAGACATATACCAACGATGTATCAAGATGAGTAACGGACTAAAAACAAAAATACGGGGCGATCAGGAGCCCCACAAGGCTGCTTGTAAATCTACTAAAAGTGGCATGTTTCCATAATAAACAACCCGTTATCGCAGCGCTCTGTTCCCACCGAGCAGCGTGCCCAGGGAAGGGCGAGCGGGGCGGCCGTGCCGGTGCGGAGCAGCCGCGCTCCATCTGCCGGCTGCTCCCTGCACCCGCCGGGATGCTCCTCGCTCCCACGGAGGCCAGGCACCATTAATTCCTACGATTCACTGTGACAACATCTGTGCAGGCACCGACCGTGAAGCGAGACCCGCTCTGCCAGGATTTAAGCAGATGAAGAATAAAAGCGACAGCGCCCATGTGAAAGATGCTGGGCTGTGGAGGAACACGCTCTAGCTGAGACCAAGAAGTCGCTGCTGTCACCTCCGTGAAACACAACCCACCACTGCGCACACAGTGTGTACAAGGCACGTCGGGTTCAGTGAGTGGGAAGCACCCTGGGAACCAAAACGTTTGCACAGGTAACCTCTGCCAGGAGTTGGCTTGAGAGCTAAAACACAGACTGAGCCATGAACAGGGAGACCAAGCAGCTCCCTTAAAACAAATCTGCAGCAAAGAGAGAATTGGAATTCAGGATTTCTCAATCCTTTCCTCCCATTCATCCCATGAATTCTGTCACAGCCCAGTCCAACAAGACTCTCACTGTGCAGGGACTGCCCGTCCAACAGCAACAGCAGGCACAGGGCGTCTCAAATCTCCATCAAACAGTCTGTTTCCTACTAATTACATCTTGAAGGCAAGTGAGCTTTAAAAGCCTAATTCCGGACTTATTTTTCCTACCTCAATTTTGATATAATGGCGGCAAAACAGATCACATCGCAGTTTTTGAGGTATCAGGCAATTTAATTTCTTGCTTCTCTGCTAATCTCTGAGCAGTCATAACCCTAACAGCAGTCCTGTCCCTGTTTTAAAAGGATGTGGCAATCATGACAGTTTAGAAATGTGCATACAATTATGAATCCTAATACAATTAACAGTGAAAGACTCATACTTGGATCTCAAACCCAGCTCCCTTCCAACTCAAGCCCTCCTCAGAGGCTTCCAAGTAAATGGGTCAGATAGCAGTACAAAACTCCAGATAAAGAAAACTAATGCTTATATGGAAGAAAAGACCAACAAAATTCTCCAAAAAGCCCTGACTAGGCACTGTCAGAGACATTAAAGACAGGAGCAGCTCCCTAGCTATTTAGATGTCAGGGTCAAATTTCATGTAGGGTAACTCAATGTGGAGTTACCCTGGGGATGTGAAGGATTTAGATCAGTGGTGAACTACAAGTGAGTTTTACCCCTGTGCTGAGTGCAAGTTCAGGATCAGTGCCTGTACCCCCTGCAGGGCACGTGGACACACACGCACACACACACAGAAAATGATGAAAAATGCATGATCAATTTCATTGCAAAGCTCCCATAAGGATCAAAGCTGCTGCTCCCAGCAACACTCACTGGCCCCAGCCTGCTTCACATGCTGCCTTTTTGAGTTTTCTAACATGAGAAAATACATCAAAAGCCTTGAAAGGGGAAAAGAACATCTCAAAGGAACACCGCCTTAAGCAGACATGGCAGAATGGTGAAGGAAGAGGGGATTGTCAGCACTCTGTAAATACCACGGGCACAACAGACAATTTCCCAGAAAAGAAATAAAACCTCACTTGACCAAATACAGAAACAATCAGCACAAGCACATCCCATTTAAAGTTGGCATTGCAACAAGGGGAGCCCCTGCCACAGCCGGGAATGCTCAGCACTTGTAAGGACAGACCAGTTAACATAAATTTCATGGATTCAAGTCAGTGGACTGAGACTGGTGCCTCTTCTCAGAAGCTTTGAGGAAATTTCTCTTCTCAGGCCCAGGGGACCACAGGCATCTGGCTCAAATCAGACCTTGGTCAGCATTTCCACTGCTGGGGGCTGTTCCCAGCTTTTCCTCCCTTCCTAGAACATTGTTCCACCTGTGTAGAGTAAGGAAGCACTTTGTCCAGGTGCAACCCCAGCTCCTTTCCTGCGAGGAGACATCCTGTGGCCAAGGTAGCTGCTGCCCACAAAGGCTTAGTTGGGAATTGCTCCTGGTGCTGCTGAAGGTGTCTCCCAACAACAGCTGGACATGGCTCCAAAACTTAGAGCGCTGTTGCTCCAGTTTTTCAGTTTATAATTGCAAATGTATTTTCCTCTGAAGACCATTTTACCAACAGTTCATAATTCTGTGGCTTGTAAATTGCCCAGCTCTGGGTCAGATGGTTGCTTGCAATTGTAAAACATCAGAAGTCGCTTGATTAAATCAGGTTAGTGAGGTCCCAGGCCGCTCTCCCCTTCCCCCAGGAGCAGTCATTTTTTCCTTTACTCAATTGCTTAAATCTGTATTGTGCACAACTCCTGCCCCTTAACCAAGTCTTCCATTTCACCCACAAGTGAAGAGCAATTTTCCTTCAGAGCAGCATTTGGAGGACTTTGATTGGAAATTTGTCTTTGTGCCATCATTTTTCAAGGTTTTTGTGTTCCAACATGCTCCCTGCTCCAGGTTAAAGGAAGCAACAAGAATAGCTGTTCATCTTACTGCAAGGCAGGAGCGGTGCCTGGCTGGGAATAACTCATCCTGGCGAAGAGGTGATCAGCTGCTGGCTGAGAGATTCCCAAAAGGGCTGGCTGTGGTCTGCAGGTACCACTCTGCTGGAGAAGGAAGGAGGGATGGAGGGATGGATGGGAAACACATAGGACAAGCAGGAGCAGTCCCTGCCACCCAGGGAAGAGATGTGCCTGGAAAGTTGTGGAGGGAAAGACCTTCTCTGAGCTTTGCTAAGGAGCACCAGTGTGATGAGGCAGCAGTCCAAGAGAGCCTCAGCAGATGTGGGGTGGGGTTTAATCCTTCCTGGATCAAGCAAGTAAGCCAAAACCTGGATTAATACACAGTGTGTCAGGCTGCACATGCAATGCACTGGCAATACTATTTGGATGACAGTAAACACACAGATTAGGTGCTGACAACTCCCCTAACAGGATCATGCATGAAATCTGGCCATAAGAAGAGCTGTCACTGACTTTCACAGCTAAAAATGCGAGCAAGCCAGTGACACCTTCAGCACTGAAACCTTGCCGAGTGCCCCGGCACAGCCAAAGCTGGGGATGAGAAAGGTTTCCCTTTCCAAGTTGGCTCTTTAGCTTACTGGAGCAGGAGCAAGGAGAGCCTGCTGATCTGCGCAGCTTCCCAGGCCTGCAGAGATGATTCAGTCTAGTACTGAGTATTAAGGAGACAATTAGATAATCTTCAGTCTCTTCCATATGCTAACAAATGTCTGATCCAGGTGTGGTTCTGGAGTCCCTAGTATTATGGTCCAAGACTGCAAGTCTGCTTCTTTCCCACTCCCTTGTCAAATCTTAGATGCAATGTTATTAAATATCAAAAAATGACTATCATACGACCAATGGAAAAAGGATAGGGCTGTAACACCTAATAAGAAGCCAGGTGGAAAAGCTATTTCATGTCTGTTCATAGCAATATGTCACAGTTTTCCCACTGTTGTCTAGAGAAATTCCTGGTCTCTGAGACACAAGAGCCAAGAGAAAGTCAGCGTCACCTGGCAAGCATGGCAAGGGGGTGAGGCAGGGCACACACCCCTAGGAGAGAGCAGAACACACACCCCACCGTGTCCAACATCCACACAAACCAAAGGCACTTTTTTCCCAGCTCAGCTCGTGGTCTTTGCTGCACAATAAATGCATGTAAAGCATCATCTCCCCACAACGTGGCAGTAGCTGCCTGTAGAACCCGTAACTCAGGGCCTTCCAATGGCCAACCCTTGTCATCAAGTGGAGCTATTTATACTGGGTGCTACAGACTGTGCAACAAATACGGCTTTACAAGAGGGTTGGAGAGTTCTGAAAAACACCCCCAGTGCAAACCTTTAAAAATTGAAGTCATCACTGGACACAGGGTTGGCGAAATATAGTAGTAGGACCGTACACGTCTACATGTATATACACATGCATACAAGAGCAAAATATTATTCCCTGTATCAAGTAACTTTTGACACATATCAGACTTTTGGCTAAGTTTTGTGTGAAAACCAGCCAGAAATCCCTGCCTTCTGGGACAATGTTGAACACAGAGCATTTAGTGGACAGGGGGTGGACGTGCCTGGTAATGTCCCTGGCTGCCCTCCAGCACGATGAAGTGTGCTGAGGAAGTCCCTCTCCTGGCTTTCTGGGAAGGGAAGGACACTGGGCAGGTGGGACCCTGTACCACCTATTGCTGCTGAGGGGTGTCAGAGTGAAGTGGCCCCTCCCAGGGGAGGCTTTTTGTGAAACGGATGCCAGCAGTGGGAGGGAGACGCTAGACACCAACTCAATTTCACAGCAGTCTCAATGTGGTCTGCAAGAATGAAGGACAGGATACACTGCAAGAGCTTGTGTAAGGTTGGGAAAGGAAGCTGTTCCCTTCCTATCGGTGAGTCCTCCTGCTGACATAAAGGGCCCAATTCATCCCCTGGCACAAGGTCTCCATGAACACCGACAGCTTTCACCGACTTGATTTTTGTGCTGCTCTCCTCATGAATCCTCCCAGCAGCAGCACTCATGAGATCAGTCCTCTAGCAACACTGGGGAACACCTTATCCCACCCACATGTCAGGCTGATAACTGTGCCCATGTGTGGTCCTCCACTGGAACTCCAAATGAGTCATGTCAGCAATGACAAGAGTAACTGATGGCGTGAGGGGACAATAAAAATAGGCAATAGAAGAGACAAGGTGTTTTTGAAGGGGGGATTCAACAGCAACAGTTGAGTCACATTAGCTATCACAGCATTTGTCCTCAGGCAGTATTAGTTCAATAAATGTTACAGATCTTGGACTCAAGAGCCCTCTTCAGCTGGCAAGGATCAGAGGAAAGAATCTATGGACAATCCACTGCTCCTTAGGCTTGGGGAGCAGTGACACACAGGCAGCATCACCACTGCCTTGCCCAGGTGTCACCACCCTCACAGTGAGGTTGCTCCTACATGTTCTACCTGCAGCAGTCTGCTCCACTTTTAGAGCCAAGGAGGATTCTGTGAGTCCATGCCTAGACTAGTGACACAGGACCAATGCAGGGACTTCTCTGCCTTCAGCAGGGACTTCCAGCCCAGCACAATTCTCGTTTCAGCTCCCGCGTAACCTGCCCCTCAGGTGGTGGGGGCAAAAGAACACATGCTTACTCTCCAAACTCCTTCCACCTCATGGTGGAGACACGAACGAGGACTGAAGTGACTGAGACAAAATCTGAATAGGGTCAGCCCTACATGTTGGCCTCATGTTGGTTTTTTGAAGGAGAGCAGGGTCCTGCCCAAAAAGCTGCCATGAGCTGAAATCTGGCCAGTGTGCGGCGGACCAAGCCCAGGCAGGAGGTAAAGCTGCTCACCACAGGGCACACAGCCCGACGGGTTCCCTGGCAGGCAAGGATCAGCTTTCCCAACACGATACCTGCAGCAGTGGGAGCCACTCCATAGGCAGCCACATCCCTAGGCAGCCTGGTGCTAACTTGCCTCTTGGTCCCATGTGCCTTGGACGGCATTTCCCTCAGCAGTGCCAAGCCGTGAGCCCTCGTCTTTCTGAGACATGCGAGTATCTGCAGGCAAGACTGGCAGGGCTGTGTGCTGGAGTTAGTGAGGCTCCTGTGCTGTGGGTGAACTGCAGGATGAGTGGGGCGGGCTCAGGAAAGTGGGTGGGCTCCTCTCCAGCTGCCCCCAACAGGGCTGTTCTGTTGCGATAAGAACCGTCCCCAAGCTCAGCTCCACTGCAGGAAGTTTGTTCCTGTCACCCCATTTCCCACCTCCTTTCACTCTCCCTGCAGGTTGAGAAGGTCGCAGTCCTGGGACGTGCAGAGGAAGAAGGGGCAAAGGAGCAGGCTGCCTCTGCCACCTTCTTCCTAGCCAGCCCCCAATGCCTGCGGTGGGACCCCCCAGAAATGTGCTTACAGGGACGAAAGTCTAAGAGCAGCTCCTGGGCTTTGGTTTAACTTCTGAGCACAAGCCCGCAGCAGGCCGTTTGTAAACAAACAAATCATCCCCACTATAAATTATTTATTTATTTCCTTTCCCCATCCTTCTGCCAGAGAGTTTGTCTCTGGCACTGTGGCAGGGCAGCACAAAAAACAGATTCAACATCTAGTGACAGAGGGGAAGAGGTGGGAGCCCCGGAGCCACCCGTCCTTGACACAGGTCTCTGCTGCCAAAAAAAGCTTCTCTCCACTTTGAGAGCTCCTCTCCTGCAAAGTGGATCCTCTGCAACCCCTGATGCTCCCTCCTGTCCTTTCCATGCTAGAGAGCAGCAAATTAATATTTCCATTCCTTCTCATGTGGGCAGCCAGGGGAGAAACCCCACTGAGGAGAAGGAAGAAGAGGGCAGAAACAAATGGTTGGAGATGAACCTCTTCTAATGATATGAAAAGAATACATGGCTTTGAGCAGCCCAAGAGCAACTGGAAATGGCTTAAGGGAAGGCACTCCATGCTTGCATTCAGCCCCCCTGCCCTCACGCCTGCCTTTATGCAGGACTGATGAGAACCCAAGTGGCTGAAGCAGCAGCATGTCCCTCCCAGCTTCAGGTTTTAGCATCACACACTGAGGATGTTTGATGAAGGGGCAGAGAAAGGGAATCCAGTGGGTTATTTCAGTAAAAAGTCCTCTCTGTCCCATTTCTCCTCTACCTATTTCCCCACTCTCAGACACACTCAAGACTTAAGTATGGTGTCATCCTGGCAGCAGTGATCTGCACTGATGGATATTGCAGGCGAAAGGAAACTGCCAACAACCACATGACAACAATGGCACTTTCTACACATTCGGCACTTTCTCTGTTGGAACCTCCAAGTGAGGAAGCCAAACGCACAGGTGGGCTCCCAGTAAAGCCCATTGTTTTCAGGAAAGTTGGATGAATGTAGCCTATACTCTTAATTTTACAAGTAGGCAAATCCCAGATATTTAAAATACCAAATTTGTTCAAGGGGCATCCAGTTCTCTCTGCTGTCATTTACTGTCCAATAAATGGGTTTCCCTAAAACGTGTTTTCACATATCAGCTCTAGCGGCAAAATCGGGTGCTGAGATTTCCTGTCCTGAGCCCACCTCAGATTTAGACAATATTCACCTTAGTTTCTCTGCTCATGGTCACCCCTTTTTTCATTCCTACAGGAATAATTTTTTTTTATTCCTATATGAATTTATTTTTTTTCCTACATGAATAGGATCAACCACAGGTTTGGGGGAGCAGCAGCATACAGAGGTGGAAGTAGCATTGTAGCTTTTAACGGGAACAGCCTGCTGAGGAGTCCCTGGATTGAATGAGGGGAGGGAGAATGTTTTTGAGCTGTCAAGTCAGCACTTTGCACCGTCTCTGTTTTTGTGAGTTCTGCACAGGCAGGTTCAAACCCTTCCTGCAGATCAAAGCAGCAGCAGCACCACCAAGTGCAGCAGTGGGAAGCAGGATGTGCAGCATGGTGCAAAGGTGAGTAATACACTGCCCCACCTTGTACCTCCAAAAACAACCCCAAAGGACTGATGTATCCCCAAGGTAACTCAGCTGGCATCAACAGCATTACCGCACATGATGTCTGCCATGTAACGTTACACAATCCTTAAGAGGTTGCTCGCTGTGCCAAACAACATGTGGCTGGCCTTGCAGCAAGAATCAAAGGTTTGTTGTGGGCTTTTCCCCAAGTGCTGGATTTTACTGGTGCTGTGGAGAGGTGGTTCCCAGCCTCTCCCTCACTGAAGCCTGAGGAAAGTCCGTGTGACACAGGAAAGGGTGCATTCTGGGTTTGGCACAACATTTGCATCCCAGAATTATTACTTTCTTATTATTTCCTATTAGTAGTTCCCCAGTTCAGTCAGCCAGGACTAAGTGAAGCTGTTGGTATCACGAAAACTAGCCCATCACAACTGGAGTGTTAATGCTACCCATTATTTGCATTTATCCTTCCCATGTTGCTGTTTGACCCAAGATATGTTAACAGTCTCAAGGTCAAAGAGAGGAGAATGCAGCAGAAGAGATTGCTTCTGTAAATGACTTTGTACCAAATGTATTCATGTTCTAGAGGTCATAAGAAAAACTTCTATCCAGAGAAAAATGGTTCAAAAGGTTCTGTGAGGCTCAAAAGATGCTCTCTTTCCTTGCCCTACTTCTTTTAGGTGTCAAAACACTCAGTGTCCCCATGCTCCTGAGGATCAGACTCTAAAACATTAACACTTTCACAC
The DNA here is from genome assembly GCA_035583155.1 of Acropternis orthonyx. Taxonomy (NCBI): domain Eukaryota; kingdom Metazoa; phylum Chordata; class Aves; order Passeriformes; family Rhinocryptidae; genus Acropternis; species Acropternis orthonyx. The sequence continues at coordinate 24,080,275 of JAWWEU010000160.1, forward strand.
CCAAGTGTGCTGTCACTCCTCCACCCGCATGTGGGTGCATCCAGCAAAAGTAATTCTCTAAATCAAGTTGCAGTAGTTACCTGAGGATTTGTTCCTATCTCAACACAGCCGGCAGTAACCCACATTTTAATCCTCAGCCTGAAGCAACAGGGAATGAAGAGAAAACCATCCATTTTTACAGCCAAGAGCACTCTAACTCCAGCTACAAACACACATTTTCTCTGCTTCTTTAAGTAATTTTTCCACTAGTGCCACGTTTGAGCTGACACAGAGAGGATATCTGAATTTCAGTCTTGATAAGAAATGAACAAAGGAATAGAAAGCAATCAGAATAGGTTTTGCAGTGTCAAATTCAGGTCTCCAGAGGCAAAGGACCGACTCTGATTCCCAGTGCTTCTGGCCTTGTCTCCACTCTTCCCAGTCCCATCTCCGTCTACCTCCTCCATCCCTATCCTGTGCCTCTGTGAAGCCTTCACTATTTCAGCCTGTCCTCCAGCAGAGAGCAATTATTGATGGTATATGTTACATCAGGCCTAATGGCCAGCCCTAATGGGGGCTGCTGCAGAAGCACAAACCTCTTTCTGCCCCAAACCTGCAAACTGAATAGCCATACAGGGCAGAGGCGAGGGAGCAGCAGCCCAAGCTGAAGAAGGACAGTGTTGGCAGCAAGCTCAGCTGCGGGCCCGTATCTTCCTGGGGTCAATGGTGGAAGTGAAGTGACAGTGTTAGAAAGATTCCCTGGAGCAGGAGGTGAATTGGCCCAGTGAAGGGAAGCCCACAGCTGAACCTGCAGGCCATTCTCTGAAGGTCCTGAGGTCTTGGCCTGGCTGCTGTTACAGATGTTAGGACTGGCCAAAGTCTGGCTGTTTTTTCTCTGCAGTTTCTTTCCTCAATCCAGTTGGGATGGAAGAGAGTAAGGATGTGAAGCAGCAGGACCATGGCATTCTCCCAACATCATGCACACTCCCTGCATGCTTCCAGGACTATGACACAAAATGGAGAGGTGGCCTGGGACAGGTACCACTTTCACATGACTGTCCCTCAAACACAAGTCCTTCTGCTGTTCCCACCAGCTGGAGCCTGGCTGGCTCAGTCTGGCTGGTTCGTGTTTGATCTCCAGGATCAAAGAGAAGCTGTAGGCTCAGAGGGGCAGAGAATATCCTCTTTGCCATCTGTCTGAAGGAGCAATGCAGCCTTGACTCTGAGACAGAGTCTGTAGGTATTTTCTCACATCAGCATGGGTGATTTTTGCCCCACTATGCATCCACTGATTCCTTAAAGTCTTGTCCTAAGTCCCACTGGCATCAGAGCAGACCTTGCCACAGCAGCAGCACAGAGGAAATGCAGCAAATACACACAAAGTCCAGCCCTTTTTATTAGTGTTTCAGAAAGGGGAGATTTGCTGCAAGAATCCTGGAGTGAATCCAAGAAATTGCAACTCTCTGCTTCTTATTTCCACCTCTGCAACCTCAGATCAAGTGGCATTAAAAAACCAGCAGAAAAGGGCTGAAGATCCCAGTAACCCTGCAAAGCTCAACCAAGAAACTCATCCCCAAATGCTGGCAATGGCTGCCCCAGCTCTAATAATCCCCTTGGAGGCTCTTCTGCATCTCAGCTAAGCACAGTAATACTGCGTTACATTTATTCAGACCATATGTAATACGCACAAGAGCCCATAAAAGCTTAAACAGCATAATAAACATTTGGAAAAGCACAGTGACCAGATTTATGGGTTTGGATACCTGCCAGCATGACCCACCAGAATCAGATTCTTAAGTTTTTGTGCAAGCCCAAGACATACACACAACACAAACACAAGTGTGCTGCTATCCTTGGAGAAAAAGATAAACAGCCCCCAAAGCCCGCTCCCAGCACTGAAACATGATGGCCTTCCATGCTGTCTGACTAGACTTACTTTAAATCAAAGACATAAAGAAGGTCTTGGTGAGTAGACATAGATGCAGCACGACAAAACTTCACCCCAGAGCACACAGTAAAGCTGACAAAGAGGGAAAGGCTAAAAGATTTAGACACTTAATTTCCATTGAAGGGAAGATGAGTCCCGCTGTAGAAAGAGAGCTGTGCCTTGCCAAATTCCAAGATACTTTTGTGCAGTTTCCCTCAGAGGGATGACGTGATATCTCCTGTGCCACCTACCAGTTTGGAGGAGGGGGTGATGGCTCAACAGAAGAGCAGAGGTGTGAAATGATGACAGATCAGGGGGTACAAAACATTTTGTCTCAGGGAGCTGCAAAAACCTCGAGCTTTGAGTACAGCTGACTTTGGGATAGTGGAAGAGCAAGACACCAGTGGCATGTAGAAGTTTCTCTATTTCTCAAGGTTAAAAACAGTTACAAGAGTTCCAGTTTCTCGGACATTTTGTGACACCGGGATTTTTCTACCTCCTCTACATTTAATAACATTTATGACTAAACACTGTATTTTGAATACCTACAGCCCCTTCCAGTTCACAAAGGTACTGCAGAAGCAGGATTTAGTACAGCCGTGAGCAAACAGTGCTCAAGACAGAAGCCAGGAGCCTTGACTCCACATTTTGTGCCCTTGTCCAGGGCAGAACTCCATCTCCAGACATAAAGCAAAAGGAAAGAGATAAAAGAACAGCACAAGATACTGCTTTTGAGAAACCTGCTTCATTTGTTACGATAAAGGAGAGCACTACGGATTAGCTGGCAATACATGGAAGGAGTTGCCCACCTCCCACGCATAATTTCCCACAAAATGTTTTTACAAGTTTAAGATGAGCTGCCACATAAAGTTATCCAAAAGAAAGACTAAAACTTGATGACAGATTTACTTACATAAGGCTCAGGATGTGATGATGCCCTTGCTGTTAAAGGACCAGCTCAGAAGCACTGCTCTGCTTTGCTCATTAAACTGCAGAAAAAGGCTGTTTGTGTTCATTTGCTGCTCTGGGAGGTGGGTTGTGCACTGAGAACAAAAGCCACATGCAAAGGCGCATTCTCTCACCCACTGGCACGCTCAGGGACAGCTTTGCGTAGGACAAGGTCTATCTTCAGCACCAGCAGCCACAGAGGAGGACAGAGCAGGGGGCTCTGGGCAGAATGCTGCATGACGTCAGCTGCTGGGAAGACCACACATTTGGTGACCACAAAATTAGTGAGGAAGCACAGAGTAGTAAAGGGTCCTGTGGGAGGAAAAGGTGTGCTGAAGCAAGGGTCAGGATGGCATGGGTAAATGGGGTACATGCCAAGTGAACATCTTAGTAGCTCCTGAAAGGGAGGTCATGCAGATAAAGGCCTGTGCAAGGTGGATGTGCTCACGTTAGCTCAAAGGTCAACAGGCTCAAGAAGTAGGGAGGGGAAACACAGGACAAGACAGGCACAGAGAGAACAAAGCCAGGGTGAAGGGCAATGCACCTTTGACACTTCCACCCACTTGGGAAGGAAAGCTCCAAAGTACATGGCTGCCTGAGTGCTTGAACAGCCCCAGCCAGTCTTGCAAAAACAGCCCAAGGGGACTGGGGCTATCACCAGCACCAGTTACCATCAGCAAAGGCTGCAGTAAGGGACAAGAGGACAAACAGTGGAGCAGGCAGCTGAAGCAGGGAGCAGGACTGTCTCTAGACAAGGACTTGTGAATGGAGTGGTCTAGCCGAGTGTCACAGGGAGCAGAGCCTGCACCCCTACATGGACTGATGAGCTGAAACAGAGTGTAAGCTCCTGAGAAATTTATCTTCTACAGCAGACTGTGCTTCCAAGTGCTTATAAAGATTTGGTTGAGGATGAAGAGGGAGACCCAGGAAACCATCAGCCCTCCTCCCTTCCTCCACACTGACACTGATGCTTTCCAGAACTGCCATGGGGCAGAGTCATGCACAAAAGCAAGTGCTTTATCCACATCACAGCTACAGCCCACCCTGCTCTTCGTGCTGTCCTGATGTATGAAGAAGCATGAACTGGTCTTTGTGTCTCTTCTGCACAAGTATCTGTTGTTCATCTCAGGAGAGTGACTTTAAATCAGGTAGTTCACCACTGTCTGGAGTAGGAAGACAACAGGGTGAGGTCAGTCCTGAGCTAAAGATCCTCCTTCACATGCTTATGAGCAAGGGATGAGCATGTATTCATTTGGAGGACTGAGGGGCCAGTGGTTGAAGCAAAGAATTTAAGGGTATCCTGAAGACTAGTGCCCCTGTAACCTAGGGCAAACTAGTTCAATGTTTTCCTCAAATATAGAATTTTCTAAAAATTGACATGGAAGCTGACCCACTCCTGCAGATCCTAGAAGTTAAGCTGTTGGTGTGCTAGCAGTGTTTGCAAAGGCAAACAAAGTATGCTGAGAGTCATAACATGAAGCTAAAATCCAGACCTTCTGGCTCCTGTTCTATCCTTGGTGACCTTTCAAAACTTTCATACTTTTGCTTCCCTTGTTCTAAAATAAAACCTGTATTTCACAGTCAAGCTGAGAGAGAGGGTTCACGTTTGGGCCATACTTCGAAGTGTATGGTGAGATAGCTCTATAGAAGGGCAATGCAGTACTGTTGCTATTGCTGCTACTGTGTGATTCACATGATGCTTTCTTTTCAGTATTATTATTAGGAACAAACCCTGGGAAGGTTTTGGGTTCACTAAAAAAAGAAGTAAGATAGATTATAGACAGCTAGGGACAAAAATAATCCCACTCCCCTGTGGTTTGTGCTTTTTAAAGGGACATAATACCTATTTTTGAAAAGACCCATTTCGGAAGACAAACAACTGACATCTGTCAGCATAAAGAAATTTGGAAAAATAGACATATAGTTTTCCAGAAACTTTAGCTGTGCCTGAGATGACCCAGAGTACAGCAGCAGTGGGTGGACGCATGCCCTGTGCGACAGAGCTCAGCCATCTCTTCTGTCAGAACAGGAGCAGGGAGAAGTTTTTCTAATGAATTTTTAGAGGAGGATCCTGGTTTTGAGCCAGAAGGTTGAAGGGTGAACACAGCAGGACTTGGTGCAGAGGGAGAGGATTTTGTGCCATATTCCCACATTTCTGTTCACTGTCCCAGCTCTCATCAGGTGGGAAAAAAGCAATGCCATCTATTCATCATGAATTCTAGTTCCATATAATGGGCTGAGTTCTCTTCTGCTGAAGTATCTGGTGGTTGGACAGAAGCCACTGAGCCAACAACATCTGTGTCTCACAATGAACAACAGTTGGAGGCACCAAGGAACTAGCAGACAGTGGGAATTTGCCCCAGACAACACCAGAAAGAGCAGGAAATTCATTCCTCCTGCATTCCCTCTGCATCCTCCGTGGCCAGCTGCTGGGGAAAGCCGTCTGCTGGAATCCAGAGGTGCGAGGATGGGCTGAGGTGAGTGTGGTGCTGGAGCTGAAGGATGTGAGCAGACTGATCAGGGGAACACAGCTGGGAGTACTGGGATTTCACAACACAGAAACCAGGGCAGAACCACTTTTGGTTCCGGCATGTACTGACCCTTACGTGACTGCCATGAAGCATTAACCTTGTCCTGGACTACAACCTGGAGGTAACTTAGACATGTCCACCATGCGGAAAATCCCAGGCCACAGACTCTAGAGTTAGTTTGTGGGCATTTAGATCAATATGTTTTGCTCTGGGACCAGCTCAAACTGCAGCAAAAACGTTGGGTAAAGAACAGAGACAACATTCAAATTGTGCTGGTGCTGCCTATATGGTTCCTGTCACTAATAACCAGTGCGAAATCAGTGAGAGATGTCTCACAGCATTAAGAGGGAGATGCTCAGCACATCGTCCACTGCTGTCGCATTTTTTCTGAACACTTAAAACAAAATGTTGGGGCAACTACAGAGAGAACAGGGTTGAACACAGAAAAGTAAACTTGCTTTTCTTTGTCTATAATATTAATAGGCACATTATGTAATTTCCTTGGCTTACTGATGCATCAACTCTAGTTACAAGATGGGATGGGATTTCCTTGAGGTCATTCCCCCAAACTGTGTGAGTTGTTATTTTCCTGGCTCACCCACAAACAGAACCGTTTGCTCTTCTGAAATACTAATGTCCAACTGTTGAAAGGTTTCGCCAATCAAAACATTGTGGCCTTACCCCGTTTTAATAATCTAAGGCATCAATGTCCCCCTTAGTATTTGTTTGATGTGTTCTGCACCCTGCTGAAATATCCCCTCCAGACCTCCCTGAGCTCAGGCTGATTGAAGAGAGATGCCATGCATCAGGCCCGCAGCTTTCTCTCTGAAATGTTTAGCAGGGGCTGGTGGTAAAATGTATTTATTTTCACGTATTGAGGAAACACCATATATTCCAGCCTCTTTTTTTTTCCATCACTCAGAGATGGGCCTGAGGCCAAAACGGTGCTGCTAAGCTTGTTTTCTATTTAAAACCTTCATTTTTATTAATAACCCTTTACAGCCTACACACCAGCACTGCGGGAGTTGCATTTCCGTGTTATGTCATCGTGAACCGTTATGTATTTAATTCCTGTACCCACAAACCCATATGGACATCATTAAACACGCACCATACAGTATTAAAACTGTGTTCCATAAAGTGTGATTTAGGAAAAAAAAAAAAAAAAAGAGCTATGAAGTGGGGATTTCTTTTTTTTTTTTTTCCTAAGGTCATGGGAAAATGGAGAAGTAGGGGAGAGAGAAAAGGTTCAGCAGTGCTGCAGGTTAGCTCATAGCTCTCCATGCCTGCAGACTGAAAACCCAGCCTGCCTTTTCCACCAATGAAGATTAATTACCCAGTAACTTCAGGCCAGTGATGATGAATTTGTTTGGCGGACCACAGAGACAACTTTTACAAAAATTACATATTACAAACCAGCACAAGACCTTGATGATTTTATTTCTGCCAAATTAGGTTTCCATGACTTCTCCTTTTCTTCCTAAAAGAAGTTGTCTTTAGTGGGGCAAGAGAGCAAGTTTCCCATATTGCTGAGGATCAGTTATCAGGGCCAGTAACACATGGCACAAGTTTGCACCCAGTTTCTGTTAGGGCCCCAGGCTACCTTGTCCTGGCTGTTCTTTATGCAAGCACCTAATTCAGCAGTGAGACAAATTCTGCAAGGCAGTGAGGGTGCACTTATCCTCAGCATCTCGCCTGTGTTCAGGACATTTCTGTCATCCCTCTGTTATCTCTTGTGTGAGATTAGGGATGAAAGGATATGGGAAAGGGAAAAAGTGATGGAAGAAATACATCAGAGAGCAAATAAACACAATGTACAGAGTACCAGTGGGACAAATAGAAGTGAGTGTAGCAATGCTGGAGGAAACAGGACAGAACATATTGAGAAGGAAGAAAAACAACATCCAAGGGATGTAAGAATAATGAAAAAAAAAATCAAAAATCCAAACAGGGACAATTAAAAATGACACAAGAAAAGATATGCCCACATGAGGAAAAGAAACTGACACACTCAGGGATAAAGCAGTCAGGTAAGAAAGCAAAAAGAAAGCAAGAGATAAGAACAAATCTCAATGTAAAAATGTCCTGTAAAAGATTTACATGCGTATGCAAAATTGGAAACAATAAGTAAACTGCCTGCAGCACACACTAGACACCTTACAATGACCTGGTCTGTTATACTAGAATGAGATCTGCCAAACCCTGTTTGATGGCTGAATTCCCTCTGATCATGGAGCAAGCACTAGCTGAAGCAAACAAACCACAGTGAAAATGGCCTCTGACAGGATTTTACAGCAAGTAAAGCCACAGAATGGTACCTTGCATAGCCTTGTGCTTATTGCTTATTCTCAGAGTGGCTGCTTTCCCTTATGGAGACTGTATTGATGCTCCATTGATTTTACAGCTACACAATTAAAAGGTCCCTTCAAAGATACAGCTGAAGATACATATCTAACTGCTTTCATGCTCTTTTTAGTGTTTTGGTTTGGGTTTTTTAATGAAAAAGTTGTAAAAATAAATGCATAAAAAGAACATTCAGGGCACACACAAATTATCTGCTATATAAAACCTCTGAACAATCAGGTCTATCAAGCCCTTCTGCTGGTTTTGCCATGTGATATCTATGTTTAGGAATCTACGAGAATAGATGTTATCCACCGTCATCCCTTGAAAGCTGGTGACTTAGTTCAAGTTGAAGTTGTTGTGCTGTCCCCAAAGCCTATGTGTGCACATACTCCATAACTGTCCATCTCCAGGCAAGAAGGAAGAGAACATGAATTACAGAGGGAGTTACTGGTGAATGGACGTCCTTTGAATCCCAATACTCTCCAGATTTTTTCATTCCCATCAAACAAACAAACAAACATACACATGAATACACACACAAATAAATTTGGGTGCAAGTGTGCTCCCACTGAATTCAATACAGTTATTCACTGTGAAGAAAACTACCCATGTGCATATATGTCTGGAGGAGCAGGGCTACTCTCTGGATGAAGCTGACAGCAAGTTTAATGTTATCTATCTGTGTTACTCTGGAGATGAAACGTTCTTGACATGTGTATCTGTTGGGCTGTGTCCTACTTCATTCAAAATCAGGAATTTGCTTTGATGCTTTGAAAAGAAAGCCTTAAAACAAGAAGCAGACAGGATTGGCAAAACTTTTTTAGGAAAGTTGAAAAGAACCATTAGACCCCAAGCTGTTAAATGGTCTCTTTTGGGTAAATGCTCTCTTAAACTGATCGTCATATATTCTACTTATACAGTTCCTTGCCATACAGTATATCTGAACTGAATGAATCTGAAATTGAGATAGGACTGAAGATTTTCTGAGTATATATTAGGATAGACAAAATCATGTCAGGAAACAACATTTGTTTGTTAAAGCCCAAAATTCTCTGTTTGCTAATATTAATTCAATCTTCTCTCAAACACTATTTATCCTGCTGGGGATCAGGTTGTATTGAGCAATAAAACAGGGCTCAGTAGTTTACATGCCAGTCAACAAAAAGATTAAATATAAACTGCTTGTCAGAAATCTGCAAGGACAAAATTTTCTGATTTATGAGGATGCTGACTGACTGAGCCAAAAGAAAGCCTTAAGAGAAAGCCAACCAAAATGGGGAAAAAAAAGTAGTAATTATATAAAGCACTGGGGACCAGTCTTCCATAAGAAGAGGGGGCAAAAGGACTTCTCTTAAGATGCCTATTTCATCCCTTGCCTAATAACCCAAAAGCACCTAACTTTCAAAGGACTGCATTTTTTTCACAGGCTGGAAGCACCACAAAGCATCCTTCATCAGCCTGGCCTTTTGGCTGTTCTCCAAATGCAAATGCTACATCTGGAAAAGGCAGAAATCCTCTCTCCTGCCTGAAAGCGTCCTTTTATCTCTGTTCTCTGCAGAACTCCTACTTCTTACAACTACTCACTCAAACATACTACTTTACTGAAGGGATTCAAAGCTTTCTCCTCATCTGCTGAACGTCTGCCTCTTATTAAAACCCCAGCTCACCTCTGGAGCCCACTGGCTTGCTTGAGCGGGTCACTCTGCCATCCCTCAGCCAAGCATCTGTAACACAACCAACCCCCTCCAGAACACACAGATGAGCATGAGAACGATAACAATGAACATTAACAGAAGCTGATTTGTCAGGGCTGGCAAGGAAAGCATCTCATTCGCTGGTATGGACGGACTGTGCAGTTCAGCCACTGGGGCTCCTCCTCCCCCCAGGGGATGACACTGATACATCGTGAGCATTAATAGCGCTGTTAAGTGCGTGTCCCACAGAGCCCTGCATTGAGCCAGCGGACAACAATAAGATAGCTTTCCACTGACCTCTCACTGAAAGAGTTTAAAGCTGTTGGTAGGGCTTCTCTAGTACCCTGGCCCTTAGCTTCACTATAGGGATATGTATGGAGGTGAAGAAACCTACCCAGACTCAGCAAGATGTTTCGGTAGTCAGGTTACCAGCTATAGGGCCTGCAGAGGTTAAGTGCAAGCTGAAGAACCTTGTTATTGGCACCACAGAAAGGAAAGTGCTCAGTTTTGTTACCCATATGCCCTGACAAATTTGGGAGCTGCATTGCTAAAACATCCCATCCTGTAGGAGGAAATGTATAACACTGGCTACATGTACTGGTCCCCACTACAAGAGTAAAAGCTGCCCCAGTTACTCAGTCTGCATACCTTGTTTGTATTTGCCCTTATTTTCTGTGGTTGATGACAGCCTTACACCCCGCCGCCTGTTCTTATGTTCTGAATAGCTGGAATAGTTTTCCTCACTTCGGGTGAACATTCGCTGCACCACTGCCAGTGTCACAGTGCTGTGGCTGGGCTTTTTCACAGTGAAATCCTCCTTGTTCCTCTTTCATTACCAGACATTCATAATGTCCCAAACAAGTGTTGCACCAAGGCTTGCTCTTTAATGTGTTCATGAGCCCTTTTTTTTGCTCACCAGATACTGGCACGGGAGAAAGGGATCGGCCACGTGGGTGATGCTCTCCCAGAGCTACCCACTGGAAGAGTGAGGCATTTCGTGGGCAGGACCAGACACACAGACCAAGTCCCAGTCATGCAGTACCCAGAGACCTGAGCACCACTGCAGAAGGGGTCACCTGCAAAGCCATCTGCCAGATGTCTCTCTACATGTCTCTTCACTCTACAGCCATCCTGCTGCTCAGTAGGAACAGGAAACGAGAGATTAATTTTTGGCTAAATGTTTTCATTAAAAGTTAACTCCTCTTTTATCCAGATTTAGACGATAATCAACATCTCCACAAAATAGTGCATTTTGATGGAAATAAAATTAATTTAATCTTAGCATCCCCTATCAAGAGAGGACAACATTGAGGTTCTAATAATTAGAAAAAGGATCAGCAATCTATCCAACGGGGAAAAGCAAAGACAGAAACATTGCTAATTCACTAGTTAACCAGGTCAGCTTCAAGTCTCTGATGAAGGCTGTCTCTGGCATGAGTCATTCACGCTTCATTCCCAGCACTCTTGGATGGGAAAGGAAAAGGTTTATCTGTTAGATACAGTACCCCAGCCATCCCAACCCTACAGCTGTTGCAATGGTTGACTTCTAATGAAACAAAATAGACATTTTTTGGCCCCCAGCATTCAACATTTTATTCTTCTTTTATATTTTCAAGCACTAGATATCTCAGGTTACTAGTGATTTTTTGTGGTGGTTCCCAAATGAGCCTGAACTGCTCTGATTTTTCAAACCCACAAAACTGTAATTGAAAGCAAATGTAATCAGACATATACAATGTTCTGAGGTTCACCACAGTGCACTGCAGTCAGCATTACTGGAGTGGCTATTAAAACTGCTTGGAGCTGGGAAGCAAATACAGCTTGCAAGAATCCAGCAAATAACCAGCATTTATTAGATTAGACTAAAGTATTGCAAAGCCACAGTCAATCCTCTGTTCACTACACATCCGAGGTCTGTTTAAATGAACATCTTTACTGAGCTTAGGCCAATGGTTTAAAGAGATGTGAATAGAAACAAGGAAAGAATTCTACTTTTAACACAACATATTCTGCAATCCTTACATCAGCGTCAATCTCAAATAGTCCATTACTGTCAGCAGGGTCATTCCAATCAAACTCTGGCATAACTGGAAAAAGAAAGAGGCCCAAAGACAAAGGGTATCTTTGAACCCAGAGACACAGCTCTAGCTAGAGATAAGCAGTAGCAAATCCCTTCCATAAACCTCCCAAACAAGATGCAAGCATTAAAAGGGGTGGGGGAAATGGGGAGGGATGGTTAATTGAATTCCCACTGGCTCTTGAGTCTGCACTTAAAAGCAGGTCTAGGGTTATCTGTGAAATTTCAATTAAATCAAAAGCTTTGATAACATGATAAGTCACTCCAGAGTTTGGAGTCAAAACATGTTGTTATTTGATCCTCTGCTTGTGTTTCTGGGAATGGCATGCATGAAGGACAGTCAGCTGCAGACCAGTAAAGAAGATGGAAAGGGTGGAAATGAATCTACCAATAGATCATCGTGTCTCCTTCAGCCAGAGCCACTTGAGGTCTAGTATTTTTTTATACATCCAAAGTCCTAAAGGCACCCTGTTCCTCAAGAAAAAGGAGAATAGAGCAACAGAGATCATCTTGGATGTGTGCAGCAATCCAGGGGATGGTTCTCTACCACCACAAAAGCTTTCTCCTTCTGGACTTGCTACAAGCAAGACTTTAACTAGCAACAGCATTGGGAGCTGAATGCAAACCTCTGTGATGGACACAAAACACTGAGACCTGTGTATGTAATGCAATAGTTTTCTAGTCCAAATCCTTTGGTGGCCTGAGGTGAACAGGTGAAGCCAGGTACACCAAATATACGATTCAGCCAAGCCAGAAACAAAACCAAGCTTCCACCCCAAGAAGAAGCAAGAGGCAGCAGCTCTCCAGAGAGACCTGACTCACTTTACCTGTTGTTCAGCACCCCTTGATTACTAACATTTCCTCCTCTCTCTTCAGAGGCAACTGCTGGATGCTCAGGGAAGTGCCTGAGACTCTCAAAGTCCTATTTATCAAAAAACATAACCTCTGTTTCCCAGTGTTTGGACAGAAATGCTTCACTTCAAATAAATGTGAGATATCAACTCCACCTGGCCTGTGCTCAACAGCATTAAAACACATTTTAAGCAATGCCTTCCCTTGTCGCACATAGTACAGCCTAATAAAATCCCATCAAATGTAATGGGATGCCTTACCTTGCCCCCAAACAGTTCAGAATCACACACAGGGTCCCACAAGGCACGTGTACATGAGAAAAACACTCTTTTTATAACCAGTGAGGCTACTGATCCTCAACAGCATTAAAAACAAAGGGACTCTTTAGATAAGCAATGTCAAAATTACACAGCAATCAAAAATAGGAAGAGCAGAGCACTGAAAAAATCCCATCCGACCCCAGGCGCCACTGGGGGATAATTTATCACCCTGGCAGAAAACATCCCATTGAGCATGTCTGTCCCTACTGCCTTCCTCTTCAGAGTGGAAAAGATTTTCATTAAACAATAGCACAACCATATTAAATATAGACATAGCAATGACAAGCTGGATTCCTCTCATGATATAATTATATTTGCAACATAAGCTGCCTATTCTTGTTTTCCAGAGGACAAGACAGGCTGTATTCAATTCTGTCATGTCAGTGAGTAGAAAACTCCACCCCATCTCCACCTGCCATGAGTCAATGGTGACAGATATCTCAGTGCATGCAATTAACCTGCTAGCAGGGGCTCAGCAGAACAAGAAATCCAGATAAGAACAGGAAGTCCCCATTCCTCTGCCTCTCCTCAGTTCCAGACTTATCCACAAAGCACAGCATGACTGGACATGTGTCTTCTGCATAGGCCTAAAGATGTCTTTTGTGTCTGTAAGCATGGGCAATTCAGCTCTGTAGGCTGCCCCTATTCTGGGGCAGCAAACCAAATATCACCAATCTTTAAACAGAAAATTTCAGAATATCCTGTGGCACTGAGCCAAACCTCTCCAGAAGTGAGGGCTCAAGGATAACTGGTGCCCCAAATCTTTCACAACAAGCTCGATAACCTCTGAAGTAATTTTGGTTCTGCTCCAATCCTGCCTCATCAACCCGGGTTTCCCCCATTGCCAGGTGAATAGAGTTGCTCTTTTGACTTCCTAACTGGTGGTATATCTAGAAACATCAGCACAACAAGTTTTTCTGACAAATTTTGGAAGCAATGTTTCTTCCAACATTGACTGATGATTTAAAAAAACAAATTATTTTTCCAACTGGTCATTTCTAAAACTATATTGTGGAAGGACTGGAGTTTCCTAATCAGAATCAAATCCTCTTAGCAAATCTCCAAAACCATACCATTGCAATCATTCTGCAGGTACAGTGAGGTGATGTGAGAGACCTTTTCAACATCACAAATTAAATCAACAAGACAGTAAGGAGCAGATTTCTCAATCCCCTGCATTAATCACCCAACTTCTCCTCTCTGGAAGGAAGGAATTTTATGTGTTAAGTTAAACATTAAACAAACTATTACTTTCTAATCTACAAAATAGGCATTGGCAAGTTATCAGCAGTGATTGTTCCTTTAGGATAAGAACAAAAAATACTGGACAGGAAAAAAGCCCTTGAGCCAAGAGGCCTGGCATTTAGGTTTTCTGAAGGCAATATCTTCCCAGTTCAAAACACCTCTTCAGTCACTACTCTTCTACAGAGAGAGAAAAAAACCCTGCTTTGAATCTGTGCTCATGAACAGTGAACTTTATCTAGCACTGACAATACATTCATGTTTGGCCCCAGCAAGGCAGTGTCCAGTGCCGCTGCTGAAGCTGCTGGGTGTTGGCAAGGCTCTGATCTCATTTTCATACTGATGAATTTTCACTAAGTCTGGTTATTCTTAATTCATCCTGTGCTCATGACAGCATCCCACTTTTAAACTCTGCAGCCTGCTCATAACCAATCCAGGCAAAAGCTATTTCTGTACACTTGGCCGCCAGTGCCAAGTGTCAATACATTAAACTGTCTTTGCTCCTCTCAGCTCTGTGCCCTTTCACAGTCAGACTGAAAAACATGAGCAATCCCAAATGTGATACTCAAGGCAAGGATAAAAGCTCCTGCTGTACAGTAACAGCAGTAACATATGCTGTTCCAAAGGCCATTCTTCTACAGCTTTTTTTTGTGGTTGCTGAACCCATTTCATTTAACCTGCTTTCTGTTTCCCCCCAGGTTTATTGTTTGATCTTTATCTACATATAATTTCTTTTTTTATTTTCTGGATGAGTAGTAAAAAAGATTCAAATATTTTCTCAGGAAGGCTGAGTTATTTGCCGGTATCACAAATGCTGCAGCCAGTAGCAAATTTCAATATCCTCCATTTGATATTCCAGTACAAATCAGTTATATGTTGCAAACAAAAGGGAAAGTCCCATGTGAAACTAAAGAAGAGAACAAGTAATGAATCTGTTATTTCCGTCTTTCCATTCCTGCATTGGCTTCGTTTATTTAAGATAACGATCTCTAAGCAAGACCTTCCAAAGATCATAAGCATTGATGAAAGGCAGCACACACTGTGGGGGTATCCAGAGCCCCATCTGACAGTGGTTGTGTCCCAGAGACTGAGCTCCTGCTCTCCGGGTCAGAGGGGGCACAACTGGGGATCAGCCAAACTTCACTTCTCTATTTCTGGGGCACAAAGCTGCCTGACCTCTCAGCCACAGATTTCTGACAGTCCCACACAAGGAGCAGGATACTGTAAAGCACTTCTGCGATTAAGAGCTGAAACAAACATTTTCTCAACAATTTTGGGTGCCAACTATTTGTAGTAAATGCAGTCCTAAAACAAGCACATTTGAGAAAATAAACACAGGTGCTCTACTACACTCAGATCTCAAAGAGCTGTGGTACCTAATTCCCGGTGAAATCAGTGAGAGGTGAGTGACTAATTAAGAGTAGCCAACACAGTTCTTGGCAGTCTCAGCCCTAACATGTTATTGCATCCTTAGCTACCTAAATCTCAGTGAAAGTAAATAAATCAGTTGTTGGAAATAATAACTTTTTCTTCTCTTCAGAACAGTGGGTTTCAACTGCCTTATCCTGTTACCAACTTTATTCAGTGCTTTTCCTGCTCTATTTTTTATAATTTACTTCCCAGGGAAAAAAAAATCACAGAAAAAATAAACCCTCCATCTTTTCTCCAATTTCGCATTTCTTAGGGAAATTAATTGCCATTCTGAATCTCTGACGTGGAACGAATTTCCCAAATAAAATGTGTGCATTGAGAAGTTATAATCACAGTGCCAAGTGCAGACTGTAACACCAATTGTCATCAAATGGTGCTGACCACATTCCTGAAGGATGTGAAAATTATCTGTACTGTAAGTCTTGTAAGAGAGAGCAATCACAAAAAAAAAAAAATCAGATTTCCTCATAGCACATCTGCTCGGAGGCTCAGCTGTCCAGTGTGTTGGGAAATGCAATTCAAAAGGGATGAAATATAAGTGAAATACAAGAAAACACATATTTTCATATAATCAAACAAATCAGAATAAATATGGATATTTTACACATGAACAACTTTCCTCCTCTACCAATATGTAATTGAGTTTCTGTTACAGAGCAGATCAAAGTGAATTTGGGAAACAGAAATATGTGTATGTAAACAGTCATGCTTATAGACAGCAAAAAATTGTATTAGGCAACTGTGCTTTAGCACCAGTAGGCTCATAAACTAAAGTAGTTTCTGTAACATGGTCATATATTCTCAGATATTGAACACTGCTTTAAATTCAGCTGTTAATATTACCAGTGGTAGTTCGAACACAAACCTTGTTTGACTCTGCATATGTTTCTGTAGGGGCAGTATTGTAGAACTGAGTCCTTGGCTCTTGATCTGCTTTTTAGACTGGATCTAGGTCCAGAAGGCAAAAACAAACTCTCATAAGAGTGGTCTGGCTGTGATATTTTGAACCTATCTGTAAAAAGCCCTAAAACCAGTGGACCATATGCAGTGTCTAATTGATTAATCCTACTCTTTGGGTACTTCTGTTGTTTCTAGTAAAAAAGAGTCATTAAAAAAATTGGTTTCTGAGATTTTGTTTGTTGACTCTGAGCCCTGGCCTGACCCCAGCCTTGAATTTAAATCCCCAGTAGAAATCTGAAATTAATCCATCTCTGGTTTAGTTATCAGTAATTATAATTATTAACAGAAGTACCTAGCAAATGAATGGCTTTCAGTGACATGGTGTTTTAACTTTGAACAATGGATAAATAAAAATGCATTTCCTTCTTGCCTTACAGTGTCTTTTCCCATAACAGCATCTTTCCCCATAGCAGTGCAGGATCTGGTTCTTACACAGACACGGTAAAAGACACAAGCCTAGCCATGTGCCTACAGACATTGGTGCGTGTTCAAACACGTTCAAACACTAAAATGTCATGTATTAGAAACCTAAGCAGTTGAAAACTGCTCCTCCTGCACCGAGGCCGATGGTTTGAAGCCTGATTCCTCTGTAGCTAATCCAAGAGTGGAGCAAGAGCAGCCAAAGCAGCTGCTCCGGGAACACTGGCATTGGAGCTCCAAACCCTGCCTTGCACATCAGTGCTCCCATGGCCTGAAGCTCTCTTGAGAGCTTTCTCCACGTGAAACAGTCCAAGAGAGCTCCTAGACCATTCCGCAAAGGAATTTAGTGTCCTCCTATGGTACCTCCCATGCAGAATGAAGGAAACCTGCTGTTGTGAGCTATCTGACCTGGAGATACTTCCACCGGCAGGGGCAGGCTCAGAAGAGTCAGCCAGTTCAAATGCCAAGATTTCTTGAGACATCTCTCCAGCTCTCTGCCTGTAAGCTGCTGTACCCAGGAGAGGTTTAATGGGCTGAAAAAAATACCTTATGCCTATTGTCACAGGACTTGAAAGCCTGGACCATCACCAAAACAGGAAACAGAAAACCTAAGCTGTGAATCCAACCAAACAAATTGGCTGGATTATTACAGTGTTGGGAAAGCCCAGCTTTTTTTACAGCTGGACTGTGTGTGCTGCTCAGCACTGAGGGCAATCGGAGCACGACAGCAGTAGGAAATGACTCTGTAGGGAGCAGCCAGCAAGCCAAACACAGTGTAACCCATAGAGGACTGCACAAAGAACCAGGGAGGAAGCAAGGGTAGGGCAGATGAAGGGTTGTAAGGAAGAAGCCAGCAGCACATTTGTAAAAGTGCCTAAGGGACTACAGGAGAATTCTGGTTCCTTTCAGGGCAATAGGAACCGAAGCGAAGGGCACAGCTTTGCAGCTGAATTACTGCAGCAATGCACAGATTAGTGCATCCTTGCAAGTCACAGCTCAGCAACTGAACGCATGGATACCTCTCACATCCCAGCTGCAAAGTACACCAGAATTTTTTCTGCCTCCTCACCTGAAGTTTAAGCTTCCATGTTTTTCTTCCTGGAAGCATGTGCTCAATCATGGCTCTGCAGACATGCAATAACCCAAAGGACTGTCTGGGCTCAAAAACCCAAATGCCCATGGGATTAAGGCTACACTCATGAAAATTAGTTAATTAAACTCTAGGTCAGGCTTTGTTTTATGAGGCCAAGCAGCTGCAGAAAAACTGAATAGATCAACCTGAAACTAAAGATCATCTCGTTGTGCACAGACAGAAGACAAGAAGGCAGAACAAGCAATTCCGTTCTGCTACCCCTTGGTGGCTGAGTCTCTTGCTTGTTCTTCAACCCAGCAAAATGAATGCTGTGTCTAAGCTGATAGATGAACATACAAACCACCTCTGTTGAGGGTTGAAAAAAGCAGCTGAAGAAATAGATAAAATAATTAGGCTAGTCTAGATGCTGCCCCCAAGCTACAGCCCTACCATCCCCAGGAGAGACAAATGATGGACCATAAGGCCCAGGGAAGACTGGATTCCTAGGGGTTGGGCATCACTGGCTCACTGTTTCTGGAGGGGCTTGGCAGAGTAACAAAACAGGGGAATAAATTGGGATTTCTCTGGCTGATCATACTCCTTCCTTCAGTGACTGCTGAGGTTCAGAATAGCCCTGGAGGTGTCCTTCCCCCAGACCCTACACAGTGGTCCAGTGAGCCTCAGATCTCCTCCCTTCCCCCTCAGTTCACAGAAGAAAAACACTGAGATGTTTCCATTGGCTTTTACATCATCTTTTTGTAGAGACTAATCTTCAGTTTCAACAATACATCTTTTGTGAAGCACTCCCAGCAGAAACCTTAGACACCTTCTCTAAGATCTGTTTGCTTACAGAAGACGAGGTAGGATTTGTTTAAACCCAGCTAGATTAATGTCTTGCAGACATTAGTGAAGTGAGATTTAATCAGGTTATTGCTCTACATTTTCCAGGGAAATAAATCACACTTATTACTAGGTTGGAATAGGATGCAAGGCTTGGGCTGAGACCATTTAGTCTTTTTTGTTTTTCCGGAGGGGAGTGAAGGGATAACTTGAAAACTGCTGCAAGGTTGTCAAGAGAGCTCAGCAAAAGGCCCTCAACAACTTAGAAAAGTGAAAGCAAGCAGTGCAAGTCTGGGGGTGGGCTTTGGTGCCAATCCCTTGCCTTGCAGAGGCACAGGGAGATCTGTATCTGTACAGAAAGCAGTCAGGACTTTAAAGCAGACTCCCAGGGTTCATTTGAGATCCTCCAGGTGAACTCCTCCATAGCTCTTGGGACCTCACTACTCTTCTGGGTGTCTGTTTCTGCCTGGCCCATGGGCATATGTCTCTGCATCAGAGGGGTGTAGTGTGATCAAGCAACCTTGGCAAACCTCCTTACAGACCCTAAATAGAAACTGATATTCTGCAGGTCTCAGAGTGTAGGCTTACCTTGTTCCAATGGTTTCTAAGTTTGCAATATATGTTTAACAATGTACAAGCAACTGTATTTATTCATGCCAAACATTTTTCTAAAACCAGGCTGACTAGGAAACAAACACAAAGCAGCTCTTCATCCAGACTTTTGATTTAAAAACTGCTTTTTTCTTCATTCAAGAAAGACTTTGCTCTCAGCTACACTAGCAGTGGTTATTTTAGTATGCATGCTAATACTTCCCCTTGTATAAAACCATACACATGAAGGAGACAAAGTTTGGGAAATCAAATTGCAAAGCTCCTCTCCTTTCTACCAGCAGGGCAGCAGATAGTTGAAGCCAATATTAATCTTTCTGTTTACTAAAGGTTTGCATGTGTTCAAGTGCCCAAAACCCAAGAGCTTCACATCCATTTCCCCATATCCGGTGGGCCGTGCAAACATTGGAGAAAGCAAATTACGGTAACAGATCCTGCAATCAAGTTTCAAATCATGCAACAAAGCAGCAAAAAACACAATAAGACCAAGTCAAAATCTTATTGTGGACCACAATAAAACATCCTGTTTGGTATTAAGGAGAAAGGGAAATACCAGGCAAGGCAGTACTGTTGCTTGTAAATACCCTTCTGCCAAATCTTTCCCTGGATAAATTAGTCCTCCTGACCCTACCTGCATCAGCATGAATCAGCCTGTCTGCTGCACAGTAAAGGCTACGATTCTGTTTCATGTTTAATGGGAACGCTTTTCCCTGCCTTTTCTTGGCTTCCTGCTTAGAAAGAATAGACTCTCTAGAGACAGTTTTGGATCTGGACCACAATCTTGCTCCCTTCAGATAACTAAGTATCTCTGGGCAGGAGTACATTTAAAGAAGCAGCTGGTAATTATGAGCCAAGTGCTTACTGGCAGGATTTCCCCCTGCTACTGAGCCAATGCTTTTGGGAACTAAATGACTCCTTGGTGATAACTATCAGGTAAAAGCCACAAGCCAGGGGAGGTTCCCTCATTAGAACCATTAGTAAGAAACAATGTGCAGGTGGGTGGAGGATGGCTGAAAATTGTGTCTGAGGGTTGCTTGACTCCCTTGTCCTCCACACACCCAACATGGTTGTGCGTAACTGCTGGGCATTCTCCAAGTGGTCCTTGAAAGCTACAAAATCTGTTCCCACACATACAAGCAGTACTAAAAGCAAATGACCTGTTCCTTCCAGCTAATCAAAATGTACTGAGCAGCACTGGAAATCCATCACACTACTTACTCTTTTGGAGGGTTAAGGTCTTCTGGGCGAGCCTCGAAGAACCTGAAGACTTCATCGCACTGTGAAATATGAGGAGGAAGCCGAACCAGTGCCTGTAAAACAAACCAGGGAGAGAGAAGCACTTAGACAAGTCAAGTTTGAAACTTGGCCTCAAACATCCAAACTACCAATCAAGAGGAGGCAAAACGTCCTGGCAGGGGGAAAGGAATACTAGAAGAAAGCACCACACCTGGCTACTTGCCTGAGAAGAAAGGAAAGAGCATGTCTTCACTGCAAATGTCATGTAAGATGCAATGAATTCAGACAAGCCATGCTGCTTGGTTCAGCCAATATAATTTTTCTGCCACATGTACAAGAGAATTTGGTCCACATGTGCAAAACCATAACACTGAGTAGGTAAGTGCTCTGTGGCTGGGACAGTCTCTGTGGCATGGGCTTGGAGAGCACCTCAAACAATGGGCTTACAGGCTTTATGTTAATGCACACAAATTTAAGCAGTGAAAATCAACACACACTAGTGCAAAAGATTAATGTGTGTCATAAAGCTTTCCATTAAGCACTGTCAACAGAAAAATCAAGAATTTGTTAAAAAAAACCCCATAACCAAACCAAACAACAATTTGCTTCTAAATTAACAGGAAAAGAAGTTTGATTAAGTGTCTGAGAAAAAAGCAAACCAAAAAACAAAAACCCCAATCCCTCCGCCCCAAAACACAGAGAGGCTATTTCTGCATGAAGAGGGTTTCACAGGTCCTGGCCAGCAATGTCCAGGCACTCACCATGGCACAGGTACACAGTGCTTGTCACATTCAGCAACAGTTAAATACAGTCTGGGCATCAACCACATTATGTTGAAGTGTATTGGAAAATGAAACTTTAACAATACAAGCACACAAGGCAGAAACGTGCTATGAATTTGCTTTTCAGAATCTGGAGCTTGATGGTGCCGAAAAGAGGCTGGAGAGCTGTCCCCAGCCCACATAGGGCAGCAGCTCCAAGTGACATGACTCTGAGATTGCCTCCAGAAATGACAAGCAGGAGCAGAAAAGAGGCTGGACTTCACCTCCTTCTGTGCTGTTATGCTGAAAATAGGCCACAGGTTAAATAGAAACCAAGCTTCTTAGAGTTGCTGTAAACCTGTTTGACAAAATGAGATTGTCTGGCTCTTCTGCTAGTGGAAAGTAGGACAAACAATCTTGAAAGATGGATGAGAAACTGCCACAGAGCTAAATGAAGATGCATTAGGGAAAACAGGTTATACTAACCATGAGACATCTGACACATCAGAAGGCACAGCCAAAGCACAAAGGCAGGACAGGGCAGTTGGTTACCCTCACAGCTGTTTTTAACCAGGCTTTAGAAGTGACTAGATTTGTCTCTAAACCCACTTTTGCTTGGGAATGTGGAGAAAAAGAGTTGAAAAAAATCCCTGCTCTGAAACTGCAGGTCTCCAGTATTAGATGACGGGGTTTATTCTGAGGTGGTGGGAAATTCAAAGTCAAGTGCTTCCACATGTACAGCTCTTCTTTTCCTGGTGGTGGGATGATATAAAAACACCAGGGAAATTCATTTGGTAGCACTATGCCTGTGAAGAATGAGGTCCTGGAGCTGGGTCACGTGGACCTGCACTACAGAGCAGATAAAGATGCATTGCAATGAGGAAGCAGCATCAAATACAGAAACTAGACAATAGGTTGATGGGTCCAAGTGCCAAGGCATCCACTACTGACTGCTGCACTAACACAGGATGAAATGTAACAGCTGGAAAACTCAAGCACTTCTGTAAGAATAAAGAACACCCTGGTCCCCACCGCTGTCTGTTCAATCTTGCCTAAAAGCGTAGCAAAGGTGAGAGTTCTCTGCCCTTATTTCCACTGTACGTAAACACAGGCATCCAGCTGGCAAACCAGGAACAACACTGGGAAGTCCAGAACTGCGGAGGAATAGGAATGATCACAGCATGTTGAAAGAGAAATGCCTCAGCAGCATGGGCTAACAAGGACATGTTTTATTAACATTAAACATGTTTTATTCATCTGCACCTCAAGCAGGAGACAGACGTACACAGCGAAGCAATGCTGTCTAACCAACAGTGGATGGGGCTGAGATTTAGCAATGGCTCTATTACTAACGCCCTTCGTGGTTCGGGCAGGTTACTTAACCTCTTTCCATCAAACTCAGCTGGGATATATCTTCACTTATCCCTTACAATGCTGAGCAATAACACTTCCCTAATCTGCAGAAAGGTTAGGAGGCTCAGATATTCAATATCTACACTGTGTTTTGAAATCCCAAAGGCCTCGATCTTGTGCAGTCAATGGGGCAAGAACAAGCATTGCAAATGATACGTATCATTACTAGAGAAACACAAATACCCGAGTTATACCCATCGCGGGGGGTCTTGGACATCAGAGGCCTTCTCAAAGAGTCACCACTTCCCTACAGGTCACAGGTGCTCACCCTTCCCAAGAACCAGGCTCCAGATGTCAATACTGAACTGGAGCACAGAGTGCGTTTTCAGTGATGGAGGAACACAAATCCTACCAAGCTGCTGTAGAGAATTTTGTTTCTAAATAAAGGGAAGCTTTGGGAAATCTGAACACCTTGAATCAGTGGTTGGCTGCCTGGAAATCTCCAGAAACACCATGCTCCTGCTGAGATGAAGGAGGATAACTGAAAAGCACCTCCATGACTCCAGGCATTTGCAGGGAGTGGATAAAAATCAGCCAAAGTCTTTCCACACCCAGTCACCTTCCCACCCTGGGGGCAGGGCTGGCTCTCCTGCTTCTGAATCATCTCCCAGAGTGCTGCAATTTCCAGCCCTGTGCACAGAGATGGACAGAAATCCATCCCATAGTAACTTGCCAGTGCATGTTTTCTGGGAAGCTCAGGTGTAAAGTTCATCCAATCAATTTTTACTTGTTTTACTTATGGAAAAAACCCTAAGAAGCTGTAAGAAAGGGTAAGAAAGTACAAATGAGAGTATAAAACCCGTCTGAATCCATCTACTAATTTTGGATAGCAACAGGGAGAAGCAAAGCTGTTTAGAGAAACAAATGTGTCTTCAGCAAATACACACCATCCACACAGGAACACATCCACAGCCAACACAATCCCAGCCAGCAAACAAAAAGTATTGAGAGGATGAGGGACACCACTGTCACTCTGTAAGAAGAAAATTCAAGTTTCTGGCATTTCCACTAAGGCAGTTCCAGGACAGAGCTACAACAGCCTGAAGGAAAGGACAGAAGTGTAAAGAGAAAGAGAAAAACAGATGGTGAAAGGACAGAAAGGATGGGGGAGTGACATTCCTCTGGGGATCTGGAAACCAGAGGTAAATGCACACAGCTACAAACAGCAAGCATCTAGAAACAGCAAGGAACTTGCACAGGAAAGGTGAGAGATAAAAAGTGCCAGTGAGCAGAATTCAGCCTTGCACAACCATCAAGTATTATCACGTTTCCTTGCTTGGCAGGCAAAGGCGGACGTGCGCTGCTCAGCCCTCACGCACTCCTCAGGAGATAGGCTTTTATGTGTTATTCCAGCCTGTAATGATGTCTGTCTCTCTATATTACAGGTTGCAGACAGTCTTGCAGAATGGATGACTGAAAAGGCTATTGAAAAGCTGTAACATCAGGCAGGGTGTGAGCAGGCAGCCCTGGATGCTGGGGATGGCTGGCTGCTCACACAGCACCAGCCCACCTGTGGGAAGGCTGTTGTGTGCCACACGTGGCATTCCGAGCCAACAGAGCACCAAGTGCAGGCAGGGGTTCATGCCTTAAGGTTATGTGAACTGGAAACAGCTCTGTGGGACTGTATTACAGCTCAAACAAAGGCTTCATGGAACATATGTACATGGGTATAAAACCCTGCAGGTACTTGTAACAATGCACTGAGTGCTGTGGCTTGTATTTATGCAGATATGTTTATAAAAAGTTGACTCAGACACCTATATGTAGAGATACACAGCACATGTGTAGGTGTGTGCGTGTATATGCACAGAATTATATTCACCCCACTGAACTTTATGTATCTTACATGGGAGTCTGGTCACACTTGTCTATCAACATGTATAATTGTTAGAGAAGGCACCTTCAGGGCGTGCTTTGTCTACCCCTCTCGGGATGTCTAGCTCATGATGGGGTGAATTGTTGATTGTCTCCACACAGCCTGTTGAGGCACTTCAGATGCACAGTTTTTAGATCCCTAAAGTCCAGCTGTGCACACAAATACACAGAGTCAGCTCACAGTACTGCATGGTTATGACTCTCTGACTTTGCATGTAAGTTTCCAATTGTTCATCATTTTCATTAACATTAATCAGTAGTGTCAGATGTTTGAGAATGGTCATGAGTGCAGCAAGGGGGAAAGTACAATTAAAATAGATAATTTCTCAGGACAAAGAAATAAATAGTTTCATCTCTGTGAAAACACCTTCAGTTTGGCTGAGAGCCTCAGGTAACTCCAGGCTTGAATTAAAGCACTGAAGCATGGAGGGTGGGTGGCAAACACTGATAGGCAGAGAAGTGGATGAAGAGTGCATGGTGGTGACTCAGACTGAAGAAGTGGAAATAAATAAAGAGCTAAGGGAAGGAGGAAAGAAGGTGCAGAGTTCTGGAAGTGACTGAACACATAAGGGCTTCTGGCATGGAAGGACCACAAGGCAATGGAAAGCAAGGCTCTGCAGGTTCTGAGAAGGGTGTTGCAAATAACTAACCCTCGTAACTGCAGCCGGTATAAATGCATCAGGATTCTGAAATGCAGGTTAAAAAATTACTGATAAAGTTTGAAACTATTTCACTTAAACTCTCATTCTTGACTAGGACTATCACTCCATCTTCAATCAACACTAGCGCTTAGTTGTACAATGGATAAAGTGAGAAATGTCTGTGTACCTGTCTCGACAGGTTCAAAGATTAAACTTTGAAAGAGAGGCATGACTGAGAGGGCAAGAGGGAGGTAATCATGTTTTTGAAGTATGGTCTCTCAAATAGTGAACATTAATAAAAGAATGACCAGTACTTCATGGCACTGATGTGACTTGCTCATTTCATTTTTATTTAGGTGGTCAATTTGGGTACCCGAGCCTCACCATAGAAAAGCCCCTAAGCTTCTACTTAAAGCCACATCCAGTTGAGACAACATGAAGACATGTGACAAATCCAGGCAAATGTTTGTGACAATGGGACTTTACATCTTAAGATCTTCCTTGCAGAAAGATGTTTCCCCCAATTAGGATCAACACACACAAATATGCAAGTCAGCAAATGCTGGCCAGATTCTTTCCAGAGGGCTGGGTAAGGAGAGAATGGTGGTTTTATGAACCACTGACCTAAGAGGTCTTCCTTGAACACAGTATAGTACATACTGGACAGACACCCACCAGAGGTGTGTTTGGGAGATCTAAAGGTTCATAAATAAAATGCCTCTGGGAAGGGAGGTCTGTGAAGGTGCTCTTTCTTTCACATTGGCAAAAATTCCTAAACAAATTAAGAAACCCAGGCCCAATGAGCCCAGAAAACCTTAAATCACACTAAACTAATTTGAAGCCTACAGTTAAGACGGAAATCATCCAGAGATACCAATTCCAGTGGGCAGCACACATGTACTGGGAAAACACAGTTTGTTTGGTAACTCACTCAGGTTACCAATAAGAACACCCAGAGTCTGCACTTTCACGTTTGCAGATGAGACAACTTCTGGAAGTCTTCCCCTGTGTATCCCACTCCTGTTTTCATTGCAACTTCAAAGTTTCTTGCAGCCTTAGCAAAACCACTGGCCTAGTTACCTCTGTGATGGCATTTCTCTAAGCTGGTACAATGCAATGAGGAACCACCCAGGCATAAGCGGTATGGAGGGCCAGAGGGATCATGCCCCTGATACAGAACATTTTGCAGACCTCCCCTTTCTGCCAAGTATCCCCACAAACTCTCAGACAGCCCCTGCCTGTCCCTGCTTCTGTGCCCTGCACAGGAACAACAAACACATCCACACAGCAGGAGTCAGACCTGCTTCTCAGCCATGCAAATCACCACGCTCTGCCAGAGACAGTCTGCAAAAATAAAACAACAAATGGTCAAACATTTGCAACCCTCATTTGCCAGGGTCCATGTGTGCTTCGTATTTCTAGGACAGGTGAAATGGATGGAGAACCCTCATCTTGCAAAAAAAAATTACCATGAACTCTGCATTTAGAATCTGCCTTCCTCCTCTCCTTCCTCACAGACTCCAGTGGACAGAGGTCTATTGTTTCATTTATTCATTTTATTATCCCATGTCAGATTTAATCCATCAAATTCACCCACACCATTCCAGCATAATTCTCCAAATTTTCAAAATTCTCAACCTACCCATTTTAGGACTAGCATGGGACATCAGCTTTGAACTCTTAGAGAAGCAGAACTGAGCTTGTCAAAATAATGCTCTTGTTCTGCAGTTCTATACAATTCCCTAATGAGTAAAAACATCTACTGGACAGGGGAAGAAATGCAGAAAATGGATAACACTTCTCAAGAGGTGGGCATGATCCCACTCTCAAGTCACACACATGCGCCAGTACCTGCTACAGGTATGAAACAGTAGTGAGCAATATTATTTTATTAGAAAAAAAAAATTTCTCTTCTCACAGCAAGAGGGGATTCATTAAATTTCACTTCAGCTTTCCAGAAACTGGTGCTAAGCAAGTCACTCAGGTTGTCTCTGTATTACAGCTGAAGGCGGAGAAAGTCTGCTTTAGTCTGGTAAAGTGAGGCCACTCTGGTTCAGACTCAACACCTAATTTTCTGTTTCCAATTTCCAACTTTCAATCATTCCTGGGTAACTTCATGTCAGTACGGAAAGGTTACAGCCAGTGTGTTACAAAGGTCGTATTTGTAGAAACCCTGTAAGTGATGACCTTCAACAAAGGTAGGAAGAAAGCATTTCTGCATTTTAAGTCTCTGCTAAGGCCCAGAGCTGAAACTCTGTCCTCACAGGTCAGTAACAGAACTACCGCTGACTTCCCTGTACCACTAAGTTCTCCTTCTACAAGCTGTTTCCTTAAGTTCTTTGTAACTTTGATGTTCAGTGCCTGATTTTCATATTATTTTCAGTCTTGTGGACTTTCATATCCTAGGCCAGGTTTGGAACAGCAATAACATATTACAATCATTTTCTGAATAAATACAAATTGGATGAACCATAAACGTTCAAAAGAAAAACTTATTCTCATAAAATGTGCAGACTTCTAAAGGTTGGGTAAGGTAGGAGTTGCAACTCTCAGGTCCCTCTATTTACACAGGTTGCCAACTATGTGCTGTGGGATTTAAGAATGACTGGATATGCCCTTTGCCAAACAATGGCATGACTAGCTACCATCTTCATTTACTCTCTGCAATTAGCAAAGAAATCAGCCTGCAACTCGATATGATGACGGACAGAACATCATAGTTACTTCTATACTGTTTTTGAAGAGGAGGCACAGCCTTGTCTATCATCCACAATGGACACAAATTAATGTCCAGGAGTGGGTTTATAGACAAATGCAGGGGATGGGGGAAAAAAAAAAGCTTGTCCTTGCTTTACTTTCCAGCAGTGGCTGAAGGGCTTACCTACTAGAAGCCCAGCTCAGTCACCATGGTCATACATGCTCCAATAAGAAATATCCCTGGGGGATGGAAGAGTTAGCCAGGGTCCTTCCTCTTTAGAGACCTAACATCCCAGGCAGAAAGACACTACAGAGCATGTAGCCCTCTTGAAGCACTCACACATAGATGAGATGCAATTCCTGCTGGAGCTTTTCCGTGACTATAAGCCTTGCTCTCTAATGCCATCCAGATTTAAGCACCTTCTACTTTGAAGTACAGAGCTAAATTAAATACAAATTACGGTGATCTACAAATGAAACATAAAGACATTACATCAGATACAAGAAGCACATGAGCCAGAGACCACTGGAAGCTGGGATAATATTCTGGAGAAATCACTATAGGTCTGCCATACTCAGTGCTGAGCACCACTGTGGCTGCTGCTGGAAAAAGGAAACGCTAGGCTAGGGAAAGCTGGGATAATCCAGCCTGGCTGGGTTTATGCTCACAAAAGCAGCACCTATTAACTCACAGATTGAGTAAACAGCTTGGCTTCAGGGAAACATCCAGCCATGTGTGGGCAGCAGTAGCAGATCTGGACCAAAGTGAAACCATTCTATGATTCTAAGCTTCTGTGACCTGAGCCAGACTTCTCCAGGAGAGAATAAAGGAAATGAGGAGGAGAGCAGCAATCACAGCCCCTTGGTGTCAAGAAACGTGCCAGCAGCCGATGCCCCAACACATCCCTCGGCCATGACCAGTGGAGCACCAGGTCAGGTCAGGTCTGTCTGGGGCACAGACAACGGGGTCCCAGAGAAACAGCTGCCCCCACAGCCTGAGTCGCTGCTTTCTCCACCACGCATCTGCTGGGTGAACCCTGACATCAGCCAGCCCTCACCGCTCCTGTCGCCAGCAGTTCCTGTCTGAAGGAGGCGGCTGGGGACTCAGTGAGACCCTACGTGTTTTAAAGAGAGCCATTCAGCTGCCAGCAGGAAGACAGTGTGTTAATTGTCACACAAAAAAGCCTGATCTTATGAGATAAGACTTTAAACACAGCTTCCTCGCCCCGGGGGTGCAGATGGCACGGGTTTCACCACCACCCCCCAGCATGCCTCAGGCACTTTGGCAATCTGCTTCCAATTTTGGATGAGCAAATGTCTGACTGGAGAGGTTCTTGGGAATGCATTTTTTCCCCTCCACCTGCTCCTCTGGCTTTCTAAAAATGGAAAGAAAACCTCACGGGAAATAAGTCTCAGGTTTAAATTATGTGCTGATGCGCTCTATACCTCTACAAAAACTGGGAATCCGGCTTGCTTAGAAATGACTTTTAATCTATTGACAGAGGATTAATTATCATCAAAGCATAAACTCTAGGCTAGAAAGAAAAGATTTGGCAACTTAATATTCTTCTCAACAGAGCAGTGCTTTTCTGTCCTGCAATAAACTTTCAGACTTTCACTCATCGGCACTCCTGGAAGACACTCGTCCACCCTCAGCGCTGCACCAGCCAGCACTGTCCCCATGTGGCACTGGGGGGCAGATGGGCAGGAAACAGAAGAAAACACCATCTTAGTTGTGCCTTTCTGTCTGCTCTACTCCTGAGTCATCGAGGCTGATGTAGAAATAAAATCCACATTTAGGACAGATGAGGCTTAAAACCTTTACTGAGTAAATAAGGCATCAACCCAGTGCATGAAGTTTGCAGAGGAAAATGCTATGAGGACCATGGGAACAAACAGCATCCTGTTTCCACCTGTTCTGTTAGTCTTAGTGGTGTTTGGGAAGGCCCATCCTTCCCTGTGATGGACTCGACATAGAAGAACCTGTCAGCATTATCCATCAGGGAAAGCCCCCACACATCAGGGCTGCCTGGTGCTCCTCGGAGCTCTTACCCTGCAGTACTCATCGATGGGCTTCAGCCTCTTCACAGCTACGTCTCGGACATGGCTCCTCCGGAACAGAATCTTGCCTAAGGAGGGAACAGACGAAAGGGGAAGGTTAGGGGCATCAACTGCCATGTGGGATAGCACAACAGCACCAGGCAGAAAGGTCAGCACACAGGGTGTCATCCCTGGCTCCAACCACAGCTGTCTGCAGTGCCAGAGGCTGAGCTCTGCAACCCCGTTACATTCCCAGCCAAGAAGTCCCAGTGCTGGAGAGGTTCACACAGGTGCAGCTCTGTGTAACAGGACAGCACACTCTAGGGAGGTGCGAGCAGCAGATCCACTCCTGGTCTCTGAGCAAACTGCACTGAAAGGCACTGCAGGACAGGCAGTGGAGGGATGCAGGGAGAGTGCGACTACAGCAGCATCCACAGCACTTCTTGCAGCTGGATGCTGCTGGTCTGAAGTTTGCACAGGAAACACAGAACATGGCCAGCAACTCCCAAAGGCACAGCAGCTCTGTGAAACCTTGGTGACCGCCACCACTGTCCTGCTTGTATGAGCCGCTGGAAGGAAGTCTCTACATAAGAGACTAATGGGACAGAGAGAGATTTTCTGATTTCATCCTGTAGATAACACAAAAGGATTTGGCTCCCTTTTAGTGATGGATGGCACTATCCTGGAATAGACCAACACTGTGCTATGATTGGCTACTAATTCAGGGACAATTTGGCACGTCCATGCTGGCTGTGCAGGAAGCATTGCTGGGGCAGGATTCAGGCTCCATCTACTCCCCAGTCAGCTGCTTCCCATTGTGGATGCTTCTGCCCTTGCAGGCAGACAAACCACACACACCCAGCTCATAAGCAAATACAAGGCTGTCAGTGACAGAGCCCTTATAAATCTGCAGAGAGAAAGCAAATAATAGAAGAAAAATAAACAAAATCTTTTTCTGAAACTAAAAAAATAATAATCTCCATGTCCTTACTGGATGACATTTCTGCAAGCAGTTAAGATTAAATAAACAACTGGTTTTTGTGTGAAACTGATTGTAACAAAGTTTATCAAAATAATCTAGGAGCTGAGTTTCCCCACACACAAGGATGTCATAGACTTGGTATTTTTTTGGCTAGAAGGGATTATATCTTAATATCCTTTTTTGGTGGTTTTCTTCCCTTTTCCTTTTGTGCTCTATTTCTTTTAATGTAATGAGACAAGAATAAATTACATGTTCTCCTTGTGGTGGAAGAAAAAAGTATCTGCCAGCATTATTTAGTCCATGAAATGTCTATGTAAAAAAACCATGACATATATACGACTCCCTGCTCCAAACTTCTGCCAAAAGGCAAATAAGATACTCATCCATAGATCATGAGATAAGAAAATGGATGAGGAAATTAAATCAGATCCAAAATCTGAATGTGTGGCTTTGACTTTGTCATGGCTACACCCTCTGAGAGGTTAATGAAATGACAGCCTTTAACAGTCCTGTAGCAGAGGCTCTAAACCCTCCCAGACACTGTCCCTTTTGGTTGCCTTTTCCTACATAGCTGCTAATCTGGAAGGTGTTAAAGCCTTTTGTTTCAGACAGGAGAAAGTGGTTTATCTTCAGCCCCAATTCTGGCAACAAAACAATTTGTCCTGTGAGGTAAAGCCATTTCCTGGTGCCATAAATCTATCTCTCTGGGTTCCCTGTGGTTATCTCATTACTAAGCTGGTGTTGAGCCATCCCTGTAGGATGTGATGCCGTGCTGTCAGAGAGCACAGGGGAAATCTTCAGTGGGTGTCTGAGACACTCATCTGGGCTTGAGCGATTTAGTCAAAAGCTGCTGGAGGAGGAAAGTGGCACTCCCATCTCCCTGCACTGATCCACTCTGGACACACCAAAGCATTCCTGCTTCTCTGTCTGGTAAATTGTGAGAATTACCTGCCCTTCTAAAACATTTCTGACAGCCTCAAGGGTCACTGTGTACTTATGCTGCATAAGTGCAGTAAGCTGTTTTTCTGGGGTGAAGGGATGTGGGGGTAGCTGTAGAGAAAAGACTAATTCCTTTCTCAGTGCTCCAGAAATATTGGTGTGGGAGATCTTGGTATTTTTTTGCAACTTTTATAAATACACTGTAAAGAGAAACATTTTGGAAACATTCTCACTTTCTGGCTTTCCTGTTTTCAGTTCAAGCCATGAGTCGAAAGTTGAACCAATGACCATAAAAAACCATTAAGGAACCAAAGCCTTAAACACATTAAAGATCTCCTGTAAACGCAACTCAGCTTTCCTAAAAGTAATAATAAAGAATGTTATATTAAACAGAGTACAAAAAAGACCCCAGGATACGATGAATCTTAATTCAGTCCTTAAATGGACATGAAAAATAGCAGGACAACTGTGATGTTAAGACAAAACAAAGCCCAGAAGGTGCTTCCATTTTTATCCCTTCAGTAAATGGAAGGAAGATCCTCCCTCTACTACTGGAAGCTGAAAATCTGTAGCTGCCTGGTCCAGCACGGCTTTCAAAACTGAAATCTGGAGAGGGCTGAGTACTTTAGAGCACCACTGAGTAGCAGGCAACAAACTAAAAAGCAAGAAGAAAAACAAAGACACTCTGCAAGCACATCCAGTTCTGTCAGGCAGCAGAGGGACCCCTTCACAAATTCTGGAGGTCCTCAGGCAAAGAGGTTTCACTGACAGGGGTACTGAAGCACATCTAAGGAGAGACAACTTCCCAAATGCCCAGCTTCTTCCCTTGTCTGGGAAGACAGACTGTGCTGACAGAAGCTCAGTCAAAGCCATCAGGAAAGCCAGCAGGGACCACTGCAGATTCAGAATGAGTTACTACTTTGTCCAGTTACTCCATTTCTCCCGATCTTCCTCCAAAAGTAAGGGAGGTCCCACCAGGATGAGAACAGGAAGGTAATCTGAGAGACCCATGTTGCACACTCTTTACATTCTCCAAGTGAGTGCAGATCCCATCAGTGGAAAGCTTTGCCTAACAAATAGGTAGGGTCACCCTAAAGAAATAATGAGAAGGCAGACAGCAGAGCAGTAGGGGCATGTCAGGGCCAGCAAGGAGCCCTCACCATGGCAGTGGAAGGGAGTAGTTCACCCAGCATTAACATGAAGGAGGGAAGTCCTGGGGTGGCTGGTAAATGCAAAACAGTCCAGGCAATTTCCTTGCAAGGGTGGAGTAGTGGTTTATGTGCCACTTGGCTTTTCCTCTGGGAAAAGCCACATCTCTAAGGAAGGGATCTATTCTACTTGAGTAAATACAGTGCTGCTTCCTCTCTCCTGAATTTTACTGCAGCTCTTTTAAGCCTCCTCAGGCACTACAACCCCATTTTACAGAAGGATGAGCAGCTTTTTAACCATGCTCCAACCCAGCTAGGAAATGAACGGGAATTCTGTCTTGGATTCAGGTGGGAATTTATAGGCTACGTGAGACAGCGCTGCCTCATGCAAATATTTCATTCACCGGTGTGCCAGGCTTGGACAGGGCCAAGGGAGGTCTGGCACATGTTAGAAAGGGCTCTGAGGACAGCAGCACTTGGAAAGAAAGACGTGGGAAAGACACAGGGCTCCAGCCCTGCTACTAATGCAGGATAACAATATTTATTTTGATCCTTTTTTCTTTAAAGAAAATATTATTCCTAGGAAATTAATGTGGATAAGAGGCGAAGTATCAGGTTTAGCAGTGTAGAGGACATCTTAAGCCATCCCTTCATCTCCCTGTATATATATATATATATATATATCTACATATATATATGTAGTCTTTAATTCCATGACCACACACCTCTTCTCTCACAAGACCTAAGTTTCCTCCTGTATACAGAGCGGGTGCACAAAATGGGAATAATAAAGCTATGCAGGAGACTGTCTATCTGGCAGCTGCTGATTCTGCAAGCTTAGAGGTATCCTCTGAATATCACTTTATTCCGGCATAACCTCATACTTAGAGCAACATAGATTTTTAACAAGAGTCACGAGGCCCAAGAACAAACCAGCTTAAATCCATTCCAACACTCTGGTGCTCTCATTAGCCTACTAGTCTGTGCTGAGTGTACCAGAAGGGACCACAGCCTAATGCTTTGTAATGGTCAAGGATGTGGATTGTGCAGGGAAGAAGCCCATTTCCCAGTGGGCTTGGTGACACTGAGGAGCACAGTGTGGAGGCAGGACAGCACTGGGTGCCACTAGGCAGAGAAACACTAGAAGTCCCCAGTGGGATGGCCTAGCAGGAGAATCCAGCCTTTCCTCTCCAAGGAAGTGAGACATACGGTATACAGCCCCTACAATCACAGCAGATGCCAGCTGTCAGCAACTACTGCCCTTGACCGGCGATTTGTAAGCTCTAAGACAGCCTCTAAAGCAAATCTCCTAATCACACTTTTCACTGCCGAGGAGAGGTACAGCATATCTAAGCCTCGAGACCTTCTAGAGATGTCTTCACTGTCTTCCTGCCACTGGCTCAGCCCTGAGCTGCCAGCTCTGCTGCTCCTTTTGAGCCAAGCAGTGAGTGACAGCTGTGGCAAGGGCAACAAGGAGCCAGGGAAATTGCTGTTAGCTCCTTTCCAAATCTACCAGAGAACAGATCCACTTCTTGGTTTTACTCTGTCATTGCTGAGATTGAGTCTCATTTCAAGGTATATATGGATGATGGATTGGTCTAAGGACACCAGTTGTTTCATGTAAAGAGTGCCTGTCAGAGATTAGGAAAAGACCAAACCCACTGTCAAAGGGATGATGGACAAATGCATATTCACATTTAATCTTCTACTTCAAGCACCATCACCACACTTCAGAATGCCATACATGAAGCGAGCCATATGATAAATATCCTACAGTAGACAGCCTGAAGACTAATGGGAAACATTAAAAATACTCTAATGTCTCATCTGATTTATGTTTAAAAGAGACATGTGCTGCCTCTGACTACTGGAGCTCCAGCTGTGGAGATTCTGTCAGTTCTGCCTCCTAAGAGTTAGAAAGAACTCCTGCTTCTGCCTCTTCATGTTGTTCTTGTTATTGTGCTGTTGATTCTCTACTTTTTTCTTCCCTGAAAATCTGGGAGGTACCAGGTCTGTACATATTGCCAAGCAATATGTTCAATCTAAGATCAACTTCTTAGAGACAGAGTCTGCTTATGAGATCAGACACTTTTTGCTGTTACACTGTGGTTACATCGCTAAAAAAGATCACAGATTTTAGCCCTTGTGCAGTTACAGGTTCTCCTTTTGGGCTAAGCAGCTTCCTCCAGTGTAACTAAAACCATTTTGCTGCTCAAGTATTTTTATGAAGGCTTCTACTCCTTATTATTATTTTTATACACCAAGGAGGCACAGGTCTGCAATCAAATATGACACAAATCCCCCTCAACCTATTTAAGATGTGACATCCATCTCAGGATCCTGCCTGAAACTCTCAGACACCTGCCACACACCCTACCTCCCAAATGGAACATTTAAACATGCACTGCCACCTTACAATGTAAAATAGACACAGCACTATGGAATAGAAGAAAAAAGTTATTTTTCTCATGGAAGTACGTGTGATTGTCAATCAGATGGCAATCTGACGGCAGCAAGAAGGGAGGTGTGTTCCTTACAAAATAATGTCTTACTTTTATATGGGGATTCCAGTTTCCATGGATTGTTTCATCCATGACTTCCTGGAGTCAGAAAGTCAGTGCCACGGTCCTAACACTGATGCCATTTGCTCCTGACAAAGAAAGGGGAGGGAAATGATTCATAGTGTTTCCACCGCTGGGAGGGGGAAGGACTTTTTTAATAAGTAGAAACTCGTGACAGAGTCAGAACTGTTGGCTGAACTTGGCTTGCCAAAGAGCCTCAGCTGATAAAAGCCTTTGCTAATCAGCAGGAATTACTATGGAAGGTGACAAGAGGTGATGTAGACAGATGGTGCAGCCAGGAAAGCCACACAAGCAATAACAATATTGTCCTGAGATAGGGGGGATGGTGGAAAGGGTGTCCTTCTGCCTTGGATCCTGTTTTTAATTTGCATAAGGTGCAGTGTTAAAGAAAATCACCAAGAAGCAATAAAGCATGGGAAATAACATGGCTTTTATAAAAGAATATCACTGGGAAGAGAAATCCTTCTCCATTAGAAGCAATAAGCAGAATATGCCCTTACGTGAATAATTACAAAGGAAAACCAGAGACAGGCAAGTAGTGAGGCTGGATTCCTTAAAGAGCTCCTACCTCTGAACCTGTCTGTTTTCCACTGTCTGGAGAGGTGGCTACTATCCTTCTGGGACAACAGCATCAGCTCTAGAACGGCTTTGCTAGTACACAGTTTGGGAATTCAGGCATCAGGCACAGCTGGAAGGAGAAAAGCCATGAGCACGAATGCTGAAATTCGGGAGTGACAGATGGGGGCCATGGGGTGCAAAACGCAAGCTAATAGCTGTGTTACTGTTTGTACAGTATTTTGCATAAGCCAAGAGCTACTTCATATTGCTCTGTGTTCTGCTGCTATCACTCAAACAACCCACTGCTCCTGTAATCTCCTCTTTAGCTGCTCAAGCTGCAGACTTCCCACCTCTCCAAAGCAAGGCAGGAATCACGGTGTAGGCAAATTATGCAGAGTTTGGTCTGGAAAGGGCAGGCAAAAGTTGTACAAAATGATCCTTTCAGTTTTCTCACTGTGGGGCAGCTCCCTGTACATTGGTCTGTGAGCACCAGCAAACCTGAGGAGATTCATCACCTTGCTTAAACCAATTTTACCACCACAGCAAGCAAAGTAAAGCATCTACCCCACACAGGATGATCTCAGTGTGAATACAGGTCCCCAGACCCCTTAAAACTGAACTTCCCAGTCTGTGAGCGATTGCAAAATGCTGGGAGTGTTAATTCAGTTGGTCAGGTCTTCAATTTCTGCAGTGAAATCGATGCCTCCTTGAACTACACACCTCCGCTTCTCCAAGGTGGAAAGCGAACTCATTTGTAATTACTGGTTGTGAGTGCAACATTAGCCTGCAAACAGCCAAGAGCTCTTAATTGCAGAAAGCAGTCAGTTTGTCTGAGGGCAGAGGGAGGAGGATATACCTGAAGCCAGCAAATGGGCAACTGGCACACCCTCACCTGCTGGAAATGCCCTGATGATAAACCCAAGTCCCACAGATACAAGGAGCCAAAAGGGGATCAAGTTTTCATAACATCTGGGAAACGTTACCTTAAAAAACAGCAGGGCCTCCTCACACAGAGGATGCAGAAGTGTCCTTCTCTTTGCATAATCTTTGTTACACTGGGAGCAAAAGGCACAGAAAAACAGGAAAGCCTGTGCAGATACAAAATGTCACCCTTGCCTATGCACACTTCTCCTCTCAGACAAGAATCACAACCACTGCACTCTTTGTTTCGTTTTGTTGAACACCTTCCAAAAAGATCCACTTCCAAATATCCAGGAACAAGTCATTTAATGTACAAAAATACCAGGGCTTAAATAATGATCACACTATCTAGACCTTATATCAAACTGACCAGAGGAAAATCAACCACTGTGCCTTGTTGCTGAAACACTTGGCTTTCCTCCTGTACAAGCTGAACTCACTGTCCTACCTTCACCAAGCTAGTTAGTGGCTCCTAACCTGTGATCTCCAAATCACTAGTGGTCCACAGACAGTCTGCAGAGCTATGTTCCAGCGTAATTTTCACTCCATGGCCAGTGTTGGAATGATGTGGGTCACTGTACATTGATCCAACAAGTTTGGGAACCAGCAGCTCCTGTTGGTGTTATGCATTTGCTGGGAAAAATCGTATTTTCTACAATTGTCTGAGCTGCTTCAGTGTCTGACCCCAGAGTAAGACAAGGCAAGAGTCTCTCAAATGCCTTTGTGCCACCTTAACTATGAAAAATGCTCTTCCTGAGGGGAAAGACCATACTCCTGTAGCTACACTAACTAAACTCTTTCCCTGCTCTTTCCAAAAACATATAAAGTACTACCTTGCTCACTGGGGTCTGTTGAAGTCAACAGGAGTCTTTCTACTGACACTTGGTGGTATGGGCCCTCAGGTAAGGACCATATGGTTCCACCTCAATCTTTTAAAGCAGAAGTCTTAAGGAATCAAGCCTATTAAAACGTTTGCACTCTTAAAAGCTTTTATGAGACCTGTTATTCATGCAGAAGTTGGTGTGACACTAAGCCTGAGACACTACCTCATGGACACAGCGCCAGTGTCAGCCTTGCTGACAGGGAGCCTTTCAGCTACATCGATTGGGGTAGAAGACCCTGCAGGAAGGTCACTGGAGGGAGATGGATGTGCACCACACCCTCGCCAAACTACACTGGAAAAGCAAAGTAAGGTCCTAGCCACATCCTTTGGTGTGAGAGGCAATAACACTGGTTGGAAGACTCCACCCTTAAGCTGGTTGAGAGCTGGAGCTGTGAATAAAATAATATTTGCACTCACACCACGCAGATCAAAGTTATTATTACTAGGAGGTTGGTCATGCAATAACGCGGTACTACGGCGTATACTCTTACAGGAACATTACAGATACAAATTAAGGGGTAGGGATGCAAAGGCAGCTTCACAAGGTCACAAAATGAGCACACACTGATGAAAGCCATAAAGCCAGTCCCCAGATCACTCTGTTGATTGCATGCAGAATGAAAGTACATCTACCTTGGTACCTAGGGCCAGAAATTGTTTCTGTTCAAACATTTATTCTAATCAAAAAACAAATCCTCAATTTCTGCCACAAATGAAGCAGAACTCTCTCCAGTGGAAGACCTCGATTAAGTCAGCTGCCAGGTTACACATGTCCCACATTATAGGAGTCAGATTGGCAGTGGCAATACTCCTCAGAGCAGTTGTGGTATTTGAAAGGCACTAATGAACACAGAAATCAAACAAACAAACAACATGGCAGCAAACATGACTAGGTGTGCTTGTCTGAGGCTGGAACTCACTAGCTAGGATTTCAGAGAGCTGTATTCAGAAATTAAATCCCCCATGCTTTGCAAAAGAGAGCACTGTTCTTGTTTCCTAAATGGAAGTGCTCTCCTGGAGTCCTCCAAGTGAAACTGCTGACTAGTTTTAAGCTGAATTTTCAGTAGATGATAACAGATACAGAAAAAGCTGGTGAACAACAACCAGATCAAAACTGGCCAGCCCCCAAGTCAGGAAGCTCATCTGCACACCAAGACACCATCTCAAACCACAGACATCATCCTCCGGACCCAGAAACATCTTTTCAGTATGTCTTACCTTAGAGTGTTCTTAAGACAATTTCTGGTAGGAATTTCCTCCCTGCTTGCTCTGATTCCTGATAAAGCTACTACTGATTTCAAAGGTTTCACGAGCATGCACTTTAAAGCAGGGATGGCAAATTTCTGTGTTACAGGAGGAGGGAGATAGGCACTTTTATTTTCAGCACATCTTGGGGGTCTGACTGGTGCAGTCACTTTCACACCAACCTGTGCCAACTCCAAAGCCACACTTGCACCCCTTGCCCTGCCTCCTTTGAGCCTGCAGTGCAACAGCCCAGCTGGGACTTGCAATGTGCCCACAGGTATTGGGTCTGGCTGAGATGGAGTTTATTTTTCCCATAGCAGCACGGCATGGTGCTGTGCTTTGTGTCTGTAGCTAGAAAGGTGTTGAGAACACCCCAGTGTTTTGGCCACTCATAAAGCAGTGCTCAGAGCACCAACACTCTCTTTAACATTCCCACCACCATCACCAGTAGGGCGGGGTGGGCAAAATCTTGGGAGGGGACGTAGCCAGGATAGCTGACCCAAACTGACCAAATGGATCTTCCATACCATATGACGTCTACTCAATACTAAGAGCTAGAAAAAGGAGGGGAAAGAGGGTGCATTCATTAT
Organism: Acropternis orthonyx; assembly: GCA_035583155.1. NCBI lineage: Eukaryota > Metazoa > Chordata > Aves > Passeriformes > Rhinocryptidae > Acropternis > Acropternis orthonyx. Next base: position 24,120,034 of record JAWWEU010000160.1, read on the forward strand.
TTATGATGTTTGTCTTCCAAAGCAACCATTACACATAATGAAGCCCTTCTTCCTGGGAAGTGGCCAGATATTGCCTGCTGACGGGAAATAGAGAATAATCTTTTGCATTCCTTTACTTCCACATGTGACCTTTGCTTTCACTTTATCAAACTGTCTTTATCTTGACCCACAAGTTGGCTTCTTCCACCTTATCTTACTCCTGCCTATCCTGCTGAGGAGGGGAGTGACATAGTGTCTGGATGGGCACCTGGTGTTCAGCCAAGGTCAATCCACTACAGCACAATGCCTGATGAAACAGCCTTTGGGTCAGGTCTGTGACCAAGTCCTCCTCCTACTAAACCCTTGACCACGAAGTCACCCCTACTGCCTCCTTCCCAGCTGATGGATGCCCACTCCACGGTGATGGATACCACGCGACATGGTGATCCATGTGGGCACATCTAGCCTGCACCAGCATGAGCCAGTGTCCAGACATTCAGCTTCCTAAGGACAGCAAAGCTCACTCAGATTGCTCCACCTCGGCTGCACGACTAAAAGCACTCACAGCAGCAGTTATCACGGCTCAGCCAATGCACAGGAACAGGGAAATGATTTTATAATTACTTATCAGATAACCAGCCTCCTTCACACCCAGCTCCTCCATGTGTGAGCACATCAGCTGCTTCCAGCTCAGGCCGCTTAATCCAAACTACGCTCAAGTGTGACTTGGCACCATCAGCGCCTGCTGATGCCAGAAGTCAGTGGAGGATGATCTCCTCAAAAATTCCTCTCAGTTTGTCCACGTTCAAGTAAATGCAGTGTTAAGGGTACAAGAGCACCTCAGAGGACAGAGCTGCTGCCCTGGAGGTCAGCATGCTGAGCATCCCCTGCTTTCCTGGGCCACTTTCTCCTGGCTACAGCAAGGTGCCTGTGTTGGATCAAAGAAGGAAACAGCACTGTCAACGGCTTTGCCCACTGCAGAATAAAAGGCCTCTTTCAGGGATTAATGCTCTAAGGAAAAGTATGTTCAGCCAAGGTGACAGCAGGACCATAGGACTATGCACACTGTCATTTCCCTTTCACAGTTAATATGGGCTTTTCATTTCCCAGAAAGAAGAAAAAAAGATGGACTGGAAACTAACGTTATTTTTTATTTTTAATAAGGATCGCTGGGCCAGCAGCATAAAAACATGAAAACAACCCCAACTTTATTGCTAAATTAAAGAAAAAACACTAACATGAACAGGCACAGAAATCTGAATTAGGAGTCTGAGCCAGTAATTACCCTTTCAGGCCATGATTAATTGCATTTGAGGCCACAGAGACACTGAGCCGCCAAACAGGACTGACTGCTAAAATCAAAAATCCATCCCACAAACAAACCTGTCTTTCTCCCCCTGTGCCACCACACAGGAATGGCAGCTCCCCAAATGCTGTCTGCCTTTGTGTCCTGGTGTGCAATGCTATGCAGGGCTGGACAGAGGTACAAAGTCACACTATTGGGTACCTCATATAACCCCTCTGAGGTGGTCCAGCCTGCAGACTTGAGGTCTCCAAGTAGAAGGTCAAGAATGGACAGATACCATCTCCTCCACTTCTAGGTGGAGGATCACTGTCTGTGTGTTTAGCTCTGCAACTCAAGAATGCAGCTCCACTGGTGGTTATCACACACTAAAAAGGGACAGAGGATTTAATCCACTTTGTTGCAGTGATGTAAGAGTGTTGCATTTGTTTGGGTCAAAAATCTCTGTAATCCAGCTCCTTGTCTACAGTAAGAGTAGCCAGTAAAAGATAGGCAAGAAATTCAAAAACAGGATACATGTAGTGGGATCCTTCTCCTGACACACACTCTCTATTCCTGCACAGCAGGGCTTAGACATTTTGAGAATTAGAAAATAACTTTTAGCAACCAGTGTTGACTTCATCCTACAGACATTGCTCCAGTACATTTTTGAACCCACAGATTTTGTGGTCCTAATAGAGTTCTCTGGAAATTAATTTCATAATTTAATCATACAGCGAGTTATTACATACTTCCTTTTGTTCACTTTAAGCTTGCTTTCCAGGTTTCATACGCTGCACCTGGCTTTTGCATTCTGAGAAATAAAAATAATCATGTCCTCCTCACTCTCTCAAATTCTTTGTGATTTCACAGACTTCTACTCTATCCCAACCATCACCTTGTTCCAGACTAAAGGCTTTGAGTATATTTATTCCTGTCCTACAAAAGCCAATTCACCTCTGTCATCCTTCTCAGCACCTTACTTTATTATCTCACTTTCTGAGAGGCAACACCAGACCTGCACACGGTATTCATAATGTGGGGAAATTGTGGATTTCCGCAGCTGAAGCTCTGGGTTTTGTTCCCATTCTTTGCCTAATACCTTCTAACACCACCTTTGGCTTTCTGACTGCTGCTGACTGTTGAGCTGCAGTTCTCATGGAAACACACTCAGAACTACTGAAATCTCCTTCCTAGACTGCAATGGTTCTTCCCCTCTGCCCTCCTGCCAGCACTGCTTTGTACTTACCACCACCAAACAGCCTTTTCACCATGTACATCATGAGACCCTCCTCCAACTTTTTCAATCAGCTCCAATTTTGAGATTCCTAAGTAAAGTTCATGGCCAGTCAAACTAATTATATTGCTAACACGCTCTTTTGCAGATCATGGGCTGAACAGTGCAGATTCTAGATCGGATCACTTACCCTGTTGGTAAAGCCATGTTTCATTTCTGATAGGAAGTTTTAAAGTCTTCATCCCCAGAGGACACATTGTTTTAAACTGTGGGCTATTGACACCTATTAGCTTTCAATCCCCTATTTTAAAAACTTTCCTGTAACATTTTTATTTCAAATGTCAGAAACCAATGACTGTTGTTAATGTCCACAAATGCCAAAGCATCCATCGTAAAATGAAGGCTCCAACCTAGCAGAAAATATGCTGAGAGCCCATGTCAGTCACACATCAAATAACAAGAAAGGCTGTTAATATAATTATCTTCTTATTGCTATTTTGGGAGGCACAGTAGGTTTTGATGGATCACGAAGTAATAGGATCTCTTAAGCCATAATTTACGAGCACGTCTGTCTTGAACAATTTTCCACATGGGAAATTAATCACATTCTGCCTAATGAGAGGAAAAATATCCCTTTGCAGTTTGAATTGGATTTGCCATGGTCAATTGAATGTGGAATTCTTCTTTATCCCTACTCACAATCTGAGGTGTACTGTTGCCATCAAAATTTCAGTGTGCTAGATTCCACAGATGAAGATATTTCACTGATGGGTGATACTTTTAGTCAATGTCCACAATGACATAAGTCAAATACACCAGCATGGCACAGCTACAGAATTGGACTGTGGTATATGTCAGGAATTACAGATAATTATTGCAGAAACTACATCCCAGTAAATTTGAGTGGCAGCTGCTGCATATCCCAATCATTCTTTGGCGTCACTTCTGTGAAAAAGAAACACTCGGGCCAGACTTAGGAAGCAGGCAACAATCTCCCATCAGCAGTGGACCAATACAGATCCCCTGGACCCAGGTCAGCGTGAAATGGTTCATGTGCCACTCCGAACTGCACTCAGTGACTCAGCTCAAGCCACCATTGACTGACGTTATTATTTGAATGTGTAAAACAGTTCCTAAGTCACACAGCTAAGGTAATGGGTTGCACTCTTGAAACCACAACACCAGCAGCTTCATTTGGTACAAAGTGCAAGGCCTCTCAGCAACCCTGCGTGTGAGGTCCTGGGAGATGTGACTGGATGCTGAAAGTCACTAAACGCTGGAGTCACGCTGCAGTTCTGAATGACACAGGACATGGTGCCAATGACAGCTCAAGGACTCATAGGTCTCATGGGCAACACAGATACTTATTCCTGCAGGTAAACTCCTGCAAAAGACCACAAGGAATTGAATTGAAGGTTTCTCATGTCCCAGGCCAATGCCTCGTCCGGAGGCTGGCTGTTCTTTGTATCTCCACAGGCAGTCAAGAATAAACTGACCAGAACTGCAGCTGGCCTTTCCTAAGCTTTATACTGAGACCATTTGCCAAATTGCAGTTCAGGTTTGGATTTTAATCCCTTCCTGTCTCCTCATCAAAAACTCAGTGTGCAGAGCAAATGTTCTGGTGCCGATTCATCTCCACTGCAAATCTAAGATACACACTTCTGCTTGGAAAATCCCAATTCGTTTATGGTTCCAGTGGAAAAGGGGTGAGAAAGAGAGACTCAGAAAATGTGATGGAAAATAAACCAGAGAACTAACACATCAGCTGGCACCAGAGATAAAGAAGGTGTTTCCAGGTAGCAGGAAAGGAAGTAAAAAGATCTGTGACTCTGGGATCCCTTGACTTTGCCATTAAGAAGCAAAACACAGAGTTACTCAATATTTAAGGCTGAAAGACTAAAAGAAAACAGGATGGCTTAAAGTAAAAAAGGAGTAATCGTATGACTGGAAACTATGAGTGCCCCTAGCCAAGCACCCAAAGGAACTGAGTAATGTTCATTAGTCAGTGACTTTATTGGTACTTGGGACTTTAGACTGCTGAGCAAGATTTAGACCAAGAAGATATTCTGGGGTATGCTACGCTACTTATGTTTGCATGGAATTCAGCCTCACCCTGCATAATATTTTTCCACACTGATTTAGGCAGAACGAGCCCTCACTTCTTCCCTGTTCAGGGTAAAAGTGGGTCCCCTTCTTGGGATGAGCATGGTGGAAATATCACTTCCCAAACAGCAGCATGAGGGCAGGGTGAGATGGCTGGAGAGAAGCAGTTCTTTTGCAAGGAACATGAAGATATTTTCCAAAGTATTTATCCCCAGAGCAGAAACCGACTGTCCCAGACATGGCAAAAACACCAGACAGCCCCCAAGATTAATTTGTTCACAAACAAAATGCTGAGTTCCTCTGTAGCTTCTGAAGAAGTTAACAAAGAGCAGAGAGGTGCTGAGCACCTGAATTAACACTGAGTACCTGTGCAAAACAAAATCCAGGTCATACCTCAAAATTACCTGACTAGAAGAAATATACAGCATTAAAGGCTGCGTGTTTAGGAGCTTGGTGATGCTATACTTGCCACAGCAATGCTGGGTAATATTCAACTACTAGTAAGGTCCTGTGTATGAAGGGATGGGTATAGAGAGAGAAGGGAAGTGGGACCAGTGAAGCCCAGCAGAGAATTCCTCAGGTACAGCCCACACCATGCAGCAGAACCTTCCACTGCACTCACTGCAAGACACAGGAGAGTTGAGTTACATAAAACCATGTTGCTGCAAATGGATTTGAAAAATTGGGCTTTTTCTTTTTAGACAGAAAAGAAGAAGGAAATAAAAGTATTTCTTGCAACTGCTACAATGATTGCTCTGTGACAAGAGACTTTCTGAATAAAGCATTCATATGAATACATTTCAAAGACCACATGTAACTGAGGGACTGGTGTTGTGGTGACACAAATTATACTGGTGCCACTTGCAAATCGGTGTGGTGATGTCCAGAAACAATGAAGTTTGGATTAAAAACCTGAAGTAGCTTAGGAAAATAACAGGTTTTGACAAGTTTCTACTGCTAGGTAGACTAAAATTCTTCTAATTGAGGCTGAGATCTTACAACCACAAACTACTGACTCTTTATGTCCAATTGCTGCTCACTCTGAATTATTCTTCATCACAATCTCTTCATAGTATGGCTCCAAATAACCAAATCACAGAAATACAGCACTAGGGTTCAAGAGATCTGCAAATCCATTAACCTGATCCATGGTACAATCAGCTCTACCTATGGCACTACTGAATAATTCAGTTTAACCTGTAGTTACAGACCTCCAAAGTGGAGACTCCTCACCTCCTCAGACCATCCAAAATCACCTCTCTGATGCACTACAACAGGGACAGAGGATGCACATTCAGTATATTTAGAACACAAAGAGATGTTTAGGTCTGATTCACCACTGTTTCCCCCTTTCAGCTGGTCTAAAAGCCCACAGTTTCAGCAAACCCACCATAGCAACACTCATGTAATGACCAGTTCCAAAGACTTTGCTCTCCAAGGTGAATGTGACATGATAAGGAATGGACACAGGGAGGAAAAGACCAATGGGGGGCAAAGGACTATGTGCAATGAGCCTGATCACTTGTTAAAGAGTTTATCCAGAGTGTAGGGGAATCAAAAGGATTTCTTCCATTCACTCACTGATGCTGTGTCAAGCCTTAGCTTAGGCACATATCTTGAGCCTTTCATAAGCATGCACATTCCAGTCTTCTTATTCTCCCTTCTCTGAAAAGAGAGACATCTGAATTCCAAGCAGATCCCTGAATCACTCTGAGTCAATACACAAATCTGGTTTCAAGTACATTTATTCTAATGTTATTTACCTAGGAAAAAGTATCAGATGGGTCTATTTTCACAGGTTCAGCAGGTAGCGGAGGTTAATTTTTCTTTGGATGACTCTGCTTTCCACAATGCTTATTTTAATTCATATTTTATTAATTTTTGTTCATGTGCCAGGAGGGCAAGACAGGTGCATTTCAGATACCACACTGGAGATTAATTAAATTACCATTACTTGAAAAGAGGGCACTGGAATGATCTTTTTGAAAATACTCACAAAACAAAGAATCTAACTAGCTAATTTGTGATATTTTTGAAGGCATACTGAACATCTTATTTTTAATGATAAGCAGATCAATCCCCTGCAGTCAATCTTCAGACAACTCAGCTGCCTGGGAGCAATTCAGGAGGGTCGCTTGTGAGTCAGCTCAACAAGTCAGATTGCTTTAGATCGTCTAATAACTGCCAGGAAACCTGTATCAGTAACAAACCACAGCATAAACACAGAGCCCCTGAGGAACCACCTCAGGCATCGCACATGGTGAAAAGAAAAAGAATCTTTCTTGACCCTTTCTAGGCATTGCAATAGGGAAACGCTGAAGAAAGGGAAGCACAGATTTCCAAATGGAAAAGCCATTAATGTGAACAGAGACTGGCCCTAGGACTGGTACAGATCAGACCCAAACTGGGTGACATCAGAGCCGATGTCTCATTGCTGCAACTGAGAAACCAGTCTGGCTACACAAGATTAGAAACATGTGCAGCATCAGTGAAGCTCTGGGGGACAGCAAACCATTCCAAGCTATAGATGAGAGGGGAAAAAAAGAGAGGAGCGTGGAGGGGACATGTCTGACAGTCCCTTCATCAGGTGCTAGCATTGAGATGGACCTAAAGGACTTCAGAAAGGAACACAAACACCCATTCTGGCTACTCTGTAGCACCACAAGGACCTATGTATGGCTCATTGGGTTGAGGAAGCCAAGAGAAGCTGCGTCCTTGTGCCAGAAACAAGCTACGTGCAAGAAGAACAGAAGCAAGAGACAGAAGTTAATGAGACTGAAGAGGATTATCCCCTCTCCCCAGGGATCCATGGGTAAATACAGGTTTTCCTGCAAGCACAGTGATGCTCTTGCCACTTGGGGTGATAGCTTTCCTTCCACTGTATTAAAACAGCTTACCAATTTGAAACAGAAGCCAAATTTCCAAAATGCACATGCACAAACACACACCAGGAACACATTGACACTTTAGAAAACAGGAGTCAGGGTCAGATGACACTTGGGCTCTTTTGAAAATTTCCTGCTGGAGCCTTTCACACTGTAAAACTATCCTGAAATAATTTGAACACTCCAGGCGGAAAAGCCAGCTGTTTCCCTAGGTCAGCTTGAGACCTGCTCTTGAGATCCTTCACTCACTCACCCAAAATAAGCATGTCCTTGGGAAGGAGGATTTCACTGCCTTCCCCAAGATCAGAAAAAGATCAGTTTTGACTCCCCTATGCCAATGGGAGGTTCATACACACTGGCCATACCAGCCTCTGCTTGCATGAGGCTGTTCTATGAACCTGTGAGCACTGCTTTGAAAGCAGTCAAAACAGGAATGAGAGACTGTAAACTGCGTGGGAAGGGCAGTACTTTGCTTTCCTGATGCTCTCAGTCCTATATCCACGCTCTTTTAGTGCTGTACCAATGTCAAGAGAAACAGTGCCTTTGGCAGTCTAATCGAAAACAGACTTCTGTAGGAAACAGCTGGACACTGCCAGAAAGAGGGACTGAGCTCCCACCACCTCCCCTCCTTCACGCCGTACTGCAAAAGCTGCAGATCACCCTCAGCCACCCCACAAACTGCCTCAGTGCTTTGACACCCAAATTCTTACTCTCTCCTTGCACCCACCACTCTCCTGTCCTCTGAGGATGCAGCAGCGAACCATCCTCTCTTTGTTACACTATTGCACAAAACAGCAACCAAGCAACAGTTTTTCCCTTTGCAAAGAAATGGCTTCACTATAACGTAGCAATTTTACTCCTTTATAATAAAAAAGCTTAAGCTCCAACTCACACATCCAAGTATTTGCTCCAATGGGAGGAAAAGTAACAAAACAATCATAGTCATCACCAGAACCACCCCTGTGAAAGGCCTAATTCCCTCTATTGCTTTAATTAAAAGTGGGTGAACAGCAAACTTCCACCCTAGGAACCTTTGAGAGAAATAAAGTCAATCTATAGGCTTATGAAAATAAAAAAGGAGGAGGGAAACAAACCTAAAAATCCTGCCAGTTTTAGGTCTTACCAGAGGATTATAACATCTGGAGTCTCTTTTCAAGAGGAGGTGAACCAAGGAATGGATGGTGTGGACACAACCACCCCTTGGAGTGAGCATCGTGTGTGGGGAGCTGGCAGTGGGAGAAGAGGAGCAGAAAGCCACAGAGAGAGGCAACACCCTTGCCCACACGTTTTTGTCTTCACAACTGCCTGGAGGAACACTCCTGTCTGCTGACACTACAGAACAAAAGATCTGGTTTAATTGCAAAAAACTAAAAGGGGCCCAGGGGAGAAAAATCCTAACAGATGATGAGTATAGCTGACCTCCAGAGAAACAGAGAACAACTTGTGAGGAATAATCTAATCCATAAGAGCAAAGCATTTATCATCATCCTTACAGAAAGAGACCACCCTGCTCCAGAGGACATCTGCAAACAGATCTGAGTGTGAAGGCTTTAAGCACGGCATTATCACCAGTCAGGGCACAGGTAACTACAGAAGAACTTTAGTGCTGCAGTATTTGAGTGCTACACAAAGTTTCATGGGTTTATGCTTCAAATGCCATGGGGAGATACAACAATTCTAGTTTGTCCCTCTTTTTCCTCAATACAATAAGTGCAGAGAGTCTGGGTGTAGATTTGGACCCTCACTATCCCACTTGAGCCCACAGATCTTCTGTTTGCTATTTGTAAAGCACTTCTGGCAGTGGGGAAAGCTAATGACATAGAATTAATAACTAAACATGGACTTAACCAGTGATTCTCAAGTTTGCACCCTGTGGTAGGGGGGCAGAGAGAAATTGAAACCAAGCTCCTGAAGTGGACTCAAGCCCTAACTCCAGCCTCCCTCACCTGCTTCCACGTGCCCAGGGTAAGGCCATGTATGGTAGTGGGTACGGAACACCATCTCAAGGGTCTTCACTGGAGAAGTACTGACACACACATGTGCAGAATGAGCCAACTCAATTGTTTTTCCACTTTGGCCAGAGAAAATTAAAACCTCATGAAAGTCACTTTGTCTTAGAAAGAAAGAAAATTTACTTTGCTTAGCTTTATTACAACTTAGCCTTCTTAACAATTTGATTTCATTCTTAAGTCATTTTAAACCCCAGTGTCATATAATCTGGCAGCTATAGTGATGGGTTTTACAGAGAAAAACATAGGGAAAGGGTTTCCAAAAGCACTCAGACCCGCTGTGACTGCTCCTGCTGAAGTCAACAGTAAATCCAGTGATACCACTGGGAGCAGAGGTCAAGGCTGAGCAGGCTTGACACTATAGAAACTTACGGGTGGGATTTTCAATCTCTTCAAAAACGATTACAAATAACAAAGTATATTAAAAATAAAGAGCTAAGTTGTGACCCTGAAAATATTTACATATGTGCCTAGCTCACAGATTGTAAGTAATTATGGGAGGCCTAATTTCTCTCACTTTCTTTAATGTAAGCCAGGAATAAGAGTCCAGATGTGTGTGGAAAACCTTGGCTCACAGAGAGGGTCAGCTACAATGATTTTGGTGGAATTACTCATGCTTTGAAGAGATTTTGAGCACAAGCATACACGCAGCAAGACTTCTTAGAAACACCACGCTCTTCCTTAACCCACAGCCACACTGACATGTAAATACACCAAATGTGAGACAGGACTTCTCTGGCTGTGATGGTGCTGGATATCTGCAGAAACAGCATTAAAAACCACTCACTTCTAATTGACTGTAGCAAAACTTGGATCAGAAAATGAAGGCTAGTTAAGAAAAACTGGAGGGGTGTGTGTGTTTTATTATTTGTGCAGATCTGACACTGTGACATGAATTAACCCAACTTCAAAGGATGAAACATCATTATTGCACAGCCTTGCATTGAGTCGAGCCATTTCCAGGCTATTATGCAAGCCTAACTGAAATAATATTATGGGTACAGGATTATTCTTGTTCTCTATTAATCCCAAGAGGAAGAGGGATGTGACTTATTTTCTCATCCTGACAAATCATCTCAAGACACTGCTGAATCAGACATGTTTGCAGCTTAAGAGGAAATAAGTAAAAATGTTCAGCTTTTATTATTAAGTTTGAGGATTCATTAACAGGAATGTGAAACTAAACTTCATTTAAATTCCATCATTGTTCATGATATAAACCCTTAGATTGTGTAGTTACACTGGGATGGAGGGGGAAAAAAAAAAGATTTAGAGGTCAACTTCCCAGCTATTAGTTTCCAGGCAGTTTCACTCCCAGCTTCCTGCACAATACAGCAGTCTTCCCTGCAAATGTTTCAGGGGAAGTGCTTTACTTGCATAAAGGCTGCAACTGTTCCCACCACACTGAAGCCATAAAACTATTGCAGTTGAACCAAAACTTGATAACAGCTTAATGGCATAAAGCAATATTTGGACTAAATTGAGCCTGATCATATCACTCTAAAGTTCTTTTCCATGTTAAAAGGCTTTTATTTATAGTCTTTACTTACACCCAAGAGACTTTGACATATTTTAGCTAACCTGCCTTCCTTGTCTTCTTAACCTTGGTCCCTTTCCAAAAAAGATGTCATCTGACCACGAATGGGGTTTGATTTCCAGCAGCAGAATTAACCCACAACACAAATCCCTTGTGTTTATTCCCTGAGTGATTGTGCATGTTCTGGGGAGTGAGCTTAGCCAGTATTTCCTTGATGAAAGAGGTGAGGGAAACAGGCTGGAGCTACCCTCTGTTACCACATCAAGCACCTACATGAAACAAATCTTTGAATCCCACCTATTCCAACTCTTCTGGTTTCACAGACAGTACTGGGAGAGCAGATTGCACTGAGACTCCCCAATGGACGGGTGTCACTACTACTGGGACTCACTGAATCTCCTCATATACCTGTCATGCTTTGTTGACACAACCATCACGGGCTGCCATACTGCAGAAACATGGCTTGCACAGTGCCATCCTGGCTACAAACACAGACTAGCTGGACCTCAGGCAAAGCACACCACAGCCTTCCCTCCACCTGCTGGGTACACACGGGAGGGACTTCGGAGCTGCCCCTGTGGTCAGATTCTGTGTTAAACATATACAGCATCTCCATGGCACTGAACCCGCCACCACAGCCCAGGGGAGCTAATGACAGGACAACTGAGCAGCATTTAAAGACCAGAGAGAGTCAATTCACTCTCTCTTTGATGAGGATGGAAAAAAATAATATTTTTGTCTACAGTGAGGAAAAGAAATTGGAAACCAGTATTATATCAGGCTGAAGAATGCCAATGACTAGAATAAATGCCTTTTTCTGTCTCTGAGGGTCTTTTTTTTTGACCTGTGTCCAAGGGTCTTCTTCAATCAGGTCTAGTGAGTGCCTTTTCTGCTCACAACATAGCTCATATATGCTCCAGACCTGGCTGGTGGTTGACATGTGACATGATGATGGCATCACACAAGATGCTGCAGTCTCCAGATCCTGGACACTTCAACTGCTTTCAGCAACACTACTCTGGAAAGCTACATGCCTTAATTTTCCCAACACTGTTTCCATGGCTGCTGTGTGGGAAGGAGCAGGGGTACCTCATTAGCTTGTCTTTTTTTAGAACAAGACCAAGCAGTGGGAAAGGAGGCTCAGGCAGGTGGTTCAAGCAAGATCTTGGTGGTCTACCCAGCACATCACTGGCTGTGTGATGCTTCAGGGAGCAGTTGGGTCGAGCAGGGCAGTATCACACTCCAGCAGAACGGCTTCTACTTGGCAGACAGTGTTCCCTTCCCAGCTGCAGGCAGCCCACTGGTGGCTCTCCCATCCCATCACCATGTGCCAGACCAGCATCAAGCAACCACTTCTTCTCCCAGACCCTGGGAGAAGGGGGTGGCTGGGACATTGTGCAAAAGTAAATATTTACATAGCTGGGGCCTTCCTTCCCCTGCCCTGTATTTTCTCCCCTTCTTAAAATGTCACAGATCAGCTGTTTCCATAATTGTGCAGGAAATGAGTTCCCTGCTGGCCGGCAGCTTAACACTCACGTGTGCTGGGTCTACTGTGGCTGCACCACTCACTTCTGCTCCTGCCTCCTGCATTCACACAGAATCTTCAGAGGACACACCCAGAGGGGAGATGGGACAGTCAGGGACATGGCCACAGAGCTGCATGACTATGGCAGTCCTTCTAGCAGCTGCAGCTTAGAGGAACTCCTATTCCCTGGACCACAGGTCAGATCAGGATCGCCGGAGACCCAACACTCTGTTTATGCCACTTCAGAGCAAACATCCAAACCAGACTCACACAGCTTCCTGCCTGCACACAGTGGTGAGTGCACTCAGGAAATTCAGGCATATTTCAAGCTTGCGACTTTTTCTTTGTTCTTCAGACAAAGCCTCGTTCACTGGAGATGTTGCTAAAAGGATTATTATCTATAGGAGACGTCTCTTCCCAAGAGGAAATCTGCTAAACACACAAATCTGCATTTGCTGTGTTTTGTAGGAGGCGGGATTAAGACAGGAATATTTTCCCTTCTGCTCTCTGCATCTAATGATTTAAATAGACCAGTGGTGACGACACTGCCCAGTGGGAATAAGCACAAATGCCTTTACCCTGTACTCCAGTCTGATGGTTTTACTCCTTGCCTGAGAGGGTACCAAGCTCTCCTGCATTTGGTGAGAACAGCTGGAAGAATTTGGTGGAAGTCACATCTAACAGTGAACTCAGTGAAAAAAACGTTTGCTCGCCAGCCCTAAAACCTCCAACAAAACCCCATCAAGTGTAAACCATATTGCAAATGTTTTGCTTATTCCAGGTCAGCCCTGTGCTGTTCTGAGTCCTGAATATGAGAAGGAACCTGCAAGTCTGAACTTGCCAATGCTTACGATGTAAAAGCAGAAGGGATGTAATTTTCTGCTCTTTATTTAGAGGTGGCAAAACCCTGATAGAAAACGACACGGTTAAAGTGCTTAACGTCAGACCCACGGAAATCTGAGGGCAAACATTAATTACCTCAATCCTGAGTACAAGCCTAGGGCCTGTATTAGCACCTCTCTGAATGAGAGAAGCTCAAGAGGATTGAATTTCCCACTTCTAGGACTAACTTTCCTTTCTTCATCTACCTGCTCTTGGTTTCCTCTTTCTAATTCTCAGGTTATTTCCCCCTCTCTGCATCAATTTTCCCACTAAACAGGACTATACTCTAAAAAAAAAACAACCCACAGGGGAGTGGACACTGCCATGGGTTATTTCATTATAGTGAAAATAGATTCACTTTGGCAAATCCCTGCCTGCAGTGTCCTCTCAACTCTGCTACTGAGTAAAAAGATCCCCTTATGAGTAATGAGAAGGGTATTCATGAGAACCTGAAAAAAGCTGCATTGTGGAGCAGGGAGGTCTGCAAACACACCACACCAAAGAACATCAGCACCTGAAAAACTTAATAGATAGAGAAAATAAAATAGGATATATCACTTGCCATCAAGCAGCAAATTCCCAGGTTCATTGTTTCCAATCCACAGGAAAAAAATAATCACAACCTATTTTAAGCATGTGAGTACATAAATAAATCAGCTGGCCCAGTCAAAAGGCAAAGTGGGCTGAAAACACATTCAAACAGAGGTCTAAATTATTACTTAGCTGTGAGTCTCAGCTGGGCTCTGCTCTCCTCAATTGCCCAGACAGCTTAAATTCAAATACAACAAAGACAAGATCAGGCAGATAAGTAATATCCAGAGGGAATATCTAGAGCCTGTGGGGCTGCAAAGCCATCTGAGTCCCTGGCAAGCCTGACTCCTGTGTTATAAAGCACTTCCATTGTATGGGCCATTTGTCGATGGATTGTGGGAAAAACTCAGATTTCAAACCAGAGATGAAGACAAGCAAACCCTCTCCCCAGTCTGTGGGTTGAATGCAGAACGCTCTCAGACTTGCTACATACCAGCCACTTTAGATTACAGACTTGGAGAGTTATTTTTAAAAAGTAATTATAGTAGTAGAGGGCACACTCATCTGGAACGGCTGCCTGAGGAAACAACGAGCCCAGTGCAGTTCAAACTGCTTTTCAAGTCTATAATCGTGTTTATTTATTGCCTTTAAAAACAAGACTCAAAATCCAACTAATTTCTGAGTAAAAACGTCTGTGTGTTTCCCCAAGGAGTCCAAGCAGCTAGACTGAACTGAAAACCTGTCCTGGCCTTTCAGTCTAGCATCCAGCAATGCAAAAAAAACCCCAAAAATAATCCCCATTAGCTCACTTCAAGTAAACCCAACCCAAAATCTGTTTTCATTCATTTTCCCTTGAAACTGTGACTTGATCATTACAAAATTCTCATCAGAAGACTTGAATGGTCTAATGAGAGGCACATCATGCTCTGCTTATGCCAATTTCTGCCCAGAAGCGGTTTCTGGTTGAGCAAAATACCAGTTCTTAATCTCTGTGTGAGGAGTGGGTACAAGCCTCAGAAAAGTACTCTGTAGGTTTTTCCTATTTCAATCCCTCATTACAGCTGCCAGCTGGTGGATTTTGGATCTGTATGCTGAGAAAGGACTCAGAAGAGCCTGAAAGAGAGAGAAGAGGACCAGGTACTCGGGCAGATTGCAGCACTGTTATTTTTTCCCCCTTTCTCTTTCTTTTGTAATGGAATCAGGCCCTTGGCTCATGCCCTATTAATGCCCAAAGACCTCCAGAAGGCCTGACAATGCCTGTGAAACAGGCTCAGGATGCAAAGCCAGAAGGCCCCTGCATTCCCTTACGTGGGGCTTGTTACAACCCCCTCCTCAGAGGGCAGCTCTGAAAACCGACTGGCGCTGGTTGTGCCTTTTCCACAGCTTTTTCAATAGGAAGCAGCCTAAGGGCATCCTATGACCTCATACTTGATGACTTGTCTTTCAACCAGAAAAAGACTTAAACCCTAAAAATACCCCATGGAGCCTAAAGAAAAGAATACGCCTGTTCCCCTCAAAATCATCAATCCTCCCACCGCCTGGCTGAGGAACAGCCACTTCCTCCCGGCAGCCCCTGCTTTCCCTTCAAGCCCAGAGCCGACAGGAAATCCATTCTCCTCTTGTGTGAGACAGGAGATGAATTTTCCACAATAGCTCTCCTAGCAAGGCAGAAAATAGAAAGAAACAATAGAAACCTCTAACTCAAACAATAGGAGCTGCTGAAGAGCAGCTCACCAGAAGCTCAGCATCACCCAACTCCTAAGTAGGACAGCACGGAAAGAAGCCAAGGACCTGTTAGCTGTCCTGCTAACACACCACCCAGGCTCAAATGTAAGTTTGCATTAAACCTGGAAGCACTCTCTCCTCTCAGAGAACAGGCAGGAAAACTTAATTATGTGGATTAAAATGACATTATATTGCATTATGGAGTGGCCACCAAAAGCTTTCCGTAGGTGTTCAAGTCCCCAGGATATCACACCACAGTGCCATGGGTCACCACTCCACCCCCTGAGAGCTCCCCTGAGATGGTGACAGGGGACTGTGATGCTGCCTTACTGCAGGTGGGTGGAAGGGGATGGGAGCAGAGCCCCTCCCTCTCCCTCTGAGAGTTTGCTGCCTCAAATTCAGGAATGCACAGCAGAATAACTCAGTGGTTTGTGTTCCACAGGTAAGGCACAACAAACCAAACATCTGAGACTCTGCTCTGTGTGTGTGCCTATGATACTAGCAAGACTAACCCTGTATATTAAAGGAACACTGTTTCAAATACCTTAATTCATATTTTAATCCAAAAAGTAAGATGTGACTTGATAAAGAGAATTTTATCTGATCTCTCCTGGGATTTTTTAATCTTTAAGCTAGTTTTTGACTAGCTCTGAACTGCTACATTACTGTTTCTGTGTAAGTCAGGAACTCAAAATTACTTCAAAGAAGAGTTAAAATCACTTACTTGTTGCTCTGGCTCAGAGTGATGCAGGACAGAATAATCAATAATTAAAAATAAATCTGAAATTTGCACATAATATCCAGCCAAGAATTAGGACAGGGAATGCATTTCCTTTTAAATACCCTGCCAGCAATCACTTCTCCAAGGGAGAAGACATCATGCCATATGAGTGTCTCTCAGATTTCTAAGGGTCCTCCTCAGACAGCGTGCACCTTAGATTCAGCATTGCCCTTTCTCCCAAGGTGGGCAGAACAAACATCAGAAACGCTTTCCATACACTGACCACCACTGAAACACAGCACCTTTGACAAAATGACACATGGCCACATCCTAATTTTGCTGATCCTGGTCTCGATTTACACAGGTGGAACATGAATGGCTGGATCAGAAGGTCGCTGCAGGGCTGGCTGTGTTAGGATGAACCCATTATCTCTGCTTCAGCACACAATTTCTCAACAAAACACTGTTTCTCCTCCAGCTCAGAGCAAAACAAAAGGAGCAAAGCTGGAATATACACAACTAGGAGGGAAAAGATCCTGCTCTCATCACCATGGACAAAACCCTGCTGTCGCAAACCTACCAAGGCCTTTTTCCTCAGCTTCCTCTTGCCCAAAAGACAGTACTGGAAAGGGGAGGGGAAACAACCAAACCCAACAAGCCAAACCAAAATCAAAAAGCAGACATAAGCACCTGGGATGCAGTTCATTGGCAGATCTCCTTCCCCACTGCAGCCTGCGAGTGGCAGAAATGGAGGCGAAGAAAAGTCCCAGCCGAGAAGTTATTCCCCATCCTCCTGCATTGTGCAAAATGAGGAGACTCCTGCCTGCCGGCTCCCCTCACCTGCCCCAGGTATCTGGGCGGTGCTGGGACGGCCGCCCGCGCCCTCTCCGACCGAACCTCTCCCTTCCCGCAGTCCTCCTGACTCACACATGGCACTGGGCTCGGCTGGGGCTCACTCCCCTGGCTCCTGCTTTGCTGGAAGAACAGCTTCCAGCAAACTTCAGGCTGGGAGAGACTGGGGCTTCTCCGGGAAACCGGGAGCCTTGCCCAGAGATTAAGCAGTCAGGCAAAGCCCTCCCAGCGGGGATCAGCTCACCCCGTTCCCACCCACTCTTGCTGGCAGGAGCAACGCGACACAGCTCTGGAGCAAAAAACAGGGCTGAACTCGCAGTACCTGCAGGAATCTCTGCTGCCCTGTGTTTGCTGCCTGTCCTTAAAACACCTCAGCAGGCACACCATGTGCTCCTGTTGCCTCAGGGCTGAGGATAGAGAAAGCCCCAGAGATCCCTCTGAGATGGTGCTGGAGCGTTTATTTTCTCAAGGGGAAAGCAGGTCTTTGGGGCACAGCGGGGCCAGGCAGTGGCTGGATGACATCTCATCCACCATGCTGGCATCCCTTCTAGTGCCCTGGAATGCAGCCACCAAGCTCTGCCTGCAGCATGCACCCCAAAATGGATGGTTTCCTCTTTCCTTGTCCTAACCAAGGAAGGAGGAAACCTGAGTGAGAAAGAAAGGAAGAGAGAAGGCGCCTCTCTGGCAGAGGCTCACAAGCACTGGAGCAGGACCAGAGCCGGGCTGGTGTGTTGCTCCTGCAGCTGCCTGGCCAAGCTGGTAGGGCAGCCTGCAGTGACTCCCCTAATCCCCCCTGAACAGGACTCGGCTTCCCAAGCGTACGGAAAACGAGGCACACAAAGTAGGATCCTTGAGCGAGATGTCTCCCTCTCCAGGCAGCAGGAAAACTGCAGAACAGGCACTCAGCAAGGATTTTCCCTTTCCAGCACATCCTATGCAAAAACCTCCTGTTTTACCAGTGGGGGTCAAAAGTGGGTTGAGTCCAGGCAGGGATCAAGTTGGAATCCGGGTGGGAAGTGCAAGGGGCTGCCATCATCAATGCCCAGCCCTCCTTGACATGGAAAGCTCAAGCCTCTCTCCAAGGCAGGGGTCTGCAGCCCAGTGTGACATGCTGATTTCATGCCATGCAGTGTGTTTTCCCCAGGGCTGCACTTTGGAACACACAGTGGAGCAAGAAGAGCTGACACCCCTCCAACTTCAGCTTTGTCTCCAGATGGCTCTCCTACTTAGTGCCAAGAGAAATGAAAAACAATGCAAGGCCTGAAGTCTTGGGTCAACCACTGCAAAACTGTTAATCCTAGAGTTGCATCACCCTGTTTCTGCCACTTGAATTGCCACTGTGCTCTCCAGAAGCTCAGCAAATCAGTCTTCTCCTTCCAGCCAAAATGTCTTCATTAATTACCTCAAGATTCCTGAAATAGGGAACCCAAATACATAACCCCTTCTCTCTGCTGATGCAGATATAAAAACATCTGACAGAGGAGGCAAAACTTTGCATCCACAATCCAAATAAGATAAAGTTTTCTAGAGGAAAGAAAAAACTGTACTTTCCTGCTGTTGAACCCAGTATGGTGTCTCTTTGGGGATCAAGGCTCTGAACTCATCAGACTTTCCTTGACTCCACAAGTAAAAGATTTCCAATGTAGTCAAATACTAATTATTATTTCAGGAGAACACCACGGCATTGCTGACAAGGAGGAGTCACAGGATGGCCTATGTCAACTTCCTAAATCAGACAGGATGGGGGGAATTTGCCCTAGCCTGCAAGGGGCACAGACAAACCCCCGGCACTCAGAAGCCAGCAGCTTGGCTGAATCAGGCCCATAATCAGCAAGCAAGACCATAACATCTTCATAAAGTAGGATTTAAGTACAAACATCTGCCCTGCCACTTTTTAATTAAGGGAGTTTATAGCTAGGTATTCGTTTCCGTAACCCACAGCTCCAGCTGCAGAAATGCCATGCGTATTCTAATTATGGCAGCTAGTTTATTTAACGGAGTTTGACATTGTTTGACATTTAGCTGAGTCACCTTGTTCCTGGGTAAAGCAACAAGGGCTGTTCTGCAGTTCAACAAGAAAGAGGCAGAGATTCGATATCAAAAGTAGAACATATATCACAGAAATTTTAAATTAAATACAGCTGAGGTCTATTCTGCTCTGGCAGCTTCTCTCTTTGGGACACTAAGTCAACCCAAATGTTTTCCAGATATAAGTCTTCCCCTCAAGGACATGTGGCAGTACCATCCCTCTCATGTTCCTCGAGGGTGGGAAGGGTAGGAAGTGTTGTAATGGGCATATGGGGTTTATCTCACCCTCCTCAAATATCATACACCCATATATCAGGACACCCATCACTAAGATCTGCACGAAGACTGAGCAGCAGACAGTCAGCTGCAGTCAGCCAACACTTTTCCAGGAGAAAATAAAACAAATGGGCCATTGACAGCGAATACAGGAGGAACAACTGCTACCTGCAGACTGAGATGTTCCTACAGCACCTTGCATGATGCCATCTGCACTCCTATACAGTGCTATCAAGGATCTCAAAATGCTTTCCATCAAGAAATGCAGGCCAGCAGTATCCAGTCTTATCACACAGAGGTTTCACAAAGTGACTCGTTTGTGAGTTTATTGGCCACACAGCTAGAAAGAGAGACTACTCTTGGACTATTCTGCTCATCCTAGTTTGGAAATGGAAGGCAACACCACCTTCCCCTGGCTGCAGAGGGTCTGAATGCATCACAGAACACTGCAGAGAGCAAAACCCCGATCCCGGGAGTGCCTTCCACGAGGTCAGGGGAGGCTGCCAGGTGGCTGTTCTGCCCTACTGCTGTTCCAATGCTTCTGTCATGTATTTGTGCTGCTCGTTTCCAAGTCTTTGCGTCCCTGCCAGCCCTGGAGCTGTGCTCACCACACATCTGGAGCAGCTGCTTTGCCCACAAACAGTGTTGGGGACCGCAGCATGCTCCTGGAGAGGACTAAAGCCCTTTTATCTCAGCTTCTCTTCACAGACCTTAAGGGAAGAGCTGGGGTCCTCTTTTTATAGCTAAAGACAGAACAGACCTTTTAGCAGGCTGAAAATACTCCACTTATCCTGGCAGGCAGTGCAGTGAGCTAAACTTTAAGCCAACAGCCAGAATCGTGCAGTCAGACAATAGAGAGCTGGCCAGAGTGTGCACTTCCAAGAGCATGCTGCGGTCTGGCTCCTCTCCCCCATGCCATGCCTGCAGCCACTGCTGGAAGAAGATGTGTAGAAGTGTGTGTTGTTACCCTGAGGACAGGATATCCATCATGTCCAGGCCCTCTCCGAAAGCTGTCAGAGGGACAGCAGCTCAGGCCAAAAAGATAAGCAAATATCTCTTTGGCGAGCATTGCAGAAATCCCTGTTTGCATTTAACCCTCCTTCAGTTTCCTTTATATCCCAGTAACTAATTATTCATTCCTTATTACACAGTTACAGTGACTGCAGAGCCACAGAATCCAGAAATGACAAAGACTGGCTCTGGTCTCCAGTGGTCTTCCAGTTGGTGGCCCGAGCTGGGGCTGACTGCACCCCACAGACACAGTCCCTCAGGAGCCATCAAATCCCTTTGTGGGGTAGGACACGAGCCAACCTGAATCTGAGCAGCTGATGCAAGATCCCACCGAGGCCCTAAACACCATGCCAGTTATTTTAGGAGGAGGTGGAG
Organism: Acropternis orthonyx; assembly: GCA_035583155.1. Taxonomy (NCBI): domain Eukaryota; kingdom Metazoa; phylum Chordata; class Aves; order Passeriformes; family Rhinocryptidae; genus Acropternis; species Acropternis orthonyx. Next base: position 24,140,992 of record JAWWEU010000160.1, read on the forward strand.
AGGTCTGGTATCGCAAGGCTAGATGTATGGGCTTCCAGCGAAATGGCTTGTAAGAGTGGTCACAAAAAGTACTAGAGAGAGTAGCTAGGGAATTGCTGTCTCCAGCTGCTCTCACCCATCTCATTTAGGGCTTTCCCCACAGCATTACCTGGTAGAAAAGGAATGATTCTTTGCTTGGGGTCTTTTTGGCCTCCTTCAATAGGGAACTTGTCCAGAAGCTGCATCTGCAAAGGAAGCACAACAAACATCTTAGGGAAAAAACATGGACTGACTGCATAGGGATATGGGGATCTCTCGGCTTGTGTGTGGTTTAAAACAACAGAAACTGCAGGAATTACTCTGCTTTGTTACAGGAGAGCCTGTACATAAAAAGGTATGAGACACTTCACTCCAAGAAAGGGAGGGCAAGTTTCTGGCAGGACAGAGATGCTGGGACAGGGTCCAGGCAGACATCTGAACCCGGCCATGCTGCCGTTCTAAAATTAGGCTCCCGTTCTTTGTTACAAAATGAATGCCTTGTCTCTAATCTACAGCCTGTCTGTGCTGGTGGAGACACAGGTTTTACCTGACCATGTGACAGACCACCTGCCTGGCTAAAAGTGCTGTTCAGGCAACCAGATTAAAGTGTATTTATTAAAGCACCTGCCCTGCCTTTCTGGCAGGATACTGCCCACTGCCCTGGTCCAGTAAGAAAGAGCACTCCTGATCTCCCTGGTCCATCCAGCGGGACTGAGGCTGAAAGGCCATGCATGCACAACCTGACTGAAGGGAAAGATGCACCTGCTCCAGTGGCACCTTCATGGACCCGTCCAAAAGAGACTGACTCCAGGCCCAAAAACTGCCCTCTCACTCACCCTCTGCAACCATTTTGCTCTCAGTCAGCATGTGGTGTTACCAAGATAAACACTCAAATCTTCAAATTCTATTTTATTTCTCTCACATGTCAGATGTATGGTGCAATGCTCTATATCCTCCACACACACAGAAGCCCCAACTCCCTTGGGCAGGTGGAACTTCAAAGCTCCTGCCAGTCCCAGGGCCTCTTCCCAACAGACCAGGAGAGACGTCTTTCAACACACAGTCCACAGCCCCTGTGGCCTCTGAGGAAGGTAAAGAAGGAAAAGCAAGCAGTCGTCTTATACTCGCCCTTGCAGAACCCCTATCTCCTCACCTGAACTGGATCTACAGCTCAACACAAACAACCAAAGTGGCAGCAAAAGCTGGGAGGGGGAGAGATGCTTTCCAATCTGCATTTCATCTCATCAGTGCTACAAGTCCAACAGGGTGTGCAAGTCAACAGTGGTTTTGCTAACTCAACAGATTTCCTTTTAAAAATACTTTTTTTGCTAACTTGGGGAAAAAACAGTCAGAGGTGGGTGGTTTTTTTTATTTTTTACTGTTTTTGTTTTAAGCACACAGAATCCTTTTTCCTCTTGCACCGCACAGAACATCTCCAGCATTTTCACCATATGGCACAGCAAACCAAAGATCAAGAGGAAACTCGGGAGTAGAAGAAACATCTGGGCAGGAGAAGCAGTTAAAAGATCCCACATGTTTCCCCATCAGGGAGTCAGCCTGGTAAATAAATAGACCATAGCTTTACGGATTGCTAGCTAACTCGCTTTTCTGCCTACAGAGGCGTGTTTTTTTACTGAAAATGGGAAATTTTGTTTTCTTGTAGGTAGAGCTCCCGGTGTCTGAGGTCAGCCACAGGCAGGAGTCTTGTTCAAAGGAGAAAAACAAAACAAAACACACAAAAAAAAGGGGGAGGGGGAGGGAATCCCCACTAACTGACTTGAAGTTTCACTGTTGCTACACTTTTAGCCAGGAAGGTAATTCTCACTTTACTACGCAGTGACTGCTTCAAGCTGGAACCAATACAGTCAAATTCCCATGGTTATTCTTGGAGTTAGATTAGCTTGGCTAATACAAGCCTTTTTAACCACATCAAGAGACCCACAACGTGTATAACTTAGTGCTATTTATCTAAAGGGTGGATATCAGCAAAATAGATACAATAAACTGCAGCTGGAAGCGTTTGGCTAAACTTTCCTAGACTACACTTTCAATCCCAGCTCTCGGCTCCATGGGGAGGGTCTGGATGGCAGGGAGCTGGGGGAGATGGAGGCACTGATGAGGCCATCAAAGCAATTCATGAGGACACAGCTTGTCCCAGTGTAAGGTCTCCAGGAAGTATGGAAGATTCTCATCTTCTTCAATATATGAGACAATATCACAGTGGGAAACTATGCACATGTTGGTGCAAAACTAAAGGCAAAGCATAAACTTGATGCTCCTCTAAAAGGCCATAAAAGGCTGAGCACCCATGGAGAAGTGTGAGGTTGGGCATCCATGGAGGAGTGTTATGGTCCCTCTCCAACCCCCTGACCACAGACCACTTGCTTCTGGCTTGCAGATTGGTCCCTGGACCAATAAGCTGGGTCTGGAATTTGTGCTGCACAGGGAGACAGGCTGGTGACGGGCAGCTGTGCAAGAGGTTCAGGAAGAAACTACTGCCTGAATCCCTGGCATGACATGGGAAACACAACAGACCTAAAAAGGACCTGAGCAAGGACATAACAGAACCCCAGCAGTAACACCCTTGACTCTATGGCCAGCTGTTCTCATTAATGCCTTAAAAAATACTCCTGGCATGACAATGTCCATATAGATGAGTATGAACCACCCAGAGAACCTGCAACACAGACTGGAAGGCAATGGCTGCCCTTCAGTTCTGCCATGCCCGGAACCCTTCTGGATGGTACAGACAATAAAGTGCAGCAGAAGCACGCAGCCTTCCTCAGCACTTCCCTGCACCCAGTTCTGTCATTCAAAGACAGTGCAAGTTAGATCTAAAATCCTTTAAAAAGCAGGATTCTGTATCCTCCCACCTGCAGAGAAGGATTCAAAGCAGAAGATGAGGAAGAGATGGATTCAGGAAAACAAACAAACAAAAACCAACACACCAGTGGACCTGAACGAAACATCTCAGATCTCCCAGAGGTGATGGGGTTGTCCTGAGCCAACACCTAACATCTCCACTCAGACAAGTTCTGATGAGAGGAGAAAAATGGAGCAGGTGGGAATGGAGAAAGCTAAGGGCTGAACTACTGAAACTACTCCTGGTAGGCACAGCACTTTTCTCATGTGATTAACAGACAAAGATCAATAAACAGATTTTCACTTAATTAGGTGTCTGCAGAGCATCTGAAAATCAAAACCTTTTGTCTGTGACAAATGTTTTTCCATTAAAGGAAATTGTTATTATTGCAAATACACATATGATTGATGGAAAAACCCCTTCACTAAATGGCCCAGGTTATTCTGCTTAGATATGGGAAGTTTCCATAAGTTGTTGCTCACATCTTTGATATATGACAGTTAACTTAGGGACAAAGTAATTCTGTCACCTGGAGTAAAACCATCCCAGCATTAAGGAAAACAGAAGTCTGGATGCAGAGTCCCAAAGGACTGAATTAGGGCCATAGCTGGCTTTAGGCAGGCAAGGAAACACAGGTGGGCAATGCATTTTGGCAAACCTGGAGTTCAATTCATCTGCTTCCAAGTGTTAATATGTGAATCCCACCACAGAGGAGCCTCCAGTTGCATGACTGGTTTGATGAGCAGGAAGAAACCTGTTACCATGTTGCTGTATCACAGGGTGGAGGATCCGTTTTGAAACAGGGAGGGTATATGGAAACCAGGAAGTGAGCTTCCCATATATTCAGGCAGCATGTCTAGAGTCAGGCTGAACAAACACATCCCACTCCCGCTTCTGGCACAGCAGATGCATGTCCACAAATAACTCACCACCAAAATCACCTCTCCAGGCTTTGTCTTTCTGAATTGCTTCGGGTTTGCCAACAGCTTTCCTACCCAAGTTCTGCACATAGTTATGCTTTCGGCTCCAAGCACCTTCCTTCTTCCTCCTGAACTAAACTCATTTAGAAGACCTGCTATAAACCTTGTGGTCCAGATTATGACTTTCTTACAGTGGCCAGAAAATGATCAATGTGATTAATCCCATTAAAAATCAAGGGAATGACTCATGTGAGTTGCTCTTCATTAAAATGAGAGCAGACTCAGGGCACTGGCCGACACCGCTCCTTTCTATTTGCACATAACCATGAAATCACTTGACTTGCAAGAATGAAATAGAAGACTTCATGGTTTCAACTCAACAACTTCCCTGAGCATCTTTCTTCTCATCTCTTCTGCTGCAGACCATCTTCCCTAAGAACATGAATATTCTGTGAAGAAAGAGATGCTCCTGCACATAAGAACAGTTTGGGCCCAGCAATTGCCAGTTGGTGGCATCTTCACATCAGTTCTCCTATGAAAATAAGATTCCACTCCTTGTGTGCCTTGTAATGGTAACACCTGGTTAAAAATCCTAACGGAGAACAACAAGCAACCCTTGGGATGCTACAAGAGCATCTCTGAGGATGAGAAGCCAAGCATCTTCTTGATAATTATTTACTGATTACATTTTACTTATCTTGGTTAAATTTTCATAAAACAACATTTCTTTCTGCTGTAAATATAAGGACTTACAACACCTGAGACTAAGGGTGACTTCTCTTTAGGAGGAGAGGCTTTTACTCTGCTACAAACCAACCAGTTTTATACCGTTCAATGGCTTTGACCCTGCAGCATTTGCCAGCAGGAACTTTGTTGCTCATTTGGTCTTGAGGTTTTGGAAGTTTGTAGCCAAATACAACTCCCTGAAATTAATCCACTGAGACAGTTACCTGACCTTCACGTATGCCTTACACCACAGACTCTAGCTGGGACCCTGCTGGGCTGTCAGTTCCTCCCTTTCCTTCACTGCAATAGTTTTAACTGGTACAAGGAGAAGAGTGAAGTTCTCCACACCTCTCAAAATGAACAAACGAGGACACCCACATAATCTGTGGTGTGGGTACTTTTCTGGTTCCTTACTAAGTAGATGTAGACTTGTCATGTGCACAGATAAAATCAAAATTCCACAGGAGGTCAGCACTGCAATCATGGGAGATCTAAACACACAAAGACCCTGAGGACGACTTTCATCCAAACCACTTAGTTTGGCCAGCAAAACAACATCCACCATTGCAAAATGGTGGACTCCAACCTTCTGCAGAGAGAGAGAGGAGGCCTCACTCCCTTTCCAGCGTCTAATTTACTTCTGTCCCAGAGAAACAGCAAATGAAAATCAAACCATGACCAAGAGAGTCAGAGCAGCAAATATTTTTGAAAGGTGCCCTCAGAAACCCCAGTGAGTTTTCCACCTTACTCTTGGTCACTCAAGTGACCCAAGACTATAGCTCTTCCTATACTGAGTGCCAAGAGGCATATTAGCTTCTTTTTTGCCAAGTGGTCATCAGAAAATGCATTATTCATTAAAAAGAAGGTAAGCCAACAATAACTTTAACTTAGCCACTGCTGGACTTGAAAGGTAAAGTGCATGCAGACAGTCAGGCACCAGGCACGTGGTGACCCCAGCTCTCAGTGATCCCTTCTCACAAGGCTGATCTGAGCTTGGAGTCCCTAAGCTGGAAGAAAGGACTACAGCCAACTGGGAGATGGGAAAGAGGAGAGGAGGCAACTGTATGTATATGGGGTTGTGTGCACATTTCTAAGAGTCTGCCAAAGAAAGTGGAAGAAAAGCAAAGATACTACCAGGGATCTGAAACTAGTGATGATGGAACTCACACTCTCAGCAGGAAGGGTTAAGGGCATCTGCAAGTCAGAAAAGGCTGAAAGTCCCTAATGCAGATAATGAAAATTTAGATGAGAAGGGGAGGTAAGATACCAGAATAGGAGTTATTAATTAAAACCCCTAGGAGCTGCAGCAATTTCCTTTCATTTTGAAGCTGAAAACCTGCTGTGCTGCTCACTAATAGTACTGATGGTTTCAGCATCATCAGCTATATTCAGCTATATTTTGAATTATAAACCATGTGATCTGCAAGAAAAAGAAGAGACAGAATTGGGTTGAATTCTATCATCTGCCAGAGTTTTCCCACGGATAAACCTCTGGTCCTGTCTCTGCTTTTGCACCTGTAAAATGTGAAACAGATTTCAGGTAGGTGGCATGAGATTTAAAGCGAGATCCTGTTCTGCATCAAAGGCTCTGAGCCTTATGCCTCAGAGCAGTAGTCAGGGACTGAATTCAGAGGAACTGTACTCATCTAAAACCATCAGGACAGAAGGAAAGCGAAGCAGTATTATCAGTGGTTTTCAGATATGCGTATTCTCTCATTTTGGGGCTTGTCCATCTGTAGCATATTCCCCTGAGCAAGAGAGTGGAGAACACAAGAGCCCATCTCCACAGTTTCACCTTCTATACACTGGTCTAGGGAAGATCACTTCTTTAATGGTTTGATTTCATGATAGGCTTTGTGCTAAGGTTAATCAGTGGAGCATCCATTATGTGAGTAGAAGGACCGGATTTACTCCAGTTCAGGACCATACCTGCTGAGATCAATGACAGAAGGACTTGCATGGCAGGGAGTGAAACTGCTGCCCTTGGAACATATCATTCTGCAGGATACAGCTGTTAGAGCATTTTCTCGAGAATGTGGGTCACACTGAGCTTCTTTCTATTTCTCCTCTGTTTCACCCTCTTACAGGAGCAACAAACCAATGTGCTCTCACAGACACAAGACAGCAGGAGGTCTGTCTAACTCCCACTCCTTCAAAATTGGCCAGACCAGAGCTATTCCTGAGCATAACATCAACTAGCAAAAGTTTGCAAAAGACTTGGAGAACTCTGGGTGAGGAGATGGAACAGTACAGCCCATCTGTTAGTCACTCACATGTATAACTGACATCTTACACAGCAGAAGGAGATGAAACTCCATCTCTTCCTAAAGCAGTATTGGGTTTCACAATGCAACAGGTATAATGATATCAGGCAACCAGTGGTACTGGCCCTCTTGTGATGTTACATGATGCCACAGCATGCATGAGAAGTGCAATAACTCAATTCCTGAGAAGCAGCAGCAACTGCTTTCCTTTTATTTTGAAAGAAAAAAAAATTACAGCAAAAATCATCCATATAACTGGCTGACATGCCTGACAATTACAGCATTATAGGATATGTTCTGAATTAAATATAGTGCGATCCGTGAGAAAGTCAAACAAAAGCAGGAAAATACATATAAAATAAAGAGAACAGACATTTACAGCATGGTGTAATCCCCAAAGGGAAAATGCCTTTCTCAGGTCTGAAAATTTCCACCAGAAATCTTGGAAATCTTACAAACCTCTCAGCATCCAACTAAAATAGCCAGGGGAGAAGAGGCGGGGAGCAGAGACTGGGGGTCTTTCCCCAACACGATCCATCAAGAGAGGGAATGCTGTTTTCCAGCCGAGACATTTGGTATTTTTCATGGAGAAATGCAGCTTTCTCTAAAGGCTCTGCAGAACTAGCCCAGCATTTGTGGCTAACACAGACTGGCAAAACATTCAGAGGTGCTGGTTTGGGATAACAGAGGCACTTGGTGCATCTCTGAAGAGCTTCTCAGAAAGCCCATGCTGTCCTTTCACAGAGCAGCTATTGAAGTCTCCTGCCAGAAGCACTTTTTTCCCCCAGTGCTAAATTAGACTGGCCTCATCCAACTTAACCACACTGGAAGATGCTTGGACAAAGGCTGCTTCATACTTCTCCATCTGTCCGTGGTGATTATATGTCCCCTGTTGCTCTGGTAGCTGCAGTGGATTTGTCCCAACAGCATCCCTGGGAAGTAAAGTCATACCACAATGCCTGTTTTAGAGAGGCACAGAGAGATGAATGCTGCAGTTGTGTGGCACTGCAGGGTTGTGCAGAGATGTCAGAACCATGTTGATGCCATGCCCCATCAGGTCAATTAGCTTCTAAAAAAGGCTCATAATTTTGTGATGGGGTGCAAGCATTTTGCCACTTTTTCCCCAACAGCTGGCACATCCAGAGACAGCCCACATGCTCAGGCTGCACGACCTGGGTATGTCCTAAAAGGCTCACTGCACGTTACAGTAAAAATCATGGCTAGGAAGAAGAGCTAATTATCAACAGAAGAGCATCATTCCTTACATCCCACAACTTCTTTATCCTTACAAAACCCACAGGCTTTAAGTGTTCCTTCAGACTGCACATAAGCACCAAGAGACCAGCAAGCTCCAGGGACACACACTGCAGCCATAGTGCCAATTGCCCTTGGACACTGAGGGGAGCAGGACCAAGCTCTGGCCTTCAGACAGCAACAGAACTGCATCTGACAGCTCAGTCAGAGCAGAAGTTTCAGTTTTAAACACAACAGCAATTCCAAGAGTTTCACTGAGAGTGAATAAACAAGATCACTTCCATTAATCATCACTTCCTCCATCACCTGGGAATTTAAAAAAATATTTACCTTTCATCCTTCTTTAAATTTCAAGCCTTTCAATACAATGATTGAAGTACAGCATAGCCCCATGGAGATTTTAGAGTTTATTGTTGCACTGACCTTACTGAGCCATTCCAAAGGCCTCACAATGAAAAGGCTGCAAGTGCCTAAATCCTGCCCTGAGTTTGTGCAAGTAGGAGCAGCTCAGCCCAGCACAAAGGCTGAATGGGTTGGTGAAAGGCTGCAGGGCTTAAAACTCTCTGGTCCTTAGGAAACTCCTGGATGCAGTGTCAAACATTGCATGGAGTTGCAAGTAGCGTGCTGGAAGGAGTATCCTGAAAGCAGCTCAAAGTCATTAGCAGGGTTCTGCTATTAATAGCACCCTTGCTGTTAGCTAAAACACACACCATGTATTGTCAGCATGATGTACAGGCTGGTTTTGTTTTGCCCCTGTTTTGTTCAGTGCTCTCAGATTATCGAGGGAACAAAACTGATCTGCTCCACAACATGACAGACTTAGGATGGCATCTTGTGGGTTCTTCATTTAAGGGGCCCCTTGGACACCAACATGACTCCTCCTGGGTTCAGGCAGCCCTCAAAAGTAATGGGAGTGTCAAGGGATGAAGAATCACATCTGTCACACAGTGCCCTCTTCTACCTTTCCTTACTCCTCTCTTATAAAGTGGTAAGAGTTGATTTCATCGGTGTTTTAGGCAGGGGCTACCCAGCCAGCCAGACCCCACCTTTGCAAACTGATTTTGTTTGACCTGGTGCAAAGCCTGGCACAGAAACACTCTGAAACCCAATTTATACACTGGATGGTCCTTGAACTTGCATCCATAGAATTCATCCTGAGAGAGTCATCTGTTGCTCACACAGTGGTGACCTCGGTTTTAACTAAACCTTGTTAAAAACACACTCTTACTTAAATTGGTAGTTTTGTGAGTCTGCAAGACTCTCCCCTGCTTACACTGCTGTGAGAGAGATGAGACTTTAGCTCCAAATGTATGAAACTTAATCCCTCTGTTTTCATAATCTACATCTTCTCTACAGCCTGTTAACTCTGCTTGATATATTGTCCCCTGGAAACCATAAGTAACTTCAATATTGAAAACAGAAACAATAGCTCTGAACACAATGGCACATTTTACTTCAGAAACTCCATCTGAAATGGTATCTACTCATCTCCATAGGACACTTCTTGTAGCTCTGGAGAGAAGGGAAGAGTGACCTCCCAGCTTAGCACAATGAAGAAACTGTGCCAAGCACAACATAACCACAGGTTTTTAATCCATGCTGGGAGGAGACACTTTGTCTTCTTTTCTCCCTCTCTCCCTACCTCCAAACCCTGAGATGTTTTGCCTGCGTATCTGGTTCCAAACACATGTGTATCTCGTCTTTGGGGGGATTTAGAGAGGAGTACAGACAACAAATCCCACTACCCGAGCAGGCAGACAGAGCTGCACGTGTAACAGATACCTTGCTCCAGGCCTCCAGGGAGGTAAGCAAGCAGGGCAGGCAGTTTCCAACAGTTCAGAGCCAGTTGCCAGCCCCAGCATGGGCCCTTCAGCTCAGGCACTGCCTGGCCTTGGGTGCTGTGCCAGCATCTCCCCAGGATGCTCATCTGGCATGTAGGGACAGCAGAGGTGTTTAGTGTGTGGGAAGGACAGACTCCAAGCATTGGTTGTGCAGTTGGATGTGCAATGCAGGAAGGAAAGTATTTACATGCTAGAATACAACGTAAGAACACACCTAGGCTTGCAGCAATCTGTCCTTACCAGTGCCTATTGCAATGGCAATAGGTTTTTCTCTGTAGATTTATTTCTGGGCAGGGGAGAAAAAGTTCACAAGTATCAGAAAAGCTGTTTTAAAGAGATGTCCCACCATTAGCACAATCACACAATGCAGGTACCTTTGCTGCACACTCAAACCCATGCCAGCTCCCTTCAATCCCTGTCCCAACACGCAGCGTGGACAACATTCTCCCTTTAAGCACAAAATGGAAATTTGGGTGAGTTCATAAACCCCATGCCCAGAAGGAGGATCCCAGGGGACCTGCAGAGCTGTCCCAAAGGGCCTTGTAGATGGACCAAACCATGGTGCAAGAGTCCACTGGAAGGAGGGACAACATATCCTGTAGTACAAAAACAACCCAGCACTCTAAGAAGGGAGGCTGGGACTGAAACCTTATTTTTGTAAGTACAAATCTGCCTGAGGAGATTTGTTAATTTAATTGAGCATGAAAGCAAATCCTGGGAAAGTAGACTGGTCTGGACAGCGGCCATGGCGGTGGCGTGTGTGTTGCTCGGAGCCGGGTGGGCACTCCAAGTGTTTACAGGGCCTCCGAGTTACGCTCCACATGCTCGAGCAGTACTCCAAGATTTCCATTCAGAGAATAATAATCCATCTCTGGATGTGTGGCTTGTGGACCAGATGGTATTCTGTGTATTATACCAACTAATCACATATGATATTTGGCAGGGTATTAAAAGCATCGATGGAGGTCTTTGACAACAGTGGGGGATATTTTTGTCATTTTTAATCTCAGTAGCTTTTAAGTGGCGCAGGCACATTGTCAAGAAATGCTGTTGGGGCTGTGACTTTTCCAAACTTGCAGATGATAAAACTGCTACAAATTGTGAGGGACAAACAGCACATGGAATCAGATGCTGATATTCAGGAGGAGAGGGACTCCTTCCAGCTCCATCCTCCCACCAAGAGGTTTCCAGCCTGTATCCCTGCCTGGTGGCATTTGCAAGATGTGACAGTGAGACTATGGCCAGCAGTACCAGGTGCAAGAGGTACCCAGTACGCTGTCACCTACCACAGGCAGCACAAGGCTGCCTTGAAAGCCAGAGCTGTTGTGCCTGTTGCTGTCAGAGCAGCAGCTTCCTGATCTTTAAGCCAAGGCTGGTCAAGGAGCCACATGGTTTGAACACCAGCACCCGTTGCTCCACAGGCAGCTGGCTACATGTCCACTTTGCCCATGAGCATCCAAGCCTGTTCTCCTCTGACAGATGCTCTTCCAATAACATGAAGAGCAGTGCAGTGCCAGGAACAGTTTGTACATAACTAGGCACGTACTCAGTTGTAAAATGAAAACACGAGTGTTCTCCAGCCTGCCTGGCCACACATGTAATCCACTGTGGCCAGCTGAACGATACACAGGGGTTATATGATGCAAGATGTGCTTGGGTGATGCAAGGAGAGGGTGCTTGGGAAAGCAAGCCACAGGAAATCAGAAGCCACAACTCACCCCATCCAGCAGCTCCTTCCCAAACATTTCTGAGGGGAAGAAACTGCTTTGAAGGTCAAGCTAATGTCCATCCAAGACAGGATCAGTGAGGATGCAGATTTCTATGCCTTTCCACATCTTGTGACCAGCTTTAGAAGCTGGATGGGGCAGACAGGCAGGGGAAATAGGCATGACAATCATTTGCATCCTGCTGGGCACTGTGCAGGCATCCAGTGCTATTTCTCATCCTCCCTGTGGATTTGCACTTGTCTATTCTGTCCTCCTCTCCACCACACAAAGCCACAATAAAGAGACATCAGAAGGATGCCTAGACTGTGGAAACATCCTCACAAATGTATTGGAAAGTCCAAGTCTGATCACCAAGCTGCAGGTACCACACAGCTCTCTTCTGCCCTAGCCCCTGGCTCAGGCAGGGAATTAACATTTCACAGATCCCCCCCGAAATTACACAATAATTCTTTGCCACTGAAAAGATCCAGGAAGAGAGCAACTTGCATCAAAGACATTCAGGCCACATCCAGGCCCTGGAATTCCCTTACGAGCAACAGTCAAGCTGTCTGATAGCACTGCAGTATCAGACCTGGCTGCTGGTTTTATAAACCCACGTGATCCTTGTGTCCTCTGTCGGGCTCTTTATTTGATCTGCCTTCAGTGCCTCAGTGTTATGGCTGTAAGGAATCAGGTCTAGAGAGCTGCCACTTCAGCCATCTGCAGAACCTAGCACTAAAAGTTCCATTAAATAAATTTTAAAAAAAAGATTCCAAGAAAGAAGTGAAGAGAGTAGGAGGTGGGAGGAGGAACAACACATCAATTGCCTTCCACCAGGACACAAACAACTTCAAAAATTAGGTTCCACGTATTACCCTGCTGAGAGCAAGAAAAATTTCAGAGCACAGAATGGCCTGTTTTCCATCAGAAAACAAGACACCAGCCTCATGGAAGCACAGCTACTGCTAACCTTCCTTCATTATCAAGCATGGACTGAAAAGGCATGGGAGGGCAGCAACTACACTCCCATGGCCAGCACAGTGAGCTGTGTCTTGCCAGCAACTCAGATGAAAAGTTATCACGCTTAATTAGGGCTTCCTTTGCAGAGAAACCTTGGCTCAAGTAACTGAATGAATAAATTACCCTACCAGACACACACATACACACAAATAACCTATTTTGCTCAGCCAGGTGCACACAATTGTTTGTAGCCCTTCATCTGGGGTTGGTGCACGTCTCTCCATGAGGTCAGATGCAGGAGAACATGGCACAGGCCAGAAATGGAAGAAAACTGAGAGCAGCTTAAGAACAACAGAAATAAAACTCAGAAGAAATTTTCTCCATCCGAACAGGTGCAGGGATGTGATTATATGTGCTCCGACACATGGGCTTTCAACATGGCCTGAGCGTCACACTGCAGATCCAATATGGTTAAGGAGGCTTTGAAATCTCACCCCTGCTTTGAACCTTGCAGATTAGTATCAACCTGGAGAAGGATTTGAAGCTGGAGGAAGATGCTCATGTTTCGAAAGCAAGCACCAGCAGGTGAAGGGGCAGGCAAAGAGGCTGTTCTCCATTACAAGAGGAATTGCAAGAGCAGCTTAGGCAGGCACTCCCCTTGCCTAGATGTGGGACTGAACAGCATTAAACACTGCAAGTACAACAGAGCCTTGAAAATGAAAACAAATTCCCCTTCTTAGCCATCCTGAGGCATGCAACAAGGCAAACCACCAGCCAGCTTTCCTTGCCTTTCTGTTAAAATGAGCAAAGGAATAGGATTCATACATCAATGCTTCTGCCAACAGATGGGCTGACACTGTAATAGTATCTCATCTACTTAAAAGCATCTCTCAAATGTCAAAGATAGAGAAAGAACTCCAGACTTTATATCCTGACTCTGAATGTGTCCCTTGAGGTATTGCTTCCATATTTGAACCATGCAGAAAGAACCTATTTCTATTATCAGACAGGAACACAGAGAAAGATGGAAAAACTAAGATGAGGAAGAGATACTGCTGAGGGGTTATGGGGTTGATTCTCAGCATAATGCTGATTTGCAGGAGTCTGACAGTTCTGGGACATGTGCAGGTGCCCTGTGTGCCTGCAAGCAGATGAAAAAACAATGAAACTACTCCAAAAGGGCCAATTTCTGCAAAATCAATTATTTCTACTAGAGTGCAGAGGCCCCCTTTTCCATGCTTTGGCATTTCATGCAAAGGCAACTTTTCTTCATGATGCCACCGGATATTCAGGCACAACCAAATTTCCTTCCCAGGGTAACCTCTCTCACACTTGCCCTCTCAACTGGTAAGTCTCCAGGAGTTATTATGGTGTCACACTGACAGCACTGAACATACAAGGATTATGTAGCAATGAGTAACTACAAACTGGCTTATATTCTTTACTGAGAGGGTGATCAAACACCGAAACTGGCTGCCTAGAGGAGTGGTCAATGATACTTCCCAGTATTTAAGAGGCATTTGGACAATGCCCTTTTAGCTTCCTTTAACTTTTGGTCAGCACAGAAGTGGTCAGGCAGGTGGACTACAGGATCCTTGTATGTCCCTTCAAATGAAATACTCTATTTTAATACTGAAGGCCCATAGGATGGACATACGGCAAGAATTTTCATATTTCTGGTGTTCAAGATTATGACAATCTCACAAAATGAGAATTTTCTGTGAATTTTTACTGTCCTTGGAGCAGAACCCAATTCCCAGGACTGAATCTAAAACTCCACGTGAGAACAAAATGATCCGTCTGCATTTTGACATGACTGCAGTCACCACTGCATCTGGATACCTGACAGTCATGAATTAATTTGTCCTCTCAAAATCCACGGGAGATGAATGCTCTTTCAGAACAGGGACTCCAAAGCACAGATCACTAAAACCCAGCTCTTCTGCTTTAGTCAGGCCAGGGAAAAAAAAAAATAATGTTCTTTCTTGCAGCTCTTGCAGTGCTTTAACTACTCTAAGAAAATGAGACAAAAGGCCAATACACATTATGTGCCCTTAGCCTAGGAAGGACAGCAGGAGTACGAGAGATCACTGTTAAACTTGCCACTCCCATGGAAAAAAACAGCCCCCTGTGCTGGTGGGCTGGAGCACGTGGAAGCAGGGACTGTAACCTTCCCTGCACCAGGCTCTGGCTGCTGATCTCCCAAAGGCAGGGACACAGCCAGTGTCCAGAACAAGTGGTTTGATCCTGAAGTCTCCCTTCCCAGCTGTCCCCATCTCCCTTCCCTACACTCGTAAAATACTGCTGGCATTTATCTCAAGAGAGCTTCTAAGCTTAACTAATCATGATGAACAAAGGGATTATTTCTTTCAAGTTATATTCATCAGGGCTTGCAGCTTCTTGTGTCTTTTCTAGCCCCTAACACTAGAGAGTTCAAAACTGGTATGTGCTACATTAACATGTGGGAAGGAAAGAGTTAGTTTTCCATTCTGAATATTGACTTACTTGAGAGCCTGATGTATTTGAAATCAATTTTTTAAAATATATTTAAAGGGCTCTCTTTTATAGAGGGACTTTGTTACGATGTGGAAAATTCACGGCTCCCAACATCAAGCCATGGGTGGAGGGAGTCTGGAGTATGAATTAAAAATAATGTGGTTGTTTGCAGAAATTAGTGGCACCGATTTAAATCCACACTCCCCTCCCTCCTCAAATAATCACCCTGTGAACAGAGGTGGTTTATGGAGCCCTCTGGAAAATGTTCCTCATGGCCTCCATTCTGAACCTGAAATAAAATACATTACATCGCAGTAAATACTTCACCAGGGTGCTGCTCTCTCTTCCCTCCAACCCACGCTCCCATTTGTTGCTAATTAAATGAAACAGCAGGTGCTTAGACCACAAGCACAGCAGGGCTGGAGTGAGTGCAGTGATTAAACCCCCCTGGAATGTCTTCTTGGAGAGCTGCATCTTTCCAGGGACTGGACTGTAAGAGGAAAGATGAGATTAGAGGCGAGGGCTGGGTCGGTCTTTGGCTGCAAGCTCCACGATGAGAGGGTGCTTTTGAAAGATGATGGAGCACTAGAAACATCAGGTTTCTGGTGAAGATGCCATCTCCTCTCTGTTTCACTAAGCCACCTTTCCAGCATCCTTGCTACAACATGCATACAACAGTGTGCTCTGACTCTGGGCTGCAGAAATCTCCTTTCTCATCCCGTTGAGACCCATCATCCCAGCACAGAGCAACCTCTCCCATACCAAGGCACATGTGGGCACCTCAGATCCTCAGACAATGATTAGCAATGCAGTCTCAGAGGCAAGAAGCCATCCCAGCCTAGCCCTGGATGAGGCCAGGGAATTAATACACCGCAAGCCAGGGTGTCAGAGCTGGCTGAGAAAGTTATCAAACACATGACACACCAGGTCATGCTAATGAACTGTTCCTAGTTGCCATCCAGAGCAAATGGGTGCAACCCTGGACAACAATTTTGTAACAGTAACTCGTTCTTTGGGACATGTCCTTACACCATGATTCCCAACATTTTCTGTGCTGCCATCTCATCCACAGGTACTCTGGGTAGCAAGCGTGGAATGGACCTCTATCTCCTTCACATGAAAAAAAAAAAAAAAAAAAAAAGACCCTTGCTGCCACCAATGCCATCACCAAGTCTCACCTCCTGACACCAGACATCAAGCAAAACAGAAGGCAAATGCTATTTTGTTACTGACAGGGGATAGACAATGCTGTAAGGAATGGAGAGATGTGGAGCAAGGGGCATTTACAGGCAACCAGAGCTGAGCAGCCCATCAAACCAGCTCTCCCCTGAGTCCTCCTCTGAGGCCTCCTTGTTTCACCCCAGCAAAGTCTTTCCCCTGCTCTCCATGTGCTCCACCAACAGCCATGTCTCCCTCCCATCCCAGCATGCCAGTTTCACTCTGGTGACTTTCCATGGAGACAAGCTGGGATGACTTTAAACACCTAAAGGGCACCAGCGAGTACTAATGCAAGGAGACCCTAAACCAGTTACCAAACAGGATTAACAATTTACAAGCCTGGAAACGACCTCCTCATCCCTTCTACAAATTCCATTCCCGACCGCAAGAGTCCATGGGACCAGGACATAATCCCAAGAAAGAGAAGCACTATTTATATTTCTGCTGAGCACTTCTCTTTGGTCACTCTGCTGATGTTTCACTTCTTCACCAAATCCTGTCAGAAATGGCTAGGGGCTCAGAGGGAGGAGAGGGAACGTGGTCATTAAGGTCTGGCTTAGCTACTGTAATACAGATAGCATTTGGCTCTGTTAAAAATACTCCCAGCCAAAGACTTCAAAGCATTTTACAGACATTAATGAATAAACTTTCTCCAGGAGGGCTGATTATAGTCCCCATTTTATGGGTAGATATTTCCAGATAACCTTCCTGCCGCACCAGAAGTTCCTCACTCCTTCTCCACACCACAGACTCCCAGCTCCTAATTACACAAAAGACATTTCCACACTTAGGCAATGAAATATATTCTGACCTATGAGTGGAACAGGATTCAGCATGCGGTTTCCTAACAACAGGCAGGAACTGACAGCCCTGGTGCTCTGGCAGCCCACAGTACACTCCTGCTCAGCTGTATAATCTAGGGCTGTCCCACATCCAGAATGAGCCTGAAAATTTGTAGGACTCCTCTCCACCTTGAAAACACCTTTTGCAAACTTTTCACTTTACATAAGGATAGTCAGGGATCACCTTCATGGAGCACACCGCCCTTTATTGCTCTGTCTGCCTTATTCCCAGATCCCAATGGCAAACGAATCCCTGCCACCTCCTGAAGCATCAAATGCTAAACCCTACCCTTATATGCAAGCAACCAGCATCCTCTAACCCTCAGCACAACAGGCATCATACATGGCTACAGAGATTTTTGCAAAGTTGCACTAAAGGTCACCAACACACAAAAACTACCAGACAACCTGGACTTTTTACAAGGAAGAAGGTGTTTGCCACATGCCATCCCACAACACATATTCTTCACCAGGAAGACACATGTCAGTTTTGTTCAAACAGCAGCAGCACATCACTTTAGTGACCAGGACAAGCCTGGACTTGAATATCAAAGATCCCCAGACCACAGAGAGAACCCAAAGATCCCAACTCACTGGGCTGTCAAAAGCCAGAGATTAGCCAGATAAAAAGAAAAGCCTGTGAAATAAGCTTTTGCTCCAGGTGGATAAGTCGTGTTGCCTATAAAACTGTAATCACTGAACTCACCTTAGTCCTTTGAAAGAATGTTTTCCCTATTATTGTTTTACTTATTCCTTTCTGGGTTTGCTTTCTAAACTCTTCCCATTTGGCATTTTCCCATCACTCTCACAGTATTTTTGTGGTTTATCCTTCATGTTTCTTAAAACACCTGGCTGAAGGTAGTGGCTCAGCAAGTCTCACTGGTATTCTTAACACACCCTTTAAAAAACAAATGCATCAAGGCCCAGGCACACGGCTCTGATGTTACCTCAGTTTGCAAAAGCACTGCTAAATCAATTAGAATCTGCCCTTGACTGGCCTGATGAACCAGAGGCATCTCTGTGTAGACTGTGATGCCACGTGAATGGCTTCAACAGCCCTGCTCGTACTGCAGAATTACAGAAATTATCCTAAACACACTAGGATGCTGAGTCTCTGCTTAGTCCTTTGTGACCTTGTTCACAGCTCCTGCCACCAAGGACTTGTCAACAACTTGCTCCACTCTAAAGTGTGAACCCCCTCACTGGACTGCAACTCCCCACTCTGCTCTGCTGCCTTTGCAGCCTCACAGGGTCCCAGATGCATTTGAACAAGTCCCATGTCCAAGGACACTCTTGCACCACTGGGGACAGCTGCAGGCCTGAACTGTGAGCTGCTGCATACCTGCAGCTCCCACCCAAAGTAAAGATCTTGGGATTTGGACCTAGGAATGCTTGCAGAATGCTCCCAGGGCACCCTCCTCTCACAGACATACCAAGGGACCATCAACTCTGCCATGCTTTTCCTGGGCACAGGCAGGGAAGAGCAAATGCTAACTCAGCAGTGAAATGGACAGCTTCAAAAAACTTCAGTTATGGCCACTTGTATGGGTAAATGCTCAATGACAGGTGTGGAGTCAGTGAGTTGCCAGCCAGGACAGTGCCAAAGGATCCAGTGTGTTCTAAGAGTTCAAGTCATCCCCTTCCTGCACAGATCCTACAGACCAGACCCCTCCTCTGAAATGGAAAACAAAAGGTGGAGAGCAAATCCCTTAGCTTAGCTCAAGGTTGTTCAAACAGGACACCCAGGAATGAGTGTGCAGGACACTGTGCTTCCCCCAGAGCATCACTATTCCTGCTTTTTGCATGACTTCACCACGCATCTGCTCAGCATCCTGGTTCCTGTGTGGGTTTTGTTGCCCTGACTGCTCCACTTCGATGCTTCCCCTGAAGGAGGGGAAGTGGAAATTGCAAAAGACAATTCTGCAGTGGGAATACTTGTGTTTGCACGAGACATAAAAACACTCTGGCTGCAGAAAAGGAGTACCGTGTTATGACTCAAGGCAAGCAGGAGGGGAGTAAGGGGAAAACAAACTCCCAAATTCACACTCTGTAGGCTGATGATGAGAAGGTCAGACATTCAGGTGCTATGGGGAAGAAGCAACACAGTGTTCATAAATCAAGCTAAGGTAAGCCTGATGAGGAGCCTTTCCTATGGCAGGCAGGACTGTGCACAGTCCACAGTGGAAGAGATGGGAGTTGATGTTTTTCTGTGTCCTGTAAGCAAACCCTGGCGTAGCAGGACGAAGAGCTACTGCTCCTTCCAGACATGGCCTTCCCACATCTGAGCCTGTAGGAGCAGAAAGCCAGGAGGGGCGAGGTGACAGGGAAAAGAGCCCTGACAGAGCCCTGCATAAACTTTCCATTATGTCTGAGCAATTTTCTATTTGCACTTAAATGCAATAATGTAAATAAACTCCACATAACCCTTGCAGGGCTATTTAGGACGTTTGCGAAAACAACCAGCTCCTCTCATCGCGAGCCAAGGGATGCGAACACAACAGGCACTTCTCATCTTGGTCTCCGCACACTTAATGAAAGTGAAGGATTGTATTCCCTGCACAAAAGCAGAATTGTGTTTCAGGGCTGGGGGTGTGAACCCCGTGCGATTTTCCGGCAGTATAAATAATTGAAAGCTGAGTACAATTAGGGGAGAGCGGCAACGTAGTGGAGGGGGTGGAATTGTCATGCCTGAACTTTTGGGGCTTGAGTGCTTCAGGGAAGAAAGCCCCATGGAAAAATCCTGCAGAGGAATTTAACTTTCACACAGGTATTCCAGAAAAAAACCCAAAAAGGCTGATCTTGATCTCTGATAAAGGGAAATATGCCAGTAAAACAGCACTTGGAGAATTTGCTGCCTGTGTGAGGTCAGCAGCACCAGAGCTGTAGCTTTGGCTGGGGACAGTCCCACATCCAAACCACTCCCCCGTGTTTTATTGTTCCAGCAAACAAAACCTGGAACAAGGTTAACAAACAAGCAGGCTGCTCCCAAAGGCTGAGCTTTCAATCCTTCTGTGGAGACCTAATGGGCTATGAGGAGAGCTTCCAACACCCGAATAATGGAGACAGAGGAGGGATAACGTGCGAGGTATACAGAGAGCCTTGACATGCTCCAATGAAGAAGGGCTTTCAGCCCAGTTTTACCATTATTCTGCATAATCCCTTGTATGAGATACTGTCCAGGCACAAAACCAGCAGCTCTGGGCCCAATACCAAACCTTTCCCCTCATGGTTCAGATTTTTTGGCAATTTCAGGCATGTTTTTAGATTTCCATTAGCACTGCAACCTTGCAGGGACTAATGCTGCTGACACATTTGATTTTTAACACATAAAACAACCAACAGCTATGAAAATAGGACTGAATCCTCCTCAGCTGAAGTAAATCAAATCAGTTCATTTGGAAGAACTTGCTGCTTCCCTTCTCTGTGGCTGTATCCAGGAGAGACCTTCCCACATCACAGAGTCCCTACCATCCTCACAGCCTCCAAGTCAGCAATAAGTGGGGGATGTAGGTATTGATAAAAAGAACAATTTACACAAACCAAACCTCTAGAAAAAACAGGAATAATTCCAACAAATAACCCTTTTGACCAATTTCACTGTTTTCTGTACCTGCTAGCGGCCCTTAAGTGGAGTTTGATATTCTTCAAGGATCATGAAGGACCTTTACAGGTAACGAACTTGTGTAGTTCAATTTGTAGATGCAGAGTATCTGATATTAGAACATAAGGTAACCTTTCTGTGCCCCAGCAGAACCATTTTAATCCTTTATAAATCAGGTTCCTACTCCAGACAATACAAATCCATCCACTGGAAAATCTGTTATCCATTACAGTTCTGCAGCACTCCCTTGAGATTCTTGGGTTGGACAAATCCACCCAAGTTAAACTCTTCCCAGGTAGTACATAAAAAATGCATGCACGCAAAAAGCACATAAAGCAACTTGGTTCTAGCTTCCAGATAATATCCACAGAGGCTTTTTCAGTCTAAAAATACTATCCCATGAATACGTGATCCTCTGGTAAAGTGGCATCACTTTACAGCCATCAGACTTGAACTGGAGAGGGAAGCTGAACCGAAAACCAGCATCACAGCTGAACCTTCAGAAATCTTTTCCAAAGCTTATGCAAGCTTAGGGCCAAAACAATTGCTTTCCAATGCAATTTCCACTGCCCACCATGGCTCACACACTGTCCAGGCACCACACTCCACACCTGCACAGTGTTTCAGGGAAGCAGCAGACCAAAAATCCGCAGTCTCCATGGCTCCAGGGGCACAGGCTCTCAAGAAGCAAAGTCTACCTGCCGGCCAAAGGCACACAGTTGAGCTAGTCTGTTTTATACCAGCAGGACTCAAGGGTATGTCTGCGTGCATCCATGCATGCTCTCCCCAGAGAGATGATAGAATGTGGAGGAACAATAGCAGGAGACCATGTATAGTTAAAAACACACAGTAAAGAAGTCAACAACCTCTTTGTGATGCTCCTACGACTTCTAAAAAAACAAACAAAACAAAAACCCCCAAACAAACAAAAACCAACAACTCACTACTACTCTTTTGTCTAATCCCATATAAAGCCTAAAGCACACTCCTGATCCTAGAAGAGCTACAAATTGAATGCTAACAAAGATCTGTTGAACTTTTGCTCAGATGCTGCAAAAGGCAGGAAGTCAGTGGAGAGGATGAATTCCCTTCAGCGACCAGAGCAGATCTCTAATTGTGCAGACCCTCTGGAGCAGCTGAAGTTGTCACAGCACAGCACACAAAAACAACACGATGGCAGGAAAAACTCATCTTTAAAACAGCTTGCCACTCGATGTTGTGCTCCTGTGAGACCTTAGAACTGAATTAGCATCTAATCTGCATTAGATAAAGGGAAAGCTGCTTGATGGTGTGATGAAATATTTAAATCCTACTGATTCCACATGCAGGACATGAACACCGGGGAAATAATACTTGTCAACACCCAGGAAAATATTAGCATTGTATGGAAAAAACATTCACGTGGTGCAGTGACCCCAAAGAACATCCATCACAGTCACTGATGCCACTGTGTGGTTCAGGACCTTGATCTTGTGAAGCAAAGGAATGGAGGAGGACACAACTGACAGAAAAGCAGCTTCGAGAGATTCCCATAGGCTGGGTCGCCTTCTCAACTGCAGGTTATTTGCCATGTTCATTGCACTGCTATTATAGTTTGGCAGGCACTTTGCCATTTCCCCATCATGGTCCTCATCTTTGTCTGACGTGTAAAGTCTCTTTAAAAACAAATAGTGGAAGCTGAACAGATTGTTTCGCCAAGCAAACATTTCAATAATGATGGAAATAAGAATTATAAACAATTCCATTTATTCATTGAACACAAAGATACTGCCCCAAACCAGCTGGTATCCTAAGGCACTGACAGAGGGCTAGAAGGACAAATGGTATTTAAATAGCCTTTAAATCAGTGGAGACAACTATTCCCAGCTCAATAACCATATCAGCTATTAATTTTTTCCAGGGGCTTCTCAATTCCCCCAGCAAGCCCTGTTATACACTTATCACTGGTCTGTTTTTCTGACGGCAGGCATAAAGGGGTCTCTGCTACTAAGAGTCAAGTCTTGCAAGAGCAGCTGCACCAGGAGCTCCAGCACAGCTGCCAAAACATGGGAGGCACAGTCAGTAGCACAGGACTCCTCCTGGAAATCTGGTTTTCTGTATGCCCTGCAAACCTTGCACTGCTGGCCTCTACACACACTGTCCGGCAGAGCAGCAGGAGACAAGTGGGCCATCTCTACTCTGAAGAAAGGATGTGCCATTTCTCCCCAAGGAGTCAGTGCTGACCTTTGGGAACAGACACGTTGACAGAGTCACAGTCAGATTTCCTCTGAGTTTTCCCAGTTTTGTTTCCGTTTCAATACTCTTCTTAAGGAACCTGTTTTGAAACCAAACCTTACATCCAGCTGTTAGAGTAACTCCATCCCCCCAGTCCCAAGACTATCAGGGATGGCCCCGAAGCCAAGCACTGGGTCTGAACATCATGGGTCAGGTATGGAGCCAGGCCCTTGGTCCGGAGGAGGATTTTACAACATCTATAGCAGGGCCAGGATGTCCAGCACCAAGGAAATGGGAGCAGGAGAATCTTGATCCTTGCACCCAGACCATCCCAGCCAAGGCCAGCAGAGCCCAGTGCTGAGGGAGCCATATGCTTTGACTGCAGTGCCCAGATCTGCTGCTGTTAACAGAGCCCAGTGAGCCAGAGCCTGTTTCTTCCCCTTTATGTTTCACTGTTCACTTGCACCACAGCTTCATGCAGCAACCTTCTGCCACGCTGTCCCTTCCTACCTCCTCTCCTGTTCTATTCAACCCCACCTTCTTCTCCAGCTTTCCTGTTTCCTTACTCACCCTCAGATGCACACATGTAGCCCAACAGAAACACTGCCTGAGCTCCTCAGAGGCTGGGAATCTTTTCAATGCAAACCTCCCACGCTGTGAGAGGGGCAAGCTGCATCATGAATGGAGCCAAACACCAGCTCTCCTTCCTCTCCTTTCCCTTCTCACAGTGCCAGCCAGGAGCCATGTGCAGGGTGGCATCTATGGAAAAGAGTGTCACACATCATGGAGTGACCTTGCTGCTGTGGATGGTTGGGAAGACCAAGGCAGTGACTGTACTCATCCTGCTAAAAACGCCTGGTGGGCTGAGGGTTAGGAGTCAGCATTTGCAAATGCAGGAGCACCCACTGCATTCTCACCTATACTCTTCACCACTGATAAATATAGTGCATGCTTGAGCTTGTCCATTCACCACTCCTGCAGAGCTAAAAGTATGAACATTACAACATGAAATATCACAGGTCCTACAAAAACAGTCAGTATTGAGTTCACTGCACTGGACCACCTGAATTAGGGGTGATCATCTCCACTTGGGAAATTAACCCAAATTAACTAATGGCCATAAACACACACAATTCCATCAGTATCACATCAGGTACCTACCCCTGCAGGCACCCTATACCGATTCCCCCTTTGCTCTGCCCTCAAAAGCCTGCACCCCAAAGCCACCGTGTTCTGTTGCAAATCATAGTGACCTGTGGTGAACTCCAGGGTGTTCAGGCACGTGGCACAGTTGCAAACACCAAACTGGGAATGAAAGTGGATGTTAGACTGATACAGCTTGGGGTAACACAGAAAGGGATGTTGGAACAGAGGAGCATGTAACAGGAGAACAATCAATAGTAGCAGTGTGCAGGTGAACTCCAGTCTGAATAAGAAAAGCAGAGATAAGAGACTGTAACTACTGGGTTTTATAGTACCATTTTTGTTTAATGTCATTCAGTTACTCCATTATAGCACTAGAAACAATCAGGACGATCCAGCTCTTGATGTTTTATCATCACCCTGAAAACAACTTACACCTCTTTTCTCTTCCTAACAAAATTCTTGATAATCTTTATTTTTTTTTTTCACATTCTAATTGACTGCCAGTGAGGTCCTCTTTCTGCACCACTTTGAAGAAAAGCTGCTTAGATCAGCAGACCACATCAGGCAGATAATTTCATGCTAACGCACAAAGCCAATGCTTGAACAGGGCTTTGTTTATTTGCCTTTTCAAAATTGTGACATTTCAGATATCTCCTTGCAGCCAAAATGTCTGTGTAGGTCATTGTGCTGTGAGACTGCAATCTGCCCACCTAACATTCCCACCCTGCCTCCAGCAGGGATGTCCTTTGCCTCTTCTACAACCAGGAACACAACATGGGATTATGGCATGCTGCTAAATCCAGCTCCCGTGTTTTGCCTTGGAGAAAGTTGTACTTCACCATTGTGAAAAAGGATCCTCCCCCAGCTCTGCACACAGAGACCCAGCCATCCTCATGGCATGTAGGATTTGGTCCCTCTGCTGAGGTGCTAGTCCTGTTCATGCTCTGACTGGAGGCACTGAGCAACACAGGCATGAAATCACACCAGAACATTTGGAGTCACTGGATAAAATGCCCTGGTGACTGAAGCTAAGACACGAGGGACTGAAGTTCTGCCCAGTTTTCCTTGCTCCCTTTGCTGGGGAGGTCTCTTAGCAGTGGGGGCACCACCCATCTGGGGTTATAATAGCAATAAAAGGCCCCAGATGCTACTGAGCAACTGGAAGGATGGTATGGTGAGTGGGGAAAGATCCACCCTTCACACTTGCCAGCTGCAAACTCTGTGGTTGCTTTCCAGCCCAGCATGGCCATGGCAGGGTGAGCTGGCTGCATCCCTGCACTTTTCCACCTTATGCTCTGGGTAATTATTTATGCATACGCTCAACTGCAAATCCCTATCCTGCTAACAGCCTGCAAAAGCACTTTTCAGCAAGAACAACGTGGGCCTTACATCTGTAGATGTCTTTTATTGCGTAGTGGAAATGCCAGGAGTTTTTCCTGCTATCCCAATAAAACTGTCCTTTCTCAGCTCCTTCAGAGACAACAGAGGCATTGCTTAACTATCACCTCAGGACAGGATTCAGCAACCACCACCAGAAAACCCATCAGTGATGATGGGAGACCTCAAACAGCCCCCAGCGAGCCACCAGCCTGTTACAAGGCTCAGCACTATAGACAGGCAATGTTCAAACCACTCTCCTCACACCCCTCCAACCTCCATTGCAGGCAAGTGCAAGAAAGCAGCACTCACAGTATTACATTAGGAGACAGCTTTAACCCCACACGGTGCTCAGGTGCAAATGTCTCCCCAGGGTGAAAGACAACAGATAATTGGACTTGACAAGCAATTTATAGTGATGCTTTCATCTATGCAGAGTTAATCCAATCATTTCAATCCTAGTTACTGAAACATTGGCACCCACGTGTATTCTGCTACCATCATTTGACCCATGCTCAGGAGCAGATGTGACCTGAATGCACAATTACATGATGAAGCAGTGCCCTGATTTAATTTAAAATATGTAGTTATAGATATCCAGCCCTCACTGAACCAGGACAGGGCTGACACTTGGTTTGTTGCTTTGGGTTCTGTTTGCTGTACTTTTCCCACCTTTTGGGGCAAACAAATCCCATGGTATGTCCAGTCTTACTGCCCTATTACTCATCTTGAAAACAACAATACTCCCAATTCAAGCATATGTGCTGCTGAAACAGCACAAACACTTCTGGGATTTGAATAGCTGGGACAGAGTAGCCTCTTACTGCCTGCAGTGCCTAAGAGAATTTGCAGGGAAGTATTTAAAAAAACTCAGTATCTAGCAATGGCAGGGCTCTGAAAACCAGTGAGCCACTTCCTCAGACATCTGTTTGGGGAAGGGTGGGCTCTTTTTTAAAGAAACATGAAAAGGCAGTAGTGAAATGAATTATCTGTATTCCTCCCTCCTTGCTGCTGGGTAGTCCCCTGGCTTTCCCCCTGGGTCCTATCCAGTGTCACTGTCAATGCCAGGCATTGCAGCCCGGATTAAGCTGTTAAGGTCAGCCCTTGTTCCTCTACTTTCAGTCAAGAGCAAATGAGACACATTCAGGCTTTGGAAGTCCTGAAGTGCACCTCTGTTGTTGACGCAGCAGAGCAAGTGGAGCTGGCAGAGACCTCTGGATTCCAGCTGTTTTGGACATGAGTGATGCCCATGAATCGGCTGAGCATTACTCCCTAAGCATTTGCTTGATTTTCTGCTGGAAGGGCCACATGGCGATAAGCCAGGACATTATCAAGGCAGATTGATTATGCTAATGCCACATTATCACGCAGGGTATCAGTCTGCAAAACCCAAGTTCAACCAGTGATAGGTTAGAAGTTCAAGGTTCCACCAAAAACCTGGAAAGCACCAAGTCATCCCCTGATCTGGAGCAAATTAGCACTTGAGCAAGAAACATTGCACATCAAGCCTTATGTTCACGAAAATGCAAGGGTTACTCAGAGTGCCCTAAACGTTCCTTTGCTTTTCCAAGTCTCTTTGCAGGCTTCATGAGAGGTGTAAATACAAGCTGGTATACAAGACTCTGAGCAGTTTCCTTTGTATCACCTAAGAGATGTTCAGGCATAAACAAAAATCCAGAAAAAGTAAGAGGAGGAAATGAGGAGGATAAAAAAAAATTCACCTATCATCTCTGGGAGTTCAAAAGCACATTATGGCAGCCTGAGCACATAGGGATTTGTCCATATCTTGCAGATGGGAAACTGAGGCACAGGTTGGCAAAGTGACATGCTTACAGAGACATGGCAAGGCCATGGAAACCTTAAGTGAAGATATTAGTTTCTGTTACCATGCACCTCATGCTGCAAGAGCTAAAGAGACTGTTGCTCATGCACTGTTGGCCTTGACAGAGATCCCTGGGAGGAAAAAGGGTTAAGGAAGGGAATTTTGTTACTTTCTTGTTGTATTTTCTCGTGGGGGGAGAAGCGTTATGCAAGCGAGAGTTTTCCACTGGCTAGGCCCCCTTGCACTTATCAATGGGACCTTTCAGGACTCACTCCCTGATTGAGACATCATTTCCTGTCCAACACACTAACCCCATTGATAACTCCACGCTTGATGGGAACTTTTCAAACCTACCAGGAAAGGCCAGGAGACCCAGAACAACATATACATGAAAACAGAACAGGGGCAAAAAGAAAAAGAAGAGAAAGAAGAGAAAGCAAGAAATAGTTTTGGCCACAATTCACATGCTGACAACAAATGTTTGTAACTAGGGAACTGTGCATCTTTAGCAGGTACACCAGACACAGAGAACATGCTGACACACTCTTCACAGCAGTGGGACTGGCAGGCCTGGCACTTTAGCCCAATAAGAAGTGAAGATGGGCACAAGAGGAAGCTTAAGAACATCCCTCTCTTGTCTTCCAGCCACACAGCAAACAGAAATCAGGACTGGCTGTAGAAATGGTCACATTTTTCGCCAGAAAGGCCACGAGGCCATAACTGACCTAGCTTACAAAACAGGCTAGAGACTTCAGGCTTCCAAATACAGATATGAAACATGAGGAGGAGCAATGATGAAACTAGACCTCTTCAAGATAGCTCAGATCAGGAACACTCCTCTTCCTAATTTATCATGACAAAAAGACTCAATATTACTTTCTGGGACACAGCAGAGTCAGCTGGGTACATCCTTAACACTGGCTGTGAGGACTCACTTGATACTATAACCAGAGGCCAGCTCCAAACACAAACTTCATCCCAAAGTGCAGAAGTTTGTCAAACCACAGCCTTTATTTTCAGCCCAGGCAATTATAGTTTTGCTGCCTAAAAAGGTACAATGATACAAAGGTATCAATGGATCTGGATTATTGCTAAACAGGACACCAGCCCCAAAACTTTCCTTACTCGGGCAGATGCCTGGGAGCACTATCAGAAATAAAGTAACACCACCAGAAATGAAGTAGCTGATGCCCACAGTGAAACTTTGTAACTGAGACTTTTCCCTTTTCCTGGTTTCAGTCTTTGGTCAGCAGCTATTCAATGAGAAAACTTTCAATTAAATCTAAATATAGAGGCCCAGAATACATCAAAGGAGCTGCACAAAACAGCAGGACCCAGGACACTGGCTGGCCAGGTAGATGGTTAGAGTAAGGGTCTGGAAGGTTTCCACTACTCAACTGCTGTGAGAATGTGCAAAAGCTCTGCTGTTCTCAGTTATTTAGCAAAGTAGCTTCTGGGTGCCCAAAATGTAGCTCTCTCTCTCTGTTCTAAGTGCATCTGAAGTATTTAAAATTAGATCCCCTCTTCAATAGGAACCATTCATGAAAACGTCAGCTTTAAATGTCTTTACAGTGCAAGTTACTCACTGTGAGCATACCACCCACTTATCTTATACCCTGCAAGGGCAGAGTCTGAAAAGTTTCAAGATCATGACATGTAACAGACCAAACAAGCACAAAGCCTTATTTAAAGGCACTAATAACCCAGCTGGAAACATGACTAGAAGCATGAGTAGAAGTAATATTTTATTTAGACAAGACAGACTTACCTGCAGGTCAAAGAACTTGCTGTATCTCCGGTAGATGATCTGGGAAGTCAGGTCAGACCATGTTACATTGATGATATAGACCTGTTCAGGGAAAAGAAAACATAAGTCAGCGTGGGCCACAAATCACAGGATACATCCAAAGGCTGAAAAGTCAACATAGGTTAGTTCCAGATCTCACTGGCTGTTCCTGCTCACCACAAGGAATATAGCCCTGGGTGCAGGACTGACCTAAATTAAAGCCATTTGCCTGCTACAGCCCTTAGCAGAGATCTCAGAAAGTACCCAGTGTTCTCCCACACGTCTGCATCACCAGCTCCCAGAGATTTTTCTCTCCCTAGGACAAAAGCTTTAATTGAGCAATGGCACATTTTCTGGGCTGTGGTAGCACACCCTGCCTTCTGTCCTCTTTGGGGGGTGCCAGGGCCGGTTGCAGGCATGACTGGGAGGGCTATTCCACCCCTGAAGCAACAGCCCATCATAGGCTGCTGATCTCTGTGCTCCAGGTTGTCTTTGTACATGGAGATGCAGCTATCACCCTTCCCAAGCAAGAAACTGCTCTAGTTCAACCAGAAATTCAAAGGAAACTCAGCTCCAGGGGTGTTGGGGGATTACAGCCATGCAACACAGTTGCTTACTCACATCCATACATGTGGAACAGCAACTCAAGTCTGTCTCAGCACACAGCCCTTGCTGAGTCACATCGTACCACACAGCACCTTTGGCCCCCATTAGGCTGATTTGAAGGTGATGTAAAGCCAGACAGTGAGAGTGACATTTTTCTTACACTGATGGGAAACATTAAGAGGAGCACAGGATTTCTCTTGTCCAACCATAGACCATCCCCAAAACAAACGTCTTACAGAAACACTGTTTTGCCAGATCCTGTGATAAAAGATTTGCACGCACATGAACACGCATACATATTTATATATAACACAAAAATATTTCCTCTGACCCTAGTATCACCAAAACATTTTTTAAAAGGTGAAAAATGAGCCAGGTTCTGCTCTCTTATACACTTGCCTTCAAGGCCAGTGCTGGCCCTGCTGCCTTGATGACAGATACACAAAACTTCAGTGAACACAGGATGGAGCTACCAAAGTGACTACTGAGGGTGACTATGCAATACCAATACAATGAAAATCACAGCTAGGCTAGCTCCTGGGCCTTTAAAGCAATTTCCAGGTTTCACATATGGCTGAGATAACAATCTGGCAGAGGAAACAGGAAAGCATCCCTCCTCCCTCAGCCCCAGTACTGCAGCAGGAGCTCTCCCTTTTGCCATGGACGCACAAGTTAAGCTCTCCATCTCCAGCGATGAGGGGATAGATAAGCACCACCCTCTTCTCCATCTCCCCCATGACGCTAGCCCATCTTGGTAATTGCTTCTGTGCTTTTACTGATAAAAATTATTGCATGAAAATTGCTGGAGGGATGTTGAATATCAGGCTTAACAATGCTTTTCCAAGGACTGCTGAGGGATTTTTCTTCTCTCCTTCTTTCCCAATAGGAGAGAGGTGTCATCTGATACCCCAGAAAACACAGAGGTCCTACAACCACACTTCCCTCTTTGCTTGTTAAGACCACATTCAGTCCCCAAGGCAGTCTGTTCCCCATCTTGTGAAGCCCAGTTTAATGGCATTTGAGAACTGGACATGCTGAGCACAAGCTGTTAAGGAGATCTGGGGTCTCTCTCATCACTGTATCAAACATATCTCCTGTTCTACCAGGGCAGAGATCATCGAGGCTCACAAAGGGAAGACTGCCCAGGGTTAAGAGCATGACTCTAAGGAGACCAGGATGTTCCTCAGCTCTGTCTTGTAATTCTCCTGGAAAACCAAAACACCCAAGCTCCCTCCCTCAATGCCTATATACACAAAGGTGACACTGGCACTGCCCTGCCTTCTGGAGGGGAGATAAGACTGAGTAACATGAAGATTTCTGGTCACCTTTAGAGATCTAATCCACACAATCGGGCAGAGGAGTCAGAGCCTGGGAAGGAAGCTGCTGTCATCAGTTTTCAGGCCAGCCACACTATACTGAAGAATATTTTTCCATGCGTTTGTTGGGGGGGAAAAAAGAAAAAAAAAAAAAAAAAGTTTGTAGCTTCAGTCTGAGCTAATTCACACAGAAATATTTCTACTCATTCTCTATCCAACAGCTACTTTCAGATGGAAAACCCATTTGATTAAAAACAGATCATGACAGATGGGAGCTGAATAGCGTCCAAAAGCAACTTCAGATACTGTAATTCTGGCCCTGAGTTCTCACAAAGGGGATGAGACAGGAGGAGAAACATATTGTACATGCAAATAAAGACTATATTTTTTTCTTTTATTATGCACCTTTTCTCCAGAAACTAGAAACAAAACACATATGCTACAGACATCCAGGCTTCTTTAATTTCATGGCACTTCAGGCTTCCCCATGGTACTCTTCAGAGCCCACAAAAACTGTGAGTTCCTGAAATTTTTAACAGCCTGCAAGTCTGCTTGATAAAGGTCTAATCCGGACAGGAGTTCATCCTGCTACAAGGGTCCAGCATTGTTTGGTGGTGCAGTAAGTGGCATAACACCCCTTATGGCACAACACTCCCATGGCAAAAGAGGGGGCAAGGCTGGGTGCCAAGGGATATTCCGGGCAAGAGGCCTGATTTGTTTGGTGCAGGGAACAGGTGTAGGAGCAGGACCCCACTGCATGGCCCCAGACCTGAAAGTCAGGCTCTGCGGGAATGAAGCCACCACTGAATTCAGTCAAGCCAGGATTTTGCTGCACATTTAGGACAGCAATTCAATATTTTTGAGCCTAAGGTCTCCTCAAGCTCATAAAGTGATGGATTGGGCAGCATGCAGATGCACTGATTTCTATTTCATGGAAAGATCATAGCAGGAGCCAAAAAAGCCTTTAATCATAACCTAGTGCTATGGGAAGTGAGAAATCAACAGGCTCAAAATCTGCTTGGTGGGATGTAGGTGCAAAATCTAAAATGCCTACTGATCTTTTTTGCTTGTTTGTGCAAATCAAACTGCTTCTCAAAAGCCACCATTTAAAATAACAGGGAGTAACTCGTTGAAAAAGATCTGTAAAATGCCAGATTATAAATGCAAGGTCTAGAGGTTTCAAAAGCCTTAGATATCACATTTCTCTCCCTTACAGATCAGAGTATGGAAATTATTCACTTCTGCTGCCTTGGTCAGACCCATAACCTTTTCATAAGCAACAAACATTAGACGAGCTTACCTCGTCAATTTTTTTCTCAGATCTTAAAATGGGTTGCTGTGAAAGAGACCAAGAATATCCCAGGGGAGAAAGAGAAAAGCAGTCCTGGGGGAGCCCAAGGTCATGCAAATGCAACAGGACAAGGAGGCAGCAGGAAATATCAGATAAATATGGAGAGCCATCCCACGCTCGAACACCCAGCAGAGCCAGCATCGCTCTCGCAGGCCGCCTGCAGAGCCAAGGGAGGGCTGTCTTGTGGCATCCGACAACCCCCCAAAACTGAGCCACCCCAGCCACCGACCCAGCACACAGCTGGTCCTGCCCATGGGAGAGTCCCAGGTCCTTGGCACATTTTTTCTTGATAAAAGAAGATACAAATCAAAGCACTTTGCACGTCTTGGAACAAGGTCTTCTATGTAAGTACCGTGTTTTCCTACAGTTCATACATGCATGCAACTAAATGGCAATTGTGATTGCAAATTAAAAATTACTACAATAATTAATTACTAAAGGCAAAAATATGCATCTGCCACATTTATTACCTTAAAGGAGTCAAAGTACACATACTATTCAAATGCTTCACATTAAAAATCTTTTAACATAATGTCCTTAACACTGAAAATAATTTCAGTACAAATTACAAACAACTCACTGCACAGTCACTGGGTGCTCCAGCCACTAAGAACGTTCAATTTTTAATTTCAAAAATCCAGTCTTTTTTTCATCTACCATTGTGTTTTAAAATAAATCCTTCTTCAGAGAAAAAAGAAGTGGGCCTGTACAGACTGTAAAATATTAATCAGGAATTGAGCTTGATAAGCAGCTCTTAATATTTACGCCTTATGAAAGAAGGAGCAGGGTGTCAGGGGGATTTTATCAGCTGCTAATTATTGTTTAATTTTAGCTCTGGGAAACTTCTACTTTACCCACCACAAAGCAGAAAATTTACTGTAAACTGAAGTTATTGCTCTCCCTTTACTGCCTACACCAAGTGAGGAGGAGAGATGACTTCCTACTACAAAACACATTCGACTCAAACGTCATTGGGCATGACTTTATCGTTGACTGCCTTGTTTTCAATGGAAAATATCCAGTTCCAGCTGGCACAAACCCTAGAGGTAATGAATTCAGGTTACTCTCATGTGACCGATTTTTCAATTGGTTTTTTAGAGGCTAATGTTTTGTTTTCTACAGTCAGATGAGCTGGAATGGAAGATAAATGCCTGAAACAAGCCGTCTGATGAGACCAAGATAAGAACATGCACAAATACACGAGCTGTTGGCAAAGAGAAGATTAAAGAGCAGAGACCAGAAATACCCCTGCATACATAAGAGAGGGTGCTGTTAACCTTTAATAAGTAATTACAGTAAATACCAGCTATTAAGAGAGTTCTATGAATGCAAAAGACAACGCCATGGTGCAATTTGTATGCAGATACCATCACGATATCCCCTTTTATCCTGGAAAATGTCAGCTTCTTCAAAGTCTCCTATTCAAGTGTTGGATGTTTGTCCTCCAGTGAATCAGGACTGAGTTGGAAATGATGCACCTTTTCCCCTGTATTCAGATGCTATCACTGCCTGTGGGCTGGAAGCTTTCCACCGGTACAGCTCCACCAGAACAGCTCAGCATGCGAATGCTCCCTGGTCCAATTCCATGCAAAGTCAGCCCAACTCCTGCAAGGCTTGCAGCAGTTTCAGCTGGTTCATTTAGCTGGTGGAGTTTACATTAAAACAACTCAAACTGCAGCTAAGTCAACATATATCTGTGTCCTAAATTACTGGAGTGGAGCCATTGCTGTCTTAGTGTTTGCATAACTATTTTAATGTCAAAGATGTGCTGATGTGCACAAATCGGTGCTGGCCCAGACCCAAACAGGAAGTGATAACAACACAGAGACAGCAATTTCGATACCCACAAGAAAAAAGCAGCAAAGCTTTTCACCTTTCTTGATGCAGTGCAGTTGATTTTAGGTAACTTCTTCCACCCCTTAAGACACTGGCACCAGTAACCAGGTTTCCCCAGAGTGAGAGCTACCAGTGTTCTCAATTCCTGTCCTAGACAAGGGACAGCAAAGGCAACTGGAATGCCCCAGGAATAAGCAGAGAGAATAAGCCCTTCTCCTGCACACATCACATGTGCCTTCACTTGGCTTGGATCATATTTTACTCTGGATTCAGTGAGTGCAGCGTGGGCTTCTTCTCCAGCTCACCAGCATCCAAAAGGCCCTGAGAAGCATTGTGAGACCTGGGAAATTCCCACAGAGATGAAGTCAGACCCTCAGAGCCAAGCCCATGGTAAGTCCATCACTGGTGCCATGCAATGATGTCACCTTTCAGCACGATGGTCTCCAAGGTACCACAGCTCAGCCATGGCAGGGCCAAGGAAGAGCTATTTTCAAGCCCAGGCTGGAGCTGTCCTCACCCCAGGACTTTCAAGCCTTAGCTGAGAAGCAGAGATGAAACACTGAAGAAACATGACACCCAAGGATTCCCAAACAGGAAAGCTTCTCCTGGGGAGGTTGCTGACATGGCAGGGTGCCTTAGAGCAGTCCCAAGCACAGCGGCTGACGCGGACCGCGCGCAGGTGCGGGGCATCTGGCTTTTCCGTGCAGCAGATGTGGTTTCACAGACAGCCCTCACCCAGCTCGTGTTTCCATTACCAACAGGGAAAATGTAACTGAGAAAAAGCCAAAATGACCCACGGGCCTCATGGACAAATGTTGCACATACCTAAGTTTTGGAAGCAGAGCAGAGTTACAATGAGCTGGGAGGAACAAATTGGACAGACCCAGCATTTGCCAGTTCTCATCTGTGAACAGCCACCACACAGGCAACTAAAGCAGAACACAGCAATTCCAGTTTCCATCACAATTTGCAAGCTAATTTACAGTCTAATTAAACACACAAGTGAGGGGATAGGGGGAAAAAAAAAAAAGCAGGAGGGGGGCAGGAGAGTTTTCCTTCACTCTTTTCTTTTGTGGATTTCGTTTCATCTCTAAACTGCAATACAGGAGGATTAATGCCGGATTAATGCTGCTTCTCTTTTCAGACATATCACACAAAACCTGTTCAGAGTACACAGAAAATAAACTCATTTCTAGCTCTGAATCTAGCCATACTCTCAAGACTGGGTCCATTCTAGTTTAGAAAACCCCACCACTACTGCATCCTATACAGGCACAGACCTTCCTCCTGATGGAAAAGTAACCAAGTTCAAAGCAATTTCTCCTTGCCAAATCCTGGTACTTAAAAACAAAGGAGAATAGCAAACAACTGCCTCAAGCCAGCCAGCAGACATCCCTGGGAACACAGGAAGGGGAACTCATTTGAGTATGGAGGCACCTGGTTAGATGTTTTTGCTGGTTTCTTAGCTTCAGGGGTACAGACCAGACACAGAACAGGGCTGTGTCTGAATGACAAATCCAGCTCATCAGGTTTATGCAGACAAAGTAAGACAACACTTAGTCTCCCATATTTTTATCATGCATTGATGAGGTTTTAAAGCCCATAGTTCAAACTCTGATTCAGTCTCAACTTTACTTCTTGGGTTTTTGGCATTTACCAACTTGGGGTTTTAAACATCAACTTCTGGCCTTCCCAGCATCTTCCTGCTAAGATGATGTTAAGCTGTCCCACACAATCAGAGCAATAAGCCAAAAGGGAAAAAAAAGCTCCTGCTGCATTTCTTTGCGTGGCCGTGCAAATAAACATAAGAGGCATAAAAAGGTAAAAAGTGGAATTTGCACCCACATTTTGCGACAATAACTTGACCAGAGAGCTGCAGAACTGGACCAGCTGAGAGCCCTGCAGCTTGGCTACAAACCACCTGTGAGCCTCTTGCCGGGCTTGTTTGGTTACTTCATTTAGGTTCATTCTCACGGTGTGTGAGCAGAATATGATGTGTGTAATTCTTGCAGACATTGAGTATCTGTGTTGCATTAGCAGGGCTTTGTTTGTTTTTAACTGATACCCTGGGTCATGTCAAAGACCTGTCAAGGCTATCTTAACTCCAGCATATCCAATAACTAGAGCTTATGGAAGGAGAATAAGAAACAGGACTGGTAAAGACTGGGCACTTCCCTGCTACCACTTCCCAGCTTCAGGAACCAGAACAGCAGCTTCCCTGCAAGGGAAGTGGACAACATCCACCCACTACATTTACATGTGTGGGAGAGGGAGCATCTGTGCAAAGCACAGTGTGGACTCGTATTTCTGTTTCCAATCTGTTCAATCCACCTGCATTTACTTTCCATATGTGATGGAACTATTTGTGAAGCAGAATAACCACAAGACTCAGTTTCTGCCATTTAGAAGTTGACAGGTTATTAGAAAACACAACATCTAAGCCTACAGAGCATTAGAATCATAGAGTGACAAATGTAAAATGCAAGCAAGAACATACAGGCTCTCTGTGAAACCTGTCTCCCTTGTGGCCTTCTCAAATACCCTAACTGGGCCTGAATGAGGCTGTATATGGCAAGCAAACAAAAATAATCCAGCTGCAGTTCGAGGTAAAAAGTTTTCAATTTACTGCCTCTTAAATCTGGATGCCACCTGACTTACAAACTATTTTAACTCAGTGCTTGTGTCCTTCTCAGCAGATGGTTGGTGTTTCATGAGGACTCTAAAATACGATAATGTCCTGGCGGAAGAAGAGAAACTCCATTCAGAAAAAGAAAAATAATTGGAAAAAGCAACAATCAACAGACAAAACAGACTCTTGAATTTCAAATCCTTCAAATTTTGCTGATTTTGAATACAACAGTTGCAGCAATTTCACTAAGCAGGTTTTAGAAATTGATTCGCAGTTGAAATTGTTCTGAGAAGAAACATAGCACCCACGAAGAGGACAGCTTAATGTAGAATTCCTCAGTGCCAGTGCTGGATGGGGAAGTGAGGTGGAGGTCTCTCTAAGCCAATCAGTTCTCATCTCTTACATCACTGTGTCAGTCGCAAGGCAAAGAATAGAACAAAGGGAAAACAGCACTTTTATAAATTATTTTCAAACATTAAGATGACTTAATCCCCTTGCCTTTCTTCTCTACACAGGAGCAAATCTTACAAATTGACTCAAAACTGTCTTCATCCTTCCTCAACTCAAATTAATTTTAATACAAAAGTATTGAGCCAAATATGAGCATCTTCAAAATCTCTCCTTAGTTTATAAACACATCTTCCTATCTCCAGCAATAAGAGATCACTCAGCTGTTGACAGTGCTGGCACCATTCATATGAGGGCAATGTTTGTATAATAAATCCAGTCCTGGTCCAAATGGGCACAACCTGCTTCTTAGACCCAAAGAAGCTATTAGAAAGAGTTTCATTCCCTTCATAGTGCCGGATCAAACCTCACATGAAAGCAGGATTGCTAAAGTATTAGAAGGATGCTGCCAAATCACAGAGACTTATGAGAGAAGCAACCAAAGTGATTCTGGCACAAGAGAACCTGACTTGTAGGATGTTCAAAATAGGATGAGTAGAGCTCTGCTAATACTTCAGGCAAAGGGATTTTTGTCAGTGAGCGCTCTGGGGCCAGAGATACAGGAATAGGTTGATCAAATGAGAACTAACAAGAACCTGTTTGCTACTGTGTTAAATGCATCAAGATAGACAAGACACACACACAGAGAAAATACAATCCAGGAATTGCCGTTTTCCACTTAACATTCAGTCTCACACCTTTGCACAGAGTTATTTATGCCTATGGAAGATCTCTCTGAATACCTTTCTGCTCCAAGAACAAGGACCCATCTACATTTTACCAGCAGGCTTGTACTGATGCATTTTCCCAGCTATGGAGCTCATGTACAGAGCTGGAGCACACACAGCTTGAGGCCACATGAAGACAGAGCACACCATGGTATTGCTGGCCTCATTTCATGGGTGGCCCCAGAGCAGAGCTTTGCACTCTGAAGGTACACAGCCCTGCTTAAACAAATGACAAGCACTCCCTACACAGTCTGCCTTAAAGTTCCAAAGAGGAGTTATTGCTAAAATCCAACCTCCCTTTTGGCTTCCAACATTCAAGATTCCTGCTCTGCAGCAACACTTGCATGTAGTTTATATTAGCATGCAAATCTTCCAGCTTTGATTTGTAACCTTACATATGACCCCCAGACACAGTGTTGGAAAAGCAAAGCAAGGGCCTGGGAAAAGGAGCAAAACTCCTCCAGGCCCTTCCAGAACAATGACAAAGCTCTGGGACATTCTTAGTCCAAATAATAGAAATTCTCCTGGGATTTTGCCACAGAATAGTGGGATTTTTTTTCTTCTCATTTTGAGTAGAGGGAAACAAAAAGTTCATGTAAACCAAGAGACCCTTGGATTCACATGACCAGACATGAGGGGCACAGTACTATAAGTGTGAAAAAAACACTCTTCTAATTTCTATGCAGTTTGTGCAACTAGATTTTTCTTAACACAACTGAATGATAGACCTTGAGGTAAAATCAACAACATCAACCACCAAAGCGTCCCAGAACAGCCAGCATAACACACTGACAGATCATAGAATCATAGGATGGTTTGGATTGGAAGGGACCTTAAAGATCATCTAATTGCAACGCCCCTGCCATGGGCAGGGACACCATGAGTATCTGCACTTGAACTGCAAAATTATAGAAGAGCAACTGAAAAATGGACCTATCCTCAAAACACAGACACCACTCAACATGCAGTGCCTGTAGATGCATTGAGTGGCTATACATATGAGAGTGAATGTACTCATTCTCTACAGAACAATGTGAATCCAGCTCCTGGGGAAAAAAAGGAACAAATTTCCATAACTCCAGAAAGATGCAATGCTGAAGTCACTGGAAAAAATATCTTTCACTGCAGTGACCTTTGACTTGAGGTTTTATAGAAATCCATGTTTCTTGTGGGGAGAAGAGTGAAAGAAGAAAATTATTTTTTGTCCTCGTCTTCTAAAATGTATCTGAATGGCACTGCAAAATGTCAAAGAAGAGGCAAATGTGGACCACCCTCCTCATTCCAACCCTCATCACCATCCCCAGCCTTCTGCCCAAAGCAGGAAAACTGATGCAAGAGCTCTGTGCAGAACAGATTCCCTCCCGTCAAGGCATGGCACTCAATTAAACACAAAATTACCTTCTTCCTCTGGACCTTCAGGGTTTTAAGGAAGATACTCTGCCAAATCCTCACACCCTCAATCACTGCCTCTTTGCTAAGCTGAACTATTGTCTCTGCCCTTTCCTTCCCTCTTACTCTTCTCACAATCATCCTTTTCCCTCCTTTTCCCACGCTTGGCTTCCTGCCTTCCCGCTTGCAGGAACACCCTCTCCCGCCCCAGACGCACAGGAGCATCACAGGCTGTTATAAACCCATCCCTCTCCAACTCTGCAGTTTGCAACCCGGGCCACACACAGGCAGAGGCACATGCAGCCATCCTCACTGCTTTCCACACCATGTGTATTCAGCACACCAGGCTGCAGGTTCTGTGGATGGGAGAGCATTACTCTGTCCTGCTGGGATACACAGATAAGAATGAGATGCTTTTTCAGCCTGGAGAAATACTCTGCTTCGGGTATTTCTGCTCAAAATGTCACTCCCCCTTTGAAACCTGCAAATATAAAGGTCCAATGGTAGGAAAAGCTATTTAACTATTAGGCACAGGGGAGGCTGCTGAACAGGACAGTCACACTAACTTCATCTCCAGCTGAGGCACTGGGAGATGAGTCTCTGTGCTGTAGAGACTGTACTGCAGCCAGAGGAGAAAGTTGTGCTACTGACCTGCACTGCCCATCACACCAAGCAGCTTCTCCTCACTGTACATGGGGTACAAAAGACTCAGAATTAAGGGATATGATGATTATCAGCAGTTGTAACCACATTACCAAAGGACATGATCATGAAATCAGCCTCCATACCTTGCTCACAAACTGGAACAAACCAGTGCCTGAGCTGCCTGATCTAAGTCTGGACCCTTTCAGTGTAGGGGTGAAGAACATTCCCAGGGATTTTCCATCACTCTGCACTGGACTTTGGCACTTGCACAGCTTCCCCCACTTAGAAAACTCCACCTTTTCTCTGGAGATAGGCACTGCTGTTTGGTAATGCACTTTCTGTCAGAGCTGCCAGGGGTGGCAGTGACAGTGACCACACTAATTCCTTCTCATTTACCTGTCAAAGCCCAGCCACAAGCCACACATACCCTGGGAATTACTCATTTTTGGAAAGAGAGTATGTGGCTGCAAGTCAGCATGTGTCCCATTAGAAATAAGCCTTTTAGGGCCGTGCCTACATTATATGTTCTATCAAAACCAGTAATAAAATATGAATCAGCAAAATGACCATATGAGTTTATATTTCTGTCAAGTTCAGGGTTTACAGGGTCTTAGAACGCTAAAAAAGCTCTCTTCCTTTCATTCCTCAAGCTTGAATAGTCTCTCACTCTTAGCCACTTAAAGGGAATTACTAATGTTGCACAGACAGAAATTTTATTAAATCTGCTTAAGTGACCACCCAAAGTCCAGAAAGGTCACTGTCTGTAACAGTAGGCTTTCAAGAACTAATACAGATGCACTCAACACATCAGCATCTGGAGACAGCAAGAATTTGCTAGGCAGGATTTGGAGGAAAAAGTCCCAGTTCTACGCATCCCAAAGTGGGAATCTCAAACCGGTCGAAGTTACTCATTTCAGATCCTTCCCTAGGTACATGGCTAGGGCACACATCTATCTCTGGAGATGCCTCTTCCTCTGCTTGCAGGAAGACACTATTTTAGCCAGACATCTATTGTCTACAAGGCTGAAGCTGAGGTAGATGTACACTAAGAAAAGGTCTACATGATGTAAAGATGCCTAAATTGGCACTGACCTATGTCTCCTCTATGATGCAGCACCATCAGCCCGTGGTGGAAAAGCAGCTGGGCTGGGTCAGCTCAAACACACCAAAAAGCCCCAAATCTTTGCAGGGCACATTAACTCCAGCACAGCATCACTCCTAACAGTGTAACACTGCCATGTGCCTGACCCTTTTAAAATATGAGGATTTGACTCTAATTCTCACTCAAAGGATTCAAAGTTTGTAACCTGGGTCCTCAGAGCAATTTTAAATTCTAATTTATGAAGCGGTGAACAGGAAAAAGCTGGAGGCACCAGAGGCACCATTATCATTTACTGCGACACAGATATGCAAAGATAATAATATGAAACAGCATCCTGACAGCAGGCGAGGCCTGACTGTCAGCGCATCCACAGTCCTCACGAGCACAGCGTGGGTCATAGTCAGCTTGTGCATCTAGTGACCTCGGACAGGACAGGAACTTGAGCTCGTGGAGTTTGGGGAGAGGACAGGAATTTTTTAAGAGATGCGTCCTCTCAAACTTGGCTCACTGCTGACTTCAGTGAGCACTCTCAGCATGCAGCTGCTTTTCCAACCCACCCCCAGGTGCAGGTATATGATGGGCTGGACAGTCTGTTCAGCCAAAAGGCACAGAAACATTCTGCCACCCTGCAGGCATCCTGAGAAACAGACCAGCAAGCAGCAGATTTTGTCACACCCAAGGACAGAAAAGGGGTTACTTCATCCCCGAAGTGAGCTGCAGGATAAATGTGTCTCCTGCCTAGCCTTTAGTTAATAATGATCTGATTTAGAAATCCTTTCCCTAAGCATTCATTCTTACAGGCAGATTTGAAACAGAAGACTGAGATAAAGATGGATGTGCTCAACAACTCCTTGACCCATTTCAGACTCCATGGCACCAACCTTTACT
This sequence comes from Acropternis orthonyx, assembly GCA_035583155.1. Classification (NCBI taxonomy): domain Eukaryota; kingdom Metazoa; phylum Chordata; class Aves; order Passeriformes; family Rhinocryptidae; genus Acropternis; species Acropternis orthonyx. The sequence continues at coordinate 24,182,983 of JAWWEU010000160.1, forward strand.
GCCCCAAATGCTTCTAGCAGGGAACAGGAGCGGTGCAGACACAACAGAGCAATGTGCAACTTCTATGGTACCTAACATGTCCTTGTTTTTTTGCTAGGACCAGGAAACTGCTTAAGGATACACCAAAGCCAATTTGAATTAAGGAGATGGTTATCAAAGGGAAAGTTGAAACAAAAAGCAGGGGAGGGAAAGACAAGTCCTGCAGACATCTCCATGCAGCCATCTCTGCTCCAGGGCTAGGCCAGCCAGGGGGCAAGCTGAGCCAAAATCATTCCCCCTACGTGTGCAGGGCACGAAGCAGTCGGCTGAATGCCACGGAACACATGAGGTGTGAATTACAGCATCATAACTCACGTCCTGAAGTGTCTTATTGCAAAACGGCTCAGAGCAGAGCTAGGAATTTTTTTTCCAGTGTTGTAATTCTCCTGCCTCTATTCCCTCCTCTGCAACTGCCCGTCTAGAAGAGGTGCATCCAAAGGGGATCAAATCTCACCCTTCTCAGCCTTGTCAAGTGCTAGCAAAACTAGCAGCACTTGGCCAACTGTGCCTTTTTCTTAAGGCTTCAATAATATTAAATTAATACTCTTCAAATATAAACCACTCGTTGCCTTGGAACACCACAAAGACAGATGGAAAATCACCAGACTCCCAGATGGGGTGCTATTGGTGGGCTCTGGTAAGAGCAACAGCATTCCGTGCTCTAGCAGTGTGCTCCCCTTTCCATCCACCTCTGTGCACCACTGAAGCAGGAGCAGATGGACTCTGGGAAGGTCCTTCCAGAAGCAGGAAGGTCTCCAGGTTTAAGCCCCACATTCTCCATGGGCCCAGCTCTGTTTTCAGCCTGCTGGTGTGAGCTGGCTCTCCACCCTCACATCCACAGGTAAAAGCAAATCCTCGCCCCCACACCACCAGATGTAGACTGTTAAATGTGAGGGGTTGCCCTTCAGCAATTCCACTGGGGCCACTAGCTCCAGGATTTGCCCTAGTCTGGCTCAGGTAGAAGGAATGGATATCTTGGACATCTGGGGCAGGGATCTGCTCACAGGTCAGCTAAATCCCACTGGAAGCAGCAAGTCTTCCACAAGACACACCAAGTCCTGTCTGACACAGCCACTGTGGTTTCCCCTCATTTGAGGGAAGGGACAAAGATAAAATCAAAGCAGGAGCTCTACCAGATGAGAAAGCCACAGGACTGGGTGCCAGAGACACGCCATTAGGCTTTCCCCAGTCTCTCCTCTCTGTTGACTATCCAAATTCCTCTTGAGGCTAAGCAAAGGAGGCCAGATGGAAAACTGACTAGTAGTTTCAGTGGAGGATAACCAGCAGCTCTGAGACACAGCTAACCACAGGGCAAAACCACTACTCCCATCAGCATTCTCCAGGAGTGTCTCAGCAAGCCCAGGACCGCCCTGGATGGGATAGACAAGAGTGAAACTTGGATTGCATGCCCGGGTCCCGTGCTCCAGAGGACACAAATGTCTGCTTCCCTGAGCTGCCTGTGAGGCTTCTCCAGCAGCAACACAAAGACAGCCAAAAACTTCTTCAGGGCTTATAAACATGGAGGAACACCTCACTTGATGGTGAGATGATGGCCTGATATTTCCAGTTCTTCACAGTAACAAAAAATATCTCCCTAGTAACCACTCCTTTTCCAAACACTGAGATGATGAGTGTTTTGCTTTGGTGCCATGGATAAATGACATCTCCTCAGGAGAGGAAATCTTCCCAGAAAGTGTAGGGCAGAGACTTAACAGTCTGTGGAGATCACAGCAGTGGTCCCTTGGAGACTGAGCCTGCCAAGGCACTGAAAGACATGCTACACTTTAAAAAATGGCATTAGTTCCAGAGATTTCAATGGGATTTAAACCTACACCTAAGTCTGTTACTGACTTGTACCCTGTGACTGTCAAGGTCTTCCTCTCTGTCTCTTTGTCCAAAGAAGTGACAAATTACAGCTCCTGGACTTCTACAACTACTGATTTGAGGGCTCTGTTGAAAATCCTAACTTTTGGTGACTACCATCCTTCCACCATAGTTTTGGGCTTTCCCAAAAACAGGCCCATGCAATTGGTCCACAACCCTGACTGAGTACGAAGATGCTCTTCCAGCCTTGCACAGATGAACAGGAACCCTCCAGCCCAACATCATAACTCCAGCACACATGAATTGCTCCAATACCCTCATTTCACACATCAGTTATAACTTGCCAACTTTCAGCTGGAGATGACTGAATCCTCTCCATCCATATTGGCTCACTTCTTGCCACAGCTGCAGCAGCCTATGCACACTTCCAACCCTTATTAAACCACACTAGCTATGCATGCTGTACTGTCAGTAATGCAGCCCAGGGAGGGATCTGAAGCAGTCCCTCCATGGTGGCAAGAAAGCCAGGTCATGCCTGCAGTCACTCAGCTGCCAGGACCCCTCGGAGAAACTGCCACGTGGCTTTGGTCTGTCAACTGAGCTGCCTCTTAGCTTGCAACCACAAAGAGCCACAGACAGCGAGCATGTCAACAGCCCTCCAGGTCAGCAAATCACTATCACAGTGAGAAATCATGCAGGCAAAAACACAGAAAAGACAAAATTGTCACACTTCTAGCTAACTAGCCCCATTCAGTCCCATGGATTTAAGGAGCAGGACAGGTGAAAGAGGTTGAAGGTTTTTTTAGGAGTTCAGAGAGGGGTACCAACTCCCATCTGCAGATATGGCCACTCAAAAAGGTGTACCAGCCCATTTGAAACACCTGATTGGAGACCCAACCGTCTTCTCGCTGATATGGGAGCCCTCCTCAGCTCAAGAGCTAACTCCAAAACACCACTGAACTACAAATCTCTTTGGCAGGGTAAATTATCGAAGCATGATTTAGAGGTGAGCTCCAAAGTGAGGGAGCTCAGCCAACCACTGCATCTGGCCACAATATTGAGAGTCAATCCCCCAGTTAATAACCTCAGACTCCACTGAGGTGTGACATTAGAAACAACCTGAATAATATCCCAGCCATGTCACTTTATTCTTTTTTTCCCTTGAAATGACATCTGGCATACAAGGCTTGGGTTTTCCTTCATCCCAGAAAAACCAACAGCAACATTTTCCGAAGGTCTCTGTTCCCTAACCAGGGAGTGGAAGGAATACAGTCAGTTCATGTATGGCTCCTAACATTTTTCCAACCAGCTGGACTCCCATTCCCTTCTCTTCTCCCTTCTCCGATGGAGAAACACAGCTGCCATAATGAGCCTGTAGCTGGGGGGGGGGGCAGAAGGAAATATCGTTCCTGTCACTGCTGCCTAAAAATCAGCATCTGACAGTGGAAAATTGCAATGAATCTACAACCTCCTTTAATTAAAAAGGTAAAACCACCTCTTCTATCTCACATAGAAAAACGCTCCAGAAACACATGTCTGAGACTGGGCATATCTATACAAACAATCTGTAGACCTTTTCCTAAACCTAAATCTAGCAGAGCTTCCCCCATGTCCATGCTTTTGCATGTACCTCTGTGATCCCTTTGGAAAAGCAATTTCAGGACTGCTCTGGTGAAGCAAACACTGATTTCAGTTGTGTGGTACGAGGGATGCAGCTCTTGTGCTCCCAGAAACTGTTGTGTACTAGCAGGCAACAAAGATGGTAACACTGGAAAATATTCGTGCAGCCTTTCCCATTTTTAGGTTGCCAGGAACTGAAATTCTCTTCCAATTTCATGTTCTTGTGATTTTTCCAGCTGCCAAGAAACCATCTTTCCCCCAAAAGGAACTCTAGAAATGGGCTAGGATCTTTCACAGCTCCAGCAACCTGACCAAACTCCTCACCACAAAAACAGGTAGGGATCAGACCAACCCAAACAGCATCTAGACTTTACCTCCTACCCTCCAGCGAGCACAGGGCCAAGGGCCATTGATGCCAGTGAGATAGATGTGAGGATGGAGAGTGTGAGAGGCCAAATCTGCAATATAACTGTGAAATATTACAGTTGTTTCCCAAACATGAGAACATGGCCTTAAAAAGAACCATAGGTTTTCCAGAGGAAAACTGAATTGAAGCTACATAAAGTCCTTTTTGGAAGCTCCCCTCCAAGAACCAACAAAATCACATCACTGGCTCAAGGACGAGGGGATGGCATCTGGAAGTGAGGGGGGCAGAAGTGGCTTTTCCAACAAGGTAAGGAAAAACCCTTTGAGAAAAACCTTGTGCTTCGGTCTTAAAGACTTGTGAAACAAGGAGGTGAAATGCACAGAGAATTCAAAAGCTTGAAAATACCAGCACTGGCACACACAGTTGGAACAGGTAAACCTGACAGTGCCAGGCACAAGACAGAAGAAGAAAATGTTTTGGAGGCAAGACTTTTTTCCAGGAAAACAGAGCAACAAGACTACAAAATAGTCCATTTTCATAACAAGTTTATTTTGAGCCTTATGCTGTAGGCAGTGCTCGCCTACTGACTGCCAAGCCGGCTACTGCATTCCTCTTCACTCCGCAATACTTATTTGATTGGCAAGATACTATTTCAGAGCTATAAAACCTTCCTGGAACATGCTTCCAATAAACTGAATTCCTTTTCTTACTAATAATTTTATTTGCCTAATTATTAGCAGCACTTGGAATAAAACAGACACCACAGGCAGAATCCAACAGGGTTTGGTCCCTGCAGCTGTTTATGCACCACGCTATGAAGGGCCAGGACTGAGTTCTCCAGCTCAGTGCCTCGTGCTGGGTAGCAGAACAAGCAGAAGTCTACTGGGAGCATGCTGGGGAGGTGCCTACTGTAGGGCATGAGGTATTCCCAAGGTTAATAACATCTGTCTTCATTTCTATGTCCTACCTTGGCCTAGAAAAGATGCTCTCTTTGGGTGCTTGCATTCAAGGAGTAGTAAGTCCTGTCTATCCACTTCAGCACGGGCAAGTTCATTCTTACAGGGTGCAAAGTGACCCTGCAAAGAAGCTGCTCTTTGGCAGGAATGAGGCAGAGCAGTAGCTGTAATTTCCCTATACAAAGCAAACACAAAGTATATTCCTTCATTCTCTTGCAGCAACTGAAGGTATCATCTGGGAGACTGACTTGCTCTCCAGCCCATAGAGAAGCAGCATTGTAAGCACAGGTCTAGTTAAACCCAGATAAAATCAACTCTAGGGGCACTGTGGAGCAGAGATTTAAAATTCAGGAGTTGAAAGACAGTTTTTCACAGAAATGAAGAGTGAACAGCTCTGTGAAGCAAGGATCAAGGGCACATTTATACTTAAATTAACAACCTTTCAGATAACACTGAAATAAAGCAAATATGGACCAATATTAAGAGGGCACATTGCTGAAACGCAGCAGCAGTGCAGTGCAACCCACTCAACCAAAGCTGCCCCTGCAAGCAGCAGAATAAACTCACTCTTCATGACACACTCAAATCCTATGGGGTATATTAAAAGGCCATTGATTCTTCTGGCACGGGGGCACAGCAGCTCAGTTATGCACAGGGATTTTCCCTAAAAACACTTGTTGCACTGCATGTGCAGGCACACAGAGACACACGGCCTCCCAGCCCAGCGGGGACGAGATATCCCAGTATCAAATGCTTCAGAAAGTTCAAACACTAGTCACAGGCTTCAGCATCACAGGGGAATGAGGGCCTCCCAAACCTCAACCCACTTCCATCTCCTCTCCTATGGAGCCTGAGGAAGTATTTCCATTGAAGTGCTGTGTTTCCATACGCTCAGATTTGAGGCTCAGGACTAAGGCAATCCTGGGAACAAACCTGCTTTGCACAATCTGCAAAGGGCAACAGAGCTGTCCACAGAACAGGGAACACGAGCTTTAAAATAATCAGGGGTGGGCAGTGGGGAAGGACAATATCCTGCAGCATAAAACCACTTTTAAGCACATTCATTTTGCAGTTGCTAGAATATAAAGCCAAGCCCTGGAGCTCTGCCAGCCAGTCAGTATTTTTATGACTGTATCAAAGCACATGATAAAAACAAAAAGCTTACGGGTCAAACTCAGTGCCGGGATTAGTAACCAGCTGAAGTGAATACCACGATACCAGGTCTGAACAAGAGCCTCTGATCACAGGCACTTAAAACACGTCTGTTTTTTTTACACAGACAGCAGTCATGCCTGAAACCCGTGTGCCAAATTCCTCTCCTTCAGCCTGCTCAGGTGGGGAGGGCTTTGTGCAAAATCTCTAAACCGTCTCCACCAACAAGTACCAACAGAGCCTGCAGCTGTCTCCAGTCACGTACATCACCCAGCAGGGCACAGCACACTGTCCAAGCCCGTCACTCACCACTATTTTGGTCCTCTAATGCAGATGCTGCCCCTGCCAGGACTGCCCCCCCCCAGGCAATGGAGTATATCGAAATATCCCTGCATTAGGCACTACCCAGGGTATGACATGACCACGGGCTTAAGCCTGCGAGCACCAGGAGAAGAGTAGGGGTCCCTTCTGAGTAGACCTCAAGTTCTTAACAAGAGGACTTAAGATAGATATTTTTAATTTATTCAGAATAAGGAATTGGCCAATTTGTGCTGAGGGATTTAACAGAAGAAGCTGCAGCAGAGATTAAGAGAGACCAAGGGATCCTTTCATGCTTCATCAGACGCTGTACCTTGAGAAAGGGCATTCATCGAAGAGCAGGAGACCCCAACCCATGGGAACTGTCTCCATGACTGCCAGCAGCTGAGACTGAGTGAGCCACCTGAGAGCCCTGCTTAGACTGTGGCTGGCTTCTCAAAAGCCAGCACAGTCACTGCAGAGTTACAAGACAGTGATACAGCTGGGATGCTACTTGCTGCTGCAGCTCAGAGAACAAAGGGTTTGCAGTAGCTCTGAGCTGAAATGCCTGGAATTCGAAACCATCAGAGACACCTTCTCACCCTGTGGGTATCAGCACTCTGTGCCTCCCTCACCTCTGCCCTGATATGGCAGGAGGCAGCAATGACAGGCATGGGAGCCTGCAGAGGGACGGGAGCACTGGGGTGGTGGCATGTCCCCGGCTCCCTGGCAGGAGCTGAACAAATCCAGCAGGACATGGTGCCACCTCCCCACATTGCAGTACCCTTCCGCGTGGCCACAGAGCCAGGGCATCCAACGGATATCTTACTTCCTGCTAAATTTCTCTTTTATGCAAGAGACAGGAGGCTTCCCTACCAAATCATCTCCAAGAGTGAATTTTAATGGAATAGATCCAACAGAAGCTTAAAGCTCAGGTTGTTTGCTTTAAGCACTCAAAGGCTTCATTATTTTGGCCATTGGTTAAGCTCCCTTTTATGTTACACAGAGAGATAATTTCTTCTTTTCTAGGGCAAGGTTGATCAAAACTGTGAGCAATTTCCTTTCATAAAAAATTTTTAACTAAATAAAATTACTTGTGGCATTCAGCATTTTTTAACAGTGCTTTTAGTTTCTGCACAAGACACAGCATTTTATTCCAGAAGATGCAGATTCAAATAAAAGTCTCTTTTCACCTGTCAGCAGGAAAAACATCATTTTTTATTGAGCATTAACTGCAATGACAATTCAACTTTGTGTTATTTCACTGAAACAGAAGTTTATAATGCACATTTTTAGCCATGGTTTCTTCAGTTGCAGACAGAAGCTCTCTCACAACACGAGTTAAGTACAATTTGTGGGCTACAGAACGCACAATGAAGGTTTTTGATAAGCACATCTCGCTGTGACCAATTTGCACATAATGACAAAATTACAGCTGGAGAAAAGCACTGAGGGAGGGAATGACTGAATAGAAAGAGAAAAGCCTGCTCTCCCTTGTGCAAGCTGTTTACCACCCATCACTTCTGTCCCTAAGCTCTGACCTTACTTCACACAAGCTGACAAAAAGCTCTCATGGTGCAAAGTGCTGAGCACGCTCTTGTCCCACGCACCTCTCTCCATCATCAAAGCTGGGGGGATTTGGCGCTGCGACTCAGCCCCAAAAACACAGCGAGATGGCACCAAACATCACTTCTAGACTCTGCCCAGGGCGAGCCATAATTCTGATTAAAGAAGCAGAATTTCAAACTCCCCCAAGCAGTCTCAGCTCCCACTCAAATTTTTCTTTTAATCTATCTGCCCCTTTCATCAGATTTTTAAAGAGATAACGGTGTTGTCGTCTCTCTTTCCTGACACTGTTTGACCTGTGGGGCTCAGCCAGGGCTAGACTCGAAGCACATCATACAATATTATGCCACTTCTGATGCAAAGTATCTCTGTAAGAGATCATGGGGTTATGTCATGCCTTTGCACAAAAGCAGAAAGCAATTTTGGGGAAGAAAATGCAAAGAGGAACTTTTTCTTCAGGAATAAATCAACAATGCGTCACAAACAGCATGGGCAATAGTTTCCTTGTTTACACCTACAGGTCTGATCACACTGCAAAGAAGGTGTAGCCTTACCCTAGAATACACTTTAAATATACTTCATATCTAGTAAATCCCAAGGCTGCTGTATAACATGTGGCTCCAGAAACCTGGTGTCACTGCTGTTACATCCCCAGTGCAGGACAGCCGAGCAGGGATCAAACCTAAATTTGCAAGCACTGTCTCTCCTTGTGACTGCACACATCTCTTGTATGACCCTTTGAAGGCACTTTCCGTTTGCTAAGCTGAAATAATTTGGCAGAGATAGAAAAATACCACCATATGCCCCAAACACAAGGATAAGACAATAACTTGCATCAAGCTAAAAAACACCAGTGGCCACCATGGTCTTCCTTAAAGTAATTTTGCTATTCTGATTTAAAAAAGATGGGGGGGGGGAAGGTGGAAAAAAAAAAATCAGGTGACAAATGATTTCCCAATAGTCACACAGCAGTGTGCAGAGAAGAAGCGGAGCCTCCTGTCACTCAAGTCACTGTGAGACAAGAGAGATGAGCCCTTCCACGCAACCTCATCCTCAGGTTGTTCTTCTTGCTGCCTGGAGATGACGTGGCTCCTTCTTAAGGGGGGACATTAAGAAACCAAAGAGATTGGTTTTGAGCCAGTTTCACATGCCCATAGCAGAACAAACTGGAGAAAGAAAAAGCCAATGTATTTTGGGTTGCCTGCCCAACTGCAGGCTTTGACCACAGATTTCTTCTGTGGACCAGTTTGTGAATCCCAGAGACAGGACTATAATACCTTAAAAGACACAGTATGGGGAAAAGGCAGTCCTGACACTCAGAGCCAGGCAGGCAGATCCAAGCTGGCCTCTAAGGGCCAGGGCAGATACTGCAGTGCAAACCCCAACATCCAGGTAAGAAATTAAGTAAATACCCCAGCTACACAAACACAGCTACAGCCAGTTCTGACACTTTCTTTGCTAAGGGGGGGGGGGGGGGAAAGTGAAAGCAGATTGTTTTTCTCGTATTTCCTGTGATGATTTTTAATGTTCAGCATTCATGAAGTAAGATATGAGAGTCCAAAGAGCTACTTCAGGACACCCCAGAGATGTGCCAAGGCAGAGACCTCCAAACTTGAGGGATGCACTTAACTACTGCCCATGGAGCGCTTGCACCTACTTTCCTATCTGGCCTCTTGGACCACAGCTACAGACCCTTTAAATTGTTCTGATGACTAAGGAGCCAAGTCATAGCACAGTACTGAAGCTGACTCTTGCTTTTTGCTACGTCTTATTCTGACTATAAAATTAAACAGCTCATTTTAAAAGTGGTAAAATGACTCCCACTTCAGAACACAGCTCTCAGGGGGGAAAAGGTTTGCAATTTCAGTAGGGCAATGCATGAGATGATCTGTTAATTACCAAAGGGAAGGCAGCTGGTTTAGTTCCTGCTATCTTAATCATTTTCCTCTCTTTGATGTCTTGATCACATCTTTTGAACAACACGTTTGAAGCGTAACACTGGAGAGAGCACTTATTTTCATAATGAAAGGGAAATATTTTGCTCCATGCATAATATTTAGTTATCCTGATATGCTGCATTGATAGGGCTTTATATATTGTGTTTTCAAGTCAATGCTGAGTTTAAAAGGCCTGCAGGGTAGTGCAAGGCTTCTATCTAAACGGTAAATATGTAATCCGTGTACGTGTCCAGCATCCTTTCAAATGATATCAAATGGTTTCTAATAGGAAAGATACAAGCACCCAAAACTTTCTTGTCCTCAAGGCATAAAAACGAAGCTTACTTCTTTCTCATTTTAGTTCTAGAAATTAAAATTTCTAGGCCATATGAAAATGACATTAATTCCTTGCACAGTGTGATAGTATATTCACTGTTGTACAGCATACACAATCAAAAACTCTCTTCACTTCCCACGACACCAGGGACAGCCAAAAATCTGGAGCAAGCACATACTTTTCTGAAAGCTGCCAAAAACAGGGTGGAGTTTTGCAAGAGTCATAGTGATCTACAGATAATATATTTGTACGCTCCTTCACACAGCACTACAGCAAGCAGAAAAGCTGGAGGATGACCCAGCTACACATACATGGCACCAAATTCCTTGAGAGGCAGCTGGCCATGAGCATGGGGACAGCAGTTCTCTACAGCTGCCTGCAGTTAGAAGGTCTTTTCTTAATACATGGGCCCCATTCAAGATGGACTGTGATTCAATTTATTCTAGCTGTGTAAATTGGAAGCTGAACTCAATAGGGATATCCCCATTGGGCTGCATACTGAGTAACGGGTAGTGAATCATGGAAGAGAACTTGCTAAAAGGATGTTCAGAGATAAGTAAATGTCCACAAAATGTTCATGACCTGGGCAGAAAGTTCAGGGTTATGGCAAAACTCAGCCTTTGCCCTAATTTCCCACGTACAATCTGAGGTTTGATATTACAGGTTACATTGAATCTATCTAAACAAAACCTAGCTGTGGAGGAGGGACTTCAGGATGCAGACTTCATTTTAACCACAACACCCATTTCCTCACTCTTTTCACTTGAAACCAGATGTTATTATATTTGCGTGTGTGACATTTACACTTAACAATGCAGACTCTGGTCAGATTTGCTGAAGCAGTGAACAAAACTATGATTAAACTACTTCCTATATGCAAAGGCACTTTGAACATCGTGTGTGTCACGGAGACTGGCGAGTCAGAGGCACAACCGCTGCCCCACTGAGGTCAGACATGCTTTGAGCTGCAGCTGGGTGGATGTAGGAGGCAGCTTGGCCACCGCTCACATCGCCCAGTGCTGCCCCTTCCCTCCAGCGGTTACCACCACCACACATCTGCCAGAAGGACCAGGTGTACCACCCCTTGAAAATACAGATGAGGAAATACCTACTAGGAAATGAGCTCTAGTTAATTCCTGCTGTTTTGGGAGAAGGGAGGGTGACAGGGATCGGATCTGCGGGAGGATATGACCTGTGGTCAGGAGTAGCTGGAAGAGATGACACTTTACCCCAGCACCGGATAGCATCCCTGACCACAGTCCCTGGCTTCCACCAACTGACAGAAGAGCTTCTCTTCCAAAAAAGGAAATAATTTTGGACTTTTTGAGCTCCCTGAATTGGCTAACCACAGTCTCAGAGAAGTACCAAGACAGAGTACAAGGAAGAGAATTGAGGCTGCTTATGGCATCAGCTGCCCATGGCTCAGCAGCCCTGTCACCCTACACAGCAGGAGCCTGACTGGCTCTGAGGACCCAGACCCATCTGGTCCTTTGGTGGGAGCTGCATGGGGTATTAGGAAAGGGATGTATGTATGCCATGGTCCCAGATAGGGAGCAACAACCTGAAGTCACTCATACCACCAACATATGGGAAAGAACAGGGACATACACCTTCACAAACAACTCCACTCAAGAAATGCAAGCTTAATTGAGATTGAACTAGAACAACAAAATTAAGGTGTTCAAGTATATCAGCAGCACTGTGGGTGGAGTCAGGACACATGGGGCAACACGCCCCAGATTAGAGAATGTCTGAAACAAGTCAGGGAGGAGTGGAACAAAGGAAACAACTGCAGCAGAGGCTCTTCACAGCCATTGCTTTGGTGGTACAATGCAAGTGGCCCTTGCTGGGTGTGTCAGTGCCCTGCAGAGGGGCAGGGCTGTCATGACTTTGTGGCTTAGACTAAGATCCTCTCCTGAACTTCTTTACTACCCACCTAAGCTCTATTAGCAACCAGTAAGCTCTGGACACGCTAAGAGATAACTAAGACTGCAGCTGTCTATAGTCCCCCAGCAGGAATTTGGATCCATTTCTACCCGCGTTCATTTTGATTCCTTGCCTTTGTATTTGCCTCACTGCAGAGCAGTTTACAAAGTTTTCACCTTCAAAGAAAGCCTTTCTATGCCACGTCAGGGTGCTGCAGAGACAGACCCGGACTGAGGACAGCCCAAAAGCCAGACCAGATCCCTGCCCAAGAGTGACAGAGACCTTCCATACTCTACTTGGCCTTTCTCCAGTGAGGTCCAAAGAGTGGAGAAAGGCTGGGACCAGCATTAACACATGCCAGCCAAGCCAGTGGGAGGCAGGGGAAGGTATTGCCTGGGTGTGAGCCACACTCATCCTGCCCTTAGAGGAATGGTGGAAAGACAAGGCCACTACCCACCACAGTCTTCCTTTTGGGGAGCAGAAGAGACACACATAGCCCTCAGCCACAGCTTCATTCTCTAATTTAGCACTGCATGGAGCAGACCTCTATTCTGGCAGTCTCCAAAATTAAAAATAGACTGAATTTTGCTGCTGGGACAGCTCTCTACATCCACAGAGCCACTAAAGGGGCTACTCAACCTCGGTGCTATCCCCTGACAGCTGAGCTGCCGAGGAACGGGATGTGCTGAAGGAACCATCCCAGCTGCAGGGCCAGCTGAGAGCCCACGAGAAATCGAGCCAATGCCTTCTGCAAAAACGAGGGGAACAGTTGCTGCAGTGACTTCAGTTTCTTGCCCCTACAAGTACAACCTCTCTCCCAGCACAGGACAGCCCAAGTAATTTCTGTCATCAGGAGTTTGTGCCACCTGGGGAATGCTGAGCATGCAGATGAATTCTGATTTAAAAATTCATATTTATTAGGAAATTACATGTCTGGTGAGTTAACAATATATTTCACTAGAGGAGCTTTAGGGGAACCTTTGGAATATTACTGCGTCTCTAAATAAGACTGGAAGAGAAAGACACTTGGTGTGTTGGAAATTTGGCCTATTTTCAGCCACAATAATGATAGTGGGTTTTATATCCTGTTCCTCCTCCTGCCAGCATGAAGAAATGCTCTTACAGCCTAAGAGGACAGCAACTAACACACGATGATAATAAAACCACAGATTGTAGAAATACAAACAGACTCCAAATAAATCAAATTAGAAGCTGTAATTTGAGAGGGAGGCATCTGAAGTTGTGATAACAGACTTTCTTGCTGGCAAATCCAGAGTACTCCATGGCCAGAATCATCATTAGCATGTTCCTTCAAAAAGATCAATTAAACCAGGAGAGAAATTCAAATATTTCCCCCCTTCAAAAGAAACAGTGAAGCAGTGGGAGTTGCAAAAGAGACCTTTGATTCACCCCTAATTCATCAGATGAATCATTTCATGTTGAACAAACATCAAACTACACTGAAAAGATGCAACCAAAAGCTCTCAATCCCTGAAGCCACTTCAGTGGACTTACTAAACCATGCAACATTGATCACACACATTACCAAAGTGCTATGAATTACCTTATTACATGCATTAGTTAATTCATGGCATCTTTGCATAAACCTTGACCTGCAGTGCAAGGCCATTTGACTCAGTTTAGCTGCAAAGAAAGCAAGTTTGCTCTACCATGTATTTGAGGAGACTGAGTTCGCAGGCAGGGTGAGCACCCCATTACTCGTGCACTGTTACTTATTAAGTTGCAGTAAATGGCCCATGTGATTTAAAGAGATCAAAGGGAGACCAAATCCTGTCCCTGCAATTTTGGCAACAGCATCTCTTTGTAAGATCAGTGTTGAGCATGCGGAGTCAAAATCACTACTACAGTTCACTGCTCAAGCATGAGGAACCTCAATCCCACTACCCAGCAAACCTTCACGGACACAAGTAGGAATCCAGATGCAGAAGAGTTACCTGGTGAGAGTCAATTGGTTTTTTATCTCAGTTGCACACTCCCAGTGCAAGAGAACTAAACCATTATTGAAAAATCACCTCAGAGAAAAGACTGCAGAAGACAGAGTTTTTCAATCTTTTTTTTTTTTTTTTTCCATTTTAATCCCCTTTGTATAATCTTTAAGTATTAGGGTAACAAAAAGTCTAGTAAATATTTTACAGCCAGAGTTGCACTGGTCAATGTTAGTGTCTCTTTATCTAACATGAGTGACAGCAGTTGGCAATCCCCCTAACCCAGTTCCTCTTGCTAATCCCGATCTGACAACCAGGCAACAACCTCAGGAAACAGGCTAGGTACCTTGGGCACGTTATCATTAATGCTGTCCCACCTTACTGCTTTACACTTTGCTTCCCTGCCTTCACAGACACATCTCTGGGGAGGCTGGGGAGGGAGCCAGGCGTCTGCTGTTGGACCCAGGTGCTTGTGATCACACCTGATACAAGGTGGATCATTCTGCACTCAAAGGTCCCAACCACAGGACTTCTCAGAAAATACCTTTTCTTGTCTCCTGACTGGGTCAGTCCGGAGTGCTGACTCTGATCCCTCAGGCCTACAGCTAAAAAGATGTGCTCCTTAATGTGTTCAGCAATAACCTAAGAGACTACTAAGGACAATCCTTGTCCTTGCCCCAGAACATATTCAGGCAATTAGAGCAGCGGTGGAAAACCAGAGTCACACCTGATACTGGCCAAGACTTGCCAAAGTGATGTTGGCACAAGCTGCTCAAAAACTCCCCAAAATAGTGCAGTTTCCAACACACAGGTTCTCACCACCTTCCAGTAAAAAGCCTCAGGGAGGCCTAACAAAACCCCAAATCCACTCTTGCAGCCACTCTTTTCTAACTTCACCACTGATCTGCTCAGCAGCAACAGGAAAGTTGTGTCAGGTCTCCCATCTCTCAGGAATAAAAAAACCACTAAGACAGATCCGTGTCGTTCCCTTGCAGGGCTCCACAGGTTCACCGGTGGGGTATGGGGGTTTCATGAGTCTCAGAGAAGCAGTTAGCTGGAGGCACAAAGCATCACTGCACTCTCGCTAGCAGCCAGCCTGGTTCCTCCACACCACCAGTTTTTAGCCTCTCTACACATGAACCTTTGACACAGAAACTTTACAAAGGACCTGCCACCAATAAACCACTGCTATCCCTGCTCAAATGTCCTGCTCCAGTTAGAAAGATGGCCTGCAACCTTCTGGTTTTACCATGAGCAATTTGCATTAAAGACTTGTAAGGGCTACCTTCATGATCACCCACACTGACACTGCCACAGTAAGTATGGGCTTCAAAGTGCTTCTGTAGTTTCACTGATGCTTGTGGAGAGCAGCAAAGATACCAAGTATCATCTTAATAAGTGGTCTCTGCACATTTTTCATCCACTAAATAGTGCATTTAAGTCTGAGAAAGGCAAACCTACTGCCTGTGTTACTTCCACCAGCACTTCTGAAATGGGTCACAAATCTCAGTGTGAAAACTCCCTTAAAACATAAAGGACTGTGTTCCCCTCTTGGGTCTCCCAAACAAATCAGCCTCTAAGATAGAATTAAACATCTAAAGGGCAGATGAGTCTCAGGATGCTTTGATGAAATATGCTGCAGCCATCCCAAAGCATTCTTATGCTCAATATGTTCACTGTTATGTATCTTGTAGGACTGATTTATTAAAAAAGCAGGGACTGGGCATGCCAGAGAGGACACTGAACAATCTTCATGTCAGGTCCTGGGAACATTGCCCCACAAAGGAGGATGGAGAGACACCAGCCAGGAGGACAGCTGGCCAAACAGTCAGGATCAAGAACAGCTTTGGTCAAGGAACTCAGTACTTTGGAGCAGTCAGCACCCAGCTTTGTAAAGGGGACAACTGCAAGCAATGTTAATTTTAATGGCAGCAGACTTATAACCTCACAGCTTGGACTCATGGGGATTGAAATCCCAGGGATCGCTATGGCCTCTTCCTTACCCCAAAGACAAATGCCAAAAATATTAAAAAATAGCAGATATGGAAGATGAAAAGAGAATGTGTTTGTCTGAAACATCCCAGCATCAGTTTCAGATCATCAGCATCGCAAACCAGCCTACAAAGAAGCTTGCTGATAATCATCCCAGCTATCTCCACTGATACACGTATGATGTGGCACATCACTTCTGTGCCTGCCAACACTACAAGCTCCAAATGTGACCCTGGCTCTCTTCCCCAAGCACTGAGGAACTCTTGTTATGTTTGGCTCCCCCCTTGTCCTCCCTTCACAAAAACAGCACGCTTCCACAACGTCAATCTGGAATTATTTAGTGGTGTTGAAGCTGAGACAGAAACCACAGGCCACCTCTCCTCTCACCCAAGCAGGAGGTGTAGAGGTTGTCCAAATGAGAGGGCTTCACCCAAGTGCTCTAGCAACCCTGCCAAGCATGTCATCAGGCAAGCTGGTGCCCTCTAAAATTATGCCCTTCATCTCGCCTGCTCCATTCCCAAGACCTGCTGAAAACTGGTTTATCTGTGCTATCAGAACATTACACAGACACCATCTGCTTAAAATTACTTTAATTAAAGCTAACATGGGAACATAACTAGCCACATTTTCTCTTCTCTGCTTTTCTAAGTAGACTGTCACTTGCCAGGCTTTGGGAGTAGCTCTCAAACTCCCTGAAGGGAAGCACATGTGACTGTGAAAGGGCCACAGGTTACAGGCATCCTCCTTCATGCTGACACAGCGCAGGGACAGGACAGACCCAGAAACTGTCTACTCCAAATCACACCTGACTGCATCCAGAAAATCACCCCACTGAGGTCAAACTTTCTCCTGGCAGCTGAATCTGGCCTCTACCAACATGAGCAAGGCTGTACCCAGCAGTACAAATTAACCCACCACATGCTTGATGTTGCCCAGAGCAAAGCGTTGTCAGT
Organism: Acropternis orthonyx; assembly: GCA_035583155.1. Lineage (NCBI taxonomy): Eukaryota > Metazoa > Chordata > Aves > Passeriformes > Rhinocryptidae > Acropternis > Acropternis orthonyx. Next base: position 24,199,895 of record JAWWEU010000160.1, read on the forward strand.
GCCTGGGCTAAACAGCTCACTCGTATTCAGTGTGCAGTGACCGTGAGAAGTGTGGGGCAAGGAAATCTGTTTGCTCTGTACTTTTGCGGCTGGCACTTTTCTACAAGAGGAGGCTGGAGGAGCTCAGCAGAATGAAGGCTCAGAAGGGACACAATCATTCTCTATAAAATAGTGAAGAAGGAGAGGAGGTCAAATGAAACTGAGGGTGAAGAAACCTTATGCAAAAGGACAAAACTGGTGTGAGAACAGGATGCTTGTGGATAACAAAAGCTCTGGAAGTCATCAACCATCAAAAGAAGTTTGAAGCTCGCAATCAAGCCAACACAACCACTCTGAAGGTTCATATGCGGGAATGCAATCTGCTTAGACAAACCTAGGTCTGTCCCAGGTCTGTGTTCTACAGTTCCATGACCCACTCAGCACTTTCAGCCATAAAAGGAACATTTGTTTTCTATCAGTCCAAATTATCCACTACTCTCCTGACAGCTCTGAGAAGGCACTTCTGCCAGTAGACACACTCTGCTGCAAACACAATGCTCTCCCTGTCTGATCTGTCTACCTTGCAAAGAGGTGCTGGTATACAGTGTGTTGGAGATCCTTGGATGAAAGGTATTAGATAAGTACAAAGTCTGAACATATATTAATAGTAATACCAGACATGATATCTCTGACAAAATAAACTGCCACTTGACCCAAGACTGGGAAACAGGAAGGGATCTGCCAAGGCCCAGATGTGCAACACTAGCCCATAAACCTGTGATGGGATCCAAAAAAAGTGTATGGAGCAGAGGAGGGGCTGGAAGTGATGATGGGAGGTTCACTTCCTCATGGCATGCACTGTGCTTCTTAACTTCACCTGGTGAAGAATGATGAGCAACATTCAGCAAGGCCCAGCAGGCTGACCTCGTGCCATACAGCTACGGGACATCTGGGAAAGCATCAGAAGGCACAGGCTGGGCCAGAATGAAGTTGTATCTAAGGTCAGCACTCTGGTTTTGATGAAGGTAGGTGGAAAAGGCTTAATAGCAACACAGTGTGCTTAGTCTTAAGCAATTGGCAGGTAACAAACTTTATGACCCAACTGCACACCTCGACTGCTGTGTTCAACACTGGTCTTATCCCCAAAAATTTGTTGGTTCTTTGTTTGAACCACTTGTACTTGAAGTTTTCATAACACTTTTCCAAAAAGACGTTGCACAGCTTAATAACATAAATAAAATTTAATTTTATTCCACCTCATTCCAAGAATGCTGTAATTCCTACACTATTGCCAGAAGAATTAAACATCTGCATTCAAATGAGCATCTCTCTCTCCTCTTTTCTCTGCTTCTAGAGTACTTCAACTGATGTGGGAGATGATTTCAGACAGGTCTTGATATGAGAAGGAATTGACTGTTCCCAGTCAAGTAGAGGTAGGGATAGGCTTCTTTGCTTTAAGCAGATTAGCCCAGAACCTCTGGGGGTAGCTTTATAAATTTTTTTTTTCATATCCTTCACAAAGACAGCTGGAAATAAGTCTAGAAGCAAAACATGGAACAAGAGTTAACAAGAATGTTATAATAAGAATGTTATAAATGGCTTTATTTCATCTGTGGTGAGTGCTGTTTCTGAAAGCTATGAAAGTTAATTTATATTAGCAATTTGACAACCAGTCTTTTTAATAGGAACTCATCTATTGTGTTTTGAAACAAACAGGATCTAGGATGGGCAGGACCTTGGCCCTGGCTCTGACTTGGCTATTATTTTATCAATTAGAAGCAAGGCTGGGCTGAAAAAACCTTCACCTTGTTTAGCATGCAGAGTCCAAGAGTTTGTCTTGGCTAATGTAACCAGAAGGTGAAGTTTACAAACCAAAGCATCTTTGCTAAACAGGTGCAAGAGCCCCATCTAATACACTGGACGTACAAATACATTGGAAAGCGTTACTCGCAACTGTTGGACCCTACACATTTCCCATAAAGCATCATAGACTTTTGATGGACATGGAGACCAGAACATGGGCAACAGTGGGAAAAAAGAGCCTGGGAACTCGGATAAATCCACCAAGTGAATGGACATTTGCTGACGGCAGCACTGCAAAGTTGGCCCTGGTGCTTGGCTCCTGGTAAAACAATGACATAATGCTGTGTTTACTAGCAGGGAAATCTGAGGGTTGGAAATGGATCTGTAAAAAAACCACTAACACGTTTTTTTGACAAGCCAACAGATTAACATCTATTGTCACTGGGGCAAGGCCAAACTTGACTGGAAATGCTCCAGGAGTTTGATGTCACAGAGAGGCTCCCAAGGACATCAGCTAAAGAGCATTCCCATGTCATCCCAGCATTTACTGCTGTGTTACTGCCTTAGATCAAGCCATCAGTCACCTCCACCTTCTGTTTAACCTTTTCTGTCACAATGTGCAGTAGACAACATGTTGGCCTTTTGGCAATAGGAGTTTCACCCAGATGTGCTACAGCTCATGTTACCCAGACACAGAAGACTGATAAAGGACCAGGCAGGACAGGATGCTGTCAGATAAAGCACACATTCCATCAGGTTTAGACTGTCAGCCCTTTGCTAGTACTAACTAAAGTCTCTCTCTCTCTCTCTCTCTCTCTCTCTACAGATACAGTAGGCATCATTTCTTCATTTGACTCCTTAGGTTGTTTTCAAGTCACCTGTGAATCAAATCACGTGGGCAAGTTGCACCCTTGCCCCGGTCTGAGTCAAAATCTTGATCATAACCCACCCAACACCTCTCAGCAAGGAAACTACCAAGAAGTTTTAGCTCCACACAGACATGATTGCAACACAAGAACACATGGAATCCCACAAATGCCAGTGTCTGGTAGAGAACAATTTCACTTCTCTCATCAGATGAGTCAGAGCCCTGATGGCTCAGTATCATTGTGGGGTAACTTGGTGGGCAGAGCCCCACAAAGCCCTTGGCACACAGGCAAAGTGTTGGGTCACCTCTCCTCAGTAAGGGCTACAGTAAGCACATCAGTGCTATACTCTCAGTCCTTCCAGACTCTCAAAACCCAGTGGAAGGCCCTGGTGATTGCCCACAAGACACTCTCCAGTCCAGCCCTACTGTACCTGGCAGATCACCTAGAACTCCAGAACTGGGACAATGGCAAATAACCCGATGCTGCGGGTAAGGATTAGAGCTTGTCAGAAGAAGGGGAGGAAAAAATGAAATAAAAGACTATTCGTAGGGTCTGGCCAGGACTGTGGCATCAACTCCAACGGGACCTAAAAGATCGTTTCCAAAACTCTGTTTTCTGCCCCGTTTCTTTGACCATACCCTCTTCTTGCTCAAATGTAGAGCAATACAGAAGTCAAAGCAGAAGCAAAGCACACAAACAAAGCCTCACATCAAAACTCCAGTTCCCAGCAAACACCTGCCCACTCTTCCAACACAAGGAAAAGTATTCTGTAAAACAGCAATCTCAATGGTCATTCTGGCCAAACCCAGGGCACACAGATGCACGCTGTTACTCACAGCTGAAAGGGTGGTAGAAAACCCAGCACCACCACAGCCAAGCAATTTGGCCAACATCTTCAGCAGTGAGGCCAAGGGTCTGAGCAGCAGTGCCTTGCTGTGAGTCCTCAGACCATGCTCACTCAGGCCAGAGCCTCAGTTCTTTCAAAAAAGAGACTCCCTCCAAGACAGCAGAGCCTCTGGCACACCTGTACACAGTCACTCTCCAGTGCCACTGGCACATTGCCATTGCTAAACAGAAAGCCACTGGTCCTTGTGGCAACAGAACAGAGCAAGGTTTAAGGACAGACTGGTGGACTCTCCTGCACAAATCATGACTACTGCAATCTCCAAGGGTTGTTACCCATGAAAAATTCACTTAAAATATTTTTAGTTTAAATGGAACTGTTTATATTTATTGTTAACAAATTGGGGATGTGTGTATTAAAGGATGAAATGCAAGCTACAGCTGTCCAGCTCAGAAACAGGTGGAAAGCTGCTCCCCCCAAAACAGTCCAAAGTTTTGACACAGACTGCTACAATCACAGACTGCAGCAAGAGATTAAACAGAAAAATCTCTTCTTGAGCAATAACAGCCAAAAGACTCTTCCGTAAGCCTCAATGAGCCTATTCCAGAGGCTGGCTACTGCACTAGATTCCTTTTGAGTAAAACATCCTGGGTTGTCTTTATAAAACACTTCTTGATGAAAGGTTAGAGGAAAATTTATCTGAATTTCCTGGGAAGAAAAAAAGAACTTGTTAAGGGATGTTCATGGCTTGTAAAATGTAGGAAATACACTATTGCAACCCTTTGGTACAAGGAAAACCAGCATGGATTTTCCTCTAGCACCAGCCACTTTTTATTCTTCTCTAATAGCTCAAGTATCATGTTATTAACATAAAATAAGCAGCCCTTTTGTTAATAAAATGGATATTACTACCAGGGCTGCTTCAGAGATTCTAGACAGTTTCACCTGATATAGATATATTTATAAAACACACACATAAACCTTCCTTCCTACTCCTGACTTTCCTCTGTCCCACCCCAGAAGCCTGCCCCAGAGCCTGTTTTAATCCTACTTAGGAAAATGCTGAACTCCAGTCTTTCTTCCTGTTTGGGAGATGCATTTAATCTGCTCTCCATGGCCTCCTTCCCGGAAAATACTTCACATATCCTTGCTTGTTTGTTTTTAAATTCTAAGTGATTTTAATGCCAGTGAAAGTTGCTGGAGTGACATGCATGGGAAAGTGCGGGCCTCCCACTTAGGCACTAGCAGGGGCTGTGCCAGCTGCCCTGATCCTGCTGAAGATTGGGAGCTCAGCTGCCTCTTACAGCATCCACCCCAGGAACAACCATCCCTCAGCTCAGGTGGCTCAAGATGACGCAGAGGAAACATACTGAGCTCGGAGACACGAGCAGCAAAGCACTCACAGGGCAGGGGAATGGAAAAACATTTAAGACTGATTTTCAAAGTATTTTCCTTGGGGTCACAGGGGCCTACTGTAGGCTTTCACCTACTGGAGAGGGAGAAATCAGGAATAACCTTCTACCCACAAAAAATACATGCATGGATTAACTTATAAATAGTAATAGATAACCTGAGACAAAGAGTAGGTCTCACAGGATGATGAGAGAGCAATTCAAAACCTCATCTTTACAGAGTTAGGAAAATGGTAATTGAGATGCCCTCTGTTGCATCAAGTCCCTGAGGGTACAATAATGCCTGGCAAGATTTCACCTCTGCCAGTGAGCTTTCCTGACAGGTAATACAGAGGCACCAGAGAGAGATCAGAGGGCTGCAGCTATTAGCCTATTACCAAGGGCTACTCCCAGAAAGACCATACTCCATGTTTCACTTCAAATACTTCCACAGTCCCCGAGACTCCAAGACAGGAAAGAATGCCCTAGAGGAACAGGCTCAGAGTTGATAAGCACGGCTGGCATCCTGGATGTATGTTTCCTCAGAGGGGAATGCAGCTCTTATGTCATCCCATTCATTATCCGTCTCTGCTGAACACTCTTAGGGAAGCAACAGCCTGATTCCCATTTCTGGATACAAACATGACCTTGCCCATTCTGCAGCGGCTGCTCCCAGGGGCAGACCTGTCGGTAGAGGAATATGACCCGAACTTGGGGCCTTCAGAACTGATGCTAGCAGTCAGCCCTTGGGTAACACAGGCATTTTCACACTTTATAAAAGGTGAGTAAATCCTGGTGGCTTGGCAGCAGAGCACACCAAGATCCAGAGAGGTTGACAGCCACATGAGCTCTTCTACCACACTACACACTACTGTGTGTATCACACTGGACATTAGTTCAAACCTTTCTGGATGGTTTATGAACTTCGTACATTAGAGTTTGTATTTATAGGCATGTCCTGGACAGTGGAGAACCACACTTCCAGGGGCACCTATGGAAGACTTCTGTAAAGGAGACAGAATGGCAGTGTGGAGCTCCTGTTTAAACACAGCCACAGTTAGTAGAGGTTTGGCATATTTCTCCCTAGAAACAGAGATAGGGATGTTTTCCTTGCAAACAAGTTTGCATCAGGCCTATAAAATCACACTGCTGACTACTGAGAGCATCAGAGCCCAGTACATCCCTGCCTTTAGTGAGCATGGTTTACAGGAAAAATAAAACACACCCCACTGGTCAGAGACACAGTGCCAGCAACACATCACAACATCATTATTGCCAGACAGGTTTCAAACACTGTACATACAGGACCACACACATATTTATGGACACTTAGAGCCTACGAATATTTTATTCTATCCAATGAGTCAACTCTCACAAACTGAAGAAGTTGCATTATAATAATGGATGCTGTTGTACAGCTTTACAGCCTTATTGTGAAGCCGTGGGACACACAAATCTCATGCTGGAGCAGTCAGTGCCTATTAAGACCAATTTAGAATACACTGCAGCATAGTAGTGCAATATGTGATATTCTGACAGAGACACAGATTTGGGGGTGTGTATTCTGCCCAGAATGCTCACAGTTCAAGGACTTGGTCAGTTGGCTACACATTGAGCTCCTCTTCCAAAAACCGGAGTAAGGAGTAGCTCTGCTGAAACCAACAGCTCCATAAAAAAGATAATCTTAACAACTGCCACAAAAGTCAGCCTAAGCATGAGAGCATCAATTAACACCATTGTCATATTCAAGCATGTACAGGTGCTACAACAAATACAATATTGCTCTACCTTCACCCCAGGATAATTTGCAGTGTTAGTACATTATCATTCTTCATGCCCATTCTTTGAAATAAGGCCTAAATGCCCACCAGACAGTAGCTCAGGTTACCATTATACCAAGACTATCACCTGCACAGCTGGTTGATATTGTCTCACTGCCCCCACCTGCCTGTACCTGTGTGTCATCACCTGTCAACAACCCAGCACAAAGATCATCTTTCAGGTCTGTGTGCACGTTTCAGTGCAAAAGCATCCTTGTTTTGTAATAAAGCCTCCTATGCATTTCACTCCTGCATATTTATAAATATATACATACCATATAACTGACATCTAGTGAGTGTGAGCTTGAAGAAATAAATTATTATTATTATTATACGCTCACCTAGAAGGTGGTGCAAAGAGTGAGAGCACTAAAGTGGGAAGGCTCTAGCAAGACTGGAATATATTCCACTTTAAAATCCTTTGAGGTGAAGAAAATTGCCTGGGTTCCTTTTGCTTTCCCACCCACACCAAACGTGATGATATCCCTGCCCAGAAGAGGACAACAAACAGATCCTCAAGACTGTATTTTTGCTTTTACAGCAAAGACAAAGGGAGATCCACTATATTAAAAAACTTAGTAATTACAAGCTTCTCAGTAAAGCTTCTCTCTAGAGGTGTGAAACAAAGCCCAGAAAAGTTACTAGGTTCTGGGGTTTTTTCCACTAACTTGACTGCATTTGCCTTTGACACTACCTGATTAAGCAGCAGACACCACCAAATTCAAACAGTATGCTACTGTGCAGCTCTCTGCCTTCTTCATGAAATATTTACACAGCAAGCTCCAGGCAAGAAGGTGTCTGCTCTTGTTACATGAAAGCATTCAGCTTCACAATGTCAAACAACACAAGGTGCTGTCAGCCCCTCCAATGATCCTGCTCTTCTCCCTTGTTTCTGGGGACCAGCTCTCTTTGTGTAAGCAGGCACAGATTAAGAGGATACAGCATGAAAAAGGAAGATAAAAAAAAAAAAAAAGAAAATCATCTCAAGTTAGAAGGTCCAGCTGTTTCCTCCCAAATGACTAAATTAGAGAGCTTGTACGTCACCTCCTGCCTCAGGTAGGGGCACATTGAATCCCTCTTCCTGTTTAATCCATATAAAATGGGAAATGGGTTTTGAGGAAGACAATGACTGAATGCTAGAGTGATTTTTTTAAGACTGTACTTTTTATCAGATGAATTGCAAGACTGCTTTGAAAGCCAAAGAAAATAATATAAAATGCTGCCACACTTCTCATGGGTGGCTTTGGGTCAACCACTTCACTTCTTGCCTCTTCCTCCCAATGAGGGTACCAGCATATACCCTACCTTGCAGGGATGGGAGGAGGCAATGCCTTTGAGCTGCCCAGCTCTCTAAGGGCTGGGTGTGGGGGTGAGATGAACAGCCTGCTCTGGGATGGAGGAAGTCTCAGCTCCATTTCCTATTCCAACACTTGCTTCCTTAGGATGTCTGTTCACCTCTCTCTCTCTCTTTTCAAGATTTTGTGTCTCCATTCCTCTCCCTTTTAACTCAAAGCAGTGAGTCGCACAGTTCTGACTACAGCAATCAAGTTGTGTTGCACTCGGGGGGTCCCAGAACCCACACACTGGCCCCACTCAGGGCTCTCGTGAAGCCAGAGGTCACCTGCAGCTGGCAGCAGCCAAAGGCATTTGTGCTGTCTCTTAGAAAAACATCTCCCTGGTAACCAAGTCCCAGGGAAAGTCAATAGTAGCATCTTCATTGCTTTTAAAATGGAACTTGGAGGCTTTTGGAGCTGTTGTTCCCAGCTCCTGGGCTTGCTAAAAGCTTTTCCCTGAGCTTTCATTTGGCTGCCCCCCAGCACACTGCAGGCTCAACTATACAATAGGCAGAGCAGGCAGCCTGCTGGGAGGTAAAGCCCCCTGCACTACTTCATCCTGCCCTGACCACAATAAATCAGGACAACTACCTCACCTCTCTATTGATATTTAATCTATTCCTAAGGCTGGGGACAGCCACTTACCTTGCAAACTGTGGAATTTAGACACCACTGTCTCTTGGCTGAGTGTTACCAACCCACAGCTCTGCTGGAACAAAGACGTCTGAGCGCTCCCTACTCTGCTGGGCTCTCTGACTGCACACAGAACCAGCCTGGAGTTCCAGAGGCAATGACCACCAGGCAGCACATGGTGAAAAGCACAAATGCCCAAAATATCTGAGCTACTTTGCAAACCTCCTCTGAACAAGCTCAAAGGACAGTGCCTCTCTTCGGCACTTCCTAAGATAAAGTGGCAGGGAAAAGACCCCCAAGAGAGAGAATCACGTGCAGGTATGGCAGTGGAAGGGTGAGGGGATGCTGAGAAAGGGAAGAAAGTTAATCTCTCAAGGCAGTGAATAGGAAAAACCTGTACTTTATCTTGGCCTCATAAAACAATGGTGTCCAGAAAGTGAAAAACATAGGAGACAAAAACTAAACCTCTTCTGTCAGAGAAGAATTTCACTTCAACAACAACATTTCCATCTAGAACTGGTTGCAGTGATATGGAAGAGAGAAGCCTTCTGAGCACTAGTGGGTGAAGGCAGCTCTGGACTAGCAAAGGTTTGATCTCTCCCTCCTGCTATCCCTGCCCCTCTGGACATTTGGGAGCAGCAACAGAGTTGAACCAACATGAAGAGAACTATCTACTCATGGCTTCCAGGTATTTCAGAAATATTAATTTCTTCCTAATATGTTTCATCAGACTTTAAAATACAACAAAAACTTGGTAGTCTGCAAAATCCTAAGATTTGTAACTGAAACAAGCAGAGCAGTAGAAATTATCCTTGAAGATCTATGTCTACCCCAGCAGGGCAGTGGTCCAAACACAGAGAAAGCCTCTGCAAGGGAGAGGCAAGGTTTTACCCCAGTCACCTTTCCCCTGAGCTCTCCTTTGCTCTGCACACAGGGGATTACAGCCCCCTTTGACATAACCCTTGCCAATGCACAGAAATTCAGTTCTGAGGAATGATGAAGTCACAGAGCATCCTTCTGATTTTCTGGCACTTACTCATCACCGCAGGAAAAGATAATAGCAATAATAATCATAATAATTCAGGCCAATGAGTCAAGCTGGTTCATGGCACCTGGAAGGAAAGCCACACAGGATATATTCATGGGGGAAGGAGAGAGCAAAAAAATGGATCACAATTTCTAAATAGGTACTCCATCTACACACTTACCACTGCCTTCTGATTCAAACTAGGTTCTTCACTGCTCTCTACCTCCAGGCCACCAGCCATGGGAGCTCCAGGTATGTCACATCTTGTTCACTCTGGAAGAAACCTGACTCAGAGTCCCCAGCTCTCCTAATTAATATAGTGAAACAAAGACAGGCTGAGCTTTTCTTATCAATGAGCTGCTGGTACACCTAGCACAAGTGGCACATGGAGCTCCTCAACTCAGACCTGCAAGCAGGGCCACACCCACCTGATGACCCAAGCAGGGGGAATAAAGCTCCTTCTCCCAGGCAGACTAACATAGAAACGAAGATCTTTGCCAGTAAACCCATGACAAGTCCAGACTCTCCTGGCCTTTGTACAACCAACAGCTTGCAACAGAGAGAAATAAAGTCACGAAGATGACTGATCACATCCAAGTTGCTCTTGAGTCTAAGCAGTAAGCAGGAGCAGCCAAGAGACAAGGAGCAGAGCTTGACCCTTGCAGTACAAGATTTTTCTTCAAAGCACGCTGACATTTTTTCAACAGGTCATTTGTGACAAGCACACTCGCATTCTCCTGGGAGCAGTGCTGAAACTCAACACAGCAGAACTCAATCCCTTAAGAGTCAGCAATGCCAGTGCCCCGAGGAGGTTAGCAACCATATCCATGCAGCAGAGAGAATACTACAAGAGACCTCGAGACATTCAGAGATAGCATTAAAAAACAATTACCCTGGAAAGGAACTGGCACAGCAAGCAGGCATCTCTGACTAAAATCAGCAACGCACCTCAGTCTAACTGGAAAGACACAGAGCAGCCACTTGTAAAGCAAGAGCGTTTTACCTCACCTCTGTGCTGTATAAAGCTGAAAAACACACAAAGCCCAACTGCAACAGGAGTAGAGCAGTGCTGGAAGAGGCAATCTGTACTGCTGTATCCATCCCTGCCCTTGGGATAACACAGGCACACTTAAGAGACCTTAGAAATGACCTCAAGCGTATAAACGTCTGGTGAGATAATGCACATCAGTAACTACTCAGTCCTCAGGCAGAAAAGCAAGTGGTCGGGGCGGGGGGGGGCGGGGGGGTGATCCTATTCAATTGGCTTCTAATGAATGTTTGCCATCACCCAGGTCTGCAAAGCAGTGAACAGGTGAAGGTGCTAACTCAATCTTGTCTCCCTGAGAGCAAGATCAAGCCCACCTGGTAGGCAGAGGCTCCCTGCAGGGATTCTAAGAGTCGAACATTTGTGGAAAGGTAAACTATCTGCCTAAAGATAACCTGGGAACTGAGAGAGGGGAGGCAAGGATATCTTATTTTAAGCTCCACAATGGATGGTTAAAGGAGGTAAGCATCAACAGTGGGTCCTTTTAAATGCAGACTTTTGGTTTGGGACCATTTAGTGTTTAATTCAGACAATCATGATTTCAGACTAAAAGCCCAAGAAGCTACCCCATAAACAGATCAAAACTCATCAACAGAGAAAAGAGACTTTCAGACCATTTAAAGCTTAGCAGGGGCCAGAAAGGGGATTTGGATTTTGCTACCAGCTTTTTCTCTTCAGAATGATTAACTGGCACCTTCAACCATTAACTGCACTGTCCTAATCCACCCAGCTTCACCACAGCACTGCTCAGCCAGTGTGTGACCCCTGTTGCATCAGGGGTCTTTCCAACAAACCCAGACTTGACCTTCCTGACATTGTTCTTGTTAAAAGAAAAGAGAAGGGGGAAAGTAAAGAGATTTAGCATTTTTTAAGTATTATCAAGTGCAAATCAATTTTTAAAAGACCGTCAGCATGGAGAAAGAACAGGAAATTAATTTGGACAGTCAAAAGCTGTAGGAGCAGCAGACGTGTGTATTGGGGATATACCATTCAAGAAGCATGTGGTTATTGACCCAACCTTTTGTTTATCCTTTCACATGCCGTCACACAGGGCCCCCAGCCAACCAGGTGCTCTTGTGCTCCGCAGTTGCTGACAGGGATGCAGAGGGAAGCATTGCAGATTCATTCCCTAGCAGGGATTTCCCAGGAGAGGGTAGAGGGCTGGCTGAGCTCCTGTCAAACAGCACTGGATCGAAGATTTTAATCTCTTCCCCCATGCAGAGCCCTACAAGACTTCCAGTGAGTTATTAATCCCTTCAGAAGTTTCATGCACAGAGGATTATAGCAAAGGATATGTAAAGCTGTCCTCTTTCTTTTACTTTCATGAGTTAAGACTACAAAAGCTGTGCTCGTATCATGAAAGACACCTGCTCCAGGCAATGACTCCTGGCATCTGAGCCAAACAGTGCAGGAGTTTATGTGCTACTCACATTTAGCCTTCTCCAAATGCTCACAATGCCCAACACAAGCCTTCATCTCTTCAGGCTCTCATATGGTCCTGAGAGACCACAATTAAAAGGAGAGTCAAGTTAAAACACCTGCAGTACCTAGGTCTACATCCATGAGAGAAACACATCCTTAAGCTGATGTCAAGGCACATGTCACATGGCCTGAAGGCATGGCATGAAGCTGTTTATGGATGTTGGAGGTAGAAAGGCTTTTTGATATTTCAGATCCACATAGGGCAGAGAGCACAGAGCTTTGCACTCTCTGGACTACCCACAGGCAATGGAAAGATCTGAATCCCAAGTGATGTTTATATTAATTTTAGAAGAAAATAGTTGTTTCATGTTAAAAAAGAGCACAGAACCAAAGTAACAGTGATCAGTGGACCAGACCCAGGGAATCAAATTCCTTGAAAGCATGGGTTCGCCCTCAGCAAGTTACTCCAGCCAAAGCCAGGCAAAAAGCTGTAGCATGTGCATCTGCAGCAAACTGCAGTTGAGGAAATGAAGAACAGTCCAAGACTTTTGGACCTGTGGGTTAGTTTGCTCATCAAGAAGAAAGATCTTCATAATGATGTGGAAGACTACTATTTTTAACTGAATTACTCCAACACTTGTTTGTAAACCGAGACCCTCTTGTGCTGAACATTGTACAGCCAGAGACTAAGTGGGACAAAAGGCAGACATACCACTAGTCACCCAACAAGCCATTTTGTGATTTTTTGGCCAGGAACTGAACACATGGAGGTGTGGAACTGCTGTACAAAGACAATATTAGAAAAGGTGTACAGTGACAAGGGTGAAGGGAAATAAATAGATTTGCCACTAGAAGCATTAAAGACAGCTTCTTGCAGTAGTTTAGGTTACTGTTATTAAAATGCAGTGACAGTAATCAACAAGAAAAAAGATGTGTTTCTACAGGTAAACACAGGAAATATTTTCCTTCAAATCCTATAAATACAGGATTTAAAACCCTTGTTTTCTGGATGTTTTACAACAAACAAGAAATTGCCAAGAGAAATTGACCCAGCTAATCAGGAAGGTATTGTTAGCAGTTGTTTTGTATATCTTGATGCTTGGCAGACATACTTCTCTGCCACCACCTTTCACATGAGATAACAGCCTGCAGCTGTGTCAGCCACAATTCACAGCAGCAGCTTACAAAAGCTAAAGAAGCCTTTCCCACCTGGAAGCGGTAAGTGCACAATAGACTGAACACACAGGTCCAGCTGCAACCTGAGAGGACATAAAACCTACAACTTCCTCCTATGAATTAGGCACAAGATGCTTAATTCCATAGTAGATGAGAGCTTCAGCTTTGCAAGTCTGCATCTCCCAGCAACATAGTGCCCTCTAGCTTTAGAGTGGGTTGTGGTTTAAGCCTTAGAGGAAAAAGATCAGTGATATAAAATACCAACGCAAAGGTTTAAGTCCAATCTTTGTCTTTATCTTTCGAGCAATCCACTCAGCTGCTGACCAGCTCTAAAGAAATCTGGCAGACAAGCAATGCCAGGAAACACAGTACACTCAGCGCAATTTCACACCAGACATAATAGCCCCCCAGGCTTTTCCTTACCAAGGCTGGAAGATTTACCTTCTCTATACACAAAATCCAACTTTCTATGTTTTAAAATATATACTGTATCTTGAGGAAGAGTTAAAGAATTTCGTGCAACTGAAACCCAGAAACAGAGAAGGGATACCTTCTCTATATATGCGGGCATAGACTTGACTATATATGCTACAAACTGCTTCAAGCATTGACACCTCCACGTGACAGGCTACAATACAGGAGTCGGGGAAGATTGTTAAGAACTCTCTTCTACTGCTGTGCTATTGGCAGTAAGGTGTGAAAGAGAGATGAAAGAGATCCAAATGCTAAGCCTGCCTTGATAACCATGCAGACCGGTTGCCCCCTGAAAAGAACTCTGAATGTAACTTGGGGTTGAGGAGCGAAGGGGTGCTCAGGACCGCCAGCAGCCGAGCCTTGCTCCGCTCCTCACCGGGCATCCCGGCCAGGATGGGGACGACCCGGGAGACCTGCCCCATCCTGCGCTGGGTCTTGCGTGGAAGAAAGGAAGACCCACCTTCAGAAGGGAAGGAAACTTCAAAATCATACCACTAAAACGAGACAAGAGCCAAACGGGATGAAAGAGGGCAAGGAAGAAGCGCAGCACCTCCACAGCAAGAGCCCGTGCGGGTCCCCGCTGCCCCCGCAGCCCCCTCACCTGGGGCCGGGGTCTCGCCCAAAGTCAGGCGAGGGACGGCACCCGGGACACCCCTCCGGGCACCATCCGGACATCGCTCCAGGCACCATCCGGACACCGCTCCGCGCCCGTCCCGTCCCGTCCCACCCGCACACGTGTGGCCGCTCCCCGCGGCTCGGCCAGGCCCCGCCGGCACTCACGTAGTGCTTCGAGGGGTTCCTCCGCTTCTCCACGTCCACCACGTTGGCGTCCAGCACGCTGTAGGACAGCATCTCCGCGCTTCCCGCCGCGGGGCTCCGCCGCTCCCTGCCGGCGCTGGCAGCACCGTCCGCCGCGCTGCCCGCCGCGGGCGGCAGGGAGGAATGGAAGGAGAGAAGGGAGGGATGCCCCAGTGCCGGCTCCGCCCCGCGGCGGTGGCTCCGCGCTCCCGGCAGCCCAGCCCAGCCCGGCTCCGCTCCCTGCTCGCTGCCCGGCGCGGCGCGGCCACTGCGGAGGCGGGAGGGGCCGCGCCGGGCCGGCGGCTCCGCCCCGCGGGCGGCCCCGGGGGGCTCCGGTGGGACGGGACGGGACGAGACGGGACGAGACGGGAGGGGACCGGGAGCCACCGCCCCCCTGTGCCGGGAGCGCGGCCGGCCCGCCTGGAGACGGTGGGGGATGCTCCCAGATTCCCCTCTCTCTGCTGAGACACCCCGCGGGATGCCCCAGGCCCTCCATCACTGCAGAGTGTCCGAAATAACCCTCCCCTGGCCGGCCAAGGTCACGCCGGGAAGCCGCGAGTGAAGGGCCGAGCCCGTGCCCACCAGGCTCCGGCTGGGAGCTCAAGGCCGGCCGCTGCTTGGGGAGGTACCACTGCCCTGTCCCGCAGGGACACAGGAGGATCAGAGCTGGAGGAAGGTCACGCAGACCCCCTCTGTCGTCATGAGGGCTTTTAGAGCTATAAACACATTTCCGACTTTGGTATCTACAGATAAATGAGCATCATCTTCCCCACTCACACTCCAAGAGTTTGCCCCAGATATTTCAGGTTGGGTTTGTTGTTGGTTGGTTTGGGGGGGTTTTTTGTTTGTTTGTTTGTTTATCAATAATGCGTCATCACTTTGCATATGATTATTTAGAAGTTATGTCAGAGAGGGGAACTTCAATTAATCTTCCAGCCCTCAGCTCGTTTTATGACATTCACAAGCTATTTACCAAATTAACTGAAGTCACTAAGATCTCTCGTTCCTCTGAAGCGTCCTGAACAGTGGCCCGTGCAGATTTTCCAGCAAGATCCCAGAGCACTGCTGATGGCTCCAGACCTGCAAGCCTAGGAGTGCAGAGGTCCCAGCTCCTGGAAAAATAAGCTCCTTATTTACAGTGAGAACAGTCCATCTCGATGTTGGTTCATTAGACACCCTACAGGCACAGTTTCTGATTCAGAACTTTTACAATATTACTAGCCCTGCAACAATGATCATGAGACACACAGCAGAGTCACAAAGCCTTAGGTAAGTGAACCAGAAGGCTGACTGTTAAAGGGTGTCTGTTTTCAAACCACAGCTGGTATTCACAAGCAGTTAAAAAAAAAAAGGAAGGAAAATCAGGAGCAGCCCCATCAGCACACAAGCTATCAACTACTGCCAGGTGGGAACCAGGTACTTGCTGCATAATGCCAGAGGCAGATGCTCTGTGTCAGCCTTCTGCTCCCTCTTCAGCTAATACACAGTTTACTAAAACTAATGAACTGACATAAAATGCTAAAATCCCAGCATGCCACCCTAGGATGTGCACAGGTGTATATATAAGACCAATTTTTGGTTACAGGGAGAACAACAGAAGGAAAAGCTCACATGCCCACTTCCATTGTCACTTTTGAGGCTTGTCTTTTCTTTTTCAAGGCACCCTCTTCCCTCCTCTTCCTTGAGGAACTTCCCACCTCTAATCCCCATGCATGACAGAAGGCAGCAGAGCAATTATTTACATTAGAAACCTTTGCTGTTTAGACTGGCCAAGAAGTCCCCGGTGTGCAGAGCAAACAGAAGATTCCTCCTTGAAAATGTAAATATTCAAATAACTCATTGACAAAAATATTTCTGGCGTGGCCAGTCTTTTGGGTCTTGGATGCCTCTTCCCTGTGAGCCATTATCAATATACATCAGGCATTCCACCCCCTTCTTTTATCTCCCTTTCCAAAAAAAGAATAGTGGGTCCCCTCCATTGTTGAAAACACTCATGTTTTGTTTTAAAACAGCTTTCAAAACATGTCATTGTGAGGGAAAGAGACAAAATACATCATTTTTCAAACACCCTGCCTTGTCCTTCCTGACATTCTCACTAATCGGCATCTTTTTACTGATATTCTTCTCATCTGCTCTTGTAAGGAAGGAGCTGCTATTTTCAGTCAAACCTGAGACCAGTGCCTTGGTGTTTGTGTTCCTTTGGTGTCTATCCCACTCTTTCACAGCATCTGGTCCACTGTTCACCTTCTCTCTATTCAAGGCAATTCGATTCTCCTCCATTCTAGACAGCCCTCTCCACCTGAGAAGCTTGCCCAGCCCTTGTACAACTCTGTCCCCCTGCTCCTCCACCATCTGACGGTTTTGTGCTCACTGCCACCTTTTGCTCTCCTTGTTGTTTGCTGCATCCGTCCATCCACATAGGAAAAATGTATGTTGCTAGGGGCATGGATTGTTCTTTTAAAATATGTGCAACGCCCAGTCTAGTGGGAGTCCAGTCTCTGGGTGTTGCAACACTGGCACAAAAATAACCAAAACCCCTTATTATGCTACAGGCTAGGGAAAATCTGCTCCTGTCTTAGGCAGCAGCTGGGAAATTGAACCTGACGGCACTTCCCAGCCTTGTGTTGGAGAGCCAGGCTCTGGTTGCTGGGACTGAATGAAAAAAAGGCTGGATATGCGGCAAGGAGCACGGCAGGCTTGTTGCCTGGCTGACCTCACATGCAGAACAGCCTGTACCTGACTCAGGCCATGAACATGCAGGCCAAGCCACTACGAATTTGTAGGCAAATAATTAAGTCTAGTGATTTTAATGCCAAAACTCCTAGTATTTACATTTTTTTTCCTTAAAGTCTCCATTATTGAAGCCCTATCATTCCATGGGAATATCACTGCTATTATAAAAATGTTAATACATATAGTAAAATCAATATTAACAGCTGATTTAATGATTCACTTTCACAGACACACACTTCCAATAAAATTCACCTGAGGAACACCCTGGGAAATTCAGTCTTTTGAAGACTGAGACAAACTGCCTGTTTTAAAAAGCTTTTTCTACTCGCCTTCTCCGTGGGTATTTGGGCAAAGATTCTTTTTTTTTTTTTTTTTTTTTTTTTGAACAAACAAGTAATCATATTAGCCTCACCGATCTAGTGCAGCTACAGCCCGGCAGCCTAGACCCTGCTCCAATTACAGCAAAAGCTGATGCGTGACAGAATGTGTGTGTGTGATGGTTTCAGGGCTGGAGCATGACTTGAGTTTTCATATTTCAACAGGACTCTGTCATGCTGGCAAAATTTTGTAAATAAGCATTTGAGTTGTAAATTGAAAACACTTGGATCGTTAAATCAGTGAGAAAATAAAACAAGGGACAGGCTTTTCTGTGCTCCATCGGGGCCGTTTCTAACGCCTCCATTTAATTCATGGCATATCACCGTAGATAAGTAACCCCCTCATAATATTAACCATGCTAGGGTCTAACAGCCCTGTCTGTTGTGGCTGGAGCTGGTTTTAAAGATGATTTTTCTTTCTGTTTTCTGTCTGGGCAGCCAGGTGGAACACGGTTTTCCTGTCCCACTAACCCGAGAGGCTCTAACGATGTTCAGCCCCCTGAGGGGATGCAAAGTGCCGTGAGCTCAGCGCCTTGGGGGGAAGGGGAGCTGTGCGGTGCTGTGCATGACAGATTAGCCACACAACTCATTACTGGCAACCAGAGTTGCATGCATAATCTGCTAGACATGGTACTAGAGATGTGCCCCTTAGGGTTTTTTTGGCTCTGATGTGCAACAGCATAACACAGAGCCTTTGTTGCAATCCCATCTCAGCTTCTGTACTTACAAAACCTCAGCTTCTTAAAAGGGCTGCTTTCCATGCAGTCCCTTCCACTTCAGCGTTTCCACATACACGGCTTTTGATAGGAATGACAGGAACAGTAGAGCCTGTCTGGCATTCAAATCTCAAACTCTGTAACACAAAGCACGATGCAATCTTTTTTTTCTTATTTTTTAAAAAACCAATTGCATTTCATCTTCTTGGGAGATTGCTGCTCCTTAAATGAAAATCACTCTGGAGATAAATAGGCCCAGCTTATATGGTAGAAAGCAGCCAAAGAAATGAGCAGCAGTGCTGGAAGAGAAACTCCCCCCTCCCTGAGGACAGTATTGTACCCCTTCCCCTCCCAGCCTCCTCACCAGAGAGTGCTGCTTTGTCAGCCCCTCTGTGTCATCCTGTATAATGGATAAACCAAAATAATCATTCCTTCTGCAAGCAGTGTACATGCTTTCCCAACGGCATAACAGCTTTTACTTACATTATGAAAGAGCTGCTTCACTCTCTGGATTTAAATTATAGATTGTCCTTTTCTTGAAGCAGCTATCTTACAGTTTAACCCTTCCATGACTAATGTCATTTTTCAGTATTATTACCAGTTGTGGATGAGGGATTTCCAATCACAGTGTGTGCACTGCACGCTGTTCAGGGTAGTAGCAGCAAATTGCACACTGTTTTTCATCCACATACACCTTGTACTTTTCCATTGTTATGAAGGCTTTGTATATATCTGTTATGTGCTTAAAAAAATAAAGCAAGCCTAACCCACACTTTTCTTGATGTGTGATATACGTGTCAGGCTTATATTTGAGACAACCAAAGTTTAACAAACCGATCACAGGTTTGGATTGGGATTTCCCAGGTTTCTTCCTGGATGCTATCCCTGACTTCAGTCTCTCACTGTTCTCAAAATAGCACATTTTGAGACTGGCTTCTGCCTTATCCTCTGCAATCCATTATTGAAAATGCAGGCTTGTTACAAATAAAGTCAATCTAGGAAGAATTAGTCTTTCTTTGCATTTTCTTCCCACATTACCTCTATGTATATATACATAGAAACCAAGTCCTATATCACCAGATTTAAAATTTCCACCAACCCCTATTAAAACTTGAATTTCCTTGTTCACTGTTCTTACTCATTCAACCCCCTCTGAAACCAAACGGTAATTTTATTTGGCTGCAGAGTCTCTAGAGAAAGTAGAAGAATTTATCTGCCAATATCCAAACCAGAAAACATTTGACTGACAGACTGTGAACTATAAAAATATACAAATAAAACCTTATGCAAAGTTACTCATTGAACTGCAGTTTGAATATAAGTGATGAATGCAAAAGCTTGGCACTATAGAAGGAAGTTTGTAACATTCAACCTCTACCACTCAGCAATAGAATGCACTGGTTTCGTTTTGTTACCTTCATGCAAAAGCAAAGTGGTTTTCCCAGCTGAAAGATTTCTTTAGGAAGAGCACTTTTGGACCACCTCAACAGCAACATCAGTCCCATGAGTAGACACAAACAGTTTGCTTTTTTTTTTTGCCCTAGTCATTAGACCAGGATTAGATGTTGTAGGGCAGTAGTGGAGATGCTTGGAAACTCAAATGTCCTGTAGGACATCAATTGAACAAGGAATGAGATAACTCTAAACAAGGAAATGTCTTGTGGAAAGTGGAGCTACAGTTTCTCTAGAAGGTGTGATTTTCAGTTTGGAGTAGTGGACGTACCATCCACAAAATTCCAGGCATTTATTTGGATCCAGAGACGTGCTAAGCTATGGCCATGCAGCACCAGGGATGCAAGCCTAAAGACAGTTTTACTGATGGGAGTCTTTCTCAGCCAGTGCTCCAGTGACTGAGGCACACAAACCATTTGTGAGATAAGGTAGCTTCACTCCCACGATTGTTTCCATCAGTTAATAACAGTATTTGGGTAAGTGACAATTACATTATCCTGAACAGTTTGATCCTCAAAGCCGTGTTGGTGGCCCACTTTTACTTTAGCATCCGACTTTGAGCACCCAAGGCACTGGTCTTTTAGGAAGGACAATATATCCTGCAGAACAGCAGAACTGTGTAAGGAAAGCAGAGGAAGAGCATAGAAATACTACTGTGCTCTATGTAAATTTGTCCAGCTGTTTATGGTAAATGAACTCTTACTCCATTTTTCCTGATCTCATTTCCTACCCTGCTTACTAATTGCAGAAAATAAAGTAGTATGAATAAAATAGTTTCATTACATGTAACACCTGCTGCCTGTTCTGAAACAGATGTCTACAGCATCATTAGGCAATTATTTCCTTAGCCTTTTTCAGTAGGACTGATTTCAAACATCTTTAAGCTAAATCCTCCTCCTTCAGCTTCCTCTGTATTTCTCATCCTTTCCTACATTCAGAGTTCCAACAATAACTCTTCTCTGTATCAGTTTGCTCTTGTTGTTTGTCCTGGATGACTGTACTCACAGAAGGACAAAGAGAGAAACTATTAACTACTTTGAACCAGGAATTAAGTTCAAGAAATGTTATTGGGGACAAAAAGACAAGGTGGGGAAGGAAAACAATGACAGAGTATTAGCCAGCAGTGTAGGCAGTAGTTTCAGAACACCAGCTGCCTTGTTACAGCTCAGGGGGTTTCTTGTGGACGTTACAGGAAAGGAGAGTTTTACATGAATACAAGTACAACCCCTACACTCTCAACGTGACCAATTTTGGCAGCAGGAGAAAACCCCAACCCCAGTTACCCTTCCAATGTCTCTACCACCTTCATATCCTGCCAAGAAGAGCACATGTTAGAATCAGGTAGGCCCGCAGGGCTTGCGTGACTCCATTGTTGGGAAAGACATTTGAGGGAAGATTCTTCCCTATTTCCAAATATCTCTGTAATATTTGGATGAGATCTCCACTCCTGGGAGGAGCCATGAAATTTCCAGCTCAGGAATAGACTTGGCATATACTGCATTTAATCATGTTGGCTGCAACGCAGTGACATACATCTGCAATTTATCTTACCTTTTTTCCAGAAGAGAGACGTGCAGGTGGCAGAGAGTTCCAGTTCTAGCTGGTAGGGAAGGAGTGTTCATTCTTCCAACCAATAACTAAAAAGCAAGCTAAAACAAGAGCTGTAGGACATGTTGTGCCAGGTTAATTGGCAGTGCAGTGTTCAGTAGTTCAACACTTGCTGAAAATCATTCCTTTAGGTTCTTTCTTTCACTGGCAAATTCCTGGTTATATTATTCCCAGGCAATATTGTTAAGCTGGGCTGGTTTCAACTTGTAAATTACTGTGACTAAATTAGTATAGCTTTCATTGCCCATTTAAAAGTTATTAGTGGGAATGGACTGGTGGCATCAGTAACAATCAGTTGCTCAACTTTTTACCCTGATGTAGATGCTATAGCAGATTTTAACTCTTTGATTTGCACTTTTCCATCCTGACTGTCTGCCTTGGGGCAATGTCTACAACAAAACTTCAGGAAAAACAGTTCAGTCATCTCTTAGAAAAGCACTGCGGAACAAGTACTTCTTGTGGCAGCTGAAGTTACAAAAAGAGGTTTCTTGGGACTGTCTCATGTGTGGTTTCTCTGGTGTTGTATGACTGAGTTTCTTCCTTCCCCTTAACGGAGGCACTGATTTGAGCTTCCCTCTTCTATCAGTGCATTCATTTTCTAAAAATATGCCAGACCGTAACAGCTCAGAATCCTTCACCCCTCTTAACTAGCCAGTCACTTGGGGTGGTGGGACAGAAGTTGATAAATGTCCAGACACACAGTATAATCACACCAGAATAAAATCACACTTTTTCAGAAAACAAAAACCTCACACCAGGCTAAAAGAGACACAGTAGCTGGTAGACACACAAGCTAAAAGTCCACATCAATGTTACAGAACGTGTTTGCAATAAGATCTGCAAGGACATGAAAGTGGCAGGGAGAGGCAGATAGCTTCTATCAGGGGCATGACTTGTGCTTGCTAAGGTTTGGGCAAGACACGAGTGGTTTATTTTTTAATTTTATTTAGTTGGCACTTGGATACCTGCAAGAAAACTACTACTAGAATCTTTGAGGGTGCTATTGGATCTTTGGGAGGGCAGGGTGGAAAAAGTGTTGTTTTCCTGAACTTGCAGCTCTTCCCTGCTCCAAACTGCACAGGAAGAAAGCTCAAGAGTGAGGTGGATGTTATCTGTCTCTTCTGGTGCCTAGATAAGGAGCAAAGGACAGCCTGCTGGAATCAGAATGGGCTGTGAATAGTGCCAGGTCAGTTCGGCAAGGGGATTATACTGAAACTTTCAACTGCCAGACATTTGAGTTAGGAAAGATAAAGGGAACAAAATAGAAAGGACAGGACTTTGACAGGATCTGTGGTGCAGAGATGAACCACGAGATTGTGAATGAAACTAAGGGCCCAAGAAATGAGTCAGAGGAGAGAGTGGAGAGCAGAAGTAGATGAAAGAAATTAGGGGGAAAGCCTGGCAAGGCTTATTGCTGAAAATGAAACCCAAGATCCCTGGCTCAGCATTTCCCTGCTGCCAACAAGCATCCACAAAAATGTTGCTGTGATGCTGGGGCTCCTGGAGGATGGTAACCAGTTATTATAAATATTCTTTTATCTTTGTGGTTGAACTTTTGTTTGTTCACTAGCCTGGAGGGTTGGGGCAGGAGGACTGGGGACTGCGCTGAAAGATGGCAATAAAGGACGGAGCACTGCACTGACAAGAAGTTTTGAAATTCAGGTTGCCCATGGGATCTGAACTTGCTCCCTTCTCATTTAGAGGTAAGTATAAAGATACAAATCTTTGCTAGGCACATCTTTTCCCCACAGGATCGGCTTACTCCCAAAGTAAACCAAACTGCATTTCTTTGACAAACAGATTTTCAGTACTTTGGCTTGTAATTCTCCATGTGGCTTCCATGCCTCACTGGCTGCTCAGTGATGAATTCCCATTCTGAATAATGAATTAGCAACTCTATCTATTTATGGTTTCATCACTGGAATACAATACAAGCATGCACAGATCCACAACAGTAACAGCTTTTAGTCATGCAACCAATTTTTGCCTTTTTCATTTATTACTTTGAAAGTAAAGCTTCATTTTCCAGGTAGCTTATGTAAAATGCATACCCTCATGGGTACAAATTTACAGTCCAAAGATCTGAAAACAAGAATACTCAGAACTCATTTATCCGGATTTCTACTTTTATGAAGTCATCTAAGAGTCATAAGAGCGAATAGGATTCCAGGAAAAATATGATACAAATAAAAACAGGGAGACCATCATTGCCTCATAGGATCTGGAGAGCAAGACAAGACAAGCAGAGCAATATGCATGGAAAGAGACGCAGAAAAAGAGAAAGCTATTACTTCTAATCCAAAAGCAACTTTTTCTAAGTCTCACTGCAGCCATTCACTCTCTCCCACACAGACACGAGTTCTCCAATAGCTCCCATCAATAGATCTCAAGAAGATTTTAATTACTAGGATTAAGAAAAATTGAGGCTTATGCCCTGCACAGGAAGCTGTATTATCCCCAACTTACAAAAGAGGGAAACTGAGGCATGAAGAAACCTCATCCCTTCTCTCACCTAAGCAGAGGGTGGAGACTGAAGGTAGAGCTGTTCCTTTGTTTCCTCACCAGGAAAGCAATCACCTTGCATTTTGCTAGAATAGAATATTGAGATACTTTGGTAATTTTCTGTTCTCAGGTGCTGCATTTCTTTGGGAACTTGCCTTTTCAAACTAACATAAAGATGCTGACTGCTTTTAAAAACTCCATTTTACTTACCTATCTTTTACTGCTCTAACTGTTTCTATGGAAACTGGAACTGGTCATGAAGCAGTCCTTCCATTCCAACATGAATTCTCACTTGTCAGTTTTACATTAAAGTGCCACCTTCAAAGTCCTTTAATAAACCACTAATAATTGTGTTGCCTAACGAGGTTTCTAATTAAACAAAACAAGAAAGCATGCTTTCACTGAATGTTCTGCACAATATTTTTAAGGTGTGGTCCAAGAATTTTAACAGTGTGCATGACATGACTCTCTTGGTTAAGGCTATGATCTTTAAACAGAGAGACGGTTTATTAGCAGTAAAAGCCCTAGTGTGTGTAGTTAGACTTACATAAAGGTGACTTATACCAATATGGGTATGTCTAGACTGCTGTCACAGAAGCACACTGTAGAGATACTGAGTGAATGGGTAAATCAGCCTACAGTGAGCTCTGTGCTCCCACAGCTCGCTGGGGCACTTGTGTGCAGGCATATGCCTGTCGTATTCTCTGTAGGTACAAGAGTGAATGCTCTCAGCCAGAGTGTTAGTCTGTGTTGGGTGGCTACCACGGAAAAAATAAAGCATGCAAGCTTAAGACCCAACTCTTACATACAGTTATTCAGAATTAGAATCTGTGTAGCTCAGGTCTAGGCTCCTCCATTAACTTTAATCTTTCACGCTTGTAAAAACTGTAGGCTCCCCTGTGTTCATTCATCTTACTTACCTGAGTCAACTCAAGTGAGAAAAATCTCTTTTTCTTGTTTTTGGGGAGCAATCTCCAAGAGAACACACCCTCCATCACAAGAGTTGAGCATTGCCAGCAAGGATCAACTTTAAAACTTCCCAGGACAGATTCTTTCCAGAGTAACCTATCTGTGTTTCCTGAGATAAGTTCCTCCCACCTCATCTCCAAGACTTTGCAGTTGATCAGTGCTTTTAAAATGCAGCAGGAGCAGGACTGATGCAGACACAAGTGTCTGCCCTCTTTATCTCCAAGCGTAGAAAATCAGTGGAATAGGGATTTCAGGCAAACTTAACACAAAGAAACACATCTGAAAGACAGGAAGTGCAGCCTCAAAGTTGGACCCAACAGAAATTGCATGTGTGACTATACAAACTGCAAAACACAAAGATGTAATCCTGTTTTGGTATGAATTTATTTTAAAGAGATCCTAAAGAGCAACATGATCTCCAGACTCTCTTTTCCTCCCAAAACTCACCCAGCCCACACACTTGGCTGACACCCCCAGGAGAACCAAGGCTTTCTTCTAACTTAAGAGAGGAGATCACCTTTCCCACTGAACTAGCAGTGTTCCTTTAACCCCTTCCCAGCAAAATGAGCTTCTGCTAATACAGAACATTTCAAGAAAATGGCCAAGCCACTTTCTTAAAATAGATGCCATGCTCTTCCACATGGTCCAAAATACCATGTACTTCCCTTAAAATAACCTCAAGCTCATGCCAAATAGGCAACTTAACCATATGTACTGCTTGATTATGGACAACTCCTGAAGTGAGTCTGAATTTAGGAATCAATATTCCAAGCTACTTCTTCCATAGATGCCCTTTGTTTTTAAGCATCACTTCAAACTGATCAGTAATCAGAGCAGGAGTTTGAAAAGCAAATATCCCCAGGTGGCCAGCCAGAGCTTCTCAGAGGCATAAATTAAAGTTGCAATTCCCCTCAGTACTAGTGCACTCAGAACCTGCCTTCTTTCCCTGATTTACAGAGATATTTATGGGGGGAGAGGGTGGGGAACAAACACTCAACAATTCTGCCTTAACTCTCTTCTGTTTCCTTCTGCACAGGTACATTCCTTCAGGACTCGTTCAGGGCCCATATTAAGATCTGAGTAGAAGGTATCCAACTCAAAACAGAGCAGGGCAGCCTGCAGGGAAACCAACTATTGAGTCCTGCACCAAGCAGGGATTTACAGCAAATGAATGATTCATACATAGTTTTCTACTATGAACAAACTTACCATCTCTTTAAGGCCAGAGTTTTCCACAGGCCTCTGAATGCAAATGGCAAATATTTTGTCATGCCTTTCTCTTAGCCTATATCTCACTGCAGTCAGGGCTTGGAATGAGGCATATAATATAACAAACCAGAGACCTGGCACACATGGGGCTCCTCACTGGCTTTCCTCATGCATATGGTTTATTTTTCCCTGCTATGTCAATCCTTATAGGGCTTTACCACTACATCTGCCTCCTGGGAGTCTGCTATTTCAACTGTTACAGGGAAGGTGCAGAAGAAAAAAGAAGGATACGTTTAATCTTCTCTACTCTTTTCAAGCTAAAGGTCTCACCTCTACACCATTAATTAAAGAGATTAATTAAACAGACAGGCCGCTGCAGCAGCAAGACCTCTCCAAGGATAAATATTGAACAGTTCTGGATTTTGAACTGTTTCACATAACAGAGTTGTAATTATTTGAGATCAAACATTTTGCATGGTAACCTTCTTTAGGCCAGTGTTGTTTCATTTGTGTCTTGTGTTCCTCTGCAAGAACAGATACGGGTGGTATTTTACCCCAAAGGTGACAAAGAATAAAAGACAAAAGGCAACAGGCAGCATGGAGATTACAGTGGGTCTTGATGGCTTTTGTATTTTCTTTCCCAAGCATCTAATTTATGTTTTACCATTTGTGATGTAGGAAGTAACTTAAAAATAAACAGCAAAATGGTGGCTGATTTTGAGAATTCTGGTCTGAACAAAATCCACAATAACAGGCATCAGTAGCACACATGGTAACTAGGGGAATGCAAGCATTCTTGACAACCAGTGGGCAAGGTTGCAGGATAGGGAAGGGATGCATGACCCCATTCCTGAATATTGCTTTCCAGAGAAAGGTGAGGACTGCTTTAATAGTGGGGAAGCTGACCAGATCGAGGAATACATATTTACAGACATAGGTACATTGGCACTGCCAGGAAGATCAGGCAAATCTTTTTGTTTGTTTCTCTAGCTGTTATAAAGTTTACACAAAAAGAAAGATCCACAGCTATTACCATATGAAAGCTCAAAACCTCAGTCTTTAAGCCAGAAAAATGAGTCCTGACATGACCACTGCTGTAAACAGTGCTCTTTAGCAGTGACTTTTCTTTAGGGCCCACTGTATGCAAATATGAAGATGGCCAATGTCTCATCTTACTGCAAGGAAAGAGCCCAGTTTCTTTTCCAGTCCCCCTGCTGTATTAGAATGTACAGAACCAGTCTGATACAACTTTCACTAGGAACAGCAAGGAAGTCAGCAAGAATATTAAAACAAGTATTTGAACAATTCCTCTGAAGCTGGACAAAAGCAGCATTTGGAGAATCAGAAGGCTTTTTTATCCCCTATCTAGATCATAGCAGCTAATAACAGCTTTTCAGAGTCTCTCAACCTCTCCTTCTCTCTTCCTGAACGGACCAGAATGAATGCATCTTATCTTTTCTCTTCTCTTCTCTTCAAAATGCTGTATAATATCCATCCATAGTGCTGATAATGTCACTCTTACTCTCCAGCAGTTCCAAGACACGGTGCATCACCACTTCAGCCAGAGAAGGGTGGTGGCTCTGCCGAACACAACTCAGGACATGGAGAAAATGACAGCCTTTTTCAGCATCTGCAGAAAAAAAGGAATATTCAGCCAGGCATGGAGGAACAACTTCAGTCTGCCTTTGAACTATTATAATCCAGATCAGTCACGAAAAAAACCCACAGCTGAGCTGTTGGAGAGAAAGAACACCCTAGATGCTAAAGCAGAGATATGTGTATTCAAAGGAGAGAGATCCAGTCTGTGCCTATAGTTCTCCAATTATCAACTGTCCCCACTGACTTTTCTGGGAAGTGTCGGGGCTGTAGCAGTCGTAATGAGGGTGAAAGATGTATCGGTCTTGCCAACTGTAACATACAAGGGTCATTCAATAAACTTGCTGATGAGGTTAATAACGTAAAGATACCTCCACTGTCCACCTATGCAAGCTATCCAGTTTCTGCAGCTTACAAAGGAACCAAAGGAAAGTAATTTTGTTCATACCCAACCTCAAAACCCTCTAGCACAGCAGGGAGGTGCGTGGCCGGGACCTGTAGTCGCTTGCCCAACGCTGGCATCTTGTGGACAAACTGCTGCAGTGCAACTTCCATTCACCTCACAATGCAATCCCGTCCCCGCCCTTCAGGCTACTCAGACAACCACGGGAGCAGAAAGTCACAGAACCTCAGTATCAAATTTTAACTCCTTTTAAGAGGAATGAGCCTTGAAATATACAAGAGAGTGGAAGTTTTAAAACAACCCCCTTTCCTAGGGGCAAGCACAGGGCCCCCAGTGGCTGCACACAGGTACTGTGTGCCAGGTGGAGCCATCGTTTGAAAGTGTCCCTATCAACATATCCTCCCACAGACCCTGTAACACACTATTCTTCAGTGCTGAAGGCTCCCAGTCTCTCCAAGTGCTGAACTTCACAACACACTAACAATTGAAAATAAGTATAAATAAGACGCATCAGCACAAATTATTTTCCTTCTCCTCAGCTCACATGGTGCAAGGCAAGTTTGATAAGGGTACTGAGAAATTGCCATGGGCCATGGAGGTCACTATACTTTGTTGTTGCTGCCTTTGGTTTTTTTTAGTTATTCTCTATTCTAGAATCTGCTGAGTCCCAGAACTGCTTTAGAAACTGCTGAGAAAAGTCACTGGTAGATAGTGGTAAACAGTTCAGCCTAATTCTTATTAGGCTGTGAATCAGGCAAAAATACTTCTTTAGAAGTCAGTGATCCAGAGTGATAAAAGACCTTTGTGGCTGGTAGCCAAAAATGTGTCCAGCACCCTCGGAGAGGTAAGTGCAGAGAACAGAACAATGCCTCTACCTGGTCATGGTGACTGTTGTTGCAAACAAAGTGGGTAACCGCATTTTGCATTTGTCACAGGTTTGTCATAAGAAGGCCAAAGTGCCCATCCCTGATCTACAGTAACTTAGGTCTCAGTGAATTCATTAGTGACTCAAGTGTTACCCAACAGTACAATACATACTTTCCTCCTAGATGCTCATAGCAAATGGCACTTTGAGGTAGCTGCAGGTGTGTACAGTCATTAAGCAACCCAGAAACACTCCTAGTCCACAGCCCAACTTAGAGGGAATACAATCCTTGCAGTGGAGTCATGCTGTCCCTCTTTCACTGACATCCTGGGTTCCAACTTTTGTTCAGCAGCTGAGATGAGCCACGCTGTGACAAACTGTTGTGTCCATCACCCAGCACCAGAGGGGACAGAGTTACAGAATAACTACCATTTGCCCACTGTGGACATCTCACACAGAGTACATTCTGACATTAAATTTAACTTCAAGTGGTTCTGGTTTTTTGTCCTCTCTACTAATAGCCTGATCTAAGCCTAGAACCAGAGTAAACTTATAAAATAAATAAATAAATAAATAAATAAATTTTGCAGTTCAATCTGGAGTTAAAGTGTACTGTAAGCTTCTAGAGAGACCCACAGCGGCCTCACATTAGGACATTTAAGATCAGGCTGTTTGGAATTTTAAGAGAAGCCAAGAACTAGGATCATCATGTAGGCACACAGCGTTTGTGGAGCTCTCAGTAGGCACACTGAAGAATTTTTTATTATTATTACTTGTACAATAGTTCCAGACAGCTGGGTTGGGCCTGAGAACGTGTCACAACTAAAGCAATGGGGTGAGGCATTGCGTGCAAAACTGACAGAGAATTAACTCACTGGAGAGAAGAGTTTATCATAAACCAGCCTTCTTGTCATGGAAGATTACTACTACTCTTGAAGGAAAACAGGTAGGAATTTCTTGCAACAAACAAGCAAATGCCCTTGAGGTCTGTGTCCATGTCCTCATGTTCTCCCTGGGAGAGCAGCGGGTAGCTGGGATCGCCCTGCCGCCAGCAGAGGGGGGCCGGCAGCCGCTCTGAGCTCCGCGCTCTTGCATCATTCAGTGACAACAAATACCCGCAGTGCCCTGTTGGTTTCGGTTGAAACTTCTTGACTTTTCTTCTATCACCAGTGACCAGGACACTGAAAGGGTCCTTTTGAAAGCCAGCAAAGGGACACTGACCTGGAAATTGTCCTCTTTATATCAGGAAACTAAGCAAGGGGAAAGTTTCAAGAACAAAAAGAGGATCTGTTAAGCAGTTGTTAATTTTAACCTGCTTAGCATGGAAAACATGGCTTTGAGGACTCAGGACTCTTTAAAGTCTTTTCTGTGACTGACCTACAAATTTCTCTCCGCTGTTGAGTCCTCCTGCCTGAAAGAACTTCCCACCCTCTCATGGATCAGAGAGTACTTTACCAGTGTGCCAATGCACAAGAGGAGAGCAAACACCAGGCAGCCACTCAGTGCCCTGTGCCAGCTGTGTACAGGTTCTGGCCTTTATAGAGGCAGCTATATATTAAAAAAAAATGGTTACCAGGAGAACTAGCTGATGTATAAAATGGGCAGAGGAATGATTTGACTCAATGAAGTTTGCATTTGTTAATTGGATAAAAGACAATAAAACAATGTGATACACTAATTTGTTGCATTGAAACAGCCTATGGCAAATGAGCCCATCTTAATTTGCATGCCCAGTAACCTCAGCTCCCTCCATCCCCCTAAGATAAAAAGAACTTTCACCTCCACGCCCAAACCTCGTCTACAATTGTACCACTTTTAAGAGAGCCGGTTGAAAACTCAAACATAATACTGCTTCACTTAACCTTTTTTCACTGCAGGATAACCATCGTATACTGGATTCTACAAGCACTATTATACTTATGATAGTATAAGGATATGAGCAATTTAAGATTATGCACCTTATGTTCCAGTCAGTCATTATTCTGTACTGAAGTACATTCTACCCCACAAATAGCTACACTCTAGCAGCAGATGATCCCTGCTGACACATTCTGCCCGATGAATTGAAAGACACTCTGTAGCAATGTACCTGTGTAATTGGCACACATTCCAGTCAAGCACAATCTATCACTATGACAATAGGACAAAACAGGCTTGAGGGACAGGGTAACTCAGAAGCCACTCGAGGTACATCATCTGAAAGTAAGTGAACTTTATTCAACTGACATCCCGACCTGCAAAGAACAACCACTTGAACTTAAAATCTACAGAGAATATCCTACTGACTTAAGCAAGTTTTATTGACTTAATGGAGGCAGGGATTTCACCTTTCTGCATGGTCACTTTTGTGTCAACTCCCCTGTAAAAACTGAACCAGCAAGATTTGCTACTTCTCCGGAATGCAAGGCAACAGCTGCTAGGTGGTGACCTAACTTCATTACACTTGGTTCCTCCCAAAATCTAAGTATTCTAAAAAGATATAGATCTAAGATAATGGCTGCTTATTTCAGATCTGAGAGGTTTGCTTCCTGCTGGGTACACCTGCTCTTCCACTCTCCATGCTCACAGAAAGCTGCTCCTGCACTCCCGCTTTTAGCTGTACTGAGGAGTTACACCAGCAACAGCTCCGAGTTCAGGGGTAAGGACAAAGTGCATATCTAATCCAGCAGCAGGAGGATCATCAGTATATCAACACCAGCTCATCAGAGCCCTGATCACTCTGATACTTACGCCGGGGTTTTTGACAGTCTTCTTTAATCACATCAAGGGTCACTTTAAGCAGTTCCTTATCATGGTCAGTCACCTGGAGAAAAAAAGAAGAAACTGGCAATTTATAGCAGTCTATTTCACAGCACATGGCCTGGCTGTTGAAAAACACTCCAAGGACATGATGTATTCTAAGCCAAGACTGTCATACCAACAGTCTGCATTATATACCGCCTCCAAGAATAATAATAAATGTAAAATCTTCAGTTATTATTTTAACTACTATTAGCAGCATCCATAAGTTAGGTGAAGAACATGATACAACACTATTCAACCCGAAGGACTCAGTAGAACATGCACTTCAATTAGGAGAACTATCCTAGGTTTCAGTGAGCATCAGCAGAGTTTGGCAGCCCAGTGAACACACACTGAACTTGGAACAACAACTTGGTAGGTTATGCACAGTAAAACCAACAGTGCTGCAGATAAGTCTTTTGAGTAAACAGAGAGCACTTGGATGGCCAGCTTCTCTTTCTGAAACATGTATCTTTTTCTGTGATTATTTCTGTTTCTACTGACTACGAAAGTCATGGCCCTGAACTTCTTTGCAACTACAGCTCAGTTCCTTACGTGGTATAAGTCCTTGGAGCTACCAGGTTTCTGGAAAACCACTCCTTTTTCTTGTAGCATCTTTATTGCTTCCTTAAAAACACTGTGAATCCTTTTGGAACTGGAGTTACCTTTTGACTTCACCTGGATGGGAAGAAAGGAAAGAAGCAGATGGTGAGAGATCTCAGCTCAACTAAAGTTACCAGCAATAGCTCCAGATGCTTTTAAGAGAAAGAGGACTACAGGTCCTCTTTAAAGGGGATTTTTTTTACACATTTTTCTTCATTTACTAATTCACAAATCATATCTGTTATGGATGAACTAACCAACATCCCCGAGCTTTAAACAAAACCCAAACACCAGAAGTTTGTGGTTCTTAAAGAACCACAAACTCTAAGTTGCTTTCTTTGTATTTAGTATCTATTTGATTATGTACTGAGAACTCTTTTTTGGAATAGGTTTATGATGCTTGTAGAGCATTTGACTGTTTAGCTAATCAAGCTTTATTCCCATTCAGAGTTTTCCTGGTAATAAGGGTAGGAAGATCACTGTAATGTAAAGTGATATTCAGGAGGAATCCAAGTACCGAGGACTGGATTCCTATCTCCTTATTTCAAACAGGGAAAGGAGAAAACTGAAAAAAAACCCCAGTATTTGTTTCTTGTCCCCTTTGTTTCCAAATTTTTACAAACATTCTGGTCATGCTCTCAGTACCTTCTCCACAGCCTAATGAAATGAAAGGATAAGGAGCATGCAAGAAATTAAGACAAGTATATGAAATAAGGGAACCAAGGATTCAGTTTTGAGGGCAGGTAGGAAATGAGTCTCTTGTGAAACGAGAACAGCGTGCCTAGAAGTCCATACTTGAGGAGGTTATTTAGAACACAGGGTTCTGTACTTGGGACACATCTAACAGAGTAGGAAGAAAGGAAGGGAAGGGGAAAAAAACCCAGGGGAAAGTAGGGTTTGTTTGAAGGTAAAGCAGAGCTAAGACAGTGGAATGACAGCTAGGGAAGTAGAAGGAAATTATCAGTTGTGGAGAGAGGAGAGTATGGGTAGGTAAGAGCAGGACCATGATTTACCTCTCTCCACCTGTCCTACTCTTCCCTTCAGCCTTCCATTTATCTATACAGACTGCTTCAGTTTCCCAGTTGTTTTCTCATCTGTTGGGAGCGCGCTGTGCTCTCTGTGGTTTCCTTTGTGAAGAGAGCTGAACTGCTTCCCACAAACCAGCATGAGATAACTCGAACCACACCAGAGCAACCAAAGCAAGATTTGCCAAACCATTTCTTCAACTATCACCATAAATGCTCCCACCCTGTTCTGAACAGAAGTATCAGACTTCACATATCCTGCTTTGCTCACCAGAAGCACTCACAGAAGCTTTGGGAGCGAAGAAGGCAACCACCATGCACTAGAATGAATTCACATGACTGTACGAAATGGACACCACATGAGCAATGAAAGAATATCTTTTCACAAAACATTCATTCAACCCATTTGCAATGCTCAAGTGACACTCCAACTGCCTCTAAGCCTGGAAGCTGATGTGCCTAACTGGGAGGAGTTCAGAGACCCAAAAGGGATACTGGTGTTAGCATGCATCACAAGTTTCTCCATTCCCTTCCTTCAGCTAACCCTCAGTATTTGAGCAGGCCATGATCAGATCACATCTCTCTCTCTGTCCCACAACCGCTATCTCTCTTTTTCCTCTCAAATTAACAGTAAAAATTAATTGCCTAATAGTTCAAGATAATTAACATAAAACCATGGCTAATATTCTCAGTTCAGTTTTCCCTGTTTCAGACTGAAGGACTTTGTCCTCCTGTCCACCACAGCTGTCAGTCTGGATAACAACAAACTCCACTTCTAATTACAAACTTGACCATACATCTGGACACCATTCCAGTCACAGCACTAATACCACCATATTTCTCTTCATAATGCCTCTTCTGATGAACTGAAGAAACAAATATAAAATGTAGCAGGAAGGATTAGGTGAAGAGTGAACATTTTCTCACGGAAAAGCACATTCTCATAGCCATAAGTACAATGAAGAGACTTTGCCTCTCATTCAAATGCAGTAATAGATCCTCAAGAATGTAAGAAATTGCTAGCAAAGCAACCAGCTGAAGACTCTGATCAATTTTTAATGTGAAAGCAAACATTTGGGGGGAAAAAAAAGATAAAAATATCTCCAAAGAAGCACAATAATTATTCAGTTTGGCTCAACACTGAGATTCTGTCAGAAAAGGGAGATAATTAAAAACAGACTCTGTGTGAACTGACACACAGCTCAGCCTGGATGGATACTGAAACAGTCTCTAAGAATGCAAGTCAAGGCAATGACAGAGTGAAGGCAGCAAGGCCTTGTAACAAGTAAGCAGCTGCTACATATCAGCACCCTCTCATATGTGCTGCAGAGTCCACAGGAAAGGGCTCCATGGCAGAAGGACTGTTTCTGAAAAACAAATGAGGGCTCCTGCCCATTTCAATATTATCATATTATATATTCATATAACAATATTTTATATTGTTGGGATTTAATATTATCATGAAATGACAGAGAAATATTGTGTTTTTTCCCTAGTGTGCTCTAGAATATGCTTCCTCTTCTCCATTCCTCTTACCACCTTTATGCCAAACCGAGCTGTTATTTTGTCTGGACTTGGATCCCATTCAGAGCCAATGTACACCTAAGTTTGTGATTTAGTCTACTGAGTAGGTATCTGCAGGAGAGTGAACACGAGGCTATACATGAGAGAAGAAATTTAGGACTATGAAATCCTATGTGATTTTATATCCCTGCTTTTTGTTTCAGGAGATTGAAAAATACTTGCATTTCAACAGTTATAAAGATGTATTAGAGCTGTTAACATAGCTCCTTCTAAGTCACAGCCTATTAGCCATCCCTTTACTTTTACAAAGCTTTTATCTCACAAATGCAGATATTAAGTAGTTTAACTGCTGATACAAAGCACCAGCAAGATCTGAATCTGAGTTTCCACTGTACCTCTCACCTCCCAATGTTTACAGCTCATTTTGCAAAGTGCCTCCCTGGGGCATACCTTAGATTCATGGTGCACCGTTTCAGGTTCTCTGAAGTACTAAAAACTTACTCCCCCTCTCCCAAATCAACTCCTATTCAAGTAACTTGGGCTGTAAATCCAAAGAAAAATCATTCATCACTTTTCCAAAACATGTGTCCGTGTTCTGTGTGTGTGTGTGTTCTAAGATGGAAGCAGCTATTAAATAATAATTTTACCATCACTACCATCACAACCCTCACTCCCAAGACCAGCCAAAGACTCTGTAAGCAAAGCAAACAGAAAAATCTATGTCTCCAGAATTAAGTTAGCATTTTAATCAATATATTCCATTTGATGGATCTCATGCAGCTTAGTGGGCTGGTGCTGTGCTACCAGTTATTCTCAGATCTTTAAAACAAGATAAACTCTCTGTAAAATCAATAACAGGTCAAAAAAGAATGAAGTGGTACAGGAATTAGTCAGTCTGTTCCAAACACTGGAAGTACATAACCTTTGACTCATAATAAATCACAACACACCCTGATGGTGTTAAAAGTTTCCTGGTATAACCACACATGTGATTCCACTCATGGAATCGCCCTTTGCAATATCTCATGCAGTGTTTAATCCTTGGCTTAGGCAGGTGACAATTTTAGTAATAGTGATTCTGGACATGTCAGTCCCGAAGTCCTATAATAAGCTTTGCAATATACATATTTAAAGCTGCAGTGAAGCTTCCTTAAGGGGCAGAAAGACAAGCACATAGCATCAAGAACATACAATGCACTGTGTTACACCTACAATGTACAGGGTATATACAGTAAGTGTGAACAACACCGTACAACTCCCTGCTTTAACTACTTGCCATTGTTGACCTTGTGATAATATTCAAATCAGAAGTACAAACAGCACAGTCTGGAAAGCACAACCCAAGCTACGTGTCCAAGTCAGTGACACACAAACTGGAATGGTAACACCAAAATAGCACATGCTATAGCTTATGCATGGGAGAAGAGCATAAAAATGGGTAATCAAGACTGGCTGGTTGCAAGTATTTAATTCAGTTGAGAAACTGGATGGATCTAGTTCACACATAGTTTTCTTTAAAAAAGGAAACTTGTCCATTTGTCAAACATAATTGCCTAAGTCCACCAAGTATGGTCTGGAGGTTCTCTAGGCAAAAAATTACTTTTTCTGGTTTTGCTTGTAGCCTCTTCCTTCTGGTATCCACCCTTCCAGTCTCAAAAGTCATTTGTTTTAAGGAATAAGGAAAAGGTTACAGCTTAGGGATAGACAGGGCACTACTTATGTGAAACAAAGCTCCACTGGCTTAAAGATCGTAACAGATTTGTTAATTTCTAACTCTTTATAAACACACCAAGCCTTTCAATTCTCTTATCCATCCTCTGTAGACTATAAAATTAAATTTTCCCTAGTATATATCTGAGGATGTGGTTTAAGTTCTGCCATGTGCATCTGCTAGAGGGAAATCCCTGCTGGAGAGCCAGAAGACTGCACTGCTGGAGAGCTGTTAGGACTGGAACTAGCTATTGTAGGACATGTATGGGATGTGGACAGGGCTCAGATACACAGTAATACTGAAAAGAAACAGAGAGATGCTGCCTACCTCAAGCTATCCCAGCTACCTCCTTCCATCTTCACTCCCTGCTCCACTCTGCTGCCGCTGACTCCACAGCAGCTCCCTGAAGAAAATATTCCATGGGGACATACCCTTCCACTATGATGAGCACTGTGCAAGTACTTTAAAAGTCGGGAAAGAGATGAGGGGGGTGCACCACATCTACTGGGATCACAGGGAAAGGAAGAGAAAGGCAACAAATAGTTTCACAGTAACCGTGCTCTAGAATACTGGAATCCGGGTGAAAAAAAGTAAAGTTACACATCCAAGTAACTCATCCTTTCACATTCAGGAAAAGTGCAAGAAGTGAACAACTGTACATATTGTGGCATGGCCTAATTAGTTTGTTCTACCCATCTAGCTGCTGCCTTGCCAATTAGGCATGAAATAACATTGTTCCACACCAGCAACACCATTTATCCTTTAGGTTAGAGGGCAATGCCAAACTAAAGACTACAGAAGGGAAAAGAAAGGAAAAGAGACAGGATTCAGATCTATCACGCTTATTTTTGTGGATCTAAGTGGGTACTTGACCCTTTGCCAATTATGAGAAGTGACCTTCTAGAGGAGCAACAAAATGAATTCCCAGACCATTACTGGGCACTCCTCTTAAGGCACTCAGGCCGCTTGACAACCACAGGTCCTTTTTCATGCAAAGACAGATAAGTCTCTTTGCAAAGGGCAATAGGGAGAACTGCAATTTCTAAATAAGCATCTGTGTTCCTAAATTCCTGGGACATACACTCACACCCTTGCATCAGGGTCAGGAGGAACTATTAATTATTATGATAGCTCTTCATGACTGCTAACAACACTGATGCTACATTGTTTTTCTTGGTTTGGGTTTTTTGGGTTTGGGTTTTTTTTTTTGTTTGGTTGGTTTGGGTTTTTTTTTTGGTTTTTTTTTTTTTTTTTTTTTGGTTGGTTGGGATTTTGTTTGGTTTGGGTTTTGTGGTGGTTTTGGGGTTGTTTTTGAGTCTATGTTCGTTCTGCACCAGTTCCTACTTTGAATCGCCTTGCAAGTTATTTATCTCTATCTAAATGCTGAGACTTCTAAGATGGAAGTTTTCAGTATTGGTCACAATGACCATGACTTCCTTTAATGTAGTGTTTGGCAACTTTTAATTCTGTTCCTATATTCCAACTAGTTTAGGAAGTACCCTGTCCCACGTTGAATATTTGAGTATCAAACTTTTCTGTTAAAAAGGAGAATAGCTCCCGTTAGTGTTAATATCTACGTTTGCTTTGAAGCAAACCAAAAAATGCCTTAAATAAAAACAAAAACCCACCCAACTCAGCTATGAAGAAGCAGGTAGCAGCAGCAATTCAGCGAGGTCAACAAATATAGAGCTACTCTTAATTATTATTTTACCTCATTTGCCAAGGACTGTTTTTTGTGTTGCTTTGTTTGTTTGTTTTTTTAAGAATTTAACAAACATCAGAAGTCAACATAACATAGCACTTAACATTACAGTGCACATCAAAAACAGGCAGTGAAAATGACTGCCAAGGGTTTATTTCTCTACAGAAAACCGAAAAGTAAACAAGTGAGTCACAACACTCCAGTTGAGGTTTCAGTTGCCATTGCTATCTTGGTAAAAGATTTAACAGCTTTGAAGAAATCTACCATACAAGTTGAGGATCTGGTTTGTAATTTATCCAACTAACACAGAGCAATACAAAGCCATTTTAGAAAATGATTTCTGTTCAATTTCTCATTCTGCCATTGATCAAGAGCATACTAACTCACTGGAAAGTTTCTTAACAGTTTGGTTACATGCAACTGCCTGTAAACTGATTTCTATTTAATCCCACCTTCTGATGCTTTCAGTCATGGCCTTACACAACTAGGGATTTCCAACATAAGAAACATGTAGCAGTGAGCATTGCTCATCCACTCATCATAATCTCCTTCTGAAAGCTACATTTCTATTAATATATTGAGCTTCAAATGAGAAATGACACAAAGACTTGATGCTCCCTTCTCCTGCTCAAACTCAGGATCTCAAACATCTGTCCCAAACAGCTCAAGAGTCTTAAAGCGATCTCCTTTTCTGACACTGCCGCTATTTACAAATCAACAGGTAGTGCCTGTTGCAGGCTGTAAGGTTGCTCAGCCCTAACACAAGATTACCCTTAACAACTGAATGTTCTTACATGGCTTTCTTCAGCCCAGTTTTATATGTCTAAGGTGACAAGGTTTCCTCAAGCTCTGTAAATAAATCATGCATAAAGCTAAAGCACTTCTGGGTTTTGAATCCTCTGAAGACATCACTCTCTTTTCTCTTTGTTTATGCTTAAAAACAGTATATGGTGTTATTTCCCCCCACTGAAAACTCAGAACAGATACATTCACTCACCTCCTGACAGATGGGGTTGGGTGGATGCACATCAGCCAGTGATACCAGAGTATCAATTGCTTCCAGCTCCTGCTGGTAAAAGGTCTGAATTCTGTTTTCTAATAGAAAGCTTTGCACTTTCTCATGCAGCATATGGATTGAGGAATTCTGACCCTCCAGGCCACTGCAAGGATGCATGGAACATGACAAAAGGCAAGAAAGGGGTTTTAGAACAATTACCTAAAGTCAGCCCAATAGACTGGTTTCAAAGGTCAAAAGATATTTTACTGTCCTTACAGAATTTTAATTTAAATCCTTAATTAAAATAGAACCTTTTTCTATGCATAAACATTCAGTTGTTCCTCTTCAATCATTTGCTGTAACAGTTGTGTGATTTTAAAATCTGCAGTCTCAGAAACCACACTACATGCATTCAGCTACCCTTAAACTGAACACAGGAATAGGTATTTGACTCAGTCTATTGAGGCCATGTATTTGTGATTTGATGATGACAGCAAAGCACCTCAATAGAATAGCTCCTTATCCTTACACATAAAACAGAATCAGGAAAGGACACTTCTCCATCTTCTCTGCTGACCTCAGCCCCAAATCTTGCTCAGAATCACATTTTTTTTCATTGGATAGAAGAGGTCTGTACACAGTATTTTACTATTTTCCTAATATTCACTTTGGTTCAGCACATTTCTTTTCTCAGGTATCTGGACAGGTATCTCATCTGTATGGATCATCAATCATTTGGGAGAAAGGCAGGCTGCTACTGTATGTTTATGCAGAGTTGAAATCACAGTTGGGCCCTGTTCTATCTTTCTCCACAGTTATTACAACAACAAATAAACAATCATAAAATTCCACACTTTGCCCCAAGACCAGCCTGGATACTGCATTTACCTCTGTCCTTCTTCAGGGCCTTGGAAAGGTTTATCATAAACTTCTCTATAGAGACAGGGAAGCTCCAGCATTCTTGAAATCTGAACATCATACACAGGATCATCCACTTTATCTGGAGCAGCAAAGAGAACACACAGACTTGGCCAGGACTGCCACACCAACTTTTTCAAGCAAGCAAACCTGAGGCAGCACAACAGAGCTTCACAGCCAGTATTAAACTGGCAAATGTTCACTATTGTTTTTATAAAAACAAAACCACAAAGGCCACTCCTTCTTTCAAAGCTTACAAGGAAGTAAATGGTCTGTTGTGGGTGCATTGCAGATTACGCTTTTGTCTGACAACTTATTTAACCAGAATTTATGATCTCTATTTTACCTTTCAACAGTCTTCATCCATTAAATGAAGTTAACACATAGTAAGGAGCCAAAGTGAGTGCAATTTAGAGGCTATTTGATTGCATGGATCTCTTTGGTATTATTACCAGCCCCTGAATGGGCTGTATATATTCATAAATCTTCTGTCTGGAAAAGAGGACTTAATTCTCTTGCATATTTTATCTAGAGGTGAAAAATCTAGATTTTTTTATCTGAATTACATAGGGTTTTTAAAAGACAGGTTTCTCTCCACCAAAGAAGTAATTTCAGTATTATCTCTGAAAGATTTCACTGGGGAAAACCAACTCTTACACAACAGGACAGACGCAGAACGGAGAAGTTATGTAACTGGAAGCTCCCAGGGAGTAAACAGGGGGCTGCAGAGCTGTGCTGCCCAAAGAGCTGTCAGATGCAGAGGCAGCACCTGCATGCAGATCTGTGCTCGGGTGACTGAAGGTGAGAAACACTTCTGAGTCATTCTGCAGAGCCAGGGAGTTTAGGAGAACCCGGGCTTCAGTGGAACACTGCCCTTGTGCTGCTGCCTGCGCAAGGAATGGATTTTCCAGGCTGCAGACGTTTCTCCAAAGCATAACTCCCTGGATGAAATGGGGCATAAAAAGCCACCAGCTCCTTTCCCATGAGCTTGGCTGGTTTGCTTCAACAAAAAGATATCTGAAGATCAAGTCATTCTCTGAGATACCCGACCAAGTATTCTGCATAGCATTCTTGTAGGCACCTTAGTCATCTTTTACAGTTTTTCCAGGAATGCCTCATTTATAGGCAATCTAATCCCACACATTAAGTAGTGTCTTCTAACCTTACACTGCTAAAATTGAAGTAAAGATATACAGACAAAAATCTCTTTAGAAAAATGAGATGCCATAAAATAAAGTGGACAATATTCCATTAATTACATAGAGCTTAGGTGTTTCCACAGATTCAGACAACTGAGATGCACATGTCACAGACTGGTAACACTCACAAAAACACGAAGCCTGAATTTCTCTTTGTTGCCTATAGGTTCGGATGTGACCTCTGACCCTGACAACATCCCCGAGCTCCACATTGGTTTTCTGGCTCACTCTTTCTTGCAGTTTCTTCATCTGTTCAAACACAGGAAGGCTGCTGAATGTGCTTGGACGACCTGCAAGCAGTGAGGGAAAGGGGATCAGGCACTAAAGTCTAGAGGACTGTCCTTTTATATTCATCCACCTATGCATCACAGGGGTCGTATTACTGAAAAAGGGGTAAGGTCCCAGCCACCATGTGTCCTGGGTAGCAAAAATGTTTGGTGACAAAGTTAGTTTACAGTATTATATTTATTTAAATAGTTCACCTGGGGAAAGTATAGAAGGGAGGAGATACTGATTTACCACTGAAAATGTCATAGATGTGTTGCAAAATTGAAACATTAATTTGAAGTGGTTTTTATCATTTTTCTGATTTTGTCATGCTGAGATGGACAAGAGAGGAAAAGAAAGGTCTGCTGAACTTTTTATATAAAAGAAGAATGAGTCATCTGAGGTGGGGCCAAACCATTCATGTGATGTAATTCAATGTCTACACTGAGGTGAATGCAATTTGACAGAACTTCATATTTATGTAACTCACCTTTGCAGGACAATAAATCCTTCATAACTTAAAACCTGATTAACAATCCAAGTATCCCTGATCACAATTACAGAAGGCTGGAAAACAGTTGCCTGTGCCACCTAGGAGCTTTCTTTAGCAGGTACAAATGAATTAGTTTCGATTATTACCATAATGTCCATCCATAAGAACACAAGGCTGAAACAAGCATTCTGGGCCTTCATTCTATATCAAGGAGTATTTCATGCCATTCCTTTTAATTGGTTTAAGTTCCTCATAAAAAACTGACTTGATTGTGTGTCTCCCCTGTTTTTAACCTTTTTTTTTTTTTTGAAAGCTGTGCCAGAACATCACCTCTCTAAAGTGAGAGCTGTCTTCTATATTTCAGTTGGGATTGTTTGTATCACTTGTCGTATCACTGTTAAGTATGAATTAAATATCTGTCTGTATAAATGGACTTATTCCACAGACATCAGAGCTTTTAACTTTTACATCAAGCTTTCCTTTCTCCATTCTGTGCATATGTATCCCTAACACTGCAGATGACACTATTAACATTTATTTCAGTAGGATTTGAACAGCTCCATATTAGGGTTGTCAATCTTCTATAGGGGCTTCCAAAAAAATCCAAAGTAGAAAGCATTTCATGCTTTGATCTATAAGAAACAGTGGGAGAACAAACAAAGAGAAAGCCAGACACTATTGAGTTGTTCTGTTAGTGAGTGCAATAATAGATCCATTTCAAATGCACAATTACTGCACATTTAGGACTTCCCCAAATTGTAAAAGATAGCTGGCATCCTTCCACTGTGTTTTAAGCTACTTTTAAGTTCATTGCAGATGGTCTATATGTGAGCAGGAGAAAATGAATACAGTGAGGATTACTCCTGAAACCACTGTATCACAAGTGCAGGTCAATGGATTGACTTTGGAAACAGAAGTTGTGGCACATTTCCAGCCTCATTCCTCACTAGATGAAGTCACAAAAAGGACTACAAGAAGAAAATTCTCTGAGCAACAGCACAGAATTGAAATACCATATTACTTGGATAAGGAAAAGGCAGGACAGGACATAATGTAATGGTTTTATCAGCATCAGCATTGAACACAACACCAAAACTAACATGAAATTACCAAAATGGCCCAGGTTGCAGGTTATGATGGTTTAAAATAATAAAAAAAAAAAAGAAAAGAATAGTTGAAGTCACTCTTCTGCAAGTTTGATCACTTAATAAATTATATAAGACAGACCTAGGTAAAAATGCACAGTCAAAAGAGGAATTATTTATTTGATAAATTACCTGATAAAGACGTTTCTCCTACCATGGGATTTTTCCAGCAGACACAATTTATAACTCCAGTACTATCATCCACTGCAAAGAAACAATTGCAATAATTCCAGAATAGGAAAGCAGGTAGACATGTTCCAGTAAGTGAAGATACATAGATATGTAGGAGCTAACTGCCAAGGATATCTCAGTCCAACCAGTTTGAAAGGGAAAGTGGGTGTCCAACCCCTACTTATACCTCTGAAATAATTTCCACAGTCATTTCAGTCATGGAATTAGCTCAGCACCAAACGTACTTATGTGCATGGGCACCAAAGTCACAGATATACTCTCAAAGACAGATCAAGCACTAATTTAAATGATGAGGCTTCAGCACATATACTGAATACTAAAAGGTTTTAATCTCATTGACAAGGTCAGAAGACAAATCAGTGTTGAAAGCTGAAGTCGGACAAATTAAAACAGGAAACCAGGCACAAACCACAGAAGCATTACTGTTACAATGAGAAGACAGCATTTCAGCATTGGGAGATACAACCATATGAATAAACCAGAAATGCTGCTGCACTGGTTTCCATACTAATGTTGTGTTCAGAGTCTGCTAGTGTTTCCTGTACAAGATGTTGTCCAGGGAGCAGAAAGGCAGCTTCTCTATCAAGGAAGGACAGAAGACAGCACATGCTCATGGTTCTGCTCTAGGCCAGGAATTCCCAGGTTAAAGCATAGGTACTGAT
Organism: Acropternis orthonyx; assembly: GCA_035583155.1. Taxonomy (NCBI): domain Eukaryota; kingdom Metazoa; phylum Chordata; class Aves; order Passeriformes; family Rhinocryptidae; genus Acropternis; species Acropternis orthonyx. Next base: position 24,244,159 of record JAWWEU010000160.1, read on the forward strand.
GGCATGCATGCCACTTCCGCTGCTGAAAAAGCTCCAGACCTTGTCCCGAGCACAGGTGCTGTCTAGTTTTTCCTGTTTTACTAGTACCCAATCAAAGTAAGTTTTACCATTTCTGCCCCAGGCACTTCACTGTTGATGACAGCAGAAAAAGACAAAACCCAAAGGAAACTAAAAACTATCAGAAGAACCCGTTGTTCTACAGGTCAAGAGACTTTACATAGATGGCCTATCCACGAAACACTCTCTATATAGAAAGGCACTAAACATCTCTCAAGGATCATCCAGCCAATGCTCCAAGCTCTCTTCCTTCTTGAATGTAACCATCTCCGAGACTCAGATTCCACTCTCCACATATGGAAACCTGCAATTTTCCCCTGCTCCTTAAAAACCAGATCCATGACTAAAAAAGTAACAGCAATGTTTACCAGGAAGGTGCTGATTGGTACCTGCAGCCATTTCCTCTGAGAACCATAGCATCAAAGCAAAATGCCTTTGCATTGCCTCACATGTTTTGAAATAACCTCCCTATTTAGGGGGTCTAATTTCAAATCACTGTCTTGCCTTCCTGTTTCCCAGTAGTTTAGCTGCACATTCCTATTAAAAAAGATACAGCATTTATAAGATGCAGACAATTCCAAACTCAGTCACAACAGTATAATCATCTTTGCTATCCCCCTTTTGAGCTGCTGTGTCTGCAACTATTTCAGCAGCTTTAAGTTTGTACCAGAGCACAGATACTGATCTAGCTGGTAGGATTTCCTCTCCTTGATACAGACAGACAGCAACTATTTTAGTAGTCAGAACTCACATAAACCATGCCAAGCCACACATCCAAGCCAGCAACGGCAATGAGAAACAGGGCAGATGACATTTCACTATTACGTTCCTGCAGCTTCTAGATGTTCCAGCCCACAACTGGCTATTGCACTGAGACAGACATGCTTCCCAAGAAGGGCTTGGAAACAAACCAAGCAAGACTGAAGGATTAGGAGGCCAGACTCCTCCTTCTCAACCTAACAGCTGAAATTGGAGGTCTGGAGAGATTGACCTGTACTTGACCACACAGGGAACCTGGTAGCAGAGCAAGGTTCTGAAACAAAGTTTTGCCAGTTCATAGATCAAAGCTTTGAGCAAAAAAACAAGTAACTCCTGAAGCACAGATGAATGAGAACTCTTGCAATTGTATTCTAATTAGACAGGAGAATATTAATCTATTTTAAAGGGTCTACAAGTTTTTGAAAACTTCCTGTGCTCCCTGTGCTGCCCTTCCTCATCTCTTTGGGTTGAAAGTTTTGTTTATTTGGTTTTCTGTGGGTTTGGGTTTTTTTTTTCTCCCTCTGCTTCTTGTTTGTTTGAGTTTGGTTTTTTTTACTCTTGCTTAACTATTTGAGGGGTAGCACACTCAAAGCTACTTGGTAAATGAGATGACAGTGTTCATTTTTATTCTTTATGGCAAAAAGGGTACAGTTCTTGTAAGGCCTGCCTGAACCTGCTGAGATCCTGATGAGATTCTTTTTCATTTGTTTTTAAGGCAAGTGCCTTTCATCCTTTCAATTCAGTTCTGGAGTATATGGAAAACCACATGTGATGTTCCGTTTTTGTCAAAAAGGAAAGGGGAAAAAAAGAGGTCAGAAAGGTGCATTAGCTAAAATATGGGCTTGGTGAAAGCTACATTTTAATTAGATACTCTTCTCCTAGCTGATCTTAACAATAGCTATAAAAAAATCGAATCAAAATGTCAAAATCCGGTTTTAAAAAATAAAAATTACATGCTGTGTCAGACAGGAAAGAGTCAATTCACTCTCCTTTACAATTATTATTTTGTCAGCAGTTCTGTTTTTCAGCAGAGAGGACCTCAGATTCTTTAAAGTGAGTGGTGTGTATTCTGAAGCAGACAGATAGGAAATGAGGGAGGGGGAGATAGTGGCAGCGACACAAAGACATTTCAGTTCCCTTTCAGAGAAAAAGTACAAAGGGAGAATCACTTTGTAAGTCACTTTCAAGCAGATGGAAAGCGAGCAAGTCCTGAGCAATGTGTGGCGCTCCAACTGATGCAACGCCTGCTCCATGACTCACCAACTGAACTGAGAAATGCAAGAAGTTACAAGCAGGAAACTGTCTAAGAAGTTAAAATTTTACACTGGCGGAGTTGGCCTGCCTGAAAGGGAGGGCAAGCTGGGGAGGGGCACCCTGGCAGGTAGCCTGAAAGCTCAAACCAGGAACTGCTGGAACAAAGCGTGGAGTTGGATGTGAAAGGACAGCAGGAAGCCAGGCTCTCTGAGAGCTGCACTTACAGGTCGGCTGATCTAACACTAAGGCCTTAATTCCACTACTCTGCAGTTTCGTTTTATTTTTCCCCTCTGTTTTCTGCCCCAGTCAAATATTTTCAGCAGGTTTACTTGTTAAACAAATGCTGAGGGCAGCATGGAAAACCTTTATCCATACAATTGTTTTGTCTTTGTCTTTTTGATTGTCTTCCTCTGTTCTCATGATGTGATAACTGTATTTGCACACTAGTGCAATAAAAGTATAATAGCTGATGTTCAGTTAAGGTTTCAACACTTCATTACATCATCAGTTACATCTTCACCTCTTAACTTAGGCATTTGTTTACCCTGTGCTACTTCAAGTGTCAGAGAATCTTGTGTTTCAAAATATTTACTGACAACTCATAATTTAGCATAACGGTGAAATAATAACAAACATCCAGAAATTAGACTTTAAAAAACAGAATCTAGAAAATATCCACTCTAAGGCACCTGCAAAGAGAGCACAGAGTCAACTCTGAGCAGCTGCACACAGTGCAGGGTATGTTCTATGCACCAGCAGTTAATGCTACTCTGCAGCAGTATGATGCAACTGCAGGTGTTGTGGAACCTGTGACCTGGTTAAGTTGTCAGCTCTATCTTCACAATACTCCTGTGGGTTAGAGAAGTGCTGCTGACTCAATTCTATAAGCTAGGAAACTGGGAAGAAAAGGCACTCCATGACTTATGTCCATCAGGTGGAAACCCATGGCAGAGGAAGACATATATATGCTTCAACAGGATCTATGCACTTGGCTCCCCTTTCCTACTGTGAGGTGACCACCCCCCACCCTTTGAAACTTGCCACATCACCACTACTCCACTCTGCTTTTTTTCCAGATGAAAAAGACAGCTGAACAAATGACAATCAGATGTTTCCACGTTAATAGAATTGTCTGGATACTGGGAAAAGCAATAGGGAGGAGACAACTCCCAGCTGATGTTTGGCAAGGACTGGTACTATGATGCTTGAGTTAGATTTCCTAAGACTCTTGTGCATCTAAACATAAACAAGCTCCTGACTGCTATTAAAAAGCTATTAAAAGCTTCCTCCAAGATATGACAAAACATACAAAAAGTCAGAAGCGATTTCTGAGATTCAGAAAAGGAAGCAGTGATTTCCCATCTGCAGGCACTGTTAAATCCATTTTTATCTGACCAAAGGAACTGCATATATATAAGAGGAAGGTGGGGCAGTCCAGTGACAAAGCAACAAGGAAAATTAAGATCTGCTACGTGAACCCAAATGAATCAGTTACTCTGTTGTAACTATTTGATTCTCTGCTTTGGAAGTGGAGATAAACAGTAGCTGCCCTAAGCTTGTCAGGTAATCTGAGCTGCAGATACACATTATATTAGGATAAGATCACAATTGTTTCAAGAACAGACAATGATCAGATAAGGAAACCTTTCAGTTCTAACAGTAACTAAAACTAAAGGCTGATAACTGAAAGAAGGAAGAAAGTTTTCTTACCTCCATAATTATAAAAGGCATCTCTCTCCTTCCTTTGAACCACTATCCCGACAACATCCACCTGTCTTACTGGATGTCCATTATAAAAGAATATACCTAGACATAGAACATGCTTGATTAGTGTAACTACTTCTTTCAACATTCTACCCTACACAGTCACATTTGTCAGGAAAAAAACATACTTTCTTACATATTTAGTGTAACTTCAATTATACAGTGCCTACATGTGAAAAAACCCCTGGATACTCAAGAAAGACTAGGAACACTAAAGGGAAAAAGTATCAGCTCTACTTAGGATACCAAAAACTTGTTTTTGTAGAGTCAGAACTTCATTAACCTCTTGTTTTCTTGCATGTTTGGATCTGAAAAACAACTCCAGGCATTAGAGCATATTTTATTTTTTATTTTGTTGTTTAATTTGGAGTTTTGTCTTGCTTTACTTTGTTGTTTGTTGGGTTTGATTTTTTTTTTTTTTTTTTGTATCTTCATCAGGCTTCAGAATAAATAATAGAACACAAAGGAAGCAGTTTGAGCTTCTCACAATGCAGCTGTTCCTGATTAAGGCAGAGCCTCCGAAAGGAAAACTAACATAATTCTGTCTTTCATTTCCAGAAGAACAGGAGCCATGGGGGCTGGGGGAGAGTAACAACCCTCTCAGACTGTGGAGTACAGTACTGCAGTCATTGTGGACTGCATCCTGAACTTCAGATTCTGAAAAACACGTTCTAAAAACATCCCTTCAAAGCTATTTTTGTGCATCTATAAAGATAACTTGAATAACGCATAGAAACATGTCCAGGAAACAGTGAGAAATCAGAACCCAATGGACTCTGGCACTGCTGAGGTTGCCTCATTCTGTAATCCCTTTCAAGAGAGTGACAAATGCTATTAACAAGCACCAATGTAAACATACACTGAGGCTTCACAGTCCACTAGCAGGGGAATAATAGGGCAACAAGCTCCAAATATACCCTGGGCTGACTAGTTCTCAGTGAATGTGCTTTCTTCAGTTTTTGAATACTGCTGCTTTACTGAAATAAGCCACCTGGGATGTTCAATAACTGTCTTCTAAAAACTAGATAACTTGAGGGACTCAGAAAGGAACATTTGGCTCCATACACTGTGGCAAGTGTTATTCTCACAAAGGGAAAGAGAAACAAGGCAGCAAGGGAGTCATAAAAATGTTCTGTATTAATGAGAAAAAAAAAAGCCAAACCAAAACCAAAATCCAAAAATAACTTGTCCTACATAGCTAGCAGCCTTAAAGTGAGCCTGGAATTAGCTTTCTTCATGCAAGACAGAGAAAAAACCCAAAAGTTTCAGAAGAAATTATAGGTGATCAGCCAAGCAGACCACAAAAAGAAGTCTTGCTCATGAAAATCCACTGCAATGTTTTGAGGATGCACTTATCCCTCTCATCTTAGATCCGGCTACACTAATCGCACAGTCACTGGTCAGGTCTGGCATAGAGAATGTTTGGCAGGTCTGTCTACTTTTCTCTCATTTGCCAGGACACTGCTATAGAAACCCTCAGTGGAGATGATCCCAGTGTATATAGTTATTCACTGAATCTCACAACATCTCAATAAAAGGTGTGGGCTAGTTTCAGGGCAAGTCTGTAAAGGAGAGCCTCCAAGCTCCTGATTATGCAAACAAGCAACATGTTATTATGTTAGTTTCCCAGTTAGTAAGCTGAGTTTCAGCAAATGACAGAGACCGTATCAAACTGGTTCTCTCCATCCCCATAAATTCACACAGAACTCCACCCTCACTCTGGGAAAAACTACCCAAATTAATGTGAAAGATGAAATTAGATTTAACTTATTAAAAGCTGTTGGACTCAACAACTTCAAGGTATAAATTGTTTCTCCTGCCAGCTTATTTGTTCCAGTTTTGTCCATACTGGTAGCAATAAAAATATACCAAACATTTGAAGCTGTGGAAAAACACATTCAGCGAGGCTCCTAATAACCCAATAAACAACAACATACAGCACTAGGCCCTTACCACAACAGGAAGCCACAGCAGGGGTACAGGGGGCTACAGATACAGAGTTCTCTAGAGCAAGTACTGGTCATGTCTTTACCAGCATTACTGAGCACCGAGCTGTTTGACATTGCAGCAATCCTTTTATGCTATTTGTAGCTTCCCTCTCTTGTTGATAAGCTGTCACAATGCAGTGGTGTATGATAACTCTGAGAAAAACTCATTTCCATGATGTGATTATGTGTTACAACTGAGTTTGACACCCACTCTCATTGCAAGGCTGCTAAGACAACACAATTGCTGTTTTTATCTGGGAGGTTTTCCAGCCTTCTTGTCACCATTTATAGCAGGTGAGTAATTGGCCAGGTTTACTGCTTTCTTCCATGTTGTTTTAAGGGATTAGTCATTGTGGCATCAAATCCTAATGCTTAAAAATGGAAAGAAAAAACTCATAGGTAATTTAGTCCATTTCCTCAGGGCCAATACAAGACCATTTTGTACAGTAAATTCCTGGCAATCTGTACAGTCAGGATGATCCCAGTGAAGGGCATCCCACCTTTTTCCTGGGAAGGTTGCTCCATGGTTTAGCAAATGTCATTCTAAGGATGTTTTTCCTGACATTGATTCCATGTTTCTTTCCATTCCTCCTAGTTACAACTCATTGTTTTGCAGTCATTCATTCTTAATCACCATTACTTAATGACTGATTTATACCCAATCATATACTTAGCTTCAGCTGTCTTTAAAAGCCCATTAAAGGCAGGAAGCATTGACAACAAACACCTACGTTCTTCCTTCCCCCAAAGACTTTTTTTTTTTTTAGTGTTTCTGTTATGCTAGCATTTGTTGCTAATAAATAAGATACACTGAAAGATATCTGGTTTGGTATATACACAGCACCAGGAGAATAAATAAAATGCAGGATGTTTTATGAAATTTCATTTTAGTCTTTAAAGCTTCGTTCAGAAAAATGACACAGGATTGCAAGCAAGGCAAGGTTAGATGTGCAGAGCACCAGGTGCACAGGAAGTGGAGAAAGCTTGCATGCACCAGCTGTAAAGGCTGGTATCTTGACATGACAGACACCACTTCCTTAGGATCATTTTATGGAAAAAAAGATAATAACAAAATGAGAAGAGTTCCTGAAGCAGAAGTCAACTCACTTAAAGAACAGGAATAGAAGTGAGAAGGGAAATTCAGGTAATTAAGAGGTAAAAAACAGAGAGTAGTACTGTACTTTCTAGGACTGTTCTTGCTATCATGAAATGTTTGTTGGTGTTTATAAGGTTAATTCTTTTAAATACATTTTTATATGTGTATGTACTAATCTCCAAGTCCAAACTACAACCCCATTTTGCTGACATTTCTTTTGTATTTTGTTTGAAAACAATTAAAATATCTCTAACTGAAGCAGAACAGTTTTTAACAGCTGCACTTGCTACACCAGTACTACTATAAGACTTTTATAAGACACTTTAAAAAGGCCTCTAAATAATACTCGCTGCAAGACAAACATCAACAACAGTCTGTAGGCTAATTCTTACAACAGATTTAAAACAAAAGTCTCCCACCAGGGTAAATAACAAAGATACACACACACACACACACATATATGTATATAGTGGCGTTCATGGTTTGTGAAGTCCTTATTTACATAAAAATGGTTGCGAGAAGAGCAAAAGAAACACCAGTCCTTCATTTCTGCAAAATAGCACTGCTGTTATCCTTGCTGTTAAAGAAAACTAAAGAAAAATAACAAATCCCATAAGGCAGAGCATATTCAAAGAGCCAAACAGATGTCCCTTGTCTCTGTGGACAGAAAAAGTACACAGAAAAAAAACACAAACAAAACACCAAAACCAAACCAAAGACACACACTGTGCTCAGGGCTTATTGCTTTTTCTTCATTAATTGTAAGTTCTTTGGGTTCCTCCCTGATAATTTCACACCTTGTCAAGCTTCAGTTTGGGGAAATGAACATTCTTTCTGTTGTAGTGAAAAAAGAAATTCAAGACCAGACCCATGTTGCTTCAGACAGTGTTCACATGTGGGTGACACTGGCTGAAGACTAGTAGGAAACGGTGCACAGCAGACAAATGCCCCAAAGGGCACAGAAATAGAAGGTGTAGTGTAAGATACAGCACGGATGCCAGAATTTACAATAAGGCTGTTCAAAGGTATGAAGATTGTCATATATCTATCATATCTAGAAATTTAGCAGACAAAACCTCAAAAACTGTATCTGTTTTGTCATACATTAATATCCACAGGAAAGAGCAAAATACACCCACTCAGCAACATCATCAATAGTCAAAACTTTGCAACAGAGGCACAAAATCCTTCTCAAATGTTGTAGAGACAGTGGAAAGATATAACACATACAGCCAGAAAGGACCATAATTTTTTAAAATTAACTTTATCAGAATGTAACAAGTGCTACCACATAGAGGAAACACAACATGGCGATCATAATCAGCACATATAAATACATACCTGGCACCTGTTTAGATTCCCTCATTTCTTTTATATCTTTAATATAGAGTCTTGCAAATGCAGAAAACACAGGATCCATCCCCCAGTGCAGAGAAGGTGTCTCTTCTTCATATTTCTTGGACTCAGACTGCATTCAAAACCTGTGAACACAGAAGGCCTTCTCATTGTTTTCCACACAGGTAAATAGATGTTCACATATGTTTCAACTGAATAAAAAAACAGCTAATGAGTTTACACACAATAACACAGCATAGCTGATGATGAGACACAAGACTTATCTAATAAAATGTTATATTTATTTATCAATATTTCATGTGTCATCACATGAAATATTCAAAGTATTAATACTCATTATTTGTTTAAAGTAGTGAGAATCAACAGCAACAGCATTTTCCCCAGTTCCTTCAAATGAAACAATTTCAGGGATTTTTCCCCTATGAATCCATAGACAGAGAACCGAAGACAACATTTCTTTAAAAGAGCAGGACTGTAGGATACTAATTGGTTACTTCCTGTACACATGATTATTATTCTCCCCATCATTCTCTTTCCCTCCCGTAACATACTCTTCTCATTGTTCATCCTGTGCTTTATTGTGGAGGTGGGGGAGGATGACTTTATATAAAACAAGAGCAGCCAACCCTTCTTTATTTTGGATACAGAGTCTCCATTAACTTGGAAATTTTCCCCTTTTACCTTTTCAGATTTTGCCATTTAAGACCTGCTCTCTTCTGCCATTACCAGATCCAATTCTCTGTTTATCATGGTACTGATGTGAAAAAAAACAGCACTCAGTTTAGGAAGGATCCTCATAAAGATTTGGAAGATGAAAATACAGTCTTATTAGCTCTTCATGTATGGATAGCCAAATTGTTCCCCAAAAGCTCTCCAGGTCACCCTCCAATAGGTGTCAGACCCTTACCCTCTTGGGCAAAGGTTGTAAGTGGACTGATTCTGAAGAGTTTGTAATAGGGAGAGATTTGGCAGCTGCAGCCTCCTGAGAGGGAGCAGCTCCCAATTATGGGAGGCCAGTGATCTGTGCAGTCTGTAGGAGACACTTCTTGCTACTGATGTAGAGGCAACACACCATGAATATCACAGTAGCATCTTGCTTCTTTGAGAAACTACAGAGCTTGGATTCTGCATAATTTCTCTTTTAACACTTAAGCTTCAACCGGAGGAGAAAAAAAAAAAAACGGGTGTGGCACAACATGGCAGAGCGTTGCTGACATCTACTCTATACTGTGTAAAAATCCGCAGACAATTAGATTCCTTTCCAACTTTTTGTTATTTAACTAACAAAATGTTAGCGTTATTTTGGTCATTACATTTGCAAGATGTTGAAAATAATTGATTTAGTCAGTTCTACCTCTCACTTCATTGAGTAACAAACTGAATAGTTCTGTTTACACCTGGATCTACATCTCTATCGCTGTTAAAGGCTTTCCCCAACCTTTCCCTTTTGCACTTGCAAGGTCTGCTCAAGCACACCATTTTCTCACTCAAGTCTCTTCACGAAACACCCTTTTTCTGCTGCTGAATTGCAGACACGGCTCAACAGAAATTTGTAAACTAAGCTGTTAAGTGTATGATCTTAACACAAGCTGCTATTCCTCCATATGGCAGTTCTTTGGTTACTTGCTATAAACTATGTCAAATTTAGACCACAGTTTCCCAAGCAAACAAATGGTTTAAACCTGTATTTTACTTACATGATCATTGTCATAACAGAATTAGTCTCCTCATCTCTCTCTTTTTGTTTTCAGTCTCTAGTACAAAGTAGTATTCCTTTCTGCATCGTGCCCCCCAGTTTACTCTACATGGTTGCAAAGCCTGTCACAGCTCAGCACCCATTTTTACTCCTAGACAGACAGCAGACTGAGTTAACATGCCAAAAAGAGACAATCAGGTAACAAGTCTGTCTAAACTTTTCTATTTTCGGTAAACAGACACTCACTGGGGCAAAAAGAAGTAGTCACCCCTGCATGTGTGTGTCTGAGGGGAAACCAATGAAGCAGCTCCACTGGATATTAAAAATATCTGCATTTTGATATTTTAGTAAACAGTTATCAAGCTTGAAATGCCCAAATGTTAACAGATCGAGTCTAAACAATGCTTTTAGCTTAAATGAAGCATTTCCCCAAATTCTTCCTGTTCCCCTGTTCCAAAAAGAAAAGGATTTCTGCAGCAAAAGCTCTGTCTTAGAAACTACTGGGAGTTAAATCTCAAGCTCTGGAGCTTCTCACTCTCAGGCATTGTTAAAGCTCTTCACTTGCAACATTTACACCCATCACATCTGTCTTCATGTGCAGACCACTCTGCCTGGTTCAAGACTGCCACAGACACACAAAGTTTTATTTTACAGATCTGGCAAAGGTTCCTTGACAAAAAGCAACTCGTGCCCGCAGCACTATGAAGGCATCACAAGATTCCTTGAAGTCCACAGGACAAATTTGCTGAAGTCTTGAGTTACAGACATTCCATCCACACCAAGCTGGGGCTGTGAAACCGTACTGCAGCCACCCACTCGCTTTCAGCAATGTCTGACAGGCACAGGAAGGGTGTTCTGCAGGGCAGTCTCCCCTGACCTCTTCACGGTCCTAACAGCCTTCCCAATCCCTGCCACCACCCAAAACCAAGACTATTCTTTCTTCCCTCTCAAGTGGCCATTTGGTAGCTACATTTGATCAATGACCTATTTAAAGCCAAAGCTTGTGGTCAGTTGGAAGGAAAAGCTGTTTACTCCCTCCCGGATGTACTGCTTGCCTCCACACACTCCTGTTACCAGTCCATTCTTCTTGGCTGTTGTCTGTTTGCTCCTATAGCAAAGGAAGATGTTAACCATTTCCAAAGTATCTGTTGTTCAGTGAGTTTCCAAGTTTGCTTCAGGCAGATGGATAGCATTAGAAAACATAATTCCTTCAAGGCAGACAAAATTCTTCCAATCAAATTATCTTTTGCTATATAACAGTATCTTCCCGTAACTTTTTCTTAAGTTGGCACAGGAAGCCTCTCCATCCCAAGAAGAATGTGCCAGGGTTTAATTAATGAGTCATCCTGGCAAAAGTAGAACTTTCCATTATGCTGGAAATGTTTTCAGCTCTTAACTGGTACCATTGGTGATATGCTATCAGCAAGGAAGATAAGAGCTGCCTGTACAATGAAGATCCAAGGGGCAAATAGCTGGCATTGTGGAGATGCACAACATTATAGTCAATGAAAACACAGACAGCAAACAATAGACAATTCTGAACAGATACTGTATGTACAAATGTTTAAGGAGTAAACTGGCTTTTGCTGGAAGATGGTGATCAGGCTTAGCAATACAAAGAACATGGAGTCCTAGCAAAAGGTCATCCTCTTCTGAATTTTGTTTTAAATGCAGTGTAATGATTTCAGGGTTGCTGTAGTGCAAGGAATTCAATCCTGCTGTAGGAGAAAAAAGACAAGAGAAGCATCTGGTCCACAGCTTTATTAGATAGAAGATATCTGTACTCTATTTTTAACTCCAAAGAGAGGATATAAAGAGCCATAATCAAAACCAAAAATAGCATTAGGTTCTTCTTGGGAAAATAACTCTGTTTCAAGGGCAAAAATCTAAAGTTTACATAGTAGATATCTAAATACAAATAAACAAAAACTCTCAAATTGAAATTTTTCTAAACTATTAAAATAAGGCTGTCTCTTTCACCTACTGCTATCAATGTTAGCTTTCCTGTCTGTACTGAGAAATAAACCAAGTCCATAATCCTCAGAGTTATCTCGTGAGCTCAGCAAGGTATTATCCTAAAAAGGATAGAAGGGAAACAAAGGGAAATTGGCACCCTTCCCAACAATGCCACCACCCAAACCCATTTTCTTTCTTCTGTCCCAAGCAGCCTACCTGGTTGCCTTGTTCAAATAGCTTCCTATTTAATATCAGAGAGATTTATTCAACAGAATTGACTCTGGCCAATAAATTTCTTTGCTCATATTGTGTCCACCATGTACTTTTTTCAAAAAAGATAAATGGTCTTCTTCCAACCCCAGTGAAATGGAAACCTCAAAGGAGAGTATCTGTTTTAATGTTTCTTGTAGTCTTTTCTCCAAATTTGCTTAATAACTAAAGCTCTGGGAGAAAATTGCCTTAGTTTGAGATTAATTGTTTGGAGCCAAGAAAAGGTGTCTTGTCAGCAGTTGTCTGCAACTACTCTGCAACTGCTGGCAGATGCTGCAGAGATTCTTTCTCAAGTTAGCTGTGAATCAGAAACAGAAAATTTATGCATCAATACAAGCAGCTTAAACATCCTACCAGGCCTTCACTCTTCTCCAAAGACTGCCACTAGTACACCAGCACTGATGATTTACATGGGAAGCAGCTCCTAAGCTGTTGGAGTTGCCAACCTAGTGCATTAAAACAACTTAAAATCACTACTGGTTTACTTCAATAAACGAGGCTCCAAACTATGGCTGTCAAAGAATTGCTTCATAGGTCAGTCATCCCTGCCACAGAGAAAGCAACTTGTGGAAAGAGGAGCAGCGTCAACAGCTGGGTTTTGTAACACCCTCTGTCATCTGAATTGAAATCATCTGTGTCTGAGTCAACACCCTACAAGACAAATGAGTATTATTCAACTCTTCAGGATCAGCAGAGGCAATTGCAGCATGATACAGTCAAACCCACCATATTTCAAGAAATGTTTTTAATTACCCACAGCCACATACAACATTTTAAATTAGAAACAAATAAACCCACTGTATTATTGTACAAGTAGATCTTACTGAGCTGGGAAGTAAAGCTTTTGGTTACAGTTAACATGGAACCAAGAATCTAAACTGAAAAAAATCTCATTACTGAAAGACAAAAAAAAAAGGCTTCTGGAAAAATGAGTACTGATATCAACTTAACAGCTAGGTAACAACAAGGTAAGGTCAGTTTGAATCCATTTTCTACATGATTATTCTACTAAAAATCAAGGTATGATAAGCACTTTCAATCTTTCCTAATAAACTACCTTCTGCTTCTGCTCATGTTATATCCTGTAAGTTTTGATGCTACATGCTAAAACAACATATTGCACTACATGTACTGTAGATCTTATATACAAAGCAAGCACAATTCCAATTTAAAAGCATGGTCTCAAAACAAAACTCTGAACTTCTAGAAGTTTAGCACTTCCTGAAATGTTACTTGTACAAAGGTTTAATGTTTGTTTAAGATCTTCAGATAACACATTTACCAAAAAGAAAGAACTACAGATTTCTTCTTTCTCTTAGAGATATTCTCTGAAATTTTAAACATCATACATCTTTTAATTACATTACATTACAATACACTTGCCTGGCAATGGTAGTGCAGGGCAAAAGGCCCATCATCACAACCTTTAGGCAGTAGGAAGTCTATCAAGAACACAGAAAGGCATTGTTCACTATGCTTGTAATAATCAGGATATAGATAGGAGCAATGAACCCTTGTTTTATCAATAAACTGACACCACTGTTGTGTAGTAGACTTCCAGCAGAGTTAATGTCTCCATGTCGTAACCTGTAACGTGTTTCCCTCTCTCTGTTTTTTCCTTTCCGTAGCCCTGCCTAGAAAGCCTTCTGGACAGGCACATGTGGCTGCAGGAGACCAGACAGACTGGCTCCTTCAACATCCAGTCTTGGAAGGAAGGGGGACAAAGCTTGCAGATTGCCTTCTTTGGCATTGAAACTTGGTTTATATGCAAGTTAAACCTTGTAACAAGGTTTTGGCATTCTATTTTCCAAAAGCATGATTCTGGAAAACTAATAAGGAAGCGTGCAACAAAATAAACACTAGAAGTAGCTCTTTCTGATCCCATGCCATAGTCACAAGATAATTTCCTATGAAAAATAAACGAGCAAATCACTCATCAGACCAGTAAAGTACCTCTATATGTGTATTTCTCATGGTCACCTGTAAGCTTACCACAAATAAGGTAGTAGCACTCACTACTGATATTAAGAAAGCTTCACTTACTTACTCACTTATTTGTATTTTAAAGCTATTGGATAATGACAGTGAAGTGCCTCCTTCAACTAATTCCCTAACCTCTCTCAAGCAAGGGCAGGAGGAAGCCTATGAAGATGATTAACTCTCTCTGAAAGCTCTTAATCACCCACAGTGCTGCCAGAATGAGTTGAGCTGCTGAAAAGACATTCTTTCCCTGGGAGAGAGGATTCTCAGCTACTAGTGATAAATAAAAACAAACAGAAGTAAAAATAAATTACTTCTTATAAATACTAAGTTTCTTGCTTGGAAAAACCGTGGTACGAAAGCTTTGACAGCAAGAAGATTCCAAACAGCCTCTTGGAATATGAAATTTTTTTGATAGATACATATAATAGGGAAGTGATCCAGCCCCTCTGCTCAGCCCTAGTGAGTCCTCATCTGCAGTGCTGTGTCCAGTTCTGGGCTCCTCAGTGCAACAGAGACAGGGAGCTCCTGGAGAGGGTCCAGCAGACAGCTGCAAAGATGGTTAAGGGTCTGGAGCACCTCACTTATGAGGAAAGGCTGAGGGAGCTGGGTCTGTTCAGCCTCCATAAGAGATGACTGAGGGAGGATCTCAGCAATGTTTATCAGTATCTGAAGGGAGGGTGCCAAGAGGACAGATCAGGTTCAGCTTGGGGTTGCCAAGCAATAGGAAAAGAGGTAACGGGCACAAACTGATGAACAGGAAGTTCCACCTGAACATGAGGAAGAACTTCTTTACTGTGTGGGTGACTACACAGTGAAACACATTGTCCAGAGAGGCTGTGGAGTCTCATTCACTTGAGATATTCCAGAACTGCCTGGACAAAATCCTGAGTAACATGCTGTAGAGGACCCTGCCTGAGCAGGAGGTTAGACCTTTCCAGCCTTACCCATTCTGCATTTCTGTAATTTGCTGATACAACAGAAAGGAATATTATCTCCTTCAAGTGAATTAAGAGAGAAAAGAGAATAAAATCTAAATCAACCCAGCTTACCATAACACAGTTAGCTTTCCTACTTTGGTATAGCAGTGTAACATAGATTTAGTGCCACTTCCCAAATGAACATTTTCAAATTTCAGAAATTTGAGTAGAAGCTGTAAGCATTGGTTAAAAGCTTTCTGAAGCTACTGGGCCTATGAACTCCATGACAAGATTGACTCAGTTTATAGAGGCAAGTGTTCCTGTCCATTTCCTTCCCTCCCCTTTAAATTGGTTTATGCATCTGGTATAAATTAGAAGAGCCTCTGTAATAAGTCAGAATTTATATGAACATTGATAACGTAACAGAGCACTTAATTACAACCAGAGACTTCAAAATAAGCAACCTACCATTTGGCCTGGGCACACAGTTGTGATTTGAAGTTTTCAAAATATTCCTGGCACGTACCAAAGCATTATATTATGACAAACCCTCTTAATCTTCTGAAATCAAGTTGCATTTTTCTTTGCTGTGTAAGGAAACCTTTTAACTATATCAGAACACTGTGAGACTGTGCTTGAAACATGGTGTCGAATAGCACTGTTCTTGATACATACAAAGTAATTCAACTTAGAGTAATTTTGAAATCTCAGATCCAGTTAGGACCATCATATATTTTGTGAGCATACCTAAAGCCTGATATTTCTCAATTGGAGCTCTTCTGGAAGATTGAGACATAACTGTTACTCCTCTTAGAAAGATTAATACAGTTAGTTTGATCTTTGATTCTAGACCAGCTACATTTATTCTTTGGTTTTTTAAACTATTTCACTAATTATATTTTTTCCCACCTCCAAATAAAGACTTGTAATGCTTCCTGTCTGAAGACCCTTCTTGTAGAAAAATCCCAAAAGTCAAATCTGTGCAAAATGAACAGTAGCAGAGATAAAACAAAACAAACAAAGAAACAAACAAAGCACTGAGACTATTTATTATTACAGTATTCTCTCCTTTACTTGGGGAAGTTGGAGCTATCATCCCACATAAGAATAAAGCTTTCATTATGCTTTTCTAATGCTCCTCACACAGGTCGTCTGAGACAACACCTAGGGAAAGTATCAAAAGGGTCGGTTTTTTGTATCAAAAATGGTACAATTCTCAGACTGCTATTCTCTGAATTTCTTTTGCAACTGTGCCTCTTTTCTGAAGATTAGAACTTCATACCTGAAATCAAGCATAGGATTTTTTAGTCACACCCAGGTTGCTCTGACCTGGGCTCTAAACCAAAAAGTTCTAGAAATGCCAAAGGTGTATAGGTATTTCTTATTCCTTAAAACAAATTATTCTGCGCAGTCCTTTACACTGCATTCTGTAAATAATCCAAAGAGTAGTTTCTTCTCAGCTAAGGAAAGCTGGCTCACAATACCTTATCTTCAGCTGCTAAACTATTAGGACCTGTTAAAAATCCAGAGATTGTCCTCTATTAACTTCTGGGTCAGCAGTTTTTGTAATTCTCTGAGAAAGTTCTCAAATAATGAGTATCTTACCGATGCTCCCTCTGAGGTCTGTCCAAATCTCATCACTGAGAGCTGGTATAGAACCGATACAGAACAACCCAAAACTGCTCAGGAATACTTATCCTGCAATGAGTATCTTCTTAGTAGCTTTCTTCCCTATGGAGCAGAGGCAGTTAGGCTTGTTTGCTAGTAAAGATTTTTTCCCACCTGTAAACCCTTTTTTGGAATCCAATTGGAAAGCACTAAAGGGACATAACACTGTTAAGGTTATTGAAGGAAAATACTTCACTGATGACTGTAGCTGTAACTTCTTCATGAATCACTATCACAGCTAACATGATAAAGTCATTACTATTTCTGACTTCTTGGTATGTAAAAAAACCAACAGCCTTTTATAAACTAATTCAACTGTCTCCTCAATTGCATTTGAATTTGAATAGATGCCACTCCTTAGGTCATGCTCTGAAAGTAAGTCACTCCTGTATACTCTATCTGGAAACATACATTATACCTCAGTCAGAAGCCACAGGAATCATTTTTCATATAGGTAATTTTATTTTCTGCTATAATTCAGTCCACTTAATGTAATGGGCCTTTTTGGCTTAATCCATAAATATCGCATGGTGTACTATAAAACATAATTTTGTGGATTGCTTTTAAAGGTCCCTTCTGTCAAAAACCCAAACATTTCAGGGCACTTGAGACTAAAAGTGCATCACATCACAATACTCCATTTTGTCATCAGCAAGTGCTGGTGCCCAAAGTTTGCACATACTATTTATTGTTGACCACACAATAGCTGCTGTTTGCCTTAACAATTGACATACTATTACAGCTCCACTCATTGCTGCTGTATAAGATGAGATCCTACATAAAACCAAATTCTACTTTACAACGCAAAGTCAACTATTGTTTTGCCTCAAAAATAAGAATCGCACAACAGCCTAATAAAATCTAGGTAAAAAGAGAAGAACATTGCACACACAAAAACTATTATAAACATGGTTGTAATGTAAAAATAACACTATTCAATGAAGAAACTTACTGTCTTTTCAGTAAAATCACTTAATATTTTAAAGTCTAGTTTTTCATTAATAAACAGTTGGTATTTCACATTCTGTACGTTAATTCCCTTTTTTGCTAGTACGCACATTTCCAGTATTATCCCACTGCAATGTCTCTTTTCAGGATATTACTAAACAATCAATAGTCTTTAGTACTATCTTTTGTCCCTTATGGTGTGTGTGTGTGAAAGGTTCCCTACTTTCAGTATGGTATATTTTTAATAATAGTTGTAGAAGGCATAATAAACTTCCTTCTTATGCTCACCACATAATCAGGATTGGGTTTGCTGGTTTGGTTAGCCAGCCACATTAAAAAACAGATTTAAAAAGAACTCATTTTCATATTACAGAACAAGTTATTTGGTCCCAAGATTCCAGAGCCGATCAAGATCACAAGAGAACACAAAGTCCCTTCTGGAAAAAAAAAGGCTCCTGGGAAACAGAGGACGAAATGCAGGATTTGCAGAAAGAAAAGCAGCAGTACATGTGGTTTTTTTGTTCAGACATTTTTTGTGCCAGTATTGACTGAGAGCAATACTGAGATGCAAAGCTATCTTTATCCCTTAATAAATTTCTAATCCTAGCTGCTATGTGAACTAATGCAAATTTGAAAGCCACAAACAAAAAGAGCAAATCAGCTCGTGACTGCTATGCAAGAGGAAAAGGTCTAATTACCATCTGGAGGAAAGACAAACATGGTGAAGCATTTGTAATACATACTTTCATGTGACTTAACTAAAGCTTCTAATATCCATCAGATGGAGGGGGCTCTGCGAGTTTTAAATGCTTTGCCTTGTGTTCATGTACAGTTTTGATCAAATAAATTTTGTTTTAAATTAAATATAATATCAAATGCTTAAAGCTGTTACAAAGTATACAGCATTATAGCTAATAGTAATAGTATTTTAAAGGATATTATTCCAAAAGAAATAGGTATTTTACATAGACTTGTTCCTGTGTGGTTCTGTGGAAGAATGTTACAGTCATGAAAACATGGAGACAACTTTTATTACACTAACTACTGTATTAAAAAAATGCAACTATCCACCAGTGCAGCTCAGTATTTTAATATTAACTGAAAATTCCTATACTTGGAGTTTTTCAAAGAAGTACAAACTAAAGAGAGTCCAGCCTTCTTGAAAAATTTTATCATGAAGATGTGAAATTTTCAATTGCATTGGTCAGTTCATCAATAAAGAGAATCACCCAAGTTAGTTTTAAGTTGTTGACACCTTCCATTAAATCTGAGGTTCGCTTCTCACTCCCCTCCAATGATATATGACTGCTTCTGAGTAACAGTCTTGAAGGTGATTTTCTTGCACATCAACTAGAAGCAATAAGAAAAAAAAGTATTTCTTTTTGCAGTAACTTCAATGAAGTTAACATGTTCAAGCTTGAATGCCTTTGACCCACTATGTCTCCAAGAAATATTCTCGGACTATTTTTTGAAATATCTGATCCTTATTCAACATTTCAATATTTATATTACTGCTTTTTCTTCTTCCATTTAAGATAAAGCCTATTCAATAAAACATCACAGGTTTACTTGGAAACATTCAGGTAATTTGGCAACTTTTATATTTGCTCTGTCATCATTCCCAGAGGTGTTGCCTGACATGAAGAGAACTGCACTCCAAGAGTTCTGCTAACAGTGGTATCTCCATAGGTAGGAAGAAAAACTCTCATCACATGTTTCTAGGACAACTCACCTCACACAGTTAAATACTGTGATAAAGATAAGTATCTAAAATGGGGAAAGGTGAACTGCCCTCTGAAGATACATTTGCCCACTGACTACTGAAAAAAGCATGGCCAATTTAGAAAAAACCCACAGATTTTTCTGAAGCCAAAACTAGATCAATTCTATTCTTAAACACTTTAACACTCAAATGTGGTGGTTTTTATACTGCAAACATCAAGTAATTCTCTTGCATGTTGAAGCTTCCAAATGCCATGTGTTTCTATGGCAATTCTTAGATTAACTGGTCCTGCCATAATGAATCAAAAAAAGAAAGAAAAAACCCAAAGAGTGATCATCCCCCTGTACTGGTGAGGCCGCACTTCGAGTGCTGTGTTCAGTTTTGGGCTCCTCACTCCAAGGATATTGAGGTGCTGGAGCAAGTCCAGAGAAGCACAATGAAGCTGGTGAAGGGTTTAAAGAATAAGTGCTGCAAGGACAAGGTGAGGGAGTTGGGAATGTTTAGCCTGAAAAAGAGGAGGCTCAGGGGTGACCTTATCCCTCTCTACAACTACCTGAAAGGAGGTTGTAGTGAGGTGAGGGTCAGCCTTTTCTCATGGACAGCTAGTGACAGGATAAAAGGACAGTTTTAAGCTGCACCAGGGAGGTTCAGGTTGGACATCAGGAAGAATTTCTTCACTGAAGGAGTGGCTAAGCATTGGAACAAGCTGCCCAGGAAGGTGGTGGAATCACCATCCCTGGAAGGGTTCAAGAAACGACTGGATATGGCACTTAGAGTGCTGTGGTTTAATTGACATGGTGATGTTTGGTCAAAGGTTGGACTCGATGATATCAGAGGTCTTTTCCAACCTAAATGATTCTATGATTCTATATACAACAGTCTCCCCTCTCAAGGCATCCAGAAAATGGATAATGAGTTGATGCTCCTCAAAAGAAAACACACAGCCAGAGGCCATTCTCTTCTATCACACAGAAATAAAACCATTTCTAGGCCTCTTTTGTACTTCCTTATCCACCTGGTCATAAACATGGTTTATTAATTGATGATACTACTAGATCCCCTAGACTTACTGCCATTAATTAGGGCATTAGGACAAAGGAGTCAGGTACAGCACAAAAGGTATAGAGGGGTCACAGAAAAAGGACAAAAAGTCAAAAATTTGGCATGTACAAAAAGAGCCTGGAAATATCATGGAGGGAAGAAAAATATTACCTTTAAGGTCAGTATAAAAGATTGAAAGTGACTGAAAGCATTGTGGTATTTAAAATCCACTGAATTGAGGTGCTCCTATAAGAAGTCAACACATTCAGAAGAGCAGGAAAGGAAAAATTACTTACGATGAATGAGAGAAGGGAGATAAAAGTCAGGTATTGGGAGAATGAGCAAAACTTTCTCATAAAGTCAGAAGGAATGAGGAAAGTTAGTAAAGCTATGGTGGTACAAGGCAAAGTATCAGAACTTAATTCTATAAAACCCTGAACTCTAAAGGGAAAAAAGTTAGATTCAGAGGGAAGCAAGGCAGCATTTGGAAATAACTTCAGATACAGAGGCTACGCACACAAGGTCTTGGCAAGAACTAAGAATGCAAAAAGGAGCTTAGAAAGGAAGGTGGTGGGTTAACTAGAGGGATCTAGAAGTTGCAGTAGTGCTTAGAACTGAGATGAGTCCAATACAGCACAAAACTTTAAATTTGGGAACAGATCAGAAGAGAAACAGTAGAGCCTATGAAAAAACGCCACCACATAACTGGAATATATCACTAAAAACACTGCATACATCAGTTAAAGAAAACAGAAAGGACGGTGTTGAGTGGCAAAGGTGACAGACAGATTAAGACGGATAAAAGAAGAATTACACTTCAGATTTAACCACAAACAAGCCACCTGTGACCTTAGAGCAGTTCAGTGAACGCAATCATCAGAAAGAAGATCAGACATCAGTGAAAGTGTGGGTGGACAGAAAGTCAAGATAACATAAAAATATACCATTAAATATTTTGAAAGAACTGAAGACAAGATGTAGGACTGCAGTGAAAGGGCAATATATGCTGTGAAGAACACATTTCAAATTAAATTTCTGAAGTGTTTACTTTCAATTAAGAGAAACTGGAAGAGTTTAAATGAAACAGAAGTAGACCTGAAAGAGGGAGTTAGGAACAGTGGCCAGTGTAAGTGATTGAGGCAATGGGAAAGGATGGTGGTATTAAGCAGCAGAAAGTATAAAGGACACTTCTAAATCACAAAGAGATGAAAAAGACTGCCATAAGGAGTTAAAGCTATTTTCAAGCCAATATATTTGATGCACAACCAAGATAGTTCTTTGACATCTTCACTTATACATCTTCCAGTGACATTTAAAGGAAGCACTGAATTTCTAAAAAGCATTGCTTTAAATTCCTGAAGGAGAAATTTTAATATAACTCACTTTTACCTTTTTATCCTTACCATCTGGAAACAGTTACAATTGCTAAAAATTCCTGCTATCAGGAACAAAAAAACCCCCACACACAAAACCCCAGGCTTCATACAGCCTTCTCCACACCAGGAAGTCAAAATATATTAGGAAGGATTTGCTACTACCACCTAACCTTCATCTTATAGAGGTTATTTTTAGGATTGAGTGGAAAGCTGTAACTCTAGAGAGAAAGAATAAAGGAAAAAAGGAGACTGAGCCACAGTTTTCCATTTCATACTGGTTTTATCTTGAATTACTTGTTAAAGTGTAAGCAAAAAAAAAAAAAGAAGGAAAACTTCATCACTAGATTAATTACTCCATTCTTGTGCCAGCCTTTCATTTTATATTTTCAATGTTACATGAATTAAAAGCTCCCTGGAAGAGGAAGACTCTATAAGTCTAAAGCAACACATTTGCACTGCCTATTAACTTTCAGTCATTGGTAGGATGATCCTTCTGTTTCCATTCTGCTCTGAGTGAACCTCTTTTATCACACTCAAGTTCACAGCAAAATGACACGTTATAGAGATGCTGTGTGTGAACTACTTAGAGTCCAATGTTCATTCATCAATAAAGCTGAGAAAGAAACAGGCCCTGCTATCCCATCCTGTAACTGACAGCTCAACTACACTTGTTCACATGTGGCTTATGAAATTTTCATTTAGTTTCATATGTATCTCCAGTTATTACAGACTCTGATATCCACACATACACACCCCTCTGCTGCCCTATGACACTAACCCTGAGGCTGAAGAAAAGTTAATCCTGACTAAATACAACAAATTCATTCTTATGGCTTTGGATTCCTTTTTTTCTCCATCCTCTATCAATCAGTCAGTTTAAGTAAACCTAAGGAAATTAGTCCCAAGGCACTTTTTATCCAAGAGAAAGAAAGTTAAAAACAAAACATTCAATTAAAAATACTAATAAAAGTTATTATTAAAATATTATTATTAACATCCAAAACAAAGCTATCATCCCACCTGAAGATCATAGACAGGAAAAGAAATTGAACTTTAAAAATTAAGATTTCAGAAGCTAAATTGATGCTGGCAACACTGGAGAAACCTTATTAATCACTCTATTATTGTATTTAATCCAAACAATCTCCACGAAACTTGCAAATTAAGATAATAACTGAAGCCAGCCAGCCAGATCATAGAAGAGAAAAGAAAAATTTGGATTGCAGTTGTTTCTTTTTATTGCCTTCAAACAAATGAACAGTTTTGGCTTTAACACCCTCCTCAACAGTTTTACATTTTATGGCTGAACTGTCAGTACAAAGGAACTACAAAGCCAAATATAATTTTTGAAAAACAAATGCTGATTATTACAACAAATCAGGTTGGCAAGAGTACTTGAAAGGCTCTCTATTCTTGGGGTAGTACTACCCTTGAAACTGATTTTATACAGTTTAAAGAAATTGACTCATGACACAACACTGTTGTTTGACTTATAAACTCTGTGTCAGGGGCCATCCCTGTGTTCTGGGGCAGGACAGTGCCTGGCACAGTGTGTTCCAATACACTATAAATACTATTAGCACCGTTAATTACTCAACATACACCACCAACATATTCTCAAAAGACTTCTATCCCAGCAGGTTTCAGCTGAAAACCAAACATTGTTAACACGCAATGCCACGTTCAGTTTCAGGCTGCTTCTATGTCCTTCCTTCCTTCCTAACTAATCTTCCTAACATTCACTACTACAAAAACCTGTACTATTAGAACTCCTTTGCTGAAATCCCTTTCTTGACTCAGCCCAATACTTTCTACTTCTAAGAACTACTTTTTTTCAAGGACTTTATAAAGGCTGCAATACGAACCCCATCACGGGTGCATCTCAATGACTCACTATTATTACTGAGTTTACACATGGACTACTCTCTCTAGATAGCAAACTAGTATCATGCTAATAAAACGGTCTGAGGAATGATACACACCAGAGGCCGGATCTTCAGAAGCTCATCGTGCAGCTTAAATTAATGGCAACTGCAGGCACTCAGGTTCACACGAGGATAAGGCATTACACGATTTTTCCTGGGTACTGGTCTCATGGTCAGATCTCTCTCAGGTCTCTCAGCATCGCCTCAGCTGCTGGATCGACCTGCCTGTCACAGCCCAGACTTTACTCCATGTCTGCTCATTGCCCTTTATCCAGGTAACGGGAACGCCTCGCGCTTTCAGGTGAAGAAACACCACACACTTGATGGCATTTTCAGAACTACTTAAATAAAGTCATACTTTAGGGTGATGAAGGAATCACTTTGTGGGAGAAGAAGGTTGTGAGATAAGGCAGTTCAAGCCGGTCCCAGTGATTAAATGAGATACCCAAGATACCAAACGTGCAGCACATGAACATCACACCCAGCCATGACAAGCCAGGAGCGGGTCCAGGAACAGCATTGGCCCGCAAAGTGTTCCAGCGTCGCCTTTTCGCTGTCAACACCTTCCTCGGAGAGCCACGTCCAGGCCCAAACCCTCGGGAGGCACCACCCGCCACCACAGCGCTGCTGGCACAGCGAGGGGCGGCGGTGCTGGGAGTGCTCTACCTGTGCTGCCGCGAGGGGCCCTGAGGGGAGGCCTTCCCTCCGCCACAGGGCGGGGGACACCCTCCCCGCACGGGACAGCGGGGCAGCAAAGGGAGAGGCGCGGGGTGTCCTCCGGGACGGGCAGCTAAAACACGGGATACAATCAGGATAAAGGGTCGCTTTGCCACGCGCCTCTCCCGTAGCAGCGCACAGAGGGCGAACGGAAGAAGCGATTCCCCTAAGGCGGGAACACGGGGGGAGACTGAGAAAGAAGGAGGGCGGGAGAACGGGAGGAGCCGCCGGTCCCCGCGGCGCTGCCCCGGCCCTGAGGGCGCCCCCCCATCTTGGGCCCTCACACCGACTTACCCGCCCGGACCCTCCGCGCGCTCCTATTGGCCGGCGCCGCCGCGGCCGCGTCACGTGGGCAGGGGAGACCCCGCCCCTTCGCCGCCGTTGGCGGGCGGGCTCGCGCGTGCTGCCGGTGCGGGCCGTGCGCATGCGCGGAGGGCGGCGGAGCGGCG
>JAWWEU010000160.1:24269313-24603960 GCA_035583155.1 Acropternis orthonyx
CCGCCGGGGCTCCGCGGGCTGCTCTGTCCCCGCGGCGCCTCCCCGGCGGCTCCGCCGCTCTCGGCTCGGCGCGGGGGTCGCGCCCGGCAGCGCCGCCCGGCCCGGGGGGTCCCGGCGGGACCGGGGGGCACAGCCACCGCCGCCCCCCGCCGCCCCTCGGCCCGGAGCCAAAATGTCCTTCTTCAACTTTCGCAAGATCTTCAAGCTGGGCGGCGAGAAGAAGAAGAAACAATACGAGCACGTCAAGAGGGATTTGAACCCTGAGGAGTTCTGGGAAATCATCGGGGAGCTGGGAGACGGTGCTTTCGGCAAAGTGTTCAAGGTAAGGGCGGCCGGCGCGGGCCGCCGGTGTCGCTCACGGCCGGGCAGTGGCTCCGCCTGTGCCGGCCCCGGCCCCGGCCCCGCGGCGGACCTGCCGGGCAGGCAGAGCGGGGCACCCCGGCGCCGCTCGGCCACCGAGCCTCGCGAAACTAAACATAGAAAAGATCTATTAGGTCATTGTCCCGCCTTCTGCTCCACCCTGCCCGCTGCTGCTGAATTGCTCGCTTCTGTATTTTGGTTTTTTTTTTTTTTGTTTTTTTTTTTTTTTTGGGCACTCGTGCACAGTATGGCTTCTAACCTTATAAAGACCGTATTTTCTTAGGTGTGAGGTGCATGTTTTTTTTGTTCAGGGCTTTTTTTTTAAAGTTTCTGTACGGAGGGAAGCCCCTGAACAGTAAAATTGACTCCTGTGCCTCGTGCGTAGGGTGTAGAGCCAAGCTCTCGTCGCTTTAATAGGCATTCCCCCATCTTGCTCCATGTGGAGTTGAATTAAATAGTTGTGTTATCTTGGCTTTCACTGTGTGGCAGAATTCCTCTGTTGGATCTCCTCGCTTCTCTCAGTTGTTTGCTCTTTAAATCTTTAAGTGTACTGGCGCAAGTAGTGTTTTTAAGGATGCTTATCTAGAATTTATCAAGCCAATCGGAGTACAATGACATAGATACAACCCTGCTAGTGTTTGACAAGACTGTACCTCTCGGGCAAATCTTGAGCTACTTTGCCTCGTTCTAAAAGGGCGTTAGTGCTCTACGTTTGACTTGGGGATAGTGTGGAAAAAACCATCATGGAGGGACAAGCATGAGAGAACTGGGAACTGACATGAGTTGAGACTGGAGCGGGTTCTTGAGACTAGGAAAAAAATCGCATGAGAGAGAATAGCATTTACAGTGTTTCTGAGGGCTAATTCGGTCAAGAAACACTTATGTTTAAAGTACTACATTTGAGAGTTTATGAAATCTGGATACTCATGAAACCTGTGCTATTTTTGGTAGAAATTATTTTAGATTCTGTTGTACTGTGGTATCACCTGTTTGTAAATTTAAGCGGAAGTGCCACAGTCAGTTCAGAATGTTAGGTGGGGTCATTTCACCCAAGGAATTCGTGTCAATGTTCTATTTTGAGAGCATCTGGTTTATTTAGACGTCGATGTATTACACAGTCTAGATGGTGGTTCTCATGTCACTTTGGAAGATTGGAGGTTTTTTTTATTATTAAAATGACTGCGAATATGTCTGAAGTGGCTCTATAATAAAGCTTCCTGGCTATAAAAATGCAACCTCTCTAATGGCATTTGTAGAGTATTAAAGTTTCTCTTTGACCCTCACAGTGGTGTTTTCATTCCCATTTTGTGAATATATGCCTCAGAGATAAAATACTGAATGTGTTCTCCTCCTCCCCCACGTGCATTTCCCCTCCTATCCTCAAACCTCTTTTCACTTCTTATTTATTTGTAGGCACATCTGTATTAGCAATAGTAGAGGAAGGTGTCTGAGCAAGGCAGCTGTCAATTTTACATTTCAGTGTACTTTTTACACGAAGAGGAGAACGTTATTTCACCGTCAGAAATAAGTCTGAAAGTGAAAAATCACATCCAAATGGAAAACAGAGTTAACTGTTGAAATTGAATTTTTCAAAATTAAACCCTCTTTTAAAAATTGTAGCAGTTAGAGTTACACATATGGTTACACTGGTAAACTTGTTGAATGTAGCACTTTTGAGAACTAACAGGTACTAGTATTTTTGGAAAAAAACCCTATTCCATTTAAAAAATTAGTCTCTTACTGCATGAGTTCAGCAGCATTCCTTTTGTTTTCATCTAGTTTGAAAAGGAGGATTACACAGAGATACTGATTGTACTTGTGTTCCTGCATCTGAGTGCACTTGGCAAGAGACTGTTTGGAAAACAAAGGTGTGTTAGGTTATGGATATACACCTTAAAATGAGAAACTGCAGGAATAATCATTCAATTCCTTCTCAAATTTTGAATTCCAGACTACAAGCCAGAACAAAGCTCTCAAGTGAGTTTGAAGACTTTGTCTTTAGATAAGGGAAGTGTGCGTGGTTGTGGTTTTAATTTTGTGTGGTGGGTTTTTTGTTTGTTTTATTTACAAAAAAAACCACCCCACCACCATAGTGTCAGTTACATTTGCCAAAACTACATTTGCCTTTGTTTAACATCCTAGGATCTGTGTGTGACAGGGTTTTGGCAGATATTTGTTGAAAGGCAGTTGGCAGATAAATAAGGCTTTGTATATTTTGGATTTCTATTAAAAAGTAGGTTAGATTGGTTACATGCTATGATTTCCCATAGAGGAGTATTTGTTTTGGTTGTGTAACTGATCTTCTGGATAAAGTATCAAAATATTTAAATTAAAGTTCAAAAGCAACTCTTAAATGATTCTGACAGTACTGGGAGGCCTTGCTGATTAAATTATTTTAAATTTAAAAATAATTACTTAAAATGCTGTCTTGTGATAACTAGCTTTCTGTACAGAAGTCTTAAGGGTATTGGAAACTTGGGATTCATTCTCCTTCTCCCCAACAAGGATCTTGCTTATTTTTTAAATACCTTAGCCAAATTGCTAGAAGAGCTTATTTCCTTTGAAGCTGTTTCTTTTACCGTTCTAAGGCTTTTTCGGTTCTGACAATTCATACATTTGTATTCACTAACTTCTAAGTAATGTTTAGAAATACTCAGTGTTTCAACTGCTGCTGCAAGTCTCTTGTGATCAGAGCAGCTCTGTAATTGCAGGCTACTGATGGCAAAGGTTTATGGCTGTATAGGACTTTTCATTCTGACCCTTTTCAGCCTCTTCAAAGAGGCCACTTTTAAGCTGTTTTCTTTTTGCTCTTGGCTCATGAATAATGGTGTAGTTTTCTGTCCTTTTTCAATGTATAGACCCTTGCAGTACTTCAGTGTCAGGTGATAGCCCTTGTAAAGAGAATTTAGAGGTTGCTGATATAATTTTTCCCCAATCTTTTATTTGCCTTTCATGGATTGTTTAGAATTGCTGAATGGACTGCTAAAATTCTGACAGACAATGAAGAAGCATTGGAGGCTGATTTCAACTTTGAAGTTTGAGAGTTAGACACAAACTGCTATCTTAAAAACCAAACCAAACGAGAAACCAAAAGATGAACAGTTTGAAACTGCTCTTGATTTGATCAGGTTAAGTGTCCTGAAAAAACTTCGGCTTTTAGTGTAATCAGTTTCCTTTAGAAATTAGTTACTGTTACTATATCATGTAGCTGTATTGTGTGTTACATTTCCCTATTGTGTCAAATACATCAGATGGGAAGAAACAGACCTTTAAAATGCCTGATTTCAGCTGTAGCTCTTTCTTGCTAAAGTTCCTGATGGACACTTTTTACCATACAGATATGCATAATTACTGAAAATGCGGATATCTTCCTAAGTAAACCTTCTGAATGATATAAAGGGCTGGGACTATATTTCAGTAAAATTTTCCAGCCCTTTTTTGTAGTAAGAACATGGTACACTAATGTAGAGGACTTACATTGCAGAAAGGCACTTTCTCAGTGTTTAGTTGGTGTCATCTCTGAGCCCTTCACTAGAGGATACTCCTCCAAGAAATTAACAATCTTTTGGCCATCATTATGGTTATTATTAGTACCATCTCTACGAATATATTAATTTTAAATCTTGTATGGAAACAGATTTTATAGAGGTAGAATATAGAGGTACGTGTATATAGAGGGAATATATAGTGATATATGCATGTTAATAGAAAGTGACAAATTATTATTAGAGAATCCTTTTGACTTGTCTGGTTTTTAATTTCATTCATGCTTCTTTGTTTGAATTGGAATATTCTGCCCATTTATAGTATCCCATTTATTACTCTGAATCTGAGATGTTGGAAGCATTGTGTATACAAGATTCTCATAGGAATTTGGAAAATGAAATATTTGTATTTCATGTGAAGTTAGTAGGACAAGTTCTGGAAATTAACTGGTGCTTGGTTAGGAAAATCTGTTCTGTTTCCTCTTTAGGTTCAGAGAAGAAATACTGTGGGAGCTGATAACCATAATCATGGTGAACAACATTACCCTAATGCCTTATCTTCTGAAAATTATAACTATATTAAGTATTCGTATATACTTCTATTGGCAATAGTGGCCAATACAAACTCATCTCTGGCTGGTGACAGTGGACTTCTGAAAATGGTGTTTCTTAAAGTCCAATAAACTAATCATGTTGTTCCATTTAGCTTATGCATTTGTACCTGTATTTGAAACAATCAGTAGCTTGTTTTTGCCTTAATGTCTTTTACAGAAGGTAGAAACACATAGAATTTTTAAGCAGTGATTTAATAAGACTGGACCAATTTTATCATTTGATGATTACATGTTCTTAACTCCTTTTAATGTTAAAATATGAACTGACTACTGGTGGCTGCTTAGAAGTACTTATTTTGTGTACCACTAACATCACAGCTTATTTTCTAATCATAGGAAATATTAATTAATTAGTCTGACCTGAAAACAAAGTAAGGACAGAGCAAGGAGAATTTATATTTCCTAGTTTCTGTGGACTTACAGTACATTGTTCTAAATTCCTACAGTTGAATATCTGAATGATAGTAATGTATCATGCTGCTTTCATAGGGTGGATGTCTTTTGCATCTGTTAAAGACTCACAGGAATAGATTTTGACCACATAATTATACCTAAGCTTGAAGCACAGATAGCCTGGGTTTTTCCCCCCACTCTACCTTTTTACTTATGTGGTGTCATTAGTTCCACTAACTCTTTAGAAGAATTTGTCAGAGATGTTGGAACTTGGCAAACATTCCTATATAAATGATACAGTTCCTTGTGAAAAGATATTGCTTGAGTTTGTCTGAAGTCTTGTATGTTTTGTACTAGTTGGAAGATAAATTCATGTTTGAAAATTGCTAGTCAAATACTGTGTTTCAGGAACTGGAAGTTTCGTGTGTGACTGCCACAAGCCTAGACATGGAAAGAAATAGCAGGTGAAAATGTCCTAAATTGAATTTCGATACACAAGAATGAAACAGTGGCACAGAACTATTGGCAATTTTGATTAAAATTGTTTACTATAGCAAATATGTTTTCTTCTAATCTATTTTTCATTCATAATTGGCTATATAAGTTGACCTCTCATTAACTGGAGCAGTAAAATAGTGCAGTTGCCCTCAGGAGATCTCAATTAATAATATTCCCTTAAATGCCAAGTTGCTTTGTTTAGCCATAGAGGCATTAGTAGATAGAGGAGATATGAGAGTTGATTTACTCTCAAGAGACTAAGGTATAAGGTGCTGATATTAAGATTTAAACGTTTAGTCCAAGTAAAATAGAACTGTCTTTCCCTAAAGCTTGCTAAGAGCAGTAATTTTTATAAGAGTAGCTTGAGTACTTTAGGCTGCTCCGCATTGTCTAGGTGAAAAAAGATGCATGACAGTTCATAGAAGACAAACGATTTTAATCTTGCTGACCAGCTTGGTAAGTTGCTCTACAATGTTATCTGTATTTTCACACTCTTACAGTTTTAGCCTGATTAGAAGATGCCAGATAAGGAAAAGGCAGTATCACTGGTTTAAACCCTGGGAAATGTGTCAGGGGCAAAACTTTACAGAGCTCTTTACACCTATTGTCATCCCAGCTAAATTTTCTGAGGAAACTGTAGTACAAGAAAGTAATCTGTAAATTGTAAATGAGATAATTTTTTTCTTTTAAATGGCTACTTGTAGAAGGCAGTATCTTGTTTCCATTTTGTCTGTAGCAAGGAGATACTGGAAAGACGCATAACACGTGTCTCACTTTTTGGACATATTTACATCACTTGGCTTAAAATCAGCATCACAATACTTAAGTTATGAGTAATGTATTGTCTGTCTGTTGCTTGTGGAATTAAAACTGCAGGCGAGTTTGTGGAGGATAAATATAGAATGCTAGTGATCAGTCCTTGGTAAGGCAGTCATCTTTTCCAAGGTGTGAGCATAGTTACATAAACTGTTTAGATCTCTGAGTCAATAGGAAATCATTATCTAATCTTATTTATGTTTATGAAAGTTCCCCCTTTTTTTTTTTTTCGTGTAATCTGATATATTTCTTAGCTAACTATTTGTGTAAGTGATTGGACTGTGGTTTCTTGTCTGGAGAGTAAAACTTTGGATTTCAGGCATAAGCTACATGTGACTGTTTAGTGTCAAGTAGATTGGAGAATGGAGCTTCTTTAAGCTGTTCTAACTTGGTGAAATAATTCTTCATATCTTAAGTCACATGCAGTGTATTTAATTAAATAATTCTGATATAGGAGCTAACAAAAATGTCATAGCACTAATTTGCTTTGGGTTTTGTTTTTTTTGGTTCTCTTGTTTTGTTTGGTTTTTGGGTTTTTTCTTTTCAAGGTTTTGAAGACAATGTCATTATACCTTTAGAGCTTAATCTTTGGCAGAGAAGTAGTCCTCCACTACTACAATCCTCCAGGTAGTAATAGATACTATTGTTGCAGAACAGTAGTTCAAAAGTTTCTTTTGGTGGAGTCTCAAATTCCAGCTTTGACCATCCCATAAACAGTATTGAAGAATTAATTTGTTGAGTTTGTATTTGCAAATGCCATAATCCCAGTATCCAGTTTAAGATTTTTTTGTTTAAATTGAATGCAGTTATGAATTCCATGTTTCATGGTCCATGACCCATGTTCTGAGAATCTCATAAGATTGTAAACATCATTCTCCTTCAATGACAGTTGTGTCTGTGTGAAAGAGGACCCTGTAATTAAAGCCTCTGATCTGAGATCTTAAATACAGTCCTTGAGACCCTGTTGGCTGAAGTTGTCATTTATAAATATTTTTTTGGTCTTTGCTTCTTTGTGCTCCCCCCCAAATACCCTTTAATTATATTCAGATTACACACAGAGTTGGCATTCGCAGTGTCTCACCTCTTTTGCCTATTGTCTTATTTTACACTAGCAGCCAAATTACTCAAATACAATGGTTGTGTTGTCTTTTCTTTTGATACTGTTTGGATTGTTCCAGTTTTCCCGTGTTTAGTGATGGAAAAGCCATGAAATTTACAGTTAGAAAACAGAGCAGACCGAATTAATAGCACAGAAAGCAGATTGAATTAATAGTACAGACTAAGAAAAATGAATGATGTTTTATAATTTTTCTCCAAACCCATGTAAAATACATATTGTCACCCTCTCTAATTCATTTTTAATGACTTTATAACATGATTACAGTATGGAATGCTTGAAAGAAATCTCAGCTGTCAGATATGTCTCAAATATGTCATGTGGAAACACATTTTTCCACTCACAAATGGTACAGAATTCTTTTAGAGAGAAGGAAGACCCAGTACTTGCAGAATATGTTTGAAGGATGTGACACTGTAAAAATTGGCCAAGTAATATTCAGTAAAAGTTAGTAGGCTACTTCAAACCACTGTGTAATGGTACTCATACTTCAAAAAAAGAAGGCTCTACTGTATATGTTACTTTTCCACTGGCATTTCAAATTTTCTGTTTAATATACTCTATATTCATGATACAATCCAACCAAAATACATGCAGCAGCAAATTTACCTAAAGAAAAAACAGTCGCAGTAAAACAGTAATGTAAGATTCTTTGTATATTTAATTCACCTACTTAAATTACTGTATTTGATTTTAGGAGGCCATAAAGTTTCTTGAAGGAGTTCTAAATGTGTGTAAAAGCAAGAAACTATATTAAAGTTATAGATTTTCCTTGGGTTTTTTTACTCTTTCAGATTAATACTGGTTTTCAGTATTCTGTGGGATTGCACGTGTGTATATAGAGAGATTAATGTAAAGCAGCTAAGCATGAATGGTTCTTTGGAAGCTAAGACAAAGACACAAAATGTTCCCCTTTACGTTGCCATGTTTATATTGTTGAGCCATTTTCTATTTAGGCAATTACCTGTAGCCTAGAGCATGAAATTGCTCATGCATAGATTCATGCTTGGATCAAGTTCCACACAAAATGTAGCTTTAAGAATGATCCAATTACCTGGAGCATGCTACTCTATGGTATGACTTTTAAATTTTACTTAATTTTTTATGGAGAAGAATATGAAGAAGTGAAAAAGTAGGATCATACTACAATAGCCAAAGAAATTTATTGATTAGCATTTAAAATTTTGTAAATACCTTCTCACTATGGAGGACTAAATGACTGTTACCATGAAGTGTCAGTCTTAAAAATTAGTCTGTTGATTGGTTCCAAAAATCTGAGACTGAAGGAGGCCATTATGAATAAATAAACTTCATTATTTTCAGAAAGAATTTTTACGAAGTTGCATTATGCAGTTATTCAAAATGAGTGGGTGAACAGAGTGAAGTTTTTGGGGGGAACCATCACTCCAGAACTGAAGTTGTGCCTACATCAGGACTGGTTTGCTTGCTATGGAAGCAGTGGTGAATCCACATCCTAAGGCAGAATTGTATTTTAATCCATCTAACTTGATAATGAGCTGGGAGAAGAATGTCGCTTTAATTTCATCATATCGCCTTGAACAGCATTTTAGATCTGAGACTTTCTTGTTTAAGAAGGACTTTAAGGAACTGGATTTTTTCTCTAGAAATGTTTAGTCATAGCCGTGATTCAGAAAATGTTCTGAGGAAAGTTACTGTAACTTTGTTAATGATAACATAATAACTTGGCAAGACTTTTTGTGTTGGGTTTTATTCTTTCTTTATCCTGTAGGTAATGGTTCTCCAGAAACAGATTTATGCTGTAAACCCAAAACTTTTCTCTAACACATGTCTAGATTTCCCTCTATGAAAGGTGACTTTTAACTTGTATTTCTAAGCAGTATTTTACCAGGAAAAGAGATAATACTTTTGTACTCAAAAGGCAGTGAAACCTCAATGGAGAAATGTTAATTGACTACTTCAGCAAAAATTAGAATCTTGCAGTAAACCCTCTTCTTCATAGCCATTGTCTCAATCAGGATTTATTCAATTCATATGCTGCCTTTTTTTTATTTTGTAAAGTTCAGTCATGTTCCTGCCCCACCTTCAGCTTTTCCTGTTTTAATTGAAGAGGCCCAACCTTTTTAGTCTGCTTTTTATAAGACAATTGCTTGACTCTGTCATGATTTTAATTGTCCCTCTCATTCTCTTACTTGCTCAGCTTCTGTGGGTGCCACAAATCTTCCAGTTCACCATTCAGACAAGCTGTTCTTTTTTTAATTTCTGGGTAGTCATGGGTCAGAACCACTTGTCTATGCAGCTACATTACACAGTGAACTGTGATCATCACTGGGAAACATGGTTGGAAGGGTTTGTACAGGAATTACCCCCAAAACAAATCATCCCAGTAATGTGGAGAAATTGCTGCTTTCAGAGTTAAGCCAAGCTTTTTTACTCTTCTACTCTTTCCAACTAGTTTTTGCTAATAGTGAAGATATACTAACCAAGTTTATAAGTAACCTGTCTGCTGTTCTTTATCTCTCTGGGGTGGGAAGTCTGAAAGCTTAAAACCCATCATTTAAACAGGAATACTGTCAAGTATTTCCTGTTGACAGGGATAGCTGGGGTACCTGAAAATGTCTCCTTTGCTTTTGGCTATAGCAAAAATTTTAAGCTGTCTCTTGATAGCAAACATAGATATTCTGATCAGCTGAATACCCCAATAAGTTGTCAGTTTTGCCTGTTACACTTAAGTAAAAACAAACAAAAAACCCACACCTGCCCCAGCATTTAAAAGAGAAATATAAAAGTGAACTACTGTATCAACTTGTTACCTCTCCTGTTTGTGGTGTGTTTCAATGTTCATTGATGCTGTTTTGGGACCTCACTTTTGAGCCTGTGCAATATGAAGAAGGTTCTTTTGAATCTCTGAAAAGCACTAATACAGTATGGAACTGTGATATTAATTGAAAGCCAACAACACATCTTCTCAAAGTGATGCATTTTAATAGCTTTAGTAAGTACAGAAGTGACTTTGGAATGGTGTCAGCATCTTTACCGTGACTGTTTTCCACAACAGTTTCTGAAGATTCAAGTCAATGCAGCCAGAATTTTGGCAGTGTATTCTCATTCCCACCTCCTTCCTTGTGACAAACTTGGGTCTTGCCAACCCCATGTTGATCTGGTTCAAGGAGCTAAGCCACACAAAAGCTGATTGTACATGTAATCTTCTTGGCTACCCAGACCAGCTCATGAGAGGGCCAGACAAGTGACACTGCTAATGTAAGGGAATGCTGCCACAGGACAGTGGCAGCATTGACTTAAATACATATAAAAAGGAATTGTCAGAGTGACATAATAATATTCTGAAGTTGTTAAGGTATGTCAGGTGAATGCTTTTTGTCAGGACAAAAGAAAAAATCAAATTACTCCTGTTGTATGAGCCATTTGCTGTTAGCAAATGATAGTTTTGCTAAATGCTGCTGTTGGTGTTACTAGCCCATAGTTCTGTCCTTCTGCATCACTGATATCCGTGCTGGAAGGATTTTATTATGTAGACATGTTTTTACATGGCAGATTACTAAAAGTCTCTGTTCCCAGTTTTATTTCAGGTGATGATTCTCTTTTCTACTTAACTGCCAGAAAAGGATGAAAATTTTATAAGGCTTCTTATATGGCACTAAATCTGCCTTGTATGAGGAAAGTACAGAAACTGAGTTGAATTTCAGAGTGAGCAGAGTGTTTTGAAGCCAGAAATGACTTTGATAATTTTCCAAAAGAAATGAAATTCTGCATTCCCTTTCATTGTACAAATACACAACAAAAGATAGTCCTCTGCTTCAAAAAGCCTTCAGCCAATAATAAAAAAATAAACGAGAGAGGGAGGAGGTGAAGAAAGAGCTGAAGTAGTTTTCTTTTGATGAGACCTCCCCCTAAGAGCCATGCAACATAACTTCTTGAGAACATGGGCAAAATAAAGCTTTCATGATTCCATTCAAAGTAACATTTCCACAGTTAGGCGGCCAGAACAGAACTTCCTTCTGAACGTCTTGTGTGTTTAACTGTTTAATGTTATCAGGACGCTCAGCAGTTCTGTCAGAGGAAGAACATTGCATGAAAATCTTTTAGTGACAGAAGCTCACAAATTCATTAGTTGCAAATATCTGAATAAAGCAACTGTTTTTCCTTTGCATGTTTTGTGCCTCAAGCTCTTCAAAGAGTTGAAGGATTTGTTTATAATAATTTTATCAAGTAATGCAATTATTCCCATGGCCATTTATGTTTATCAGTAGCATTCTAGGTACATTCTGAATGAATTACACTAATCAGTAAAATGTCAAACAGCAAATGCATAAAACATAAAGATCAGCATCATCAGTGTGCTTCTCAATTAAAGCTGCTTTTGAAATCTGCTGATAAGTAATGGGATTTGCATTCATATTGTTTCTCAAAGTAGTCAGTTTTCATAACTGGTTGGTTGTTTAAATTCAACATTTAAAAGAACCCCAACAAGCCAAACAGTTAATCTGGTAGGCAACGTCAGAAGCAGCATGTTCCACTACTGTGCAGAATATGAATGTTTACTTAGAGAACCCAAGGTGCTATTTTTGTGGTACTTGAATATCCAATTGTCAAGGAATACCAAGTGTGTATTCAGATGGCTCTTTCCCATCTCCTGAGATGTCATACTTGCACCACAAAGACATCCAGGTCACTGTAAACTCTGTGAGGCACCTTTCAAACTTGCACATCAGAGATTCTGTGTCTGTGAGGTTGTATGTAGCTTTAGGGTCATTACTTAAGGCACAAGAAAACCATTGGCAAGTCACAGACTGTACCAGCATTAAACAGCCTATGCCAGCACAGTGAATTTTGTAATTAATAAAGTTAATTGTAGGACTGAACTTGTTTACATTAAAAAGCACTGAGTGATACTGGCTTAACTATATTGATTTCTTTGTTGTTGCTGCTGTCTTTGCAGTTGGTTTCTGTTAGATTGTTTTAAAGATACGCACATAAGGAAGCAGTGACTTCCCTCTACAATTCTAAACTTTATCTTCTTTTGAAAACATACTAATACCATAACAAGAGTATGGATTAGTTTCTGTAACTTGTTTTACTTAGACGTGAGAAATGATGATGTACAGCTTTTAAAATTAGAATTGTCTAAAGCTACTCCTTTCTTTGTTCTTTCAGAAATAGGGGAAGTTTCATCTTAGCGGACTAGAGGAAGCATGGAGCAACAGAATATATATGCTTTGATAGTTTTGCAAGAGCTGTTGCCAATTTTAATGTGGTATTGATGTAGTCACATTTCCTTTCCCCCTGCTACAACTGTTGTTTTTCGTAAAACACTGAATTTTAAACTGCCTATATAGATTATATTTTTCCCTTAAAATATATGAAGTATACTGTATTTATTGTTCATTTTAGAAGGACAAAGAATGAAATGGGGTGATAATGCTTCATCTTGTTTAATTTAATCTTTCCCCTCTGGCTATTTAGCTGTGCTTATTGCAAGATTTGAATATGCCTCGCATTGCAGTATCAAATTATACAGAGCCTTTTCTCAAATTACCCATATTTTTGAGCTAGTAAGATGTTTACACTTTAACAGTTAAGTTGCATCTGTTATAGCCCATCATCTTCTGCAATAAATACATAAAATGAATTGTCTCAGTGCAGGTCTTTAAATGCCTTCCTTCTACTGTATGAAATGTAGAGCTTTTAATAATATTCTTTACTTTTCTGACAGCAAGTTTTTTTAACTTAATGACTGTGCCACATTGCATTTCTGTGACTATGTAGTTTCCCTAGTAACATGTCAGAAGGCCTTTGTTGAAGGGTTCTTGAAGTCCAAAGAAATTGTCATTTTTCTTTATTTATTATTTTGCTGACTTGCTCATGTCCAGTTAGGAAAGACAGAATTTTCTATGCTCAAGTCAGATGGACTGGGGTTTTTTGTTGTTTTGCCACAATGAATAGCTGTGCTGGGTCAGCAAACAGCTGTAGCCATCTTGCATCTGCTCTGGCTAAAGGCTCTGGGCAGAGCAGATCCCAGTCTTGTTTTGTAACTTAACTCTGAGGAACAGGGTAAGGAGGAACTCTGGCTTGACCCAGCCATTTTATTTAAAAAAAAAAAAAAAAAGAGGTTTCTGGACTGCTCTGTGTATATCTGTGAATATACACTAGTCTGCAAAGTGCAGGTAAACAAAGTGACTGTGCTACACTGAGCTGAAAGACTCGGTGCTCTATCTGTTTGCAGAAAGTCCAGAGCTGGCTTCTACAGCTCCAAATGTCTCCCTGGGAAAGGAGGTTAGCAGGACTAACGCTGGCTCTCTGAGCTCAAGTGAGCTTTGTTATAGATGTTAGAGGACTACAAGTAAGATTATAACAGAATCCTCCCAGGTAAAGGAATTGGAGGTGTCTTAAGTCCTGTGTTCAAGCAAATCATAAAATTATCAAAAGCAAATAAAAGTCTGAGCTCAACCTGGCACGGGGATAATTTTCTGGAAAAACAACAGTCTACACAGTTTGAACTCTTATCTGTTGGTTGTCTTAAAAGTAATTCGAGTGAACAGCTAAAGGTAGCAATTGTGGTTTGATTAAAATTTATGTCTTGATAACATTGTTTCTTGGAAGCATTATTAGTTTATGTAATTTGGAGTAAAGGTGTGTTTATTGCTGGAAAAAAGCTTGAATTTTAAGCTGTAGTCACTAAAATAAATTAGTAAGCATTAAGCATTATATTTTTTTTTTTTTCTTATGACACAAGGCTGAATACATAATGGTAGGATGTTTGTAATCCAAGACGAAGATACACTAGGCTACCATCTTTTCTGGGAAGCTGAAAGTTACTTTGGGTCTGACATTGTCTGGTGCTGGATAAAACTGAGAAAACCTCTGCCAGCAACTGTTAGTGTCCTCTGCCGATGAAAGATACTGGCATAGCAGCTTAGCACTACGGGGATAAATCTCAATTTGTCACACCTCCCCCCTCTCAACTTTAGGAGCTGATTGCAATGCAGAATTGTGTTTTTTAATGCTGCTTTCACAAGTAGCATGTACAGGTACAACTGAATTTAGGAAAAAAATACCAGTCCTTTGCACTTACGTTCTGACACTACCTAATGCCTTAGTTACAAATGTTTTCCCAGTATTGTCAGCTGGTTTTCCCTATTGCTTTTATGAAAGCCCTCATGCAGCAAAAGAAGGGAAAATGAGAATGTGGTGTTATAAAACAGCATAGCATGTTTTGCAAATTTTTCTTGCCAGTGTTTAGCAATTTTTTGCTTATTTTTTATTCTGTTTTTTAAATGTATTTGCTTAGATAAGAATTATGCTGGAATCTGATATAATCTCCTCTGTTAAGTTTCCTCTACAGGACTGTTACAGTTATGTTGCATGTATTTGCCAGTTCAGCCCAGGAACTTTTCAAATATGCATATAAATATTCTTTCTGATTTCAGTGACACGCTGCATCAATCAGGACGGGAACTCTGCTTAGTTAGTGTACAAAATACCACAGAATTAATGAGAATACTTAAAGGAAAAGATGAGGTTAAACATGAAAATTGTATTCCATATCACTCCCCAAAATAACTTGTGGAATCCTCAGAAACCAACTGTGGAGGAAGCAAAAGAACCACAATGAGTACGAAGTACAAGGATAATATTAAAAGAGTGAAGTTGTCATGGAAACAGCTCCAAAACTAGCATAGCCACAAAGGCAGCACCAGACCACAGGATCATAAAGATGCTTCAGCAGTCATGGTTGAACCCTGGCCTCCACTTTGTAAGGAACAGCATTTGCTTGTAGGAAATAGAGGCAATTTTATCTGCACTTCTATTTCAGGCTTTTTTTTCCCTGGCATTAAACAGGGGAAACTGAATTTAATTAACTTCTTTTGAAGTAGAAGAAACTGTATAGTAGGTAACTATGATACACTGGGTAGGCAGGGAAAATTTTTGTCTGATCAGCTGTAGTTCAAAGGGTGTATCTTCTTTGGGAGATACTATCCTTCTGAATAAGTCTTCTGTTACAGTCATTTTAACAAGTTTTAGCATGTATAACTGCAGTTAGCTGGTTTTTAATTCCTTGAACCAACCGTATCTGTAATTAAATGAAAAATTGAAATTCTCTCTTTTTTTCATTTTCTTACGTTTTCAAACGTTTTGCAGTGAAGACTGGTGCAAAATGGCATAGCTTCTTTGAAATGACTGGCTCATCTTTATTTCCAGAAGTCTGTGGAGGTTGCCAGCTCCTCCATTGGCTGAACTTGTGGTTTATTGTTAAAATTGTGGTTTAATGTTGCAAAAAAAGCTATTTGCTCTTGAAATCAATCTGGTTTTTTTTGATTACATTTCTCAACATTTGATGTTAGAATTAATGCTTCCTTTTATCTCAGAGAAACAGCTCTTGCCTTTGCATTGTACAGGGACAGTTTTTCAGTACTGATTACTCGGGCACCATCAGAAAGCTTCTATGGAACTAGATCTGACAGTCCCAAGTTTACACAAAAGTGGAGCTTTTTATGTGGGGAAAACATCTTTTGTTGAATAGGGATGTGCGTATTTTTCACTTTTTGACAACTTTGATGATCTATGATTATGACTACAGTTTTGTTAAGAAGAATGAGTCAGAAAGGAAAAGCTTCTTAATTGATTTGTTTTGCTGCCTGCAGAACATGCAGTGGGTTATATAACATCTCACAGGAGATCAGGCATCAGGAGGAAAGGTGATGAACAATTTTCTGTCTCATATCTCAGCTTTGTTTCTGGTTGGCTGAACAATAGGCGAAGGACATGCTTCTTTTCAGTTGTAAATAGTGTTTAATTTTTTTAAAGCTGCATTGCAGGAGAGGAGCTGCACAGTTGGGAAGGAAATGTTTGGCTGGCAATAGGAAACTGAAATAGCTCCTCACAACCAAGGCTGAAACTTCATATTGGTCATCTGAAGATGAAAGGCTACGAGTTATCTCTGAGCTGTAATCCTATTACTCTGGAGCAGTGGCTCTGCTCTCCCTGCTGTCCAAGGCTGGGAATATGCAACTTCTTGGCCAAGTGCCCAGATAGTAAACCTGCCTTTTAATATTCTGCTGTCAGTCTCTTCACAAACCTTCTGCCCCTAGAACTTATATTTAGTTATATGATACAGTACAAAATTCCACGATTGCTTGGGAGAAGTTACTAATTCCACATACTTGCAGGTCCTGGCTTTGTGTAGAATGGTTATTCTTCTCTCTTGTACTGAGACATTTTCAGTTTTTTTGCGTCTTTGTGGATTAGATGTGCATTGCCATTTTACTGTGAGGGATTTAGGTTCAGAGAGAAATTCATTTGCAAGTTCTAATTTTAGAGATCGTTTATTCTATACAAACCTGCAATCCATCTTGATCAAAGTACTTAACTTAGAATTAAGTTGTTTTCCTGTGCATTGTCAGCTAATGAGACTTTGCCATCCATTGCAGGAACCATGCTGTAACATACAGTTTGTTGTTCCCTTGTGCATTCTCTCACTCCATGAGTTAAAATGTTTGCAGCAGTAACCTTAAATAATAATCCAAATAGAAATTTTGGTGAAAGGATTGCAATATTTAGGTGTTGTTGCATATAATAGTTAATAATATCCATGTCATATTGCATTAGTCACATCTTGAGGGAACGAGTTCTTCCAATCCAGTTTTCATCCACTATGTCTGTATCTTTTGAAAAGATCAAATTTTGTTAATGAATCTTCCCCCTCTCTCCCCCCTCCCTTCCTTGTCTCCACATAACCATTGAAAATGCCAGTTTGGATTTCTTTGCACAGGACTGAAGCTTAAATCATCCCTCACAGAAGCAGAATCAAATGTATTTTAAGCAGAGCATTTGGAATAACTTGAATTGGTAGTTGAGAGCTAAAATATAGGAAGAAACTGCTGGGCTACAGCTACTTAGAAGTTCTGCCCTTTCAAAATACGTCCTGTGACATGAATGGCAGGTATACTTTAAATGTTGGTATAGCCAAATACAAAATGAGAATATGCAAATCAAGCCTGGATCAACACAATCATTTTTGCTCCTGCCCTGACCTTTGGATAATGTTTTGTAGCAGAAGAAAGACTTGAGCCAAAGTTCA
This sequence comes from Acropternis orthonyx, assembly GCA_035583155.1. Classification (NCBI taxonomy): domain Eukaryota; kingdom Metazoa; phylum Chordata; class Aves; order Passeriformes; family Rhinocryptidae; genus Acropternis; species Acropternis orthonyx. Next base: position 24,286,675 of record JAWWEU010000160.1, read on the forward strand.
GAAAAAACAAACATGCCCACACAAAGCTGTAAGTGCTTTTTGTTCCTTTTATTCCAAAGAGGGTTTTTTTTTTTTCCCCATAGTACAGTGAGTCATAAATTTTATGCATGAGCAGTAAAATCCTATCCTACACAGTTCAAAAGAGCATATTTCTTACATACTTCTTACAGCAATCACGTAGATGAGTATTTATTGTAGCGAGCACTGTGGGGTGGAGATGACTATTGTCTTAGTCAAGAAGTACTTTAAAATAGATAATTATTTTTCAGGTGTAACTCAATGTATGTTTAAGATGTTTTATCAGTCCTCAGAAATATCCAGTAGAAATATGCTAATTCTAAAGCTTTTTTCTTTTAAAAACTGGAAAAAAAGTCTGGATCTAGAACTACAAAATTTTACGTTCTTAAGTCAGAACAAAAGCAATCATTTGTTTTGTTTATAATTGTTAAGATGCTTGTAAAGATAATCATATTGTCTCTGTAATAACTTCTGGTCTGTACTGAAGTGTTTTAATAGAGCTACCAGGAGGAGGAAATCATAGAAACTTATTCAAAGCAGATTTCTAGTTACTTCAGGCAAAAAGATCTGGGAAAAATAAAAATACAGAGTGTTCCGTCAATAGAAAAAAGCAGTAGATGCTGTAAATGCAGCCAACTCCCAAGCGTGTAATCATGCAGGTGAACTTACCAATGCCTCTCACTCAGGTGAAGCTGAATCAGAAAGCAGTAACATGTCGTATTGTTACCTGATATAGGTAGTAAAATATTACCATTCTATATTTTGCAAGCAAATTTGTGTAAAAATGATTTTCAGGTCTTTTTCTTTTCTTTACTATCCTTCTTTAAAGGGAAGTGAAGAGCATGGCCATGCATGTTTCAAAAAAGTACACTTACAGTTAAAATTTGAATTCTTAGAAAGGTGCTTTAAACCCCATTTTTCTGCACATGTAAAGCCAGCAAGTCTATTTCTGTTTTGGTCAGACATCTGTTTCGCTTTTCGTGTTTAATTTAGAGTGCAGCTTGAGAATAGGAAAGTTGGTCTTTGATTCTTGCTATAAAGCATGAAACCAAAACAAACGATGTTTGCGTTACTAAGCAGACCTTTCCTTTTTATTATTAGAATGTGTGTTGGAAATTTTCTCAGTAGTTTGTTTTCAAGTAATGTTACCCAGATTCCTTATCTTTGTTGTTAAACATGGAGGGCAAATATTGAGGTTGGGAAGACTGGTTGTTTTTTGTTTTGGAAAGAATATTGAGATAAAAAGAAATGTTACAGAAAACCTTTACCCTCAACATGAGGTGAATCAGCTGGAACTGTGCTTACAAGTGTGTTTTGCTGTTACTGCTGTTTTACTGAATATTATTATAAATGTTTATCTTTAAATATTTTATTATCTTTTGCCACATTGAGAGAATTATTTATAGCTGTGAAAGTAATAATACTTAGACTTTGGAAATCATTCTTTAGGATTCTCACTTGCTGTCTGATAACAGTTTTTATCTGGTACTGATATAAAGAGATTGGGTAACAAAACTCAGGTATTGTGATTCTTGCTGTGTTAGTTCTGGGCTCATCCCAGGTAGGTTTGGGCCTCATGCATCAGCTGTACAGCAGAGACAGGATGAACCACCTCGTAATGTTTCACATCAGCAGTCAGAATTACCCCTGCAGGCCCTTGTCTTTTGCTGCTTTGGAGAGAGCCTGTGTCTCTAGTTGCCATTTAATTTCATTTGAATGTCAAAAACTGAATGGAGTAAACACAAGCCTTTGCTTCATGGTCTTTCCCTGTAATGCGTGAAGTAGACTTCAGTCCTGCACTTCTTTTATTCAGAGGCAAAAGATAAGATAGATAACCACTGGAAATGCCCAAAGTAGTGTTTTTATGATTGTTGAGGAAAAGATACCTTCTTGTTTAAAGTTTCCTGCAACTTGGAATTTAGTATTCTTTTGAACATAACTTGCAAGAGAATTATTAGAGAGTGTATATAATTCTGTGTGTGTTTATATACACAAACATGTATAGGCTGTGTGTTCAGTATTTGCTTTATCCCCACTTGTATTAAAAAAACAATCTCACCTTGTCTGGTTTTGCTGGATTAGTTTTCAGCAATATTCTGTGAGTAAGTAGTATTTGCAATTACTCATTTCTGAAATGTTTTGCTATTTAAATGTTACCCTAATTGTTTGTCATTTCTTATGCTTGAAAGAAAAAAAAGCCAAAGAATATTTAAATGCATAGCAGAAATGTTGATTTCCACCCCTCCCCCTTGAGTGGTACCCAAGGTCTTGTTTTCCCTTGTTTTACTGGTTCTGTAGTTGACCATATCACTACAGCAGTTCCAGCTCCCTCCTCTTAGGGGGAGAATAGAGGCTGGCAGCATTTCCAGCATTCCACCTTCCATGAGCAGTCTCCATCCGGGAGAGTCCTCCCAGACTTCTGAAGCGAAGAGAGCAAAATGCCCAGACAAACTAATGATGGCTTGGCAGCTCTTTAACCTGGGAGCTTGCATACAGCCCCTGGCTGAAGAGAAGCAACCTGCTAGTTCCTGATCCAGGATCAGGATCTCTGTGTGTCTCTGGGAACAGCAGTGCTGCCACAATGTGGGGACTGTCAGAAGGGCAGAGACAGAGGGTGGAGGCTCCTTCATACACCTTGCCAAGTGTTAATAGATGGCATTTTGGGGGAGCAGCACAAAACTTCATCTTAGTACGAAGCTGTGGTGACCCTAAAGCTATTGATTGCGTGATGGTCTAAAGTATGTGACAAGAATTAAGTATTTTTACATTCTTGTATTTCATTCTTTCTCAATCTTGAGGAAAGTTATTAAACCCTTTTTCTGCTAGATTTTATCTGCTCTTTAATATGCCGGTGTTTTGTCTTTGTAGAGAAGGAAGCTACAGGCAGGACAATAGCACAGAACCGTTGAGAGACGGTTGTTTTTTTGTGGGGGGGCTTTTGCTGGTTCCAGTTGTCTGGTGAAATTCACATATATATGTTTGCTGTGACTTTTCTTTTACAGGCTCAGAACAAAGAAACAAAAGTTCTGGCTGCTGCAAAGGTGATAGATACTAAATCAGAAGAAGAACTTGAAGATTACATGGTAGAGATTGATATTTTAGCATCCTGTGATCATCCTAATATTGTCAAGCTCCTAGATGCTTTCTACTATGAAAACAATCTGTGGGTAGGTATTTTTCCTTCTCTAAGTGTTTTTATTTACTTCAAAAGGTTATTGAAATTACACTTTTTTCTTTATTAAAAGATCATTTGTCAATCACGTTTCGTCTAGGTTGTCACTATTGGGATAACTATTCCTTTTCAAAGCTAATTTTTAAATTGTGAGTATGACTTAGGAAATTGTCACTGTAAAATTGTGCTACACTGAGTCATTTGGTCAGGAGTTTGACTTTAAAGTGTGGAAATTAGCAGTTCATTTTGGTGCATTGAGAGAGCTCTTAATTGGTGCTTGTTTGTTGTAGCAGGACTCAGATTTTAATTACATTAGTACAATTTAGAGTGAGATTCAGAGTCCACACCTGAAAAATAAATAATATGCTGAAAAGGTCAGCCTACGAAGTACGTATTTTTAGGTGTGAGTGAATTTATTGACACTTCCAGATAGGACAGTTTACAAGTAAACCTGAACCGTAATGAATTTTGTTTAATTAATTAATGAAACCCTAAGTATTTGAACCTTGATGTGTGTTGAGCATGCATGTGACTGCACCTCACTCCTCTGCTATATCCTGTGGGTTCACTTGAATAACTTCAGCTATGACAGTACAATTTTTTCTTTTAGGTGATCCAATGCAATATTTCTAAGTGCCTTTGGAATTGTTCAAAGAATACATCTTTGGGTTTTTTTTAAAGAGTTTATACTTAAAAAAGATACCTGAAACAAATAAAGGAAAATTGCCTTGGAGTCTTATAAATGGGCTTTATCCTTTAGTCATGGAAATGGTGGAGGTATAATACCGTATTTCCTCATGTACATTTATTTTGCCAAGCTTAAAACTTTGTGATCTTAATGCAGAGTAAAATGATACTGTATAAAACAGTGGAACAGCAAAAAAATTCTATAATAAGAATAAAGCAAGTATGCATAGAGGCAGAATATGAAAATGAGCGGGAAGGCTTCACTGGCAGCATACAGATAGAAGAGGAGTAAATAGTTTGAAAATAAAGTTGTGGCTACATAGTTTCAGTGAAATGCAGGAGCATGAAAACAACAAAGGGAAGGCTTAATGATGTGGGAAGTTAACAGAATTTAGTGGAGGGGAAAAAAGAGAAGAATGGTAGTTGGGCACATTTGCTTTCCTGTTTTGTAAACATGATTTCTCCAGCAAAGAGACCTTTGTCAGATCAACAGCAAATTTTAGAGAAATAAATTCTTTGTTTACAATTTCTCACAATTAACTGACTTGGCATAGAGAAGCCTGTAAAATGGAATAATGTTTGTAGGCATGAATGAAAAGGAAGGAAAATTAATGTAAACATCTGAATTTAGTAATTTTCTGTAGCATTTAAGAGTATTTTTCTGTATTTTCATCTTGTCTGAAACAATATAGGAGATAGCATCTGCTAATGGAAAATCATTTAGCTATTGGACTTTTCAGTCAGGGAGATTATAGTATAGAAGTAGAGCTTAATACTCAAGAAATGAGTTTGCAAGGATTATGTAAATCACAAGGAGTAGGTTTAAGCTGTTTCATTATGTTTTATAAGTTGTATTATGATATTTTATATTTAGATTAAAACTTTTGTCTGAGGATCTCCCAAGTATTTTTCAAATAATTTGCTTGAGCAGCACAGCCTTTTAGCTGGGTAACAGTGCCAATATTTTGCAGGTTAGTAAAATCAATTGTTGAGACAAAATAGTCTGAAACTCTGATCTCTCAATAATCCTCTCAATCAATTATGCACTTCAGTGGAACTGTTTAATTCCTAATTTCTGTATTTTTTGGTTTAAATACAGATCCTGATCGAATTTTGTGCAGGAGGAGCAGTAGATGCTGTAATGTTGGGTAAATAAATTGTTTCAAATAATAAATTTAACACCTTAAAATGATAATGTGTATTGTAGGACTTATTTCATATGAGTATTGTTTGATATGTAAATATTTCTGTAACTGATGTGCTATATATGTAGAATGTTGGGGTTTAAAAATTACTATTTACACCTATATATATGGACATTATAACTTCTTAAATTAGATTTATTTTCTCTCGTTTTTAAAGTATGTGTTTCTTTTCTAACCACATTTTTGTCTCAATCCTTTAAGTGAATGTGAAGAGTTGTTCTCATATGCTTATGAAGCTTTCTGTTGTTATAACATAGTCTGTATGAGCCCTTTTCAGGATCTCATTCTTCCTCTTCCACTGCCACCTTCCAAATTACATTGTGGTAATTCTTCATATTGCATCTACTTTAGAGTTAGGTTTCTCTGTGCTTATTCTTCAAATTAGGTGAATGCTAATACCGTTTAAGTAAAGGATCTGGTCATTAGCATCTCTGTGTACCACACAGAAGAACCAATCTCTAAACTATAAAGCTTTTTCACAGTTCAGATAGGGAGGTTATGAATAGTTGATAACGAGGAGGGGTTTGGGTTCAAGGCATGAAATTTCTACTGAAAGGAGCAAGTATTGTAAGATAGAATTTTTTACTGACATGTGATGTTTAGAGTCTTCCAGAAAAATTAATTTTCACATATATTACTATGCTGATTGCTATGAACACCTAACGTAAAATGCAGAAATGTTGTGATTATTTGTGTATCTCTCTTGTAGAGCTTGAAAGGCCGTTAACAGAGCCACAGATCAAAGTGGTGTGCAGGCAGACACTGGAAGCACTGAACTACTTGCATGAAAATAAGATCATCCACAGAGATCTAAAGGCTGGCAATATTCTTTTCACATTAGATGGAGACATTAAACTAGGTAAGCATGTTGCATATAAAAGACTTTCCCAGAACTTGAGGTGTCTTTTAATTGTGTTTTCCTCGGGCTGTAGTTTGTCAGAGTTCATTATTTACCTACTGAAATACCAATCTAGCAATGAGGGGTTTTTCAAAAGGAAGTGGTTTGCTACTATTAAGAAAAAAAAAAAAAACCAAACAGAAACGCTTGAGCAAATATCCTGACCATACTTGGCACATCTTTCACACTTCAAAATCAGCGGGGGTAGGAGTCATATCAGTATCTGCACCAAGTTGCCTACGGTCAGACACAGGTCCTACTGTTTCTTAGTATAATGTTCTTACTTAGAGGTGCTTTTAATATGGTAACATCAGAACGTCCCTTTGAAGTTGTTAGTTTGGAAAATTAACACTCCTCACTATCACCAAACCCCAGTACATTATAGTGTTGTCTTTTCCTTTATTGAGAGAAAAGTAATAATCTTAATTACTCATCTTAGTTTTCCCTGTGCCTTTGTCAATTTTTTGTTACACTGAAATTAAGACAGAACAGTCTGGAAGAAAATTAATAGGAGCTTACTATTGTTGATGCCTGCTTTTTAATCTGAATTTAAGTGGTCCTCCACATTTTCACTCTGATGTGGTAAGGAGTTTGTGAGGATTCCTCCATACAGAACTGACAAAGGACTGCTGGTGGTGAATAGCATCCCTTCATTCTGCCAGGAAAGCAGAGGAATTATCTGAATCCGCTTTGTTTCAGGGACAAATGTGTATGAGCTGTCAGCCTTTACAGTGGCTCTACCCATGGCATAGTTCCATGACACTGTAGGTCACACTCAGGTTTCAGAACCTTCTCTCTACATGATGCATGTGATTAGTTGTATTTCTTTGGATGCAGGTTACATGGAGGGTAAAGGTAAGGAGAATCAGAATATCAGCACTGTGAGCTAGGGCTCTGAACTCCCAGCCTTGCTACAGACATTCCTTTCAAATGTGAACAAGATATGTCCAAATTCAGAAATATGCCTGCTGCCTAACTTGTGTTGATCACAGAGTCTCAGCAAGGTTCAGTGCAACATCTCTGTTAAGAAGTTGAGAATATTTAAGAACCTGATTTGCTGTATTGATCAATTTAGTGTGTCTGTGCTTTTTGCATGGATCCCCTTGCAAAGGGTGTTGCTTGTACATATAATCCTTGCATCTGGCTTTCTTTTATTTTGTGAAGTACATGGAACTTTATTGTTTTGGCTTTTCTTCAAAGTCTGAAGACTTAGTGGTGGACTAGGGGTCATAGGCCTTATTTTTAAGTGTAACAGAACCACTGTCTTCCATTCTTAGTGCTGCTGTAAAAGAAACCACTGACCATAGCAGGAGTCTCCTGGTCAGAGAGAGTAATTTGTTTCTGTTCATTTCCTCACATGACCTGGCTTCTCTTCATGCAGACTTGGAACTATTTTAAGATTTTGTCAGGCTTAGCTGAAACACAGCACCTTGCAGGCTGTCAAGGTGCTACTTAACAGTTCAGACCACAGGGAGATTTCTTCCATGCTGACGTTTAGTGATGTATTTGGGTTCGCTAATTGAGATTTATAACAAAAGATTTGCTTTAGTTTTGAAAAGTGTACAGCATCATTTGAAGGAGCATTTTACTGCTTTGAAACTATTTGTGTTTTTATTCTGTTATAGACGGAAATGGGTAATTCCTTGTTTTACAGATGCAGGAATGACAAATCAATTTCCTTCATGGTCTTTTATTTGTATAAGGATTTTCTTTTTCGGTATCTGTAGTCCCTTAAGATTTCAAGTTTTGCATTTGAACCAGTGCAAAAGTCCTTCTTTTTTTCCCACAGAGCAAAATTAGGCTTCTCACGTGTTGAGCCCATCAAGTAATTTTGTACAGATTAAAGATGGCAGCATATGGCTATTTTTGTCCCTTTGCTCTAATCTCTAGATCTTCATTAACAAAATTGCATCTGTAGTAAGCATATAACACTTACTTAAATGTCATCTCTTTTATTTTTAAATTGAGAAATGTAGTTCTTTGTAGACAAGTAATTGCAAAGATAAAGTTGGGGTTTGGTTGGATATTACATCAAAGATGGATATGCAAACTGTCAGATACTTGATATAAAGTGAAAATCATGTTGAAAGAAACCTATAAGGTAAAGGGGGAAATGTTACTTCATGAGAATTTGAGTCCTGAAATTAAAAATTGAATGAGTTGTTGAATTAATGAGAGAGTTAATGCCATGTCTGAGGAATATGACTTCATAGGCTAAAGAAATTAGTTTCTAATTAAAATTGTTTAAATCACTTATTCCTGTAGTAAATACGTATATTGCTCTTGTCTCACACAGTCCAACAGTAGCATTACTTTTTCTTTTAGAAATGGAGAATAAGTTTTAATCAAGATCTTTTCCTAGAAATGCTCCAAAACCTTGGCACTTGGCTATCAAAACAGTATTTTTATCTCACTTTGACGTTTTAATGCTGCAGAATGTTTTCTCTGAAACATATACCATTTAAAAGGCAATTGTAAAATAAAAAACAAAATACATTTTCCACCACCCCATTAATAGTATTTTGCTGTTTGCTTTAAGCGGATTTTGGAGTATCGGCTAAAAACACAAGAACAATACAAAGAAGAGACTCTTTTATTGGTACACCATATTGGTAAGTGCACTGTTTTGCTGACTTTTTAGTAAGAACCAGTATCTTAGTATTACCTTTAATTTTAATATTACAAGCTTGGTAAATATTGTGTAAGTATATTAAATGAGGGTAGAATGTGCTTCTCAAAGTGCTTCAGTGAATGTGTGTATGTAGAATGTTCTCAGAACAGATTGGAATGCATTTTCTGATCTGATACTTCATTATTCTCTTTGCAGGATGGCTCCAGAAGTAGTAATGTGTGAGACTTCTAAAGACAGGCCTTATGATTACAAGGCTGATATTTGGTCTCTTGGCATTACTTTAATAGAAATGGCTCAAATAGAGCCACCTCATCACGAATTAAATCCAATGCGAGTGCTTCTGAAAATCGCAAAATCTGACCCGCCCACCTTAGCACAGCCTTCAAAATGGTGAGTATTTTATTTACAGCTTTCCCACCCCACGTTGTAGGTTTTGAGTACAAGGCATGCAAAGTTTATCTCTTTGCTTAACCTCATGTTCATGAGCATAACACTGTTGAACTTTGTGGTCTGGCTTTATGCATTAAATCACATATATATCCTGTATCTGTGTGTATGTGTGAACACACTCGTATAAATCTGCTCACACAATTGGAAATATGGTCTTTTTGTCATAGTTCTGTGTAGAAGCTTTTATACTGAAGTATTTTGTAGATTTTGCATTAAAATATATATAAAATAGCTCTTTACAAATGCAGTAAAAGATCTAGATCATCTAAAAAAAAATATTGTGTAAGAAGAGACTAAAGCATTTTTATACTAGGAAAATAATTTTAAAAGCCATTACCTATTTAGTCAATTTAATATCTTTACGTGGTTCAGTTACTGGTATAGTAGATGTGATGTGTTAAACATGAAGAAGAAAAAATTATCTCTTCTATTAATGGGCAAACAATTTAAAGGTTGTATTTGTGCCATGTTGGTCTTGGCATTCCTGCGCTCTCTTTGTTTTTTCCTTAATCAGTAGAAGAGCTGCAGTGTAGATTCATGTGATAACAAAACAGTATTTCAGTATATGCCAGTCTGATGTTAAGACAGAAGAACAACCACTGCCTGTTTGCTTTTCATGTAGGTCATCGGATTTTAAAGATTTTCTGAAGAAATGTTTGGAAAAGAATGTAGATGCAAGGTGGAGTGCAACTCAGCTGTTACAGGTAGGAAACGTTAATTGTTCAGAACTGTTGTTTAAAGTTGTTTTGTATTTGAAAAAAGCAGAGCAGTATTACGGCAGCTGTTTAAATAATTTCAAATTGGGTGTTCGTACACAGTCTGCTTTTAAAATTGATGCTTGGATCTTTATTTGGTAACATTTGATTTAATGATTCTGAGTGCAGATCAAATTATTCGTTTAACATATTTTGACGCAAGTAATTTGATAGCTATAGTGGATGAAGGAGATATTTACGTGTGTAGTCAGTTGCTGACAGGTGTTCTAAAAGCTTTAGCGCTCAGCCCTCCCCTCTAATGCTGTCACTGCACAACAGCTGAACAGGAATAGATGTGACCAGGTACATTTGATTCTGTTTAACGTCAGCACGCATTTCCTTCATCCACCATCCATCTGGCATATGTTGAATAGATTTAAGCAGAAGGGCCAAGCAGAGAAAGAAGATTCAGGCAGTAGGAGAGGAACGGGTACCTGTTTGCTCTTAAAGAAAAGGGTAGACTTCTAGCTCGTGTTAGGAAGAATTGTTCTAAAGACAGAGCACGGTTTTTTTTTCTAGAAAGAGTATTTCTAGACAAAGTTTATCAGGAAATAATTTAACTGTGGAACTAAAATGAAAGTCGTTTCCAGGAAAAATAACCTTTTTAAAAGTATTTCTACTTCTATTCTTTGGATTGTGAAAAAGGTCAGTATAAACGAATTATTTGTATTTTTAGCAAGTTTGTTAGACTACTTACATAGTGTGCTTGAATACAAATGTTTTGATTTTAAGACTTCTGCAGAAAAAATGTATTAGGACAATTATGATTAATGTTAATTGAGAATCTTCAAATCTGAGAGAACCACAGTAACATTCCTCTAAAGTTGTGTTTCTTTCAAGTTATGATTTTCTCACTACATACAGCGATGTCAGCACTTAATATTTTGCTTATTTTTTTATTTTCACAAGCATCCATTTGTTACTGTTACTTCCAATAAACCAATAAGAGAATTGATTGCAGAAGCTAAGGCTGAAGTTACAGAAGAAGTTGAAGATGGTAAAGATGACGATGATGAAGAAGAAACAGAAAATTCTCTGGTTAGTTTAAAATTTACTTTTTAAAATATACAATCCCCAGTTTCCCATGGTGAATTCAGTTTCTGATGTACTAGCCAACTTTTGCATGCAGTCTTCTAAGAATAACATGCTCTAACCTTATTACAAAATAAGTAGTCAACAGTTTCAAAATTAGCATGTTCTTAACTCCTTAAGAACTAATAATAAATAACTAATAAAGACTAACATATTTTGGTTTTTTTACATGTGTATGTGATATTTTAAAAATGGGATGCTGATTTTTGTGTAAGTGGTTTTAAGTCAAAATGATTAGATGAACAAGTGAATGTGCATTTGTATTCTGTAAAGTGTTTAAAAGAAAGATATTTGACTATTACGCTATAAACTAAGTCTGTGATTTTACAACATGGCTGTCAAAGGAAAAAAAAAGAAAAGCAAAAAACCCCCCATATTTTACACAGACAGGATTGCATTTATGGATGTATTTCTGAAGATGCTTTAAGAGTTTTGCAGTGCCCATATGGTTGCAGAGGCAAAGCCCAGATGCTCAGAGCTGGGCTGGCAGGCTGCAGAGTGTGCAGGCCGTGTGTGCTGCCTGGCCTGGCTGCTGTCAGTGCCCGGCACCATCAGGAGCTGCCATGACCAACCCTGGTGTGGAGGAGCAGATCCCTTCCTTTCCTCCTCACCCATCGTCATGCTTCTAACATGCCCTGGCCTTCACACCCCATTCCCAGTCCACCCCAGCGAATCTCCAAGTGTTTATTCCCACCAGCTTCCTCCAGGATTTATTCTCTATCTCCTGAGGATCATCCACCCTCTCCTTCTGCTGGTGAGCTGCTAAGCCATCAATCCCTAGGAGGGTTGAAGTCCACCCTGTGACTCAAATATCTCACAAGTAGCATATTAAGAAACTGTGAGGTAGATGCACTCACATTCTTTACTTGTGGTAGTTTTAAACACTCGTTGGAGATCAACACTAATTTTCTAGAACAATTCCATGAAGAAATATTTTAAATGCAATTTTGACCTGAAAGGAATTGCTTTCTGTATGCCTGGGAAACCTCTAAGGTAGGAAATGTGCAATGAAACAGAGTCTTGCTGCAGCAGCTAGCCTGGGATGTTCCCAATGGCAAATCAGGAACCTGATCTGCAAATTACAGGGTTCTGACAGTAAATACAGACAGAGAGATATCTCAATCACTTTGAAGGTCAATTATGGTTAAAATGATACTTTATTAGTATATTCTTTTGTATATCTGTCTGTAATCTGATAACATTCATATTCTGGCAGCTGCAATTTCTGCAGTGAGGTAACTGTTTCTGTTCTAGTTCTGTACTAGCCACTTAATCAGATCTGCTGAAGGTTTTCACCACTTTAATGGAGTTTTGTAGTGATAGAAAAACAGGTAAAAAATTTCAGGCATTTTTAACGAAGAACACAAAGTGAAGCAGAAGAAGGTCTTAATACTTCATTTTGTTTGTCAGTGCTGCACTAACTAAAGCTAGACGGTTTTCTTCTAGCCAAACTGGCATGATGATGTGTCTTTCAAATCCAAACTGATAAAAAAAGCCATGTGAAAAGGAAAAGATTCTTGAAGAGTGGCAGATGACTGTGATCCCCTTCCCTCAGTCACAGTGTATTTTATTAAATTACGAGAGATGGAAAAGGGCTCTTGTGAAACTTTCTGTTCAGAGCCTGTCTGCAGTTCTGTGGTAATCCCAGGTGAAGTACTCTGAGGTTGTCATATCCATATAACTCTGCCTGTGAATACAATATGAGTGTCTGTTCAGGTGTTCTTCCATAGAACTGTGCTTTGATTAAGTTACACAATGATGAAATGTTTCTGTTCCTTTAATTCTGTAGCAGTTACCTGCGGAGAAGCGAGCATCCTCCGACCTCAGCATTGCCAGCTCCGAAGAGGATAAACTTTCACAGAATGCCTCTGTCCTGGAATCTCTCTCTGAGAAAACAGAAAGTAATGCAATTGAGGACAAAACAACTGGAGAGGAATCTGAGGACATTAAATTTAGGAAAACAGCTGATAACATATGCGATACTACCGTTACTGATATGAAAGTGCAGAACGGTTCTGTGCCAACTGGTGAAGATGAGCAGGGCAAAATAATGCAAGCAGAAAAGGACACAGAAAGCCTGGAAAAACCACATGAGGATCCAGAATCCCAGAAAGGAGGGAAAGAACTTGAAGTGGTAACAAAATCAGACATAAAGAACGAACCTAACCTAAAAATAGAGAAAGAAAATGCCATACCAAATGAACAGACAGATGATAAACTGAAAGTAGTACCCACAGCTGAAAATAATGTAGAAACTGAAGAAGGCATTACTAAGGAAACTGGTGAAAAAGAAGAGAATGATAACAGAGTGGATCTCTCAGGAGTTGAGGAAGAAAAGGTCCCAGTAGAAAATACAGATACAGAGCACAAGGAAGATAAAGATGAAGATCAGAAAGAGGCAACGATAGACACCAGTACAGAAACTCTACCTAATGCTACAGTTAAACTGTCTGATGAAGAAAAGGAACAAATAAAGGATGGAACTGACAACATTAAGGAGATAGGTGGTATGGCTGAAACACCGATCAGCGATGGGGATAAAATACCTGAGCTGGAGGATAAGCCAGTGGAAAGTCAGGCTAAGCAGGTCCCTGAGATAATCAGCTCTGAAGAAACTGTATCAGAAAACCAAGATAAAGTGATCAAAGTAGACAAGAAACTGGCAGAAAGTGAAAATGAGGATGTTAGTAATATAAACAGCACAGAGGAAACAAAGATCAAAGAGTCTGGAAAGGATGTTGTAGACCAGAAGGTAATACAGAGCAAGCCTGAGGATATTTCTGATAAAGTGGTGGATAAACTGACTGATACGGACCAACATTTGGGAGAGCACAGACCTGAGAATATCCAGGAAAACAACATTCAGGTAGACAAAGAATGTGTGGAAGTTACTTCTGATGAAGGAATGAAGGACAGTCGTCAAAATACTGTCAACGAACAGGCTGATGACTCTGAAGTCACTGCAGTCCCCAGTATTAGTGTTAGCTCTGAAGAAAATGACAAAGTCAAAACGGATAATCAAGGCAATACTGAAACTTCACAGCAGCTGGAACCGGAGAATTTGAAGGAAAATGATGCGGATTCCGGCACTGGTTCCACAGCTGATAACAGCAGCATTGATTTGAACTTGTCCATTTCTAGTTTCCTTAGTAAAAACAAAGAGACGGGATCAATATCTTTACAGGTAAGTGTAAGCAATCTTACATTTTTTTAATATAAAATTTCATGTGAGCGTGACTGTAAAATTATCTCCAAGTTCGATTTTTACAATGAAGAAAAGTGTTGAGTAGTAAACTACTATGGCACATACACACAAAACTTTGTAGAAAGCAAAGTATTCTAAATTGCACAGTATAACAATTCTGGATTTTCTGCATTTATGCTAATTATTTTCTTAATTTATTGCATAATTATATTTTTAAAATGTGGACTAGCATATAACATGAATTCTAACAATATTAAATGTGAAAAATTGTGAGTGGTTGTAGTTCAGAGCTGATATTCAAGAAAACCAGTTCAGTGCCTTACTCTGCATAGAATCCCTGTTTAACAGGAAAAATCTCCTGTAACATCTAATCTTATATTGAATTCCTGTCACTTCCATCTTCTGTGTCTCTGTTTAGATTTGGGAGATCCAAGGCAGATATTCTGTTGGGTTTGTTTATTCCAAACAGTACTCCTGTGGTTGTACTGAGTTGATGCAGCCATGCCACTATGAATGAGCTTATTCAGAGGAAGCCCATTCCAGACTGTGAACTTTATTTATGTCTTTATACTGATATGATTATAGCCATAGTAGGGCAGTCACTGTGTAACATGGGTTTGAATGGAAGAAAAATAAACCTTAAAAACCAACCAAACAAAAAACCCACAGCTTGGCGTGGCTGTGCCAAACATTAATTCGGGGTGTTTGCAGTAGCCCTGACACAATGGAGATGCAGTTTCAGCTGGGGTGTCTCTTCTGTTGTAACGAAACACCAGCAGGTTTGAGAGCTGAGATTTCTCCAGCTGTCAGCAAGGTCACCACATGATTTCGGGCTGATATGTATGGATAAAAAAATTAAACTTGCTCATGTATTTCTAAAGCAGAAATAAGTAGCTGAGTAAATTGTTGTTCTGTTTCGGAACTGTTTTTCAGAGTTAAATATCTTTTTTTGATGACTGGGAAAATCGTGGTCAAAAGCAAATAGGAAAGCAGCTGTTGAAAATAAAACTGCATCAGTTTTGTTCAGAGTTTGTATAGATTAATTTCTTTCTTCTGGCAATTCGAGTAATCAATAATTAGAGTTTTCCTTTGCTGACTAGAGAAAGTGTAAGTTTATTAGAATTTTTCAAGCTGTCACTTGATCAGTGAGAAGAACTCGTGATTACTATGTAGTAGGCTTTCACAGAAATATTTGATGTAATTTAATATTAAGAAAAAGGAAGAAAAAGAATATAACTTAACTAAGTACAGGATAAATTACCAATGCTTTATTTAGGAAACTAGAAGACAGAAGAAAACTTTAAAGAAAACTCGGAAGTTTGTCGTTGATGGCGTAGAAGTGAGCGTAACCACATCAAAAATAGTTACTGAAAATGACTCAAAGAGTGAAGAAATGCGATTCTTACGGTAAGTGTTTCTATAAGTAAAGTTTTCAAGAGGTTAGCAGCTAATTTTTTTTCTCTTTGAATAAAAAAAGGGGCTAATGATCTTACTCCAGTAGCACTTAAGGATTAATTTACCTTATTTTTCAGTAAAAAGGAATGTAAAGTGTTTCTTCATAAGACAGTCAATTCAGCACTAGTGTTACTGGACCTAAGTTGTAGATGCTCCTTTTTGTCTTTTGTAATTTTCTTCTTCTTTTCCTTTCCCATCATTATTAAGTGTTCTTTTTCCTTATTAGACGTCAAGAGCTGAGAGAACTAAGACTTCTTCAGAAGGAGGAGCAAAGAGCCCAACAGCAACTCAGCAATAAGCTTTTGCAACAGCGAGAGCAGATGTTCAGACGTTTTGAACAGGAAATGACAGTGAGTTTCTGGATTTTGGTGCTCTTAAAATATGACATCTTGATGGAGTAGGCAGAATGCTGCTAGCAGCAATCAGGTGTTTCCTTTTATGATGGCTGTAGCTTAGCCCTCATTCATGTTACTAAAAGGCAGTAATTTCCACTGCGGGGAGCCCCAGCTTGTATGTTGGAACTTGCCCATCAGAACAGCTCATCACAACCATTCCCTGCCGTGGGTACAGCATTTCACTGAGCACAACTTAGTTTTCTAAAAGAAGGTGCCAAATTATTTTCACAGAGTAAAAAGCGACAGTATGACCAAGAAATAGAAAATCTAGAGAAGCAGCAGAAACAGACGATAGAGCGCCTGGAGCAGGAGCACACAAATCGCTTGCGGGATGAAGCGAAACGCATCAAAGCAGAACAGGAGAAGGAATTGTCCAAGTTCCAGAACGTGCTGAAAAACAAGAAAAAAGAGGTAAAAGATGATGATAATATAGAAAATAAGGAGTATAAATGTAGTAAACAGTTGAGGTTAGGTCTCCCAGAAGCCTTGTCAACTGAGCTGTGAAAGTGTCACTAGCAGTCAGTATTGTTTCTTTTTATTGCCTAAAGTGGAATACAAACAGCTAACAGAAGAGTGAGGCATTGCCTTTATCTAGAAAACATCACCAAGCTGGGAAGACTTTATTTTTCACAGAATATTTAATAAAGTATTTTCTCTCAAATAGTAAATCAAGAAAAAGTGTTTTCATAAAGATAGCAAAAAATATCTGAGATTTCTATTTTAATCAAATCCAGCAATAGTTATTTGGTAAATACTTATCAAATTAGAATTTCAAAGACAATAATGCGGTCTTGATTATTACTAGAACCACTTTAATTTCAGGCTTGTTTCTTTTTTGTTAGAGTAATTAGTTAGATTTTTATTGAGCATGGGCTGTTATTGTTTAGAATTTCTTGATATGAAGTGACAGCAGTAATACAAATTTGGTTCTTTAGCTCAAAAAAGAAAGGCAGGAGAGAGAAGTGTGGATAGCCTAAAATCTTCTACAGTTGGTTTCATGCATGTCATACAGTTAAGGCAAAATGAATGCCAATTGACACTGACACCTTGTGCTGTTAATTTACATTAGAGTAAGAGAAGGTGATGTGTTACCGTGTGGATTTTACATCTTAAAAGCTGTTTTATTTCATTTTTGGATCAATTGTGTAGTGCCCATGTGTATATAAATGGTTCTAGTGTTTGCTCTAATAGTTACTAGATTCAGAAATGTCTTTAGAAAGCTGTACTGTCCATGCTTTTGCATAGAATGATCCTGTAGCACAAAACTGCGTTAAAGAAATAAGTTGTATTCAATTTGAACTGTTTGCTCACATGTAAATAACAATTTTTCTTCTTTTGCGGTACCTCTTGCATTTTTGAGTCTCTCTCTGTTTACTGGTGATGGGGTCCTACGTGGGAAAGTGGGGAGAATTTTACGTATTCCTCTGAGCTAAAAGCAGTTCTTTCATGGAAACAGGAATAGCATGTGGTGATTTGGACTCTTTCTGATGATGCTTCCACTATTAAACAAGCAGGCATTTGTCTATGGGTGCATAGTTTTGTGTTTAAAGCTTAAAAAGGCGATGTACAGTTAGAAAGAAAATGCAGCTGGTGCTCTAAAACTGTCCATGCTACATTGGAGTGTGCAATGCTACATTTTTATAATTCTTAAATAACACACATCAGCAAATTAACAGATTAACAGTCAGTTGATTTAGCCAGGTTATATTTAGAATCTTTCAGCTAATCTAGTCTAATTCACCTTGAACTGAAACACGTTCCATCCCAGCATATGTGTCATGAAAAGTTTCTGGAAAACACAGTTATTGGTGGGTTTTGCTTTAAATTCTTCAGAACCAAACACTTGCAACCAAATAGTACTTTGTTTGCTTGTATGATTATTTTAAAGATATAACCTGTGTAGATGTCATTTATGGTTGGAGACACTAACAATGGCATCTTGTAAATTCAAGTTACCGACAATGCCAGAAATAGCTGATTTTCAATGGAAGTTTTTTAAACTTCCAATCATTTTTCGGTTTTACCATGAGGTAAACATACTCTGTAGTCCTTTTGCCATAGTGCTTCAAGAAAATACCACTTTTTCAGGTGGTGGTTTTCTTATCTATTGACTCTTCTGGCTGCTGCATGGAAACACAAGTGAGAGCCTCCATTTCTGAGAGCACTGGGCAGCATTTGCATGCAAAAAGCAGCTGGCACATCCCTCCTTTCTGCACTGCTGGCATGCATAAAGCACCTACTGTTCCTTCTCTTTTCATTAAGCTCTTTTCACTAAACTAACATCCCTGCCACTGAAGTAATGCATGCTTCCCAGTACCTCTAGTGCTTGACCTGCATGTCCTGTGTTCACAGTAATGCTTGCTGTGGAGAAAAAGTGTTCTTTTTGCCACCTTCTGCATGCTTATATACACTGTAGGTTTTATGTGAAGTGGAGAAAGCACCAAAAGAGCTGAGAAAAGAGCTCATGAAACGCAAGAAAGAGGAGCTTGCACAAAGCCAGCATGCTCAGGTAACAACGGCAGCTTCAAGCTACTAAAATACAAAAGGCAGCAGTATTCACATAGCTTGATGAGTTCACTTCTTGTTGTTGTTGAGTGAATATGGAACTTAACTCAAACTAACCCTACGTACTGCTCTCTTTCTTCCAAGTCCTCCCATATCACATCTCACAGGCTAAACTGGGTAGAAATGTAGGAGCAGCAGTGCCCAGGTTTGTACTGTCAAGTGCAGTGTTCTGTGTGTACAGCTGAAAAAGAATGGTGTTTTTCTACAGCAAGTTTATTTACAGTGGTTTTACAAGTGGTAAGTACCCCACAGGTCCTTCAGGTTTTAAAGGTTATAGTCAGAAGTAAGTTTTGAACAACACAAGTGCAGGGGAGGAAAATGTATGTAATATGTAAGCATGAGGCATCTTGTTTATAGAAGCAGAAAACATTATAGGTAAAATGTTGCTTAAATGTCAAAGTGTAGGTGTATGGAAAGTTTGCAAAGACATCGTCTACGATTTCATATCTTCAGACTTGCTGCTTTTTTTATGACCCAGCTAGAAAGAGGGCAAGTATTTTTAGAAAAATATTGGCTTTGTGATGGTCACAGCTTGTACAGAGTGAGTATCAACCACTGGTTTGGTTTGAGTAACTTAAAGATTAAATGGTTATTTGAGTGACCTAGTGGAAAATAATAGCAACTTTATTCGATTATGTGTTTATTTTAAGAGGGGATTTCCCAGGATAGAGTGTGATTGAATTGCTCTCCCCATACCAAAGATACCTGCCTCTATAAACTTCTTAAGGAAACAAACCCCTAGTTTTTCACAGTGTTTATAGTGACTTGGTTTATTTCCTTTTCTGGTTTCAATTTGTTGAGGAAAAGTGAAAGAGAAAATTTTAAATGTGAAAAATCCTTACTTGGAATGATACGTGCTAGACAAGGTGCAGATGTTTGGGTTTGGAATATCTGGGACTTCTGTCAGCGTCCACTTGTGTGATTAGCCATGACATTTTGAATGCTTATTGCTAACATAGAGCAGATATAATGTCTTCCTTTTTTTAAGGATAAAAATATATTTCATTATGTCATGACATAGGAAGTACATTGTGTCCCACAGGGCGTTGCTCAGGTTATGATTCAGTCTTTTCAGTTGTCTTCGTGCACACTTTTCAACGCACAAATGCAGGATGTAAGTCTTAAAATGCAAAACAGCAAACATTTTATTTCCTTAATTTTCCAGATGTGTGTTTTGTCCTATCCTCCTGATCATATGTGCTGATCAATGTCACTGCTGTCTCCAGACTGATTAGCACAAGTTTATGCAATTATGTACTATTTATAG
Source organism: Acropternis orthonyx (assembly GCA_035583155.1). Lineage (NCBI taxonomy): Eukaryota > Metazoa > Chordata > Aves > Passeriformes > Rhinocryptidae > Acropternis > Acropternis orthonyx. Next base: position 24,306,471 of record JAWWEU010000160.1, read on the forward strand.
TCAAAAGATCAAAATGACAGTAGTTATTTAGTCTGGGCAAGACACTGAGGTTTCACACATGCAGTATGACACTGTTCTCTGGTGTTTATTATTTGCTCAGCACATGTGAGAAACACTGTGTGACTTGTATGCTGTGTGTGCAGTGAAACTATGTATTTTAAAGATTTCTGAGTTTATTTTAAGATACTTATTGGGCAAAGCCAAGTGGTAGCTTGAAAAAAGTGGGTTGTTTTCTCTGTCTGCCTTTTAACCATCCAACACATTCTTTGGTAAACTCAATGACCTTTATTTTGTGTGATACTTGAGTAGATGTGGGAGGTGGAAAGGCCAGAGTGTATCCTGAGATTGCCTCGTTTATCTTACAGTGCTAGCAGGTATAAAACTTGTTAAGAATTACCGTGTGGAAAGAGGAGCAACTACATTTAAATGACTCTGTAAAGCTCAAGCATAATCACTTTTTGACCGTGACTACACCAGAACAGCTTTCCCCCACTCCCTTCAAATCAGAAAACTCCCAGCAAATTAGACACTGTTAATTATGTGTCTGCACCCTCAGAATAATAAAAAAAAGTCCTCTTATCCTTGTCACCTAGAAAGGGAAACAATAGTATTTTTCATCAGTCCATATATTTGTTTAGGTATGTCTGACTTAATTTACATATATCACCTCCCAGTTATTTTTATACCCTCAGGTCTGTCACTGTCAACTTCACCTCTGGTTTTGTGTCACCTGTCTCAGTGTAACTCTGCTGTCCACTGGGAGAGACGAAAGCCTTATCTATTAATAACTTCCCAGGAAGGTGAAAACCAGGATTCTCCTGGTCATGATAAAAAGTACTTTAAATGAACATTTAATTCCACATGACAACTCTTTTAGCAAGTAGCATAGGTTCAGTAAAAGAAATAAGAACATGTAGCTCAGTAAATCCTTCCACTGATCAGCTCCAGCCCAGTTTTCCCACCTCTCTTCTAAAAGATCATCTTTAGTGTTGCTTTTTCATGTAGAACAGCAGGTGCTTCAGCAGTTCCCCTTGGCTCTGGCAGAACCCTGCCATCATCCTTTCTTTTGACCTTGATATCCTGATAAAAGCATCTGATTTAATGCCTTGTTCTTACAGAGTGTGTGTGTGTGTGTGTGTGTGTGTGTGTGTGTGTGTGTGTGTGCATGTGCATGCTGACATGCTTGTAGCTGTGGTTTTTCATAGTTGCAAAGAAGAAAGGCAACAGTAAGGTCTTGGGGCATGGGAGAGGGATTCCTACTGCTGCCTGCTTTTTATGATGGTCTGCAACAGTGATACACCTGGATAATGGGAAGATGCAGTTGATATGGGGACTGCGTCAGGCTGGTGGTAAATGACTTTGTGTGAGGAGCCAGCTCAGCTCAGGTGTGACAGGGTTACAGTCCTGCAGACCCATGGGGTGTCTGCACAGCGGTCCCACAGAACCCACAGCCTCAACACCTTTGCCTTCAGGCCAAGATAAACCACACAAATCTGAAACCCAACTGTGTAAATAAATAGGCTTTAACTAATCACCCAAAGCAAAATAAACATACATACCTTTATTTTCTTACCTACACGAATAATTAACCCTTGATAGAATGAGATCAACTTTATAAAGAGCACTTGTCTGCTAGCTCTGAACTTGTAGCTGGTTCTGAGGAGAGACAAGCCAGAATGAATTGCAGATTGGTGGCTAGTTTGTTCCCTTTGGTCTTATTTCTGAAAGTATTATTTAAACATTAAATATGCTCTTACCTACTCTGTATATAGAAAATACAAAAGATGGATAATTTGATAGTCAAGGCATGCTAGCTCAAATTTTCACAGATGCATTTGTTTTCATATATAGCTAATTCTGAGAGAACTGGGAGTTTCATTAAAATGTACTGTGGTTAGAAGAGTACAATTTAATTTACTTCTATTGCTTTTACCAGGAGCAGGAGTTTGTGCAGAAGCAGCAACAAGAACTGGATGCATCTCTAAAGAAAATTATTCAGCAGCAGAAGACGGAACTGGCCACTATCGAGCGAGATTGCCTCAACAACAAACAGCAGCTCATGAGAGGTACCAGCATCAGGCTGTCTCTTTTAAAAACAGGCCCTTATGTTTTAATAAAACAATAGTCTTTCTTCACTTTATGAAGTTCAAGAGCTTAATGATTAATCCAGAATGGTAATAAAAACACTTGCTGTGGAATAGCATTGTTTTTAAAATGTACTTGCAGGCCACCAGGTTGGGAAGTACCATGTGGTTGTTGCACTTTCTCAAGCAGCTTCCTCTTTTTTCCAGCTCGTGAAGCTGCAATCTGGGAACTGGAGGAGAGGCATCTGCAGGAGAAACACCAGCTCCTCAAACAGCAGCTCAAAGATCAGTACTTCATGCAGAGACACCAGCTGCTTAAGAGGCATGAAAAAGTTAGTATTGACTTTGACATGTTCTCTTGTGTTTTATAATATCCATTTTTTTTTTCTCAGTAGTCTTATGATCTCTTCTGGTAGTTGTGAGTCTTGCTTGTGCAAACAAACAAGTATTTTGAAGCTGTTGCATGTTCTGTTGAAATCAAAAAATCTAAATCATCTTGCTTGAATACCTTAGCAGTACGCAGAAGTATCAATAGTAATGTTTTTCCCTTTCAATTAAAAAAACACAACAAATCTTAACATCAACCTTTTTCTTTTAAAAATACTGAATTCTGCTTGGATACCAAAAGCAGTTTTGACTTGTGTTTAAATAAATTCACTCACAAGTAAATCATCCTGGAATTGAATAAGAGGAATGAACTGGATTAACTTTTGGGCAAGTAGATCACAGCTGTCTCTTTATAGCTAAATCCTATAAACCCCTAATTTTCCATGAGGCATTTTGTTTTTCATAGAATACACTAAAGAAAATAGTTCGATTTTTTTGAAAATGTTCTAATAGGGAGGTGTTAGAGGATCTCCTTGGCGATCAGAGCATGAACAGCCTCCACTGAAGGCTTGTTCCTGTCCACTCTGGCTTATCCCATATTGGCTGTTGCTTTCACAGCTCATGCAGCAAAGTGACCCTGCACAGCTCCAGCCCAGCAGTTCAGTTACACAGAAGTTCCTCCCTTTGAATAACAGAGGCAGTTCAAGAGTTGCACAACTGCTGGTATAATATATCTGTATTCACACTAGTTGGAGAATTTCACTGGGGTCGGGCATGATCCAGAGCTCTCTGGGAGAAGCCCCTGCTCCTCACCGGTGTCACTGGGGCTGGTTTCTGTGGAGAGGCACTGACTCACACCCGGTGCTTAGTGGTGAAATGGGATGCAAATAGTGTAACTTTAATGGTTAGTCTGTAACATTCCCACACGGTTAACATTTCAGGAAACGGAACAAATGCAGAGATACAATCAACGCCTTATTGAGGAGTTAAAGAACAAGCAAACTCAGGAAAGAGCCAGGCTGCCGAAAATCCAGCGAAGTGAAGCAAAGACTCGAATGGCAATGTTTAAGAAAAGTTTGAGAATCAATTCGTTAGCCTCTCCAGACCAAGATCGTGAAAAAATTAAGCAGGTAATTAATAAATTAATATTTAGTTTTAATTGTGTAAATGGTAGATGTGAGGATGGGATAGAGTGCACTCTCACAGGTTCGCAGATGGTACCAGACTGGGTTGATGCACTGCGTGAGGTCAGAGGAAATCATCCTTCCCTGCTGCACTGGTGAGACTCTTCTGGAGCACTGGATCCAGTCCTGGGCTTCCCAATAAGAGACAAACATGAATTTATTGGAGCAAGTGCTGCAAAGGGCCTTGAAGATGACACAGGGACTTGTGGGTCTTCTTGCACAAGGAGCCACCTGGGATACTGGGATGCCTGAGAGTGGGCTTGGGAGGGTCTTATCCATGTGTATAAGTACCCAATGAAGGGAACAAAGGAGGTGGAGCCAGACTCTTCCCGGTGGTGCCCAGGAACAGGGTGCGAGAGGCAGCAGGCACAACTGAAACACAGAAAATCCCACTTATATATAAGAAAACACTTCTTTAATGTATGGATGGTCAGAACCAGCTTGCCCAGAGGTTGCAGAGATGCTCGGAACCCAGCTGTACACAGACCTGTACAGCCTGTTCTTGTCAATCCTGCTTCTAGTAGGGAGGTTGATCTTTGCAGGTCTCTTCCAACCTCAGCTGTTCTGTGATTCCTTGAAATACTTTCAAGGATGCTTGATTTTTGTGAGTTTATGAACTAAAACTGTAGGTATTCACTCATTCTTTGAAAGGGAATGCTGTGAAGAGCTTGAGAGGTTTGCTTTCTGCAGATACACTGAAGTCCCAAGTGGTGGTTTCATTTGGTGAGCACTGGAAGGATGAAAAATTTGGAAAATAAGGTGTCCTGTAGCTGTATAACACCAACCTTGACCAACACCTGCAGCTCCACTGCTGTGTCATTTATCTTCAGAGGAAGAAAATTTCAGGAGTCTGGAAGCAAAATGTGCTGCATCTTATGGGAAAATCAGAGTGCAGGCAGAAAAATGGAATTAAAGGCACTCCCTCTGTAAGAATTTTATAAAAGAAAGAGTAGAGAAAATTACTGCTTAAGTCTTTGAAAACCATTCTTCTCAGTATGTGTTCATTCTGTTACATGCAGTTCTTTGGTTCATGTAAACTGTTGTATTCAGAGGCACAATATAAATAATCTTTTTAATTTTAGTTTGCTGTTCAAGAAGAAAAGAGGCAGAAGAACGAGAGACTGGCTCAGCATCAGAAACACGAAAACCAAATGCGGGACCTTCAGTTACAGTGTGAAGCAAACATCAGGGAACTGCATCAGTTACAGGTTAAAAAGAGATGATATTAAATGACCATGCGGTGGGAAGACTCGGGTTAATAACAGATGCGGGCAAAGCAGAAACATCTTTTCCTTCATTTTTACTGCTCAGTGTAGAGTTTCAACTGTGCTTTTGAACGCCTGCAGCACAGTGCTTAACCAGATTCACATGCTTCCATCAATTAATGAGAAACCATTTTAAATACAAGAAGAGCATGAACCAGAAACAGATGATCACTTCTGGAATATCTGTCCAGTTCCCAGGGGTATTGTCTTTAGACAACATTTCCTCCTAACCTGGTTTTACTGAAATGCCATTTATCAGAACAGAGGTAGGCAGCACCAGGCATCACCCACAACATGTTTGCAGCAGTACATGAACGAGGAGCATTTTACAAAGTGCTGCCACTTGTACATGTGCTTCTGGAAGGTACTTAGAAGGAACTCTCTCCTTGCCATAAGGAACTCTGTTTTGTCCCTTTTGGTATGCGTTTAATAAGTTTCTGCTGTATACCAAAAAGCAGATCTCCTTTTCCATTAAATCAGCTTTTCCCTGTTTTAGGGACATAGGGCAGTTTTAAAGCATTAAATGATCACCTGCTGATAACCTTTGCTTAGAGAAATTGTGCAACAATCAATAAAGCTTGTTCTCCCCTGTTCATTTTCTTACATCCTGCAAAAGCAGTCCCTGGCTAATATGCCTCAGTAAATCCCCAAGTACTGTGGGAGTCCTGTGAGAGTTTCAGCACAAGGAAAATTGAGCAGATTAGGGCTGTTCTGAGCTGCACAAGGTCAACTGGCTGCTTGCTGCACTCTGGTCTAGCAAGGGCTTGTTGTTTATGTTGCTGTGGTTCTGTGATCTGCATCAGACCCATTTGAGACTGGAACCCTACAGATATGACCATTACCAAGTGCTCTTAAAAATCCTCAAAGGTTTGATGAACCAAATACACAACTTTTTTCTTGCCATCTTGAAAAGTCCTCTGAAAGTGAGGCAGTTGTCTGGGTACCTTCCTGACAGGAGTGTGGAGCTGAGATGTGGTTTGATTGTCCTTTTCCTAGGGCACTTCTGCAACCCACGTTTCTCCCCTCTCTAAATTCCATTTGTTCGTCTCAGCTCATGGCACCAAGAGTTGAAATATTTCCAAAAAACTATTTCCTTTTTAACGTAATTGATTTTAATAAATTGTACAGATTGTCTTTAGAAAGCAAAGCAGAAATGTTGTCTGACCTTGAAAAGCATCATTAGGTAGAGAAACACAGTTTTGAGTAACACTCTCAGCTGCTGCCTTAATGACACTCAGCAGTGTGTTTGGATTTAGGAGTGTTTCTTGTCTCGCTTCGCTCCGATGGAAAGATCAGCTTTTGAAAATGCAGCCGCATAACATACTTTTATCTTGTAATTATTCACGTCACTATTTACACGGAATAAGCTAATTAAAAAGAATTAGGACAACATATGTCACTGTACAAATGTTGAGTTGCCTAATCTGAATTAGTTTTACATAAGGATTATCTGTATCTTGTTTTAAGAATGAAAAATGCCATCTACTGGTTGAGCATGAGACTCAGAAGCTCAAAGAGCTGGATGAAGAGCACAGCCAAGAACTGAAGGAGTGGAGAGAGAAACTGAGACCAAGAAAAAAGGTAAATCGGAGCAGTTCCCGAATCAGGAGATAATCAGGGGCTTGATCAAGCAAATACAGACAGTACAAAAGTATTGTAGAGGAGGAGACTCAAGCTGCTGTACAAAGCTGTTATAGTTCACTGAATAATAAAAGATGTAACAAAAATGCAAAGCTGAGCAAAGGGCAGGTGCAACAGAACAGTCTGTGTGTTACCAGCCTTGTGCAGGGCTCCCTCCTGCACCGTGTGTGTGCCTGTTTACATTGAAAACTTAGCTGGAGTTAAATTTGGCTTTAGGAGTTTATTTCAGAAGCCAGTAGGTTGCTGCAAAAATAGCTAAATAGCAGATAGAGGGCGGTGGAGGTTGGTTTTGGGGTTTAGATTTTATTCTAAAACGGAAAGTACTAGTTTTTCCGCAGTTCAGGGAGTGTCCTACAGGCAGATGATTCTTGGCTTGCTGTGTCTTGGCTGTCTTGCAGTTTCGTGTTTGCTGGGTGACTTTTTTTGATGGTGGTGTATGAAGTTACAGCGTTATATCAGACAACATGTAACCACAATAGTGGGTTTCTTGTACTTTGCCGCCTTAATCCTGTGACAATCTAATTTTGGTTTTAGACGCTGGAAGAAGAATTTGCCAGAAAACTGCAGGAACAGGAAGTTTTCTTTAAAATGACTGGAGAATCTGAATGCCTTAATCCTTCAACACAAAGCCGGATTTCCAAATTCTACCCAATCCCCAGCCTTCACTCCACTGGGTCATAACTCTGGGAACTGCTGTAGGATTTTTCCTGTTTGGAATTCTCCATCCTTACCCATCTAACCTGACTTACCTGCGGCGTACGTACATCACAGGACCCCGCGCTTTTTGTTTTCGGTGGAGACAATCAGTGTCAGCATCAGTTTCTTCATTTCTCTGAGCAGAAGAAACAAAGTGTTGGTGTACAATGGTAACTTCACGTCCCTCAGATGTTTCAAGACTAGGTGGGCTTTTTATCTCGGTCTCTAAAAGTATGTTACCTATGGTTTTGACTTTAAGCCTGAAATATTAATTATGCTCTTTCTCATCACAAAATAATGGTTTCTCATGTGAACATTTAAATGGTGTAATATTAGTTCTGCTACTGTGTTTTTAAGCATCAGATCTCTCCACGAGAGAATTCCACAATTGAAAATGCCGTGAGAGGTTTAAAGTTTCATAATGTGGAGCAGTGTCTTCATTGCAAGGACTGAAACTAATTGCGAAGAACACGCCAGTCATCAGAAAAACAAACCCTTATGTTTAAACACAATTGGCAAAGGCAAAACCCTTTGTAATTCCTTTAAAAAGAAACCTCTGGCATAAATTAAACTGAGCTGATCTCCATGACATGTTTTGTTCATTAGTTCCATAACGAAATGGGGTGCTAGTTTAATTAATACAGTGCCTGAAACACTTAGATATGCTGATCCTGGTAACAGGATACTGTTTTGTCATTTAAAAAAAAAACAAAACTCCTTAGTGTCGTTGTTACTGTACAAAACAAGATTTCTTGCTGCTACTGCCATTTTTGTTGTAAATCCTCACCCTAAAATATTTTGCACTAAAATATGTAAAGGTGAAAGAAATGCTAACTTTAAAATGCACAGTTTATTATTTTCCTTTGCTATTTTACAGGTGGTTAGTTCTACAAATTGAAAAACTGTAGAATGTATTTTTTAGGAAGTGGGGTGCAAAATGCACGTGGTTTCTCTAACTGTACCTGGAATGGGTAGAGCCATTGTTCTGTTCTTACCAAAGCCTGTTCATTTAAACTCCATTGGAAAAGTGGAGGTGGATGGTCATATTTATAAATAACCATGGCTAAAGTCTGATTTCATTAGAAGTGTTAGATTTGATTTTTTTTTTTATTATTATTTTTATTTTTAATTTTAGTCATTTTATTTTGTGGAAAGATTTAAGTTAAATATATAGACAAACTCCTTTATGAAGCTGGGTGTTTTGCTTTCGTGTTGCCACTTACTAACATAGGCAGGTTTTATTTTTCAAGTTCATAGATGTACAATAAGTTATTGACCTGACTGATCTGCAGTGGCAACTCTGAAATGTTTCTCATGTAGCAGGCAGGGAAATACAGCTGTGTTAGGTCACTTTTTGCGGCACTCCTATTGGTGGGTAGAGGTTGAGTCATATCAAGGCAGTATTTTGAGCTGTACTTGTCTGTGCTGGAGTTTCCATTTGTAAAATAGTATTTGCTTTCTGTTGTCTTCGGGCATCAACTGCAACTGTTTTGTTTTGCTCTCTTGCATCGAACGTGCGGCTGGTGACCATTATATGATGTTCATTTCATGGGAGCACTGTTGCTGCATGTCAGTGAACTCATAAATTAACATAGGACTTTATAATCAGCTGTGGTTGAAACCTTGGATGCTGAAATCCTTGGACGTTGAACCGATACCTTCTCAATGAAGACACTTAATTTACGGCACAGTAAAAAAATTAATTGGAAAATGCATGTTTTAATTTAAATTTTGTAACTTCTTTGATAGCATAATTGCTTTAATAGCTAGCCTTAATTTCTGGCATTTTATTATTATAAATGTGTATTGTGTACTGTTGTAAATTCACACACCATATCTCTAGAATGTTCTTTGTTGCTAAATGCAAAGTTCTTTGAATTGTTTGTTTATTAGGGAGAAAAAGTCTTTGAAGACCTTTTGCTTTTTAAGCTCCACCTTCATAAATTGACTGTTACTGAGATAACATTAAATGATCTTCATCTCTATTTAACAGGATTTGTTTGCAGTGTCGTACGAAGTAGGCTCAGCGCTTCACTCAGGGAGTAGGCAGGGCAGGCAGATTTACCCTTCTGGTTTATCCCTACCTGCATCCACATTAAATCCTCAGAGGGAAATCATGGAATCACAGAATGTTAAGGGGTTGGAGTCAACCTTAAAGGTCATCTAGTCCCAACCCCCCGCCATGGGCAGGGACACCTCCACTAGACAAGATTGCTCAAGGACTTTTCCAACCTGGCCTTGAATGCTTCCAGGGCTGGGGCATCCACAACCTCTCTGGGCAACTTGTGCCAGTGCCTCACTGCCCTCACAGTGAAAAATTTCTTTCTAATATCTGTCCTAAATTTCCCCCCTTTCAATTTGTACCCAATACTCCTTGTCCTGTCACTGCACTGTGTTAATAATCTTCTCCTTACGTTGTTGGTAGTTTCAGTGATAACTTGTTAATATATATTGGCATTCTGTTTACCTCTGTCTACCTCTCTTACATCTTTTATTTGAAGACCTTTTCACACAGGCCCCTGCAATCTGATCTCATTGTAAATTGCACAAATGACTGTAACTGAGCTCTGTGATGAAGGGAGAGATCGGATGTGGTGATGAAAGCCTTGTTCATCTCTCCAGGTGGGGAGCACTGGGAAGCAGTTGCAGCTCTGTGAACTGTGCTGAGAATCGATATCCAGCGTGAAAATAATGTTTTCTGTGTGATGATAACAGGAACTAGCATGAGTACTTACACTGGGTAAATTGGGTTTAAATGTTGCAGAACATGAAAGAGGTGTTACAATATTATATCAGTGTCATAAAATTCAATTCAAATTAATTTAGTGTCACATAGGCCCAAAAGAGATCTCCTGAGATACAAAATCCAATCTCTGTACTGTCTCATGCCACCTCGCTGTAATGAATGTTAGCAGCTCCATCTCCAGGGTAGTTAGGTGTATTTTCCACAGCCAAAACAATGTGGTTTCTTACTGTTTGGCAGGTCTCATTGTCCCCATATGCTCTTGCAAAGCTGACCACAAAGCAGTATTTGCTCACCTTTGTATTTTACCACATCATAAATACTTGTCCACAGGAAAATGAGCAAGGGCAGTAAATGCCTGGGTTGCAGTCAGTGTATGGGTTGTCCTGCTGTATCTACTGATCCTCGCAGAAAACCTGCCTGCAGGCCCCAGGGTCAGAACTCTCATGTGCTTCTCGAGCTCTGAAAGCAGATTTGGGCACCTGCTAAGTCATCTTCTATGGGAAAGGGCCTTGTAAGGACAGAGCCCCTGGCTCTGCTTGCATCCTGAGCTCCTCGAACTGAGCTGTGTGCAGGCACTTAGTCCTTGATTAATGCAAAGCTGCTGGTAGCCCAATGAGAGCTGGGGCTAAAGCCTGTGCCCCTGTTTTTAGGAGACTCCACGTCTCTCCTGAGTGGGGCTGGCTGAGGAGGGGTTACCAGGGGTGGGGGGAATGGTCTGGCTCAGCTCTTGGCCTCCTGGAGTCCCAGGGAATTTCGTTGTTTACTTCGGTGAAGGAGAAATACTCCAACGTTTCATCCCCTCTGATTCCCATAAAACAAATTTTCCTCCCCCAAGCACTCTGCTGTCTCTGTTGAATGCACAAGAAGTGTGTATGGTATGTAAAGATACAGTATTGAGATTGTTGTGATAAGATTAGATGGATCCTGATTTATAAACACCTTCTGAAGGAAAACCTTTATTTGAATTGACACCTGAATTCCAATCCTGAGGTGGCAGGGCTGCTGTCCTGACCAGTGGCATTCACTCACAGTGATTTTTCACATCACTTAAAACACTGATATTCAGCCTGAACTGCATCTTTTTTTCCAGATAATCTTTTAAGCTCATATCCTTTTAAAATTACATTCATGGGTGTACAATATCTAATCAGTTTAAAAAACTACTATTCTGTCCCATAGGGCTTTATGATAATTCCATGCTACTGAATTATTTTTCTTAATAAATAGGAAATGTAGCAGCTTAACGGAGACAGAACCACGCAAAGCAGCAATGAAATCGCTTTCATCACACCATGTCTTCTGTGACCACAATATCACACAGGAAGTTTAAGTTGATTCTCCAAGTGAAACAGTGCCTGTCTTGCAAGTTTTTCAAGGATGCTTTGGTATAGCAAAGATTTGAATAAGGTGTTTTAAATTCAGGCACTTAAGTCTACTTTTAGGCAGCCTGATTTTTCAGAGCTGCTGTGCAGCTGCAGCTCCCAGGGCCTCAGAAAGACTCATCCTTGCTGGAAACCAATATGTGCAAATGAGCTCAGTGCTAGTTGCTTCCACTGGGGAAGCAGTGGGGCTTCATCTGGGGAAGTGGGACAAATTTTTCAGGACAGTGACTGTGGTTGTTGAAGGAAAGGGCAGGAAGGCGTGTTTAGGACAGTCACTGTGTAGATAAGTTCTCTGCTTTCTATGTTAGCATTTACATTCTTGTCATTTTACATCAAAATCTGTACTTCTGGATCTCTGAAACTTCCTTGATGTGTCCATGCACATTTCCCATTACCAGACTGCTTCTGCCATCTTCACAGCAGTTGAAGTAAGATCAGAGAGAATTAACCTTCCCTGTTCACAGGCAAGCCAAGGCCAGGATACCTCGTTGTTTCTCAGTCTTACAAAAGATGAGAACAGATAAAGAGGAGAAGACAAAAGAAACTACAGCGTTTCTCTGTTACAGAACTTTTTAGTTGTTCTCCCACCTCAGTCCTTGTGCTTTGTTTCTGTGGCTCCTTTGCACATCTGGCATTCAGGCAGCCAATAACCCCCTGAATACAAAATTCTCAAGTCCAGCTCATCAATGTGCTTTCATTGTGCTGAAAGCAGAGGGGAGGAGTGGCTGAGCCCAAAGTTAGCCTGATTTTCCAAAATCTCTTCCACAATTACCAAACTGGGTGGTAAAGCCTCTTTCATAGTATCAGTCCTATAATTGTGGAAAGAACAGAAACTAGAAAGGGACATGGAGTGAAATCTAGCATTGAGCTGTCACCCCCGTTTTCTGTCTGCAAGCCAAGCAGAGGGGGAGTCCTGTCACAGTCCTGTCACAAGGCACATGCACCTGAGGCACCACCGGCCTCGTGTTCTCCCAGCAGTTTGTTGAATGTTTTGTGTTAACTGCAAAACAAGTTATTTTTGCCTTACAGAAAGCAACCAAAAATCATGAGATGGATGAATAATTGGCTAAGGGTCTCTGTACAGCTCGTGGAAGTGAACTTGCAGTAGCAGCCATACAACAGTTTTGGGTTTTTTGTTTTGGGTTTTTTTTTTTTTGTTTTGGTCTTGTTTTTAGAAGTAATTTGATTTTATGGCTTTCTGTAGAATATTGTAATAATTCTGCTGTAAATACAATAAAAATCACAGTTTGCTGAGATGGTCTCTGTTTTGTTGATGGAAAACTTGCATGAAATAAAAGTGATGTTTGAGTGAAGGGGACAATTTAGAATTTTTAAAATAACTGGGTGTAAAAAGATTTAACACTGTGCCATTGTATTTTACCACTGTACCTCAGCCCCCTCTCAGCTGCCTCACCCTGCCCCACAACACAACCTGCGAGCACAGAATGGTGGTCCTGAGCAGTTCAGGGACAGGGTTAAAACACACTTTAATTGGGCTGTTTACATTAAAATTATTTTTCCCCAGTGTTTAGAAAACCAGAAAAAAACCCAAAAATATTTTTGAAAAGATAAATGTTTAAAAGTGCGTTGGTTGGTTCCCTGTGCGTGTCCTGTCTCACCGTGCTCCTGCCTCCCACTTTGGGCCAGCAGGGCTTGCCTAGGGAATCCCAGTGCAGGGCAAGCTTAATCCCAGGCTATCTTAGAGGGTCTTGTGTCCTGTGGGCTGCATCTGATCCCTGACAAAACACATTTGGTGGGGGTGAGATCACTTTTTTTCTTTTTGCTGGATAGTTGGCTACTTGTAAAAAAAAAAAAACAGGTTGTTACATGGCTGGGAGTAATATACAAAGCCTGGACTAGGTGAGACAGGAAGCCCTTATCAGCCCAAAGACATCAGCCCGCGAGCTCAGGGTCATGAAACCAAACATCAGTAACAGGAGCAAACACCCACACTGGGGCCATGCTGGACACATACAAGAGATTCAGATCTCTGCACCAACACCGAACTATCAAGTCTAAGGGGTCAGCTGAGCGGCAGGGACTTTTTAGCATTAAGGCAGTGAAGACTCAGGATAATTCTCTACAGGCTGCTGGGAATGGTGCCTTGTGCAGAAGTGAGCTGCCTCTTTCCTTAAACCCCAACACTTCTTCGTTTTCTTCTGCCAACATACACTTGTTCACCTGGGGACAAGAAAGTAAAAAGGAGAGTTACTTGAAAAGTTCATGTGAGAAGACAAAAGATCCAGAACAAAACACCGTGGCTGTGTGTGTGTTTTCCAGCCATTCCCAGTGATGGGCTGGTGCTTGGGGAATCCTCTACTCCCTGACAGGCAAACCCTGCTCTCCTGGGGATGGTGGGTGTTCATACCTTTCTCTCCCTTCTCTCCTTTTGGTCCCCTGTGCCCTTGTCGTCCTGGCGGGCCCATCGGCCCAGGGTCACCTGAAGGGATGAGAAGACAAAGTTTGCCCTTGAGCACAAGTGGCTCATGGACAGGGACAGGCCAGGGTAAGGGAGACCAAGTCAGGACAATGTTTTGGCTGAGCCCCTGATGGTGCCACCTTCATGTAGGAAGGTGTGACCTTAAGCAGAGCTGTGCTACCTCTGTGCTCACAGTGCTGCTTCCTGGGCATCACAGGGCTGAAGAGGGAAAGGATGGAAAGCCTTACCTTTGGCTCCAGGATACCCTCTCTCTCCCTTTTCACCGGGTGGCCCCTGGATGGCACCATATGCTGGGGAGGGAAATGAAGGAGAGGATGAATGAGTGGGACAAACCACTGTGCTTACTCAGAGAAGCAGTAGGTCACACTCACAGTTAGATGCAATTAGACTGACAGAGAAAGTTTTTAAAAAACGGTTTTGGTGCCAAAAGTTCCAGGGAAGAGGCTGTGACACCATTTCACCAGCACTGCTCTGCAACCCTCCCCAGGTGTCCTGGCTGTCACCAGGGCTGGAGCTGGCCTGTGCTGAGGGCAGGGAATTTGAGAGCAGAGAGACCAGCTGACTCATGATGTTGTACATTTGCCAGCCTGGCCATGTTACAGTGGACCACAGAGGTTGTGAGCACGAAGGCCTTCAGGGTTTGGGGTGAGTTTCTTACAAATAGTGGGAAAAACTGATGTCCTTCCTAATGATAAGACTGCAAGGGAGGGAGGAGATTGAAAGACCATCCACCTCCAGCAGTGCACCTTGACTTTTGCAGTGTGCAAAGGTGAAAAGATCACTAGATCTGTGGGATCTCATATACATGAGCCAGAAATGCCAAGTCAATATGTCACTTACTTCTAAAGAAGTCCATGAGGTCCTGAGTGACATTGCCATAGGCTGCAAAGACCTTGCTGATGCCAGGGGGACCAGGAGGGCCTGGGGGACCTGCGGGTCCCTGTGCAGTGTAAGACATCAGGTCCTGGAGAATACCTCGGCCTGAGGAATTAGAGATGTCATTTGAAAGGAGCTCAGGGAGAACTGTGGCTGGATGCTGAGACAGGAAGGTGTAAGGGAAGGGATATGACCAGTGTGACACCAGGCACAGGGGCCTAGGAGCTGCAGGCTGGGACAGGGAGGGTCAGGACAAGCAAGGTTTTCACTCACTCTGCAGGCTCTCTGACACACGGAGTGCCAGCTCGTTGTAATCCAGGGAACCAGTGAAGGAGTTGCCGTAGGATCTGCTTGAACCTGCTGACCTGCTGTGGGATTCCTCTGTCAGCAACCCATCGAGAGTCCCATCACTGCCCACGGAGGTGCTGTAAGTGCCATCACTGCCCATTGAGGCATGGTAAGAGGACGTGCTGCTCATGGAGCTGCCATATGAGCTGCCTGTGCCCAGCGATCCCCTGTGGGAGCCCTCAGCACCAAGGGATCCTCCATGCAAGCGCTCGGAGGACTGTAACCCTTGGTACGATGAAGACATAGACCCAGACACAAAGCCGCTGTCTCCTTTGGGTCCTGGTGGTCCCCGTGGCCCAGGGGGCCCAGGGGGCCCTGAGATGTAACTTCGAACTTCATCACCTGCAAAATGTAAGAGGGGGGAACTTCAGGGACACTGTGCTTGGCAGAGGCCCTGTTGCTACCACCTGATTGGATGGTGAAATTCTGTCCTGCCCACCCTCATCTAGCACCATATCTTAGGCAGCAGGCATGTATTTCAATCTTGATCTCTACAGATGGCATGACACCCTCCTCCTTCCCATCTCTCCCACAATTTTGTGTGCCCTGTCTTGGGAACATGCCCACTGACTGCAGAAAGGTGCACTCCACTCAGGCCAATTTCAGCACCTCTGTCAAAACAGCCACTCTGTGACCAGTCTCCCAAAAGTGAGCAGAACCCCATAGTTTTGAAACACTGCCCTAGATGACTCGCCTGAGGATGAGCTCAGACCAATGCTGCTTCACAGCTGGCTCAGTGCTGCATCATCCATTGCTCTGTGGGCAGGTGCTTGCCAAAGAAAATGCTTTTGCCATGGCAAAACTCTGCAGTGACCTTACTGGGGACTCACTGTTCAGCACAGGCCAACTCTAAGTGCGCAGTGGCTGTGCCTGTTGTGTCATAACATGGACTTGGAGCTGGACTGAGAGGAGACAAGCTTATGGAGTGCAGTGCAGTCCTGCTTAGACCTGGCTATAGAAGTAAGGTGTTGCTGCAGCCCCAGTTCAGGGAAAGCCCCTACAGGAATGCCTCAGCTGTGGTAGAGCCAGCAGCCTACACAAGGCAAAGCATGGCTTGGGATGTGTGCAGCGAGGATGGATGGTGTCCCCTTACTCTTCAGGTACTGGATCAGCTCGCTCCTGAACTCATCGCTGTGTGTGATGTCAGCATAGGACAGAAGGCCAGTTCCTGAGAAGCCTGGTGGGCCAGGAGGGCCAGGAGGGCCAGGTGGACCCCGGACTCCAGAAAGGGAAGAGTATCCCACATCTTGAGAGAGAGAAAGAATTATTTTCCATCAGTGAGAGGTCAAGGAAATCACACATATCTGGGGATCTTGAAAGGCTCCAACCCCAAGTTCCATCCCTTTACAGATATATGGATGAGATTTTTTTTCTTTAAAGTGACCTTGTTCTCAGTGGGCAGTCACACTCCTGGTGAGCTAAATCTCAGCCCCAGTCCCCCCAGCACCTACAGACAGAATCTCTGTGAGAAACACAAGTGCTTTACTTTGTAGGTAGGCAGAGACGTCCTCCAGAGAGGTGCCTGGTGATCCAGGGATCCCTGGAGGGCCTGGGGGCCCTGCAGGACCAGGGGGCCCGACAAGACCACTGAATTCAGAGTCTGTAAGACACAAGGAAAGAAGAGTGTCACCCAAACAACCACAACCCTGATGAATGTTCCTTGACAATACAGGTAATGCCAGATACAGACAAATATAAGGCATTTTTTTCTCCCCCTAATCTTCTGTTTCAGCCTTCCTGGGCACCTCACTTCCCTGTGTGTAGGCATCACATTGGAAAGTCAGGAGATTCCAAAGAGAGTAGAAGTCCCTATTTTTTAAATACACTTCTAATGAGTGGCATAAGAAATTATGCCTTTATGCTGCAGAGTTTGGATATGACAAAGGGCTCCTCCATGCCCAATCCCAAGGCAGCACAGTGATCCTTGTGGTGTGTGCAGGTCCCGGCAGAGCCCAGAGGTCTGCAGTGCTGCTAAGGGTGAGGGGCCAGCAGAGTTTATTCATATAGGATTATTTGTCATGAGGGGCAAAAGGGGAAATTCTGTGACTAAGATTGTAAAAAACGATCCTGGGGCCATGCAGGGGAGTAAAGTTCACTTACTTCGCAGGTATGCTGTCAGGTCACTGTAAGATATACCAGGAGTCCCTGGAGGCCCAGGGGGTCCAGGAAGTCCAATGCTCATCCCAGAACCTGCAAAATCAAACAGATCCATGTTATCAGACCAGTATGAGCAGACAGGCTCCAGGGCTTGTTCAGAGGCAATGCAGGAGGGACTCCTGCAGCGTGGAGTGTTCCCATCAGCAGGTTGTGCTGGGAACCAGAGCTCAAGCCCTGTTCTGGACTTGAAGTTGAGCTTGCTTCATTAATCCCACCACAAGGGCACCTGCAGACAGGCAGGGATCAGCCCTCTATTCTTGACAAAAGCTCTGCACCTCACAAACCCATAACATGGTAGAGGCACCCCTGGACTTGCAGCTCAGCTGTGACCCACAGGCTGATGCATGTGCTGCTCTCCCTGTGTTCACAGCTCTGGGGCAACATCCTGCACTTTGAGGTTTGCTTTAATGAAATGTCCTTGCTGACAAAATGCAGCTGTCCTGCTTGAGCCATTGGGGTGCTGCCACTAAATTTCAGTTTCCTACTTCCAGAGCCAAAAAAGGAAACTCCCTCCATCTTAGGAGCAATCCACTAGTGAGATCTGGTCTCCAAGGGCAGTTCAGAGAAACAAAGCATGGACCAGGCTGTGCTTCTAAGCAGATAGTTGCAGTTACCAGGATTAGGCATTTTAGCATGGCTGCAGGGGATGCTCCAGGTCCTCTGTCCAACAGTTCTTACAGACCATATCAGCCCTCTGAAGCAGAAACGTGGAATTTGTTTTGAATAACTTTAAATTTCTAAGAGTTTGTTGCCTGAGCTGCCTGAGTGGGCACAGACCAACTCTTTCACAGGGAGATATATCCTGGACACAGAGCCAGTAAGAAAAGGGTTATAGAAGACACTTAAATGTGTTGGTGGTACTTATAAAATGGCTAAGGTGAAATAATGTTCCTGAGCTCAATTTTTAACAAAGCAAGAACTCATTCTTAGAGTCTGTGGCTAGGATCTTAGCTACAGGGTATCTTTGTTCTCTTCCAAGTTTCTCACAGTCCCTGAGAGGAAGTTGTCTGTACAGAAACACTGGAATTGTTTTCACTGACTGACAGCATGAGCTTTCTGCTGAGCTCCCAGAGGAACAGGGGTAAACACACACTAATAAAGACCATTACTTGTCAAGTAGCTGATAAACCGCCTGCTCAGCTCATCATAATCCAGTGACAGAGATGTGCCATCTCCCCCTGGTCCAGGAGGTCCCGGCGGGCCCCGAGGTCCAATGAGATACTGACGAATTTCTTCTCCTGGAAATGAAAAAAATGCATCCTTTAAGGCCATCCAGCTGCTGCACAGACACCAAGTGTGAGGAGTTCCCAGCCCATGAGCTGAGCCCCCACCAGCAGGGAGATCATCAAAACCAACAGATGCAAAACTCCTTTCCCCTCCTCTTTTCTGAGTGCAGCTGCCCTGTGTATGGTGCCAGAAACATTTGTGACAGGGCTGGGAATCTCCTACAACAGGGTTTGAGGGGATGAGAATTTTGATTGTTGAAGGGACTGCCTTGTGCTCTGTTTCTTCAGGACACCCTGGACAACATCTTGGGTAAAGGGAATAAAAAGCAGCTCATTGGGAAAAGACCATGCTGAGGTCTGTGGCATTTCAGTAGGCATTTGGAGCACAGTGCTGGCCAGCATCATCAATACTTTGAGGCACAGCAAAATGACATCCTGAAGGTTCATCTATCAGCCCACAATAACAGCGTGTATAGAAAAGAGCAGAGAACTGGGGATCCTCCTCACCCAAAGAACAATGACATAGCAAGGCTTTGGGGTGGGCAAAAGGAATGGTGGGAACCCTAGGATATTGGAGTTTTAGTGGGAGGGATGTTGGGGGAAATTGTGGGGAATTTCTGAAAAGGAAGGACATAGGCAGATGCCACCTAGGAGGGCCAGGAGGGGCAGGGAAGGAAGAGAGTAAGAAACTGAAGAGTTAAAACAGTGGCTATGAAAAGCAGAAGCGTAAGTAAGGTAAGGGAGCTTATGGAAAGAACGTGAACGCTACAGTACAAGACACACAAATCTGTCTCAAAAGAACATGGAAGGACACATCACAGGTTGCTCAGCAGCACCTGTGGCAGCTCTTTGCTCTCTGAAGCAGTAGCAGGTTACTCCAGTTGGAGACAGCAGACCAGAAGGGAAAAACAGATCTCCAGGATAATGGGACGCTTAACCCTCAATCCCATGTTTGCCTTGAGGGTCACTTACTCTGCAGCAGGTTCAGAAGTTCTTGGTACAAAATGGATGTAGTTGATACTGAGCTGGCAAATGACTCATGGAGACTTGAAGAGCCTGTGGGAATGAAAAGGTTGTACATCAGCCAGGATGAGACAGAAGGTGGAAGGGTCAGGAAGGGACAAAGAAAAGCTGAATTAATCCAGTTTAACTGGTAGAATGGACTTCTCATGCCCCCAGCTATGAATCAGTTGCTATCTCTCACATCCTGGTTGTCTTCACAGCTGCAAGGTCTATGCTTTTCTGAGAGATTCCAGGCTACTTCCAAAAGCTCTGGGAATTTCATCTACTTTCGGAGGGCTCCAAGCATACATGACAACTCCACAATACTTGAGACCACATATATTAAATAAAGCCATTTGTGTTTGGGTCTTGGGGGTGTTAAAAAGGCCTAAAACAGCAAATATTTAACGTGAGACTTTTTAAACAGCAGCAACCGTTAGTTAATCTAACCATTAAAAAAACAGGACAAGGCTCAGAGGGCACCTCAGCTCTGTTGAGTCCTGGGCCAAGACTGCTGAAGATGAATATGGCTGAGGTCTTGCTATTTAAAGACTGTTGCTTCTCCTCTGGTTCTCACCTCCCAGGTGCTGCACAAGCTTAGCTGAGTGTGTGACTCAGTACAGAGCTTACCAACATGGTGCTTACTTGTCATATAGCTCATAACACGGGTAGCCAGCTCCGCATAATCCAAGGTGATCCCATCTGCAGTGGTGATAACTCCAGGTGGGCCTGGAGGGCCTGGTGGGCCTTGGGCAGTCAAATAACGTCTTACACTGTCACCTAGGTAGGAAGCCCAAGATATGCCCACATCACTAAAAGGGAAGACTGACCATATACACAATTACCAGACCCTCTTCCCCTGGCAAAGAGCAGGACAACAGAACAGTTCTGCAGAGGCCACAATGGGCAACAGCACTTCACAGTATTCAACAGAAATAAGCCCAGAGTAGTAAGGATGCTGTTTCTAAAGGGCTCAGGAAGAAAAAGAGACATAGGCATGCATTGCTGACCTACAGCAAAAATCTCATTATACTCACTCTTCAGGTAGTCAGTGACATACTGCTGAATCTCTTGAGATGAACTTCCACCTATGCCAGGAGGACCAGGTGGTCCAGGAGGTCCTGGAGGTCCCTGGATTTGTTTGGACCCACCTACAGAAAGGATTTTAAGGAGAAGAAGTGGTTTTGGCATGGTTGCATTAGACCAAGTGATGCTAAAGTCTACTTGAATTAAGCCCTTCCCATGTCTGGAAATGGACTCAATCTCTAAACATAGTCTGTGCATGGGCTAGTTGGAAGTATAATGTCTTCAATTAATCCAGCATCTTATAATTCAGCCCATGCACCTCTGCAGGGCTGAGTCCAGAGACCTTCCTGGCTTCAAATGGGCACACTGGGTCAGTTTGTGCACCAGAGTGCAGTGCTGTGCAGAATACAGACAGAGATTATAAAGCACTCTGGCTCATTAGTCTAACCTCACCGCCCTGCTGCTCCCAATCCCAGTCAGCCTGGGCAGCACCAGCTCAAGAACCTGCTCACACAGAGGAAAAACTCTTGCTCGCAGGATTCCCAGTAAACTGGAAAAAGAAAATTGGCAATTCTTAATTTTTCTGATAAAAGGCCAGCTGTGCAAAACCAGGTTTTGAATGCAAATCCCATCAGCATTATGTAGGCTACCACAATGCTAAAAGTCAAAAGACCTTTTTCAAAGTCTCCACCAGGATGTGCACATTCCTTCTTAACATCAGAGCAATGATCATCTGGCCTCTTACCTCGAGAGGCTCCTGGGATGCCAGGAGCTCCTGGGACACCTGCATCACCTGGAAATCAGTGAGGGAGACAGATAATTGTAAGGGGTGTCACTGCATGTTACATAATGTGGTAATGTAAAACAGTTGAGCTAAATGTCAGAGAAGCAACTACCCAGCCCTTGTAATGACTGCCTTGAATTAAGAGCTTGTTGAGAATAAGGAAGGGGCCACAGAAGCTTTCCTGAGCCTTCTGTGACCTGCTCAAGTGCCTTGTGCTCACAGTAATTCTATTGCCATGGTCCTGCTCTGCCTGAAAAGACAGGGTGAGCACAGCTGTAGTTTCCACAGGACCAGGTTGTTCCATCCTTTAGTCTCAACTACATTTGGCTGTGGGAGCCCACCAACAAAGAAAGAAAGAAGATTTTAAACTTCACCTTTTGGTCCAGGTGGGCCTGGTGGGCCTGGGGGTCCCTGTATGGTGACTCTTTCACCTGCCAATTGCAGAAGGAGAGTCAGATATTCACAGAAATAAAGTGTGTGGACAAAATCCTGGCTCCACTAAAAACAAGCTAGAATCAACAGAGCAGGATTTAGCTCACTGGTTTCAGCCTAGGGACAAGGAATTCAAAAGAGGAAAGGGTGCACAGACTGACCATGGGAGGAGAATGTTGAAAGGCCAGGTTCACCCGGTTCTCCTGTGTGGGACACAGAAATGGAGGAGCAGTTATATACACAGGCAACCTACCCTGAACCCACTGGTATCTTCTGGAAGCCTCCTTACCTGTGAATCCTCGTGGACCTCGTTCTCCTGTGGGACAGGGGAGCAGAGGAACAGTGTTAGCATTTGCTTTATCCTGCAACCTCCCAGCCCACATTGCTGCATATTATCTTGGCCTTCAATTTTGCAAGGGAGAAGAGGGTAAAGGGAACAGATCCCATGCTTTCCTGCCAGCTGAGGGCTGAGCTACAGTTCACAGGACCACCTCCTTGCACTGACAGCCCACACCACATTTTGCAAAAAGACTGTTCCACTTCCATGCCAAATCTGAAGCTCTGAATGCTCTTGAGTCTAATAGGCTTGAAAAGTTGGGATGGGAATACGGCAATTGCCTTGACACCAGTACTGGAAGCTAATAAATTTCTCCAACAGTGACTGACTTATTTTATGGCAGACAGGAGTCCTACTCAGTCACAACTGTGCTAAGCTTTCTTCCAGCTGCAGAAAGGCAGGATGCTTCCTGCTCCAAAAACCTTCTTTCCCATTCTTCCTTTCCTTCATTTCCTTTTCTTCCCTTCCTTTCCTTCCTTCTTTACAGTCTAAGGTGCTGAGATCCATCCATACCTTGGTGAGGTAGCAGGATATACCCACCTTGGTCTCCCTTTGGGCCTGGTGGTCCTGGTGGACCTGGTGGTCCTGTGAAGAATCCTTCTGTAATGAAAACAGAGATATTTCTTCATGACATCCAACAGAACATGGTACAAGGTTCCTCTGGCTCCACCTGGTCCTGGCCAAGTATGTGCTCTCCGAAACCCCAACAGGACAGTCCCAGGGCACAGGTGAGGGAATGAGTGAGAAGAACTGACCTGAGGTGGACATGGAAGATCCTGGTCTCCCTGGTGGGCCTGGAGGTCCTGGCAATCCTTCTCCTAGGCAAAAGGGACACAAGAAGGCTTCAGGAAAGATAAGCCTCAGCAGTGTATATCAATGCATGTCAGAGTTGCTACATCTCCATCCACTGCCTTAGCTCAAGTGGAGCTCCAGTGGAGGTTCATATCATCATTTTCTCCAGACACATCTACCTCTGTTAGTTAATCTTCATTGTAATTTGCCACCACAGCAGAAAAAAAGACAGAGAAACTCCTTTCTTTGTGGTACAGGGTGCCTGTCCCAGCTGGCCTTTACTACAGTGAAAGGGAATATTCATTTCATCATACATCTGACCTGTTCCCTCTTCCTACTGAGCAGAGAGCAAGGAATTGGGTTATGCTCCTGTCTCCTGTCCTCCTACACCTGCCCTGTTCTGGGTGTTAAAGGGAAATCTGTGCTACTGGAGGGGGAGTGCAGATATGTTCCTCATGATAAGAACCTCCCCATCTGCCCACAGCTGGAAGCTAAGGCTAGACAAGTAAGAAGCAAATATGAAATTTACTGCAGTTGTTTCCTTTGGGAACTTGAAAACTTTGGGTATCTTTCCAAGAAGTATAACTTTTATGAATTCTTACTCTGGCTAGAAACCTGTGCCAAAGCAATTGTCCTCTGTTGGGTGGCATACTGCTGCAGTGAAATTGTGTTAGTAGGAGCCCACTAGAGGATATTTTGCTTCTAGTAAAGTCAGGCCTACTAACTTCCACTGCATGCAAGATCTGGGATACTGCAAGGTATAGGACAATGGCAGTGGAAACCATCCCCACCACCACTTTCCTATTTTGTTTCAGAGGAACAAGCTCTTACCTGGGGGACCACGAGGTCCAGGAGGTCCCTGCACAGATTCACCTGATGACAAAAGAAACAGGGGTATTACAGAATATTTACTCAGCAAACTGCATGGCCCAGAAACATGCCATGTGTGTGAGCATCCCCCTGCTTAGGTACTGAGCTCTGCTGTATTACATACCTGGTGGGCCAGGGGGACCTGGTGGTCCTGCTCGCCCTTGTAAATCTCCCAGCACTGTGCAAAAGAAACACACATAAACAAGGGAAAATTGTTGCTATGGAGCTACTGCTGCTATGGAAATTTTGTTGATACATTGCTGTTGGAAGCTCTTACAACAAAGGTGGACTAAAGCAGAACCTGGGTGACCTAAGCCAAAGTCGAGGAAGAGAAGGGAGAGGAGAGATGTGTTTGGGTGCCAGCATGCAGGTTAGGACATGAAGCAAAACACAGTGCTGAGCAGGCTGGCAGCATAGTGGATAGAGGGAGGAGAGTAAGGGTTGCTGAGGCAAAGAGCAAAGGACTCATAGGCCAGAGAAGGTGGAAAAGAACTTTCAAGGAGAAGAAAGATAATTTAAAAGTGAGGTAAGTTTTGAGAGGACAACATAACACAGACATTATTTAACAAGTAGTTGCACTGTGTTATCTTGATTGTACCATGAGATGTACCCTCACCTCCAAGCTAAGGCACAAACTCAAAGTTTGGTGATGCTGAGATCCAAGAGTTCTGAATGGGGAATGGGACAGTACTGAAGCATGGTCTGAATCTACATGGTCCCATTCATTGGTGATCAGGCAAGGATCATTTATAATTGTATGTCCTCTTCTACCTTGCCTCTGCTGCATATTTGCAGAGGTCCCAGGCCCTAGGAATACTGACTGTAAGTGCATCACACAACTAGTATTGCACAGAGCAAGCAATTTTCTTGGAATGTTGCTAAACCATTCTGTTATGCTCCACTTATTTTCATGTTAAAATAGTATTTGCTCCCCTATGAATTTATTGTCTAATTTGCAGAGAGATTATTTCTGTTGCTCAGATTAATGTGCCTTTTCAAACTGGTTCTCCTCTTACAGAGGGCTCCATGTTCGTATTGCACAGGGAACTGCCCTGTGTGAACACAGTGGCTGAAAGGTCAGGCTGAAACCGCTCAGCTCTGTGACCAACTCTGCTGTTGGCAGCTGTCCACCAGTCACCATTCCCAAGCTTCCCTCTCTGTGACATGGGCCTGATGCCATCTACTTCCTTTTGAAAGGACTTTGGGATGCACAGATGAGAAGAAGGGCAGAAGAGGCAGCTGGCATTGCAGTCCTACCACCAAACATAGACACATGCACACACACTTGTCCTGTATCACACTGAAGGGAAAGAGGTAGGGGCATCTCCTGATAGCAGGCCTTGAGGCTCTGACCTGTCTCCAAGCAAAGCATTGGAAAGGCAGGGTCACTTACTTTGAGATGCTAATGATGAGACTTGTGTTCTGATAGTTTCTACCACAGCTTCACCTGGGGATCCCTTCTCACCCCGTGGACCTTTTTCAGGGGAAAAGAAAAAAAAAAAAAAAAGAGAAAGTGAATTATGTAACTGACAGAGGGTGATATTATGGACCCACTCCTCACCTCCCTAACAATGGATTCAGACTTTCCTTATATGAACGGGGAGCATGAACTCAGTTCCCAGCTCTGAGGGATATCACATTCTAATGTGGAAATCACTGCACAATTTGCTCTAACAGAATCATAGAAAACCAGCTAAGAAAGGTCCTTAGGGGTCAGCTGTGTTCAGGCACTTCCAAACAGATGTCTGTCCAATTGGCAGTAGTTTCACAGTGACATTATTCTCAATTTGGCTCTAGTTGGTTCTCCTGCCTTTCAAAATGGCAGGAGGTGTCCAGCTGGGCTATATCCCCTACCACAGAGAGGCAACTGCACTTAACAAGTGCCTTAGAAATAACAGCGCTTGGAAAAAATAACATAAGGAAAAAACAGACATTTGCAGCATCCACATTACTCTGGCCCTTACCACCCTCTTGCCTCCCTCCTTGTTCCCCTGGGAAAACAAAAAAAAAATAATAGAAATTCTTTGCAAGATTAATTAAGCCAAATAATGCAGCAAAATGAACTGAAAGGAAGAAATCTGCAAACCAAAGGGAGAGGGAATGTGCCAGGGGCTAAGAGAATTAGAAACAAAGGAAAACAAAGGAATTCCATTCCCTTAAAAAGCATAATCAAAGCTGATGGAGAATGTTACCTTGCTGTCCAGGGAGACCAGCTGGTCCAACAGGACCTGGTTTCAAAGCAAAAAAAAACCCAAATTGATTCCATTAGATTTTCCAGGTAGTATTTTACAGTAGCAGGAAAAGAATCAATAGGCCTTTTATAAAAACTGAGACTATCAATGTACTTTTCTGCACAACTAAATGGGATTGCTATGGGTTACAAATTCCTCAATGTTCCATGCATTACTTGAAGCTCTGGAGAAGAGGCTTAGTTTCCACCATTTGGCAATTAAAGTGCTTGGTGCCTCTCAGACTGGGGAAATAACCAGAATGCCACAGAACACAATAGAAATGCAATAGGTCTCCTCTTGCATTCTCTGCTGCAAACTGAGACTGGCTCTACCAAACCAGGATTAGCTCCAGCTATGGAGCTGGAAGAGGCACAGAACTGCCCTGAGAGCCAGGGCTCAGGAACTCTGCTGCCTGATAGCAGCACATGGAAGTCAGTGTCTGACCTGAGACAGAGGAATCTGAGGACTGAGCTCATGCATAGCCAGAGTCTGTGTGTGTTTGTGTGAAATATTTCCAGATGACCATTGGGGGAATTCTGCTCCCTTGAGTTGAAACCTAAGACTGAAAAACAGGCACTTCCTGATTTCAGTAACAGTGCCAGGAAAGGGATCAGACACAAGTCTGATTTCCTGAGCAGCAAAAAGAGCTACTGGATTTGACCTATTACTGCTTTGTACTCATTGGATCAAAGGATAACAACAGTGTGCCCAGTTTCTTCATCTTATTGTCCCTCCCTCCTGTCCTTCCCTGTGATCTTATCCCATTTCTCCTTTGAGGGTGCTGCCTTCCTAACTCAGCCTGGCCTTGGTCTTTCTGCAGGGAGGGCTGAGGACCATGAGCCTTTCATAAGCCATCTTGCCTCCCAGACAGGGCAGTCTGGCAGAGACAATAAATGTTATACATTAAAATAAAAACTAGATGGACAGCAATGTGAGCTGCCTGCAAAAACCACACGAGGGGAGCAGCTTCCTCACCTGGAACACCTGGGGGTCCAGTGGGGCCAGGTGGACCTGGGGGACCTGGGGGGCCTGGCAGAGTAATAGTTGATGAGCCCTCTGAAAAACAAACACATACACTTGCACACATCCACTTATATGCACACATCCACTGAACATGGAACAAATCCATGCTCAAGGAGTCCCATATCTACCATGTATGTATTCTCCCAACACAGGGAACCTCAGCACAGCTGAGAGGAATTGAGGATGCATAACAAAAAACCTGAGAAAACCTCCAAAAGCTTAAGTATTTGAGCTCTCACAGCTATACATACCAGCACTTATGACTTTTCCTGGAGCTCCAGGCTCTCCTAGGAAAACAGACAAAAGATGAGCTTCTCTTTTGGGGAAGATCTATAACTAGCTCAATTACATCATGTTATTAAATATATAATTTCTGTTCTTTTTGCCCTCGATCTCTTGTTTGAGAAGTCACAGCACTAAAAGGTCATGGGGGAAGAAAGAGAGTTCAGCTAATCCACAGATACCCTCTGATCAGCTTTCTAAGCACTACATCTGCCAGCACAGGCAATAAGCCTTGATTTACCCAAGGCAGGCACACAGCTTCCCTTGCATGATCAGGCAGAACCGGGCTTGTTAAGGTTTCCTCAGTGGGGAGCTTCATGCTGAGTCTCTCAGCAGATGCCCTCCCTGCCTGTCCTGTATGCTCAGGGAAGCTTTGGCTACCGTGTTTCTCAAACCTTCCCTTCCCGGAGCCACTAGATGCCACTGTTGATCCAGGGACTGGTCAGCAGAGCAGTTAATCCTCACTAAAATGAGTTCCATAGAGTGAAAATGAGTATTAGGGAAGAAACAAAACTCACCTTTAACCCCTGGTCGGCCTGGGTTGCCTGGAAGTCCTGATATGAGGCAGACAAACAATTTAAAATGGTTAGTGAAAATATTGTTTGCTGTACTATTTCCAGGTACCCCAGCTGAATTTCACCTGTGGGTTTATAGAAGGAGCTCCCTACTCAAGACCTTGGTTTTCACCATTTATGAGCAGGTGTCTGACAGCAAGTGAAGGAACAGACTGAGCTAGTAGTGTCCCTGGGCTTCCCTGCTCCCACTGCCTCTGGATGATGACACTGCTCCCCACATTTACCTGTAGCTTCTTCCACGTACTGCTACCTGTCTTGAGGCTCCTGGATAAATTCCCCGGTGAATTGATCGCCAAAACACCTCTGCTTACAGATTCTCTGCTTCCACCTCTATTACTACATCCTCTCCCTTCTGCTTCTGCAGAACTTGTCAGTGATGCACAGAGAACTGATATGTTATTTGTCGCAAACTGTTTTGGGGAGAGGCAAATTTTCAATGCTCCAAGGTCCCTTATTACTCCAAAATTACACACCAAACTCATAACCTGTCTCAAAAGCCAAAGAAGATGCAGAAACTTTGAGATATCACATTGGAAGCCCTGAGCAGCCCAGAGGGAAAATTACAAGGCTTTGTTGAGACCATATCAAAGTGATATGGGTAAATATTGATAAATTGCAATACAGTAGAAAAGTCTACCTGGTGGTCCTTGGGGTCCTGTGAGACCTGTCAGAAAAAGGCAACAATTCTAAGATGTCTAAACAAATTTCAGGTGGGAAAAAACAGACAGAGAGAAAAAGACTGCATTTAAATAAAATTATAGCACACAGTTCACAAGTGGTGTAAACTTGCCAAGCAACTAGCATGTAAATTGAAAAATGGCTCATAGCAGCTGATGTTTGCAGTGTGTGCAATTCTGGGATTATGAAAGGTCTAGATTCCCTGTGTATTTGCCTTTCATAACTATCTTACAGTACAGAGACCCTCTGCCAGCCTTAAATTCAAATTAAACTGGAGATTGTTGACAAAGGCATCTGTGTTCCTGACTGAGCAAAAAGCATTTTTGTTCTCGATATGTTTTACCTGGCTCTCCTGCATCTCCAGAGGGTCCTGGAGGGCCTCGGGCACCTGGCATTCCCATAAGACCAGGTTCACCTGCAGATATATTTAGCATTAACAAGACAGAAGCCACTGACTTACAATCTACCAATCCATTCAAGCTCGGCCACCAGCTGTGCTGCAGCACTTTCTACCTATTGCACCCTCAAAGCTGACTGGCCATTTCCAGCAGCAGTGTCTGGGAGGGAAACATCAATGACAGAAGAGTTCTCTAATGAGAAGAACTCTGCCATAAGTTTACAGCCCACTCCATTATAACTCAGTTCCATGTTTACATGGTTGACTGTACAGTTTTGAGACAGCAAGATCCCAGAATATGAATTTGCTGTTTTCTTTCTCCCACCCTTTTTACAAATCAACCTCATGCCAAATCAGAAAGTACCTACATATCTAGCTCAAGGGAATTCCTTACCTTTTTCACCTGGCTGTCCATCACGCCCAGCTTGTCCTGTCCAAAGAAAAGAAATTGTCAGGGACTACTGAAACAGTACGACAGTTGTTCTGTCTTCCTCCTAAGTGGAGCATAGCCCTAAACATAAGAGAGGCTTTTCATCATACTGCATCTAAAAGAAACCTTGGCTGCAGTTACTGAATATCCAGGAAACGGTCACATGAAACTTTTCTGAGTGTACAGATTAATCAGAGATGTCTAGAGAAAAGACTAAGGATCACAATCAATAGGATCCCAAGTCCTGTGTTTTTTCCCTGTCTGTGCTCACAGAAACACACTCTAGATGGCAATGCCATTATCTCACATATAAATACAGCTGCTTTCTGTTACCCACCTGCAGGTCCTTTAGCCCCTGGCTCTCCTGGAGGTCCAGGCATTCCTCTTGAGCCTTGTTCACCTGTAGCAAAATGGCAAGAAAATGAATCAAACAACTCTTGGTAAAGATACAGTTTATGACTGTCAAATATACTTGCTGCTTTGCAACTGAAAAACAGCACTGACAGGATGTTCAGGTCTCATGGTTCATGCCTGTCTCTGGGCACTCAAAAAGCTCGAGTGATGTTAATACAGGGCACGCGAGGGAGGAATCAAGAATGGGATCTATTTGTTTATAACTTTGGTGCACAAATAAAACTCCTATAACCAGTAACATCATTATACTTTTTCAGAAAGATAACTGCTGTTGGCTGGGCTATACTTCTGTTTGAAAACTTGGGTTAAGGCACATGTATATTAGATACTGTTACTCCAGTGTTCCAATCTACTGACCTGTCATTCCACGAGAACCCTTCTCACCCTGATCACCTGTGGTACAAAAAAGGGAAGGGTTCTGTGAGATTGTTTCATTGTAAAATGTTTCCATCAAAGAAAATAAGTCTGCTTTCTGACAAGGGCACAGAAGAAAAAGGCAAAGAAGGACAGCGTTAGTACCCATGGACAGTATTCATATCTAAAGGAATCTAAGGAAAATAATCACAAAAGATAACTAATTGATCAACATACCTTTGGGTCCAGGAGGTCCACTGGCTCCTTTCTCACCTGAAAGACATATGGATGATTGAAGAATAGTAATAGTAAGTCATACAGGAAAGGAATTTCACGCATCAAGAAAAGTCATGGGGGAATACAGAAACTGTGATACCAGATAAACTCAAAATGGAAATTCCTTTCCTTCAAAACAGCTCCATCCACCCAAACGTGTTTCCTCACCTAGACTGCTCTATTACCTTTGTGTATCCTGTATTTCTCAATATTTGCTTGCAATTACTAAGTTTTGTTTCTCCTCCCCTTTCCTCAGTCTTATGCTCTTCTTTGCCTGTAGCATCCAAATCCTACACAGTCAGAACAAGTCTGCTGCTCAGAGCAGTGCCAGAAGAGCACATCACCCAGTGCTGCTGTAAGTGCCAGGG
This sequence comes from Acropternis orthonyx, assembly GCA_035583155.1. Lineage (NCBI taxonomy): Eukaryota > Metazoa > Chordata > Aves > Passeriformes > Rhinocryptidae > Acropternis > Acropternis orthonyx. The sequence goes on from JAWWEU010000160.1 coordinate 24,337,114, forward strand.
GAAGGAAACTTACCTTTAGCACCTGGGAGACCTGCTTCTCCTCTAAACCCTTGTAGGCCAGGAGGACCTGCAGAAAAATGAGATGGAGGTTGTAATTCATCCCACTTACCACAATGCATCACTGAAGCAGAAAAACTGTGAGAAGCTGTCACTCTGTTTTTGTTTTCCCTAGTCTCTCAATGTCATAGCAAAGGAATGCAGCACTCACCTGGAGGACCTTGTGGACCTGGAGAACCCATCAGACCTGTGAATAAGGAACATGGATTTTCCTTCAGCAACACCACAATTAGAAAATGAACAAATTTCTTTCAGTTTGCCCAAGAATATCCCCAACCCAACAGGTGTTTAGCAGACTGGAATTTCCCCAGCCACTGGAAGAATCTGCATCACTGGCATCCTCAAAACCAGGACAAATTTACAGAACTTAGTTCTTTGTGACATTGAGGAGGTGTTTTCCCTTAAGTAAAGAGAAACAAGCCTTCCATCTTGGCTGAGATACTGGGATCCATGCTTCAGGTGGGACCCATTTTTTTATAGTGCAATTTTTATCTCAGTTACATGAACTGTAGAGCTGTTAGGAGCTTGTTAGAAGAAGCTGTTAGGAGCTTGTTAAGGAAAGTGAGTTTGCCATATTATTTCTGAAAGCAGAGAAAAAACAGCTGGAAACATCACACACCTTAAAGACTAGTGTTTTGAGAAACATCCCCGCACTCCCCATTCTCATTAAAAGTCTCTAAGGTTATGTGTAACCACCAAAGTAAAGTTTATCTGAACTGAGACCGTTAGTTCACTTCTGTGGTTACTGCAGAGCAGCACAAGTGAAACAGGAAAGCTATGGTGCTCATTTACTCCTAACCACTCTGTCAGGTCCTCTCTCTCCATCTTCTTATTTACCTTTTAGGCCAGCAGAACCTGGGGGTCCAGGTGGACCTGGAGGACCTGGCTCACCAATAGCACCTGCAAAATAAGAGCATGAATAGACACTGTAGAATACAATGGTGATCCCATTTTTCTATTATCCCATCTCCAGTTATTCTTTCTCTGGCAAGTGTCATGAATAATCCACCAGTCAGTTCAAAACACCTGAGTAAGTATGCATGATCCAAGAAAAAATACAAGATGTCTGGGCTTCAGCAAGACAAATCCCCCAGCTTTAGTGACTTGGATAAGAGGGAAGATGACCTTGATAGTAAAGTGCTTTAGGTTCTGTCAAACTCAAAGTTGACTGTGAGACCTGGCAAACCAAAGCAATCCTTGTTTACCCATTACAAATTTGGCAAAAAGAATCCTTTATGCCACATTCATCTGTGCTGGGAAATGTTTGACGTGAAATCTGGATTTGAATAATGAAATCAAATTCTATCACTGAGGTGATCAGGACCAAACTCTAGCTTTTGTCCATCTCTGCTTTATCCAACAAAGAGAGACCTGGTTCCTACCTCTGTCTCCTTTTTCTCCAAATCCAGGTGGTCCTGGCTCCCCTCGAGGCCCTGGTAGTCCCTCTCGACCTCTTTGTCCCATGGGACCTTCCATGCCAGGCTCACCTACAGGAAATAAATGCCTTGTAAAACAAGGTGTCTACGGGAGCCCTTGGGCAAAAGGATCCATGGCCACCTCCCCTGGGGAAGGCAATGGTCACAGCAACCTGGTGCCTGTATGGCCATGCCGTGTGTCAATCAGTTGTGAAAGACTCATGGCATTGACAGAGAGCCTTACCCATGCTGCCTTTCTGCCCTTTTGGTCCTTCTGGTCCTTGATGCCCAATTGGACCTGGAATGCCTGGAAAGAAAAACACAATAAATTGACTCTCTACTGTGAAAGAATAACATGGAAATTAAGAGAACCTGAAGTGGGGAGGGATTAATCAGTTGTGGTAAAGAATGTATTACTCAGATGGTGGGCACTTGAATAGGCATGTCTTTAGAAGAACAGAATACTTATCAGCACAAGGAAATTGGGGCAAGCACTTATGCAGCTGTAGGCCTCTTTCACTGGTAGACTGGGATCTTCACAACCCCCAGTTCAGCATGTTCAACTAAGTAGAAGTCTGGCCAAGGCCTTGCTTGTAACCAAGTCTCTGAGCTGCATCTGTAGTTCAGCACCCAGATATTAATCAAGTGATATAGTCTATGCTAAATATTGACTTTTTAGAGGATCACCTTGAGCTAGATCTGCAGTGCAAAAGTTTTTTTCTTGCCTACCATACTGTCACTAAATGTCCTCCCTCAGAGGGGAATTGTACTGCAGCTCACCTGGGGCACCAGGAAGTCCTCGCTCTCCTGTAAAGAGAAAGAGGTAAACAGTCAGTGGGGAATATTATCTTCCCTGTTTGCCACTTTGGCTGACCCTCACTCCCATAAAGAGGAGTTTATATTCCTGGGATGTTTACAAGTTCTACTGCCTCCAGCAATGCCATGTTGTCTCCCTTGTATTTATGCAAAGAATTGAATCATTCACACCATGCAAAATCCTCTGAAGCACTCTGTGATTAAACCAGGTAGAGCCTGGCTTCAGGAATGACTTTCATCCAGGTGAAAGAAGTTTCCAAATTCAAACTGAGATCTGTTATCTCTTCTACTATGAACTTTAAAATTTTCTTTGCCCAGAAGAAGGAAAAAAAACCATCTCAACAATATCTGAACTAACACACAACTAACATCAGCTTCTCTAACTCCTGGAGTAACCAAAATCCATTTGCTACCCAGGCTGTATGGCACGCTTCCAATCTACCAGAGAAAGCAGGTAACTCCAGACTCACCTTTAGGACCTTGCATTCCCATGTCACCTGAGAAAAGTGGAAAAAATGTTGAATCAGGAGGCATCCTGGAGATATCTCCTTTGATTACTCATTCATTTTGTTTTTCTAGTTGCTTTCCCACCTTCACTGAAACATGAAGGGTGAACAGGGACACCTCACAATTGAATAGTGCGGGATCAGACCCATCCCACTAGTGGCAACAACAACCTAGCCTTTCAGAGTAGCACAGTGCAAGACTTGGCCTCCTGTATTGTTCTGTGTGGGGTCAGAGCCTCTACATGGAAAACCAGCTTTAGTGCAGCAGGACCAGGGCAGTGACTGTCTCCCTGTACTTGGCACTGGTGAGGCACCTCAAGTGCTGTGTCTAGCTTTGGGCCTCTCACTCCAAGAAGGACATTGAGGTGCTGGAGTGAGTCCAGACAAGGGCAATGGAGCTGGTGAAGGGGTTGAAGCAGAAGTCCTGTGAGGAGCAGCTGAGGGATCTGGAGTTGTTTAGCCTGGAGAAAATGAGGCTCCGTGGGGACCTTACTGCTCTCTGCAACTATCTGAAGGGATGTTGTAGTGAAGTGGGAGTCAGTCCCTTCTCCCATTTAACAAGCAACAGGACAAGAGGCAATGGCCTCAAGCTGCACCAGAGGAGGTTTAGATTGGATATTAGGAAAAAATTCTTCACCAAAAGCATTATGGAGCATTGCAACAGGCTGCTCAGGGAAGTGGTTGAGTCACTGTCCCTGGAGGTATTCAAAAGACATGTAGATGTGGCAGTTAGGGAGATGGTCTAGCAGTGGACTTGGCAGTGTTAGGTTTACCGTTGGACTTCATGATCTTCAAGATATTTTCCAACCTAAAAAATTCTATGATTCTTTTTGTTCAAGTATAAACCATCTTAATTTTCTCACTGCCAACTGCTCCCAGTGGCGCCATACCCCCCAGACTTGTGCATTGTCAGAGCCAAGGAATTGGACAGAGGAAGAGAAGGACTACATGGCTGTACCTTTCTCACCACGTTCTCCTTTCTCCCCTCGGAAGTAGCCTGTATAACAGGAAGTGAAAAGGCTGTTAGAGTTCATTACACAACAGAGTAGCTACTCATTTCATGTACAAGGATCCATCCTATTTGGATTTTGAAGCTACAGGCAGCACAGCATGGGTTTGTGAGTTTCCTCAGTAAATTTGTTTTCATAAATCTATGAAAATTCTGAACATGGGAGAATGTAGGCTCCTCTTTTGTTAACCCAATTCCATCATCTGCTAAACAGAAGCAAAGCACCTTTCCCTTGCTAACAAAAGGAGCACAAGAAATAAGGTGTGGGTTCATTTTTCTATATCGGTCTTCCAAAATGGAAAACGCACTTGCTACAGCAAACATGATACATCCTGAGCCAGGATGGCATGTCCACACGTTTGTTTCTCCTCCCTTTTCTGCTGGCTTTAAGGGATGCATCACCAGTGTTAGTGGCAGCACTCTGAGCTCCAGCACAACCTGTCTCTGAGGACAGGTGAGGGCACTGTTTTTGACAGACTTCACTGCACTCTAAAAGTTCTGGTCTTTAGGCTCATGGGCAAGCAAATGCTCCCTTCTCCCTTGAAATAATCTGGTCTCATGCAACATCTTATGCAGCATCTCATGCAGCATCCCTCTGCTTACCTCGTTCTATTTCTTTGTTCAGTCTGCTCTTCACCATCAACCAGACTGACTCTTCATTTTCATATTGGAAGGTCGAGGAGGGTGAGATGCCATGAAGAAAGTCTACTCTAGCATCCTTCTTTATTTCTGTGTTCCCTTGGTTAAGTGCCAGGAGGCCACCATTAATTTTTTCCAGGTCATCCACACGAGATTTCAGCTTTCTCACTTCTTCCGCTGGAAGGTTAAAGGAAAACACTATGGAACATGCTGCCACAGGTATACCTGACATACCTTCTGCTGTTGGCAGGGACACAGCAACACTGTCAGATTGCTATAGCCACTGAATTTTGCAGAGTTCCTTGTATCTTTTTTTGACTAGAAGGGATACCTGAAGTTTAAATGACAACTTAAAGCAGTAAGACCTCAGATCTCAGGAGCTTTCCTATCCTACTCATCCCAAGACTGTATAACCTCTCCTCAAAGGTTTATATTCCTCATCTATTCTTTCTGTGCATTTGTAATATCTCAGTGACAGTCACCAACAAGCTGAGTGTGCTCCTCAGTTCCCTGTCTTGGTATCTCTGGTGCTTGGCTCTTTGCCAGTTTATATCCTCTGTCCTTCTATCCCACTCAACATTTTGTTCCTCAGTTATTTCTTACCCAGAGCAATGAGTCCAAAAAGCAATCCAAGGAGAAACAACCAGGCTAGAAGCAAACCCAGGAGCCATTTCCACCAGCTACAGCAGGAACCACAGGGACACCAGGATGGTGCTGATCCCATTGCACCCCCCACATCACCATTCCGTATTTCTGGAAAAGAGAAGAGCAGTCTCCTGGTTAATGAAGAGTTCCTTGAGTTCAGAGTTAAAAAGCTCTTACAGTAAGGATACCAAGGCCTGATCCATTATACAAAGGGCTATGGAGAAAAATCTTTACATCACCCTCTGCACATGGCATGTGTAATTCTAAACCCTGTGGAAGCTGGGAAAAGTATTTCAAAAGGGAATTCCAACAGAAGACAACACCCAGTGCATTTTAAAATAATAGGTGAAAAAATGGCCAAAAATGACAACAATAGCCACCATGGTCTGTCTGAGCCCTCTCTTCCCCATAAACCTGTCCTGGTAGCAGGATGCAGTTGGACTTCAGCTATCTGATTTCCTCTAGCAATTAAAAATTACCTCAACTGCCCACTCATCTACAACCAAATCACTGGTATCAATTCCTCTGGTAGCCTCCTGAAAATTCCCTCTCTCTGATGCCATTGCACAGAGATCACTCCCTTAGAAACAATTGCTTTTCGTATATTGTGCTTTGGTACTTCTTCCAATGAAAGTCTGAGTTGCAACACTTACCTGCGTAAGTTTCTTTGTCCCTTTTTGGCATGGATTTCAGTCCTCCTATTTTAACAACAGCAAAAGAGATTTTACCACTCTTTCTGTACACAACAAAATTTAGAGCAGGGGCTTGAAAGGGAAAGGTAGCAACTGAGAGAGAAGGAAAAAATTCTACTGCATTTCCACAGGGACAAACTTACCATTTGCATCTGATTTTAGGCCAGTATCTGTAGCGTAAGAGGAGGAAAATCCCTGTTTCTCTTTCTTCAAGGTGTCTTCTGCAAAGGATCCTGAAAAGGAACCAAATATAATTAAAAACATTACACCAGAAGTTGAACCAGCCCTATCTTCTTTCATTGGTAAAAGGCATATTTTTATTGGGAAGACACAATAACCCTGCCTTTTAAGCCAGATCTAGTTTTTTTGCTCTCAAACCTCCAGAGCTTTGTGAAATATCCCAAGGTATGCTCTGGTGCTTCAAATGCAAAAGCTAGACCCAGACTGCAGCTGGCATAGTTAAAGGCTAACTGCCTCCCAGAGCTCCTTGTTTGACTTACAAGTCAAAGTCAAGGTGTAGTGTCCTGAACTCAGAACTTCCCTTATGATCAGTCTCCATTTCTCTGCCCTCAGAATACCCACATGTCCCACAGAAAGGAAGCTACCTCCATTAAGCCCAGTGTTAGAGGCATTAAAGACTTTGCCGCTGTCCTTTGTCATGACCAAGAGCTCCATCTCCTTTGCTGGGGCATTCTCCTTCTCCTGCAGCAGGAACTTGCAGTCTTTGCGCAGAACGTCATCTCCCTGGGAGCTCAAAACAGTTCCCCCTGGAATATTGGTAAAAGATGGTAAAGAGGAGGAGATCAGTGTGTCCCATTGAATCATAACTACAAGCCACACCACTTTTGCTCATTAAAATAAGTAGTCACATTGTGATTGGGGTTGCCACTACCATGAGCACCCTGTAAGAGACACACTGGTCATGGAAGCTGGAAAGGATGAATCCCTGCTGTTCAAGGACAAAGGGCAGTAGAAAGACCTCCATGTTACTCATAAAAAAACATAATCTGATCATCTATAAGTCAGTTCTATCATTTTTGAGTAGTTGAACCTGCTGCTACTGAAAAATGACATTCAAGAGCAACCTTGCAAGTGTTTTGGCTTCAAATGAAGTACAATTTCAGATGTGTACTCTTTTATCCAACTCCCTGCCTGCTGAGCAGAAATAGCTGCAATTAAATAATACAAATTGCCACAGAGTGGGGGGTATCTGACTCAGATCAGCTCATTTGTTCATTTCAGAAAGGTACTGGTAGAAGACTTGGCTAGTGATAAGTTATGCACCTGAGTATCACTCAGATGGCTGAATCTCTAACTCATTTTTATTATAATACTCTGGTACAAGGCCATGCCCAAGCAACTATAAATGACACGCTCACCTGCTGAGGCAGACACAGCAGTACTTGCTGTGGTGTTGCTCTGAGAAGTGTTCTTCATCCCATATGCTGCAAAGAAGGAATTCGGGCATGACAAAGATGAAGGATGTCAAGGGATCCACACACACCAACCTTGGGCTGCAAACTATTTCAAAAGTCTTTTCTTATTCAGCATTCCTAGAACAACTCAAACAACCAAGGGCTTCCCCAGCCAGCAAATCTCTAGTGCATAGGCACTGAGAGCTGTTCCTGCACGTGCAAAGAAGAGGAAATATTCCTCAATATCCTTTCATATCACACTGTGCCACAGAAGAAGACGGTAATGAGGGAGCCTATGTCCATATGAACTTTCTAGTCACTACAGAAAAGGTGGGAGGAGGCAGCACACACTGGTGACCCTCACACTTTCTCCAGGCTTAATTTGTTGCTGACCTGCTGAGGCTGCAGTAGCATTCTGGGTCACGGCTGAAGAGCTTGGAGACAGGTTGTTTTGAACACCAAACACTGCAAAGAAAAACATTGCAATGGAAGTTATAGGAATCCTGCAGAGCAGGTGGTACTCTGGCTAAACCAAAGGAAAACCAGTGACAATAATGACAAACTCTCCCAACAAATTTCACCAGATATTTGGAGGCATCACAGGCCTAAGCATTTCTTCTTTAGATCATGTTGCTGTATTGCTATTGTTGGCCCAGGACAATAGTGGTGACCATTTTAAAACATAATCTTGAGTTATATTGTAAGGCCACTCTGATGACTGCATAGATATTTCTGCAGGTGGGGCAGTTGGGAAAAAAGAAAATTCAGCAAACTGTCTTGGACTGACTCCAGGGAATTTAATGAGATAACTGCATGCAGTATGTATCAAACTACTGTCCAGAGCTACTGCCCAGAGAGAAACAGTTTGGAAGGTGGCACCTTTGGTGTCAGAATCAGTGTATGGACTGGTCTTATACATCCTGCTCTCTTTGCAGGCCCAGTCAAAGACCCTGCAAAGACCTGGCACTGTTCTGTGCAGACACAGTGTGTGTGACTGTGAAAGGAAGAAAAGTGGTTTAGTGACATTGAAGAGAATCTGCCAAAAGCCATGAGCCACGTGAAGCAAAGGGAAATGACAGGGAAAACTGACAGAAAAGCGGTGGGCCTTTATGGAGTCCTAATGGAGTCCTCAGCATTATCCTGTGTTGTTCTTGGGAACAAACAGGCTGCCCTAACAGGTGTGTTTCAAAAGACAGATAATTAACCTTGGAAAATATCAACCTTTCCCTGCCTCCCAGAAAAAATAGACAGGAGCTAACACCAGCTACTCTGGGCCACCTCAGAATAAATTCACTGTAACTGAATAACTGGAGTGTGCAGACAAGCTGCTGACACTGAGATGAGGAACAGGAGAGAAAGTGGGATACAGGTATTTCACTGTACATGTCTGCCAGAAATGTGTTGCTGTGAAAGTCTGAAAGAAGAAAAGAAAAATCTGACCTGTAGACGAAGAGCTCAGGCCCGCATTCAGAGTATGATTGCTGGGAGCCAAGTTATTTGGAACACCAAAAACTGCAAAAAGAGGAAGAGAAATGTTATTACATCTCTGAAATCAGAAATCCAGCACCCAAAGGTCAGTGGCACAGTCACAGAAATTAAGAATCAGCTGGAAAAGGCAATTAGTCAAAATGCACAATTGCACAGGAGAAAAGTCTTGAAAATTGTGACAACAAACCACTGACTGACAAAGGTGAAAAACTCCGACAAGTTGCAATCATGTGACAGTGAGAGAAAGAAAAACTTTTAACAGTATGCCATCATGAAGCTTCCCGTGGTTTTTCTCTGCAGCTGGGAAGTGCACCATTTAGAAGTGGGCCCTACCAGGTATAAGCATACTGAACAGTTACTGATAACATTTTTAGTGTATGAGTCATTCTTACAACGGGTCAGGATAATCCCATGTTCATTAGATCTAAAGCTAGTTTTCACAGGGAATGTGAGCTTGACCTCATTGATAAAGCTATTACCAAAGTTTAGCAAGAGTCAAACAATCAGGACAATAGATCCTCACAAAGAAGGATTTTCAAATACAGTCAGTGTAGAAGCAGAGAGCACCAAATTACAAAAAAAACCCAGAGAAAATTCAAGCATATCTCTTGCCATCTCTATTCTTCCATCATTTTCATTCTTGCAAAAAAAAAAGCACTGCATTTGACCCAGTTTCAGGGTAGAGTTACATCCTTCAAACCTGGGCAGTCCAGGTTTGGATCAGTCATACCTGATCCTGTAGAGTGAGACATGGCATTGATCAAGGACGAGCTGTTATGGTATCCACCAAGAGAAGACCCAGCTGGCAGAGTGGAGGACCACATGTACGAGGGGAGGGCAGTATTCAGTATGGTTGTGTCATATGTCCCTGACACTGCAAACAAAAAACCAAACAAAACAAACAAGTGGTTTTCCATGAGACCAGGCTTGTAGCTTAGCATGGATTGCAGACTTATATGGCAAACAACTTCATCTACCTTAAATTTCAATCACCCTTTTGGAGTCAAACACGTTGACTCCAGGTTAACGTGGTGTAACTGACCTCAAAGGTCAGCTGATTACAGCCCCCTCAAATTTTAAACAATGGAATAAAGATTGACCTGGTAGCATGATCATTCACAAAACACCTTTAGGAGACTTCATTGCTCATAGATGTTTTGATACCAGAATAAAACACTTCAGTCTGCCATTCCCTTAATAAATCAACCTGGACATGAGATGTATGAGTTTTGCTTCCCACATATGTCTCTGATTGGTTCACTAGTGTATTTGACTAAAATTCTCAGTTTTACGACAGGATTGGAGCCATGAGTAAGATAAAAAGTATTGCTTGTTCTTAGATACCAGTGGAAGACAGTGGAGTGAATATGAATTTCACTGCCTCAAGCCCTGTGGTGAGGCTTATAAGTAACAAAAGATGGTTGTAGTATTTTAAGTGCCACTTCAATTATAGAATTATAGAATCATAGAATCACAGAATGGTTTGGGTTGGAAGGGACCTTAAAGACCATCTAGTTCCAACCTCTCTGTCATAGGCAGGGACACCTTACATTAGACCAGCTTTCTCAAAGCCTCATCCAGCTGGGACTTGAACACTTCCAGGGATGGGGCATCCAAGGCTTCTCTGGGCAGCCTGTGCCAGTGACTCACCAACCTCACAGCAAAGAATTTCTTTGTAATAGCTAATCTAACTCTACTCTCAAATTTGAAGCCATTCCCCCTTCTCCTGTCAGTACAGTTTCTGATGAATTATTATCAAGTGGTATGGCAAATAAAACCAACACTCACCAAAATGTTGTCTTCTGTGCTATCTCCATCTCACTTGGAGGTAAGAGATCAAATCACTCTGATATATTTGCTTAGAGCTCTTATCTCTTTGGAAATACCTTTGAATTAAAGGTGGTGGCAGCAGGAATGGGCTTGTTTCTATGGAACTTAGACAAGTCACTAGAAAGCTACCCAAGATGGCTCTTGTTATGGCAACATCTGGACAGTCTTTCAGCATTCTGACCCTTTTCCTGTATTGCCACCACTTTCTGGAACAGAGACCATGTACTCTTACCTGGATGTACTTAGCAACTGAGTATTTTTTTGTATTAAATACTGTTTGGAATGACTGCAACATGGCTAACAGCCAAGTACCTGACTGAGAGCTCTCAGTGACCATCTTTGTCTCCACCACAGCCTTTTTGGGGATTGGGAGTGTACTTGATGGAGATCGAGTGGGGCTGCAGCTGGCTGATCGACTTCCTTTCAGCAACCGTTTCACGTCATCCAACTCTGTCCCTGGTAGGAAAAGCAAGGGTCCAGAGTTACCCAAAAGCCATTGTTTCATTGATCTGTAGGCTTGCTCTGGCTAAATTGTTCAGTGGAATTTACCTGAGTGTCTATGAAGTTGTTATTTTCTGGAGGTGACACCTAATAACAAAGCTTCAGAGGCTTGATTCTGGGACTATGTACTATTACAGCCTTGCTGTTGGGACTAAGTACCACTACATCTTTGCAAGACCACCACCTAACCCACAACATGCTTTCTTGTTCAGAAAGGGGAGACAAATTAATTTTCTTATCAGGAAAAAGAGAATGATTTGCTGTTACGTGTCATCATGAAGACTGGGTCCTAGAGACAACACAGACATACCTCTAGCAGCAACATCCTCTATCTTATCCCTGATACCCCTGGAATAAAAGCCACAGCACTTACATCTGCCAGAGGGAGATGCACTCTGCAGTCGGACTCGTATTTCACTCTCTGGGAAGACAAAAAGTAGATAATGAATATGGAGTAAGATACATTTGTGCCCTGGGCTGGGAATGAATCTTTAGACTGGAGTGAATGCCTTCCCTCTTGCTGTTTATGTACAATCTTGTTGTCTTTCTGCTTGATCTGAGCAGTGCTTATGGCCCATGAGAATTGGCTGTAAATTGGTTTGGGTGGTTTTTTGTTTTGAGGTCACAGTTTGTTACTTTAAATTCCAATTTACTCATTGAGGGCCTCTGTTGGAGTCAATACTGCTGTTGCTGACAGATATACAAAAGGTCTAATTATGCAGTTCTCAATCACATGGATATTCCCACTTATCATAAATATTATTTTTACTGTCCTTCTGAAGAAAAAACTAGAGAGCCAAAAGAAGCTTAACCAATATAAAATTCCCTATTATTTCTTGGGTAAAATTCATACTACCATCTCTACAATGGGCTGTACGGTTTAGTCTCTTGCCACATGCTGACTTCTCTTTTGGCTCACTGAATGTAACCAGGCCAGTTTTAAGCCAACATTCTCACCAGGTACTCAATGTTATTACTGACCTTTACTGTATAGTACAAGAGACTACAAAGTTAATGTGATTTGGTTGGGGCAAGCCTTTAAACTTGCTTCCCACAAGCAAAGTGGCTGGCCAGGATATGTGATGCATGCTCCTCAAGATGAAATCTGACAGTGCATTCACTATAAAAGAAACACTACCCTGACATTCATGTGAAGAAGCTGATGGATTGGAATTATTTTCTGAAGTAGTATGAGAAGCTGGACCTGATTCTCTGGTGTCTGCTCCATTATGTATGGCCTAGTTCTGCTGGGAGCTCAGGTATGCAGTGTGCTAGAGGAAACTGTGACAATCTGAGGGAGAATAATTGGGAAATATGACACTGCAGGAGGAGTGTGCAAGAGCATGCTTTGATTTATATCCACTGCTAAAATTAACTTGAATAAAGTGACATTATACTTTCCTCTTCAAGTAACTAGGAACAGATATTACACTCTTACAGACTAATATAATCCTTTCCCCACACTGTTAATAAATTATTAGAAGAACTGAATGATTTAAACAATGCAGAGCTTTGCAGTGAACTGGATACACAGACCACAGCAAGTCCCAAATTTCCTCCCCATCTCCTTAGTACCAGCATGAGATCATTTCAGAGTATGGCTTTATAGTTTGCAAGACAGACTGCAGTAGCAGAAACATGAATGCAATTACTGTAAATATGTCAGAGACAGGTCCCAGAGCACAGATGGACTAATTTTATTGTAGTGGACAGAGAAGATGGAAAATTATGTCCTATGTCCTCAGAAGTCCAGGTTCCCAAGCAGACTCTCCTTTCTGACACATTCCAAACCACCATGACCTTCATTAGGATCAATTTTTACACCAGGCCTGTTTAAACAACTGTTCACAGATAAATGGCTCACGTCTGCAGTGGTGTAAATCCACATACCTCATCTGACTGCTCTACATGTAGACTGGTAGATTCCAGATAAAGAATATGTCCATTTAATATATCAGAATTATACTGAGGGGGGAAAAGGAGGCTTCTCAAAGAACAGTATCACTCACCTCGACTTTGGCTTCTCCCTCTTGTGGAGGCAGATGCTGTGAACAGCAATGAGAGAAAAACAATGTTAGTCTCTACTGCCTGTGACATTCCTGAAAATCAACACACCGATCTTGCTCAGAATGCTCAGATTCAGACAGTAACTTTTCTTGGGGCACCACTGGGGGAATTGAACCAGGCCCCTTTTAGACCATAAGGTATCTTAAAGAATCAGTAGTACCTTTAGCATTTCTGGACTAGCTGCAGTTTCTTTTTGTGCACAGAAATCTTGTTCACAGATGGTGATCTCTCATTTCAAATGGACAAAAGGAAGCTAATAGGCCTGTTTACCCCACTGACCAATGCTGGAAACTGTGAAACCCTGTCTCCTCTCTGAGCTGGAAAGATGGCCTGATCATAGTGTTTCACTATCTTCACTGATTAAAATCAGCAGCTCAGAGTTTGGACAGGGCAAGCTATACCTGCTGACAATGTTCAGTGTAAATATATTACTTGACAGCCAGACCATATTTCTATATATACTTGCTGAAGTCTAGAAAAGAGCAACTAGAAAAATAAATCCAGCAACAGCTCAAAATCCTAAGAGTCTGGTCTTTCTTGCTTGCAGCTGTTCTCCCAGCTATGGTTGGGGGTGGGACTGGAGGGAATGCTATAAAGTATCCCATGACTATGTTCTCCTATCCATGTGCTATGTCAAATGGGGAGTAGCTGAACAAAAGCAGTTGGGAGTAGCAGATATACAGTATTCACCCTCCATTTGAATATGTATCAGCTCAACACCTGGCCGTCAGCTGTTAATGTCAATCCCAAATAACTCCTCCGAAGTCATGGAGCTGCACTAACTGCCCACTACAGACACACCATAGGTACAGCAAGTCACAGCAATATGCAAAAAGCCACTGTAGTCACCAACTCGCGTGACCTTGCCATAATGTTAAGAGGAACAGCTCTAACAAAGAACATACCAACATCTTTTCTGGGAAACTCAGGAGAAGAGTTGGCACTGGAGCTCCCTGAAAAGAACAGAAATGTGTTCATTAATGCTTTGCACAAAACCATTGAAAGCTTTCAAAACATGTCTTCCTGGCAACTGTCTAATCCCAGTAGGCAGCAAACGTTTTCATTTAAAAAAAGAGCTATTCAGGATCACATGAAAGAGCTGCTAATGCTGTTCAACAAATATATGTCATAACTCCTTTTAGGAGTGAGCATTACTATAAATAGGACTTAATCATTAAAATGTGTCCCTGTTGGCTTATTTCCTAGCAAAACCACAATGGGATTCTTGTGCTATTGGGAACAATTCTGCATTAATGTGCCCTCAGACTTCAGTACACATTGCCTCCTTTCTATAGCATGTTGTGTGATACCTTCATATGTTGCATGGCGGTTGACATAGGTTTTTCTTTCAAATGTTGAGCCAGGCGATTTGGTGAGAGTAGAGCTGGGAGACTGGGCTTGTCTGTAGCCAGAGGATGACGATGTTGAATTCAATCTACCACTTCCACCTATAGTTAAAACCAAACACCTTCAAGCAAATTGAAGATAAGCCCTGGCTGTACACTCCAGATGCCCTGGGTACTTTATGTTACTGTCCTATGAGCTGGACAAATTCGCATTGGCACCTCACAACTAGACACGCACAAGAACAACATCTGGGCCTAAGTCTGGCTGTCCCCAGCATTCAATGCAGACAGAAGTATTGGTTATCTTTGTGGTTTCAAAACAAATCTTGTCAATATGAGAGCAGGTTTTGGCCCAGAGGGATGAGCGAGCCATCTCCCTTGAGCAGGAACAAATCTAGCTCTGAATGGTGCTGGGTTTTGGTTTGGATATAGATCCACATGTAAGCTCAAGTTGTTACATGGCACAGGCTACAAAAACTGTAAAATTGATAAGTCAGTCTCAAAGCACTGCAGGATTGCAGTTCACAAGATAAGGGAAAGCAGAGATGAGTCTGCTTCCCTTCCAGAGCAACAATCCACACTCACATTTAGTTGTACCTTAGTCAGCCCATTTTTTGGAGAAATTATTGACACGTGCGTCAGGCCCAAGGCAGCCCGGGGGTTATTAGGAGCTGTTATATTTAGACAGAGAAAAGAATTTCCCTCCTAATTCACATCAGTGCTGTGAAGAAAGAATTGAGCAGCCATAACTCTGTTCATACTCTTGCATGAAATCTAATACTGGAGTATGATCAGAGTGCAGCAAAAGGGGAGCGCTGTGATAAAGTGCAACCTATTCATGCTGATCAGCAGGATCAGACTGGATATTGTTTAACCATCCCCACAAAAAGAGTGTATCCAACAGTATTCTCTTGCCAACTTTCCCCTCTACAAGGACCTGTTTTGTTCTGTAACTTTTCTATTTAATTCAGCAGAAAGAACTACTGTGACAAGGAAGTCTCTGTTAGAGGCATTTTGCAAGACAGCAGGAAAGAAGAGATTACAGAATGCTCTGTAAAAACTGCAAGATCTCAGTATCTCTGAAGTTCAGGTTCTTTTCCTCCATACACTGAAAAGAAGTAAAAAAAAAAAAGATGGCAGTCCTGCACAGTCCTCTGAGGTTGCTGAAGTTACTTCACATCTGCTCTGAGGCAAAATGATTCCACATTCTGGCCTTCAACTGGCATGCAGGTGTCTGTCAGATCTGTCTGGTATGGTTAATTCTCCTCTTGAACTTCCAAACTGCACTTCACTCCCTTTGATTTGCCAGCTCCCTTGAAGCACAGAGAATGTTTTCTATATGGATAGTTATACAGTTTGTATCACTGGGGACACAGAGGTGTGCCAGATACCTGGCTAGGAAGCTTATTATTTAGAAACCTTTGCTATGACAATCTAACAGCACAGCAAAGAATGCTGTCAGAGAAGAACTCTGTTTTTATGGAGTAGGTAGCACATGATATGGCACGTCCAGAAAAACTGGCAGACTCTTCAAAGTGCTAAAGCCGTGGACACCCAAACACAAGAAAACATTTTCTAAGAAATCATTTAATAATATTCTACCCTGAGCAACATCAACAAAAAGATTAATCAAAATGGTCATTAGAACAAAAATGGTCAGAAAGACTGTGATTTCAAAAAACTGAAAGAAGGGAAATTCAGTTTCTGAATGACTTCTTAAAAACAGGTTTTTCCCTGTGGAAAATGGGAATTTTGTCATTTACTCACCCATACTCAAACCCAGCTTTAGAGAAGGAATACCTTTGCTTTGCCTATGCATTTGCCACTTCTACTTTCACAAACCCTGTTTTCCTTACCTCTGGTTCATCCTACTTCCCTGCCCTGAATCACTCCTCAGCCCATTTCTGCTGCCTTTGCTCTCTGTTTCTTCACTGTGCAATGATTTAACTCCTTACTTGAGGTCACGTAGCTGCTGCCATGGGTGTAAGACCTCTTTTCCACTCCACTTCCTCCAGCGTGGGATGATGTTTTGAGCCCACTGCTGCTCCCTCCTTCTGAAAGAGATGAGCACAAAATGAGACAGTGTCTCAAGGCAGAAGGTAAGAAGATCAAGGACACTGCAAGACAAGGCAGGAGGGACCCAAAGCTGTCCACATACTCAATTACAAGTAAAGTTTCAAGTCTGGTGAGAGATCAGAGCTGCAGAGAAGTATCTTGGCAGAGCAGACAAGCATACACACTCTACACCCAGCAGGTTTTTAGTCAAGTTTTGCTCCATACACAGACTGAAGGATACTTCTGTTAACCCTCACCATAAGTGAGATGATAGTGCAACTCCTTTCCAACTTAGCTGCAGCAAGCTAATAAGGAATGTGGTGGGATAAAGATTATGGAGGATTCTTCCCTACTTAGTACTTGTACTTCCCTACAGAGGTAGAAAGTACCTCTGACCTTTGATATTACCCAAAAAGATTCACTCACTGCTGTCAACTGGGTAAGATGACAGGAGAATAACACACTGCAGCCCCAGCAGTGGAGGCTGTAGACCCATCACTTTTGATCCTTGTTCCCAAAATACAGTTACCACTGGAGACCCTCCATCTGGATTTAAATCCATGGAGAGTCTGGTCTACCAGTCTTAGAGGAGTATGTGGTTTTGCTTCTGACAATACCCAGACAGCTCCCCACATACTACTCCTTCTCCCCAGTAACAAGTACTTTGGGAAAGGCATTTCTGAAAATTGATATTCATTGAGTGTAAATCTTTATGCACTGAGACCTGCTGCACCCAGGGATTTATGGAAATAATGCAGACAAATAGCATGGAGGGAGGGGCACAGAACACTGAGCAGAAGTAATGCAGTGACTGAGAATTACTTACTGGGTGGCAAGGACGTCAGTCTTGTGGTTACAGTCTCTGTAATAACTGAGGGAAGAAAATGGTGCAGATGCAATGTCATGTTAATATAGCCAAAATAGATCAATGTTCTACTTACTTTCCATGCAAGAGCATGACTTAGTCAAAGAAGGACAACTAATTAAATAAAGGTCCCTTAAGACCACACTGCCTGGGGGCTGTGGTTGCATTAGCACACAATGCTGTGTGTTTCTTTGCGAGTCTTTCTACCTCTAATTAAGAACATCACTGCCATGAAAGATTTTTTTTCTTTACAGGACCCCTGTAAACATAGGAGTATCATTATTTCTGGGCACTTCTGAACCACAGCCATTGCTGTAACTGCAAAGCCCATGGTCAGACTCCTTACTAGCTTTCTACTAGTTAATTCTTAAGATCAGCAGGAAATTAACCTCTGTTTTACACAAAGTCACAAAGAGATATCCAAACAACATTTTCTAGGCCACACAGGACATTGATATCAGAGGTGGGAGCAGCATTCAAATACCTGTAACTACTGGCTGGAAAATGCTACCACAGGGCAATCATCTGGTTAAACAATCACGCTGTGATACACATCTCTAAATGTCTGATCTTGGCCCATTCTATTCCTTATTCTGACTTCAACAGGGAGACCAGGATCAGGAGCAGAATTACTTCTGGACCTCTGGTCAGCATTCAATCCCTTACAAAACTGGATTTCTGGGGTGCGATGTGAAAATAAAAAGTCTCCTCCTTACGTCTTTCAGTAACTTCTGATCCATCTTGCCTCGTTTTCTTTGTTACAGAGTCCATATCATTGCCACCTGCAAGGAAAACAGAGAGACTGCACTCAGAGCTCTGTGAATAGCAGGAAATAACAACAGCTCCCCACAAGTCCCACCACTTTGCTCCCTTCAGCTGGGGACTAGAGTGCCTGGAGTGAATCCATGCCAGGGAGTTTACAGTGTCCTCCCAAAGCCATATGATTATTACTAATAGACTGGCACATAGAACACTGAATGCTGGAACAGCAGATGGGGTTATAAAGCCAACAGGTAAGACAGGGGCAGTTGAAACAAATCCACTCAGTGATGGAGTTTAGACCTGGATTTATATCCAGACTTTGTGGCACTACACTTCGGTCTCCTGCTGTGCCCCTATAAAGGTTTGATGAAAACCACATGATCGAAACACTTGTCCCACACTAGTGGGCTCTGGGCAGGACTCACCAGTACAGGATTAGCTGTGAAGGCAGTTGCAGGAGTAAATTTCCTGCACTCTGCCAGTAGTGCCAGAAAAACCTGGGCAGAGATATCATTGCTCTGTCAACAGTAATAGTGCATTCTCAGGGTACTTTGATGCTAAAGCCACAGCATGGATTGGACATACCTTTAAACTAGCTATCTTCAGCAGCAAGAAACCTGGGTAGGAAGTGCTTTATCTTGCCTTACAGGCAAGTGACAGTTTGGGGATCCTGTCTGTGGCTTTGGAATCTGCTCTAATTTAATGCCAACTCAGGTCAGTCTACACAGTGTTGGTATCAGTGCTGTTTGCACTCTTTTTCATTACTTTGATCCCTTTTTAGTCAAAATTATAATCTCTAGTAGAGGTATGACTGTCTGCCAAAGCAGGAATACCACAAAGAAATGTGACTGTGGAAAAGAAACATCATCTAGAAGAGAAAACACTTCTGTCTGAAGGAACCACACAGTTGCTCACTCCCAGTCTCTCTAAGGTAACATTTCATCTTGTGCAGCCACAAACAGTGAAATGGATGGGATTTTAATTTACACACAAACTCGCAATAGGCTAAAATCCTTCACTGCATTTGAAGTCTTCTCTTTAAACATCGTCTGTACCAAAACCTACAAACTTAAGAGGTTGAGTCTAAAAAAAAGCTTTGTGCAAAATGCCTTTCAAGTTTTAAAACCCAGCTTGAGGCAGAAGCCAAGACTGTGACCCTCAGTCCAGCTACCATTTGAGTTTGACCCTTATGATTCCACTTAACTCTTCTGCAAAGCGTAGCTCCCTTGATGTTATGCTTGTACTGCCCACGTATAAATAATGACACAAGGCAGGATGCAGCAGAGAATCTGCAGGAATATCTAACGTTCAGATTCAATTCTGTCTTTGAGCAGCTCCTGCTATTCCCAGAGCTGGACAGGAACAGTGTGAGTGTAGAAGGCACACTGTCAGTCAAGCCAGTTTAGCCTCCTATGACAGATTCAGCTGAACTTTGCAGAGAACACCACAGTGCCCACAGCCCTCACTGCACTGTTGACCCTGTAAATGGGGCTCCTGAGGACACATTCAAGTCCTGACACAACCTCAGCAGCAGCAGCCCTCACAGTGATTGCTAACACTGTGGATTTCCAGGGGATTATCCAGGCTGTCGTTTCCAAGGCATGTGCAAGACTGGAGCTATAGGCATCAGGAGAGTTCCTCCTTCAGCAGGATGACGGGCCCCTGCAACATAAGGGCTCCTCCAAGGAAAGGCAGTATCTCTGCTACTCTTCCTTACTGCATCAACAGTGGAAGCATTTCTCAAGCTGTCTCCACAAAAACAGATGCTGGAAGCTATTGTCTAGTTGCCAGTACTGTTAGCTTTGTCAGTGTTTTTTGCAAGGAACACAGTTTTGTATTTGGAAACTGCTTTCCTACTGCTTTCTATCCCCAGAACTCCACTTCCTCTCTGCTGTTGGGAAGTGGTGCTGGTTATGGATGCTGGAAGAGGTCAACAGCACCATGGAGTGAACGCATCTTCTGTATCTTTGCAGTTTCTTGACAGAGGGGAGTATCTTGCTGTGATATCAATTTAAAAAAAAAAATAAAACAAGTGGCTATAGCGCATCTTTGGAGCCATGCCACAGCTCCGCCCCAGCACCTGGTGCATTCCGATCCATGTTGCATGTGTGTTTGCCACATGGATGCAAAAGCGAGCCCCGGCTCCAGCAGGCTGAGTGAGCTGTATTTCCATTATCTGCCAGCACTGACTCATCTCACCAGCTCCTATCCGGATTCACAAAGACATAGCTGTGGGCTATGTCTGTGGAAAGCAATAGCACTGTTGAATCAAAGCTATCTGCAATCATCCCTGAGCAACAAGCAGAGACTTGTGAAGTGGGGTCACTCTCAAACAGTGCAGGCAGCATAAGACAGGGCAACCCTATGGCCACTTTAACACAAGCTCAGGGGTTGTAGTGTGCTTGTGGCACCCACAGAAACGGGGAGCTTGCCCACATTATTTAAACTAGGATCCAGGAGAGGTCTGGCACTGCCACACTTGCGCACACTGCTTTCTCACTGGAAGCATTGAAAGCAGGACAGAAACACCTGCCCAGCATTGCAAGGCAGCTTATGTCTGTGCTTTCCATAAAAACCTGACAGTACAGGGTGCCTCCTGCACCCCCTGTGCCACTTGTCTGCAGTGCAGCACACTGGAAAGGGCACTGAGACAGTCTGAGATGGGACATTAAAACCCCTCTCATTATTTTATAATTTAGGTATTGTGTGAAATGGTAATAATGTTTATTATACACATTTTTCAAAGGGTAGAGGAATAGCCACAAATATGTATTTTACTGGGAAAAAAAAAAGCAGGCATATTTCAGATTCTTTTATCCCTCCACAATGTTCTCCCAGTTTTCATGTCAGAATGCTGTTGCACTCACAGCACATCCTTTCAGCTGTCTCCTCTCTCCATTAATAAGGCTCCTGCTGTGAAACACTCCATGAGGAGAAGAGGCACCAGCATATGTTGAGATTAATAATATTCAATGTCAGTGGAACCCTTTCATCATGAATACTCTGAGACTCAGCAGATGTCTCCAAACAATGCCACTGACTATGTCTTACATCATATCAAATGTCTTTTAGGGTGTCCCTTCCTCTTAACCAAGCCTTACAGGTGCCACTGTTGTGGAACTAATAAAACTGGCTAAAAAATGGCCCTTTATCTCTTTTTTACCCCACAGACTAGGAATCTGACCTTCTCATTTTGCTCTAAAATCTGTTCCTTTTGAGTTATTTTACCAAAACTAACACAGTGAGAATCAAATCAACCAAATCATGCTACCAAATCTGCTCATTTTGTACACTCACTGAATGATGCTAATGCCAGGGAAGCAGGTTAGATGCCCAAACAAAATTTGCACGTGCAGTAGGAAGCAGATTCTGCCCTGCCCACAACCTTTCCTGGCTTCTTTGACACCAGTATGTGCTCATATGCCAGAGCACAACCAACAGGGCTGCCCAGACTTCACTCTGCTCTGCCAGATGTCTTCCTTTCAAAAATGTGTCCCCACCATTCCTACTTAATCGTGCTACTCAAAGAGAAACAGGCCAAAGCAAGGCCATGCTGACCTGCACAACTTCTTGGCTCTGGCACAGAAAGGGAGACAAACAATCTGTAGTAATCAAACAAGTGTTTGCAGAACAGGAAAGTGCTGCTGTCACCGTTTCACAGATGAAGTAGCTAGTCACACAAGGACAAGTAAATTCCCCAAAGTCGCTCTACAAGTCAGTTTAAAGACAGAAAATGAAGACAAGTCTTTCCCTTTATGTCACTATGTTCAAATTGCTAGACTTGCTGTAGAAAGGATTCAAACTGATTCTCAAATCAGACTTTTCTGACTTATTGTGACAAAACCACCTTACAGTGCTTCATAATCTTCTAAACAAAAATATGGCACAAAGTCCATAGCAAATGAGTCACTGCTGATAAACAAACCCACCGGTCTGAGACAAAGCAAAGTTCGTCTGTGGCAACACAAACTTTCACTCAAAAGCAGTTTCAGGCATTCTTGGGACTAGAGATCAACTTAATATTACACCCTGTACCCACCACCTGAAGCTCCAATTTGCAATCATTACCTTCTAGCACATTCCAGATCTGCTCAGTTTTAAAAACAGCCAACAGATCATCTGCATTTTACCATGCTGGTGCCCTTATGGAACAGAGAACACTCAGCTAAACTTTATCTATTTTACAGTAGTTGCACAAAATGTATTAAAAATATACTTATAGATCGGCTTCACATTTCTTATCTCCCAGCAGGTATACTCCTTTCACTGGATGCTCACGTTAAAAGAGTAGTATTCATTGACAAACAGAAAACCAAAATGACCCAGCTCTTACACAATCTTATTTTTATATCATATTCCCCACAGAAAAATGTAACACCTCCTCTATTTTGCCTGAGAATACAGCCTTGTTCTTAAAGGAATCTGGAAGACAGAAAATAAAGGATATATTTTTCTGCTTTTTTTTTTTAGTAATGTAACTTACCTGTAGTGCTTTGGTTACTGAACTGAAAATCTGTTTTTCTCCTCAATCGCTTCCTTTCTACCAAAAATTTGCCACCTAGACTTTATATCATGTCCTTCCAAAGGTGCGTGGAACCTGAGTGATCATCCAAAAATGTTCACCTCTTCTTTACTTAATGTGTTTTATTCTCGCCCTTCTTCTGCTTTTCTATTCCCGTGCTCTCAAACAAGTCCAAACAAAGGCGTGTCGTGGTTTCGTGCCTCACCCTACCCTTCCAATTATCTGACACTCACTGGAAAAAAAGATCTGCCTCCAGGAATCAAACTTTATTGAAATAAGAAATGGTCCTACCTATTTGCTCAGGTAGGTTAACTATTTAGATCCCAGACAGAGGTGTGAAGGCTTATGTCAGGGAACATGAACAGTTGTGGCAGTACTTTCTGATACTTGATCTGAGATCTGTTTTGGCATTTTCTTACAGGAAATTACACAGCACCTGTTCACGCTACTATAAGCTGGCTGCAAGCTAAGCATATTTTGCTGCTTGCCAACACAAGGGGCTGAGCTACCAGCTACTAGAAACTGGCTGAAAACCACTCAAGTCAGTGGTCTGAAGTGCCTTGCCAACCCCACATGTATTTATGCTCTATTCAGAGGACAGCAATATTAATAATTAAAAATACACCAAACTGAGTAAGGAACAATGTTTCTTCCATGTGTACTACCTGCAAACTTCTCGCTGAATAGGAACTAAAGGGGAAGAGCAGCCACAGTGGGTCAAAGCAAAACTCCATCTAGCTCATGATCCTGCCTTCTAAGCATGGCTCATTGTGACAGCCTTGGGAAGACCATGTGAATAGGACAGGCATATGCAGATACTTTCCTGGTGTACAGAGTCAAATGCAGCAGCATTGCAGTCATTCTTTGACAGATATTTTCCATTAATCTGTCCAGTCAGTTTTTGAATCTATACATTTTAGTATGTACAGTGTCCTTAAAGCTTAACTATAGCTGTTGTAAATATTTTTCCTCCCACTGAAGACGACAGTGCCAAGTGGTGCCCCATGCTTCTTTATAAGAATCAGAATTCACCTTAGCTTTTCTCACACTGCACAGATTTTGACAGATTTGTTCCCCTGAATGGGAAAGAACTTAACACTTCATGTGGATTTTTGCACAGACCTTTTGAGGGCCTGTAGCTGTGTACTGTCAAGATGGCACTCTGTCCTTTTAAATTCCATACTGGAAATTTTCAAAGGTGTGTAGGGACACGGCTGCTCTACACCACTGCATTTCACTCCAAAGGCTATGCCCTGTGTTTTTTGATGGGGATCAAAACTTGTTCAGGATTCATCAATGCATCTCCTAAATTCCAGAACTTGTAATTATATTTATCTTCAGTCAGGCAGATATTTATGCAGCATAATTTCCTCCCTGCATGGAGGAAGCATCCATTGCTCTGCCTTCAGAACATTAATCAAAGGAAATTCAATTGTCTAAACAAGCTGCATGTGGTAATTAAGTCATTAAGAGATGTAGAGCTCAGCCTGGGACCCGGCCAAACTGCACTTGGCTAAAGCCTTGACCAAAAGGATAAATGTAGCTCTAGCTTTTTGAACTTCATGCTCTTTGACCACAACACATAACTGTCCCTCTTATTATCAACTGCACTTAAAACCTGCACTTTGTTCACCTCATTTTACATCTGCTTCCAGCACAATCCACACTGTGTGCTTCAGACACAGCCTGACTGCTCACAGACAGAAGGTGTTCAAGAAAAGACAGCACTGAATGCACTGGGCTCTGCAAGACCTGCCAGTATGAGGGAGACTTACTGGAATGTCACACAGAGTTCACTGGAGCAAGAGATGGGACCTCACATTTTCAGATAATGTTCTCAAGACTGGAGGAATTTTCTCTCTCCTTTACCTTTGTCTACCAGATTTCTTTATCTATGTATAAACAAAAGGTAGTCATCATAATTTTGATAAAATAAGAAAATTACAATATTTTAATCCCTGCAATGTTGGCAGGACAAAGATAATGGTTTAATATTTATTGAGAACCAAGTGCTTATGGAGCATCTCTTCATGAGTCATTTTGCCAATTTCTTATGGGAAAGGAAAAGAAGGTAAAGGTGGAGTATGACATAGAGGTGACTTCAAAGGAAACTGAAAATAAATCACATCTTGAGAACAACCTACTCCACATTTAAAAGGGGCAATTTAGGAGAAGATGGAGTTGATGATGTTGCCTGCTGAAACACATTACTAGTTCATTCAGGTTCCTACTGGGCAAGTATCAACATCAAGGACATAATTTAGGGAGGTCCTGAGCTGCTTCACCTTTTACTGAAGTCAGTGATTGCCTCAGATACTCAGAGCCACTGTAAGTCAGGTATCTAGCTGACACAGTCAGTGAACTGCAGCAGACCTTGCTTCAGGTCATCAGCTGCCACTCCTGCAATAACAGTGCTGTATGGACTGATGGTTAGAGCAGGGGAGGTACCTTGAACTTCTCTTGGAGGTGACAATCACTATTGCTCCATCCCCCATCTGTCCTGCTCAATTTTGCTTGTAGAGTGTGAAGTCTGTAGAGGTGGAGTCACACTGCTGCTGGGTGTACCTGGGAATGTTCTACCAGATGCAGAGCTTGCCACTTTCCCTGCTCCCAGCACAGGAAGAATGACCAATGCCTCAGTCTGTCATTTAGAGAGATCAATTCACAGTTGAAGACAGCACCATTTTCTGGGTAAAAGAAGCTCCAAGAGTTTACAGCACCTGATGCTGGCACTGAAAAAGTTGAGAAGCTGAGTCAGAACTCTGCCCTGCACATCCTGCCCTGCTCCTAGAGGGGGCCAGGCTACAGCATATCTGAATCACTCCTTACACTGCAAGGGAAGCCCAAAAATAAAGGGTCTCAAAATGGAACCAGATCGTTTGGTCATGGCCATTCTCTAAGATCTTAGGGTGTGTTCATGGTTTAGAAACAGTCAAGTTATGATAACTTGTCATCTTCAGTTTGAAAGGGAGCTTCCGGAGCACAGAATAAGGTGTATGTTGGTCTGATAATTCTGTCTTGATTGACACACAAATTACACAACTAGTGAATCAGCCAAGAAGCTGATAGGAATAGTGCAGGCCCACACAAGGATGGTTCGCACAGGCAAGAAGAAGCCACACCTATTTCTGGGTAGCAACTGCCGTTCGCTCCATGCCTTGGTTTTGCACGAGGGAGCCAGGCAGCCAATGAACCAACCAGAGCCTCTTGAGTCACGCCCTTGACTCAGTGCCGCAAGTCCACGGTTTGCACATCACTTGGGTAACTCACCGTGAATAACTTCAGGCATGAATAAAAGCCTTCTGGGGAACTGATCATTCCTTTTGGGGTGCAGGGAGATGAGTAATGGCAGGATGCAAAAAAAAACATTGCTAACTCAGTCCCCCAGGTTCCAAGAGACTTCAGTGACCAAGAGATCTTGGGTATTTGTACTCACTAATATAAAGACTGTACAGCTAAGGATTGCCTTTCCTCTCTCCTTCTGGCTTTATATAATACGCCACACAACTTCTAATGTTTAGCACAGTACAAATAATAAATACCAATAATTATAATAAAGCTATATCTGCATATGGAGTATTATAAAACACTGATCCTCAACAGTGCAGGACAAACTGAATTGTACTAGCCCAGAGATGAGGGGCTGTGCTGTTCTGGTGCAGGACAGCAATTGGGAGGAGGTGGATGATGACTTGGGCTTGCTGGTCTTATTATTAACATGTAGACAGGAGGGTCTTTTCAGTAGCTGTAAACAGCTGTCTAACTCTCCTCAGAGACAAGTCTATACAGGCACTCAGGCCCTGGTGCCGTCATGGTTCTCTGCATTACAACCACCTAGTAGTTATTAGCAAGCAGCTCAGTCCAAGGGCTGGGGATGGACACATGGATTGCCTTGTGTGTTTGGGACTGCTCCTGAAAATGCAATTTTGGTGACAGACAGATCCAAACAAAACACACTCATGACCTCTTAAAGGCCCCTTGTCTTCCATACAGCTTTTTATGTGCGTTGACGCTTGGGCACATTTTCCCTCTCGGTATGTGTCAGGTTGTACAGCAGGAGTTGGCTGGCAGAGCCAGTATTATCACCCATGTCAGACTCACCTCAAGGCTGGGATGTTAAGAGCTGTGTGCAAAGGTGACCTGTTGTCTTCTCTCTCCCTCTCCACACCCCACGTCCCTGTCCCCATAGAAATTAGGGAGCTACCCCAGCTATTCAGCACACACCATGGCCTCTGCCAGGGAACAGGGCTGTGAAGCAGATGATC
The DNA here is from genome assembly GCA_035583155.1 of Acropternis orthonyx. Classification (NCBI taxonomy): domain Eukaryota; kingdom Metazoa; phylum Chordata; class Aves; order Passeriformes; family Rhinocryptidae; genus Acropternis; species Acropternis orthonyx. The sequence goes on from JAWWEU010000160.1 coordinate 24,364,009, forward strand.
CTGATCACTGCCACTCTAAGGGGTTTTGCTGTGAGTTTAAACTAAGTGATTTTCATCCATAAGAATCCTCTCCTTCCCATTGCTGGTGTGATGAATAATCCCTTTCACTTTGGCCTCTAGGTAAGAGCTGTCTGCAACACATGCTGCATACAGCAGCACAGCTATGAGCTGGACTGAGTCTCTTGTTTGATGCTGCTAGTTTTACACAATCAGCCCAGCTGCTTGGTCAAAGACAAAGGGTATTCTACTTATCACAGAATGCAAGTTTGATTCACAGGATCAAATAACTTCCTATCCTCTGGCTTTTAGAAAACTACTGCCTGTTTACAAGCTCACTCATGAACCCTTAAAACAGTTACAGCACTGGTGCCTTTTAGACAAAAGCAATGCTTGCTAATATCACACATCAAATGTTTAAGGCAGACAAGCAGCAAAGGGACAAAACCAGTGCCAGATGACCTGGCTGTGGTGCTGCCAATACCCATGGTGGAGAAAAGTCTAAGCAAGCTGTTTGCAAAAAACTGGCAACATGAAAAAAAAAAAAAAAGCCTTTCTGGCAGCACTAAAGAAAACAAGATATGATTTGTGACTAGTTCACCAGCATATCCATTGTTGAAATTCCAAGCAATTATTATTCCAAACAAACAATTCAACTAGTTCTACCTGCGCCACTCCGAAGCCTGTGAGTTTAAGCACCATTACAAAAAGAAACACAGCCAGAATTGCAGTGCAACACTGCATACAGGACAAAAATGCTGGAGACAACACTTATCTTGGGAGATCTGCCTCAGAGAATGATGGGTGTTGGCAAATAAGCCTAATTTCTGTCTGCAATCTTGACAGAAAATTCAAAATATATTGGCAAAAAAATAGTGTTGAAAAATCTCTGTTGATCAACAGCTCACAGCAACTCACCTCCTGTACAGATAGAGGGATTCTCATCAGCAGGATAGGAAGTGCAGGGGAGGGTGCCTGAAGGGTGTCTGAGAGCAGTTTTCTTTTGCTCTCACCTTGTCCAGCCCTATACATTCCTGCCCTGCAAGTCCCTTTCCCTGCTAAGTTTCAAAGGGTCAGTTTTGGATCAAGGATTATTTCACAACCCAGGGAGGATTTTCAGGAGCCTTTAGGAACACATGTGCCACTGTTGCTGCTGTGTCACTCAGATGAGTTTATGCACAGAACCAGAACATCTCTTGAAAGTACCTGGGCACTGAGAATGAACATAAACACAAGATTGTGCATAAAGCCCACAGCTTTACCCAGTCCAAGGAACCTGGCCAAGCACTGGGGATCACTGCTGGGGAAGAAGAGAAGAGAGCACCAGACCTGTTGCTGCAGGGACAGCTGAACTGCAACCAAGTCTATGTTTGCAGTACATCTTCTGTATCCCATCCTCAAACTCACTAGCTTTTTTCTGTATTGTCAGGATCTAAATTTGCTTCCAAAATAGATTTCCTCATTATCCACATTGTTTACACACAAGCTTGTGCTAAGAGAGACAGTTAGCCTAAGCTCCAGAGCAGCCTAGGGGCAGGCCCAGAGCACAAGCAGAGCCCAACACTTCTCTGCTCATGCAGTCCAGTTTCATATAGCATGCACAGTTAAATATTAGCAGGTGTCCCTAGTTTTCACATATCCCAAAAGGTTTAGTAGCCATCCTTAAGTTTTCTAACCAGTATGCAAGGAAATTTGCAGTGTATTTTCTCCAGAACTTGGCTTGTCCTAAATGCTGCATCAACACAATGAACTCAGACTACCAGTTTCCTAGACCAAGACAAAACCGAGTGTGTGGAGTGAAAGTCAAAGACTTAGTGGATGTGTCAGGTTTATACTGAGTACTCTTGACATGGCGCTTGCACTGTATGTATACCCTCTATGGCCCTGCCAGGTGCAAGAGGAAAAGGGCCTGAGAGCATGGAGTGGCATGTGCAGCTTCTTAGACCGCAGGGCTCCCAGCTCTGGGCAGGGGATTCCCACCACCAGAAACAAGTACAAGGAGCACATCTTCTAGCAAATTTACCAGTGAGAGAACTTTGCAGGTCACTAAGAGAACATGCTTCAAATTTCAGGGATGCTGATTTAGTGTGGAAGCAAATTATCATCCAAAGAAGAAAAGAATTGAGGGATAAGGAGACCTTAAATACGTATTTAATATGTTAATTTCCTGGTTTGTAACTCAGTGGGGCCCACTGGGGATGAAGTACATTTCATCCACTGTTTTCAGCCTTAGATTTTCTGAAGAACTTATGGTAAGTAAAAGAAGCATATTGCCAAATGGTTTTTGTCTACAATGGAGGGATTTTCCCTACCGTTAAAAATCTTCAGAACTCTGCAAGTTGAAAAAGGCTGAAAACTATTGTATCACATCAGAGAAAACATGTCAAAAACATAGAACATGCAGTACAAAGTATGCCATGCTTGGTGTATATATATATATATGTATATATATGTATATATATGCACAAATAAATACACACACCAAGTCTACCAAGTCTGATCCCTTCCCCAGGGATCTTTCCTAGCACATGGAAAGCACCTAGTGATTTTGAGTTCAGGGGAGAGAGTAAATGATTATTCAAACTCAGTCTACTTTATTAACAGAGATGTTTCCTGTGCCTCACCAATATGTCACGTCAGCCTGTCACCATGTGAAACACAAAAACTTCAAAAAAGTAAAAATAGCCTAATCAAGTTTTTGAGCGTTTAAGTGTTTATGTTTGCACACAACAGGGTTTTGCAGTCCCTGGGTGATGTGTGTGTGTGTTTGTTGGAGTGTCTGTACACATGTGTATGCTGATCGTGAAATTGCATTTGTCATAAGCTTCAATTAGAAAACAAAAGGACATTCAATACATGGGCCAAATCTGGTTTTGTGCTCCAGCAACTTTACTGCAGATTTTGTGTGGTTTAAAGAGGGGTAGGATTTTCTCAAGAGTCTACGGCAGTTAGGAGAAGGAGGAAAGACAGGTCCAGACCCGTGAACTGTTTACAACAGAGGCTTTTTAGAAAAATTTTAAATATTCCTTTTTGGGTTTTTTAATTTAAAATGAAAGTACCTCCCACTAAAAATTAAACTTAGAAAATACGTGCTTCTTCCAAAAATGTTGGCTTAAATAGATCCCATTTTTGAACCCTCTATGCTAATGTTTTCAGCTGTAGTCTGATTCTAGGCAGAACTTGAAAAAAGTCACTGCAAAGTGAGGCTGCTACAGTCTAAACCTAGAAATGATAAGAGAGTTGATTTTCCAGATATGAATGGTGGTAACACTTGGACATTGTTCCCACACAACACTTTTCTGGGATCATTCTTTATAAAGGGTGTGTGTGTGTCTGTGTATGTGTGTGTGTGTGTTAAAGCAGAGAATGATACTTCCGCTCCTTTAGCTGGCAAATAAAAACATTTTTAAAACACACATTTCATGTACAATCATGAGGCTTGATTTTTCACTCAATTCTGCTAGGTTTACATAGCTAAGATTCAAGAATACTTACTTGTCTCTCTGAGTTTCTGTCTTCATATTTCAAGTCCCCTGAGACCAAATGATGTAGCAGATACTGTTGGGCACTGCATTAATACTGATGGGGTAAAAGTCACCCTTCAGTCTGAAATCTGTGTCAATCCCTGTGATTAGACAGTCTGTCCTGGGCTGAAGAAGCTTTGAGGAAACATTTCCTTTAAATAATAAGACTTATGAAGGAATTTTCAACTTTAGGTAGCAAAATTTCTGAGCGGGGGGAAAAGTGGGTTTGTACAAACATGTTAGAATAGATGTGCTCTGTATATCCTGGGAAGTTCTGACTATCCCCCAGGTCCATGAATAACGAAGACTGATGCCATTCAACAGCTTTCCTGAGTCAGACTTTGAATGGAAGACTGCAGAGTTTTACAAGATTTCTGTCCCGAGATGGTCCCTGTCAACACAAACCTTCTCCTTCTTTGCTATGAAGGTACTTCCCGTGATTAGGCTCCCAAGCATTTCAGGGTGGTGCTCTCTTTTCACTGCCAAAGTAAACAACAAAGAAAAGTCCCTGCTGGGCTACTAAGGTGTTCCCTCTAAGGGAACATGCCCTGCTGTGAGCCCTGTTTATTACCACTGATCATTATGGATTTATCATGGATTGGCCTTTATCACAGCACAGATTGGTGGTATAATTAGGGATGGGCACTTCAGCTCACACCGGTTTTGTTCTTCTGGGTGCTTCACAACCATAAATAAATTTCGAAACACATGCTTATCTGAGTGTTGCAAAACAGTTTTAAATCAAGAGACCGGTTTCCATTAGTATAAATCCAGATTGTGCATGTTTCTGCTGCAGTTGTTTAGGTCTGGAATAACAGCACACAACAAAGGAGCACTCTGGATCTCATTTTGGTTCTGAAGGTGACATACCACTTGCTAAAACTGCTTGTTGCAAGAAGGTGTGTGAAACTGTTTTTATTCCTATTTCTACTGATATTTATTTCCTGAACTGGTCCTCAGAAAGGCTTGAATCCTTGGCTGCTGTCATGCTGCACCTGCTTTTCCTGGGGCACACAGGCTCAACCTGCCATGTGCAGGCTTGCAAAGCCCCAATTTAAATGGCACTCCTTTATTAGAGGAAACATTCCACAGGCATAAAATATTATTATCCAATACACATGACTAGGAGACTGCTGATCTCCTGCAGGACTGCAAGCACAAGATGGGACATGACACTTCTGGTAAAATCACTCTCCAGAACACACCTAACATGGCAGCTGGAAGCTTCATTCGTGTTCTCAGTACTGAGGTTGGAGGCGGCCTTGGAAACCCTTCTCTCTCACACCACAAAAGTTACTGAAGTAAAGGATGATTCCATCTCATTAGATACTAGCTCTCACTTCTTCAGTTGTCTCTTCTTTGGAAACATTCTTCTACATTACCAAAATTATGTCTTCAACACTTTTTTTTCTCTCTTCCCATCTTCAAGAACTGCTAAGTATCTTCCTCAAGGCAAATATATTAACTGTCCTCTTTCTATTTCTTTCACAAATTTTCCTAATCTCTTTTTAGCAAGGAGCTATGGATATTTATTAATTTCTAAGTTTTGTGGTCCTAGGAGGGAAGCTGTTATTTCAATTCATGCTGAAGTGAGTTTTTCACATTTTTAGTGCCTTTTCCTGGTCTATTCATTTCATCTGTGCCTTGAGCTACATCTCATGTACACAATGGAAATGCTCATTTCACTTACAGTACATTGTTTAATACCTGAACCTTTAATTTACAAGTGCTAGGATTTTTATATTTTTTGACTATTTTTTCCAAAAAAGAAAGATCACAATTCTTATTGAGTTCTGCTGGAAGGACATTCACTCCCTCGAGGCAGGCAAATGCACCATCAGATCTATACTGAAGTGGTATGTTGTGCATAACTACTGTTTTGATAAGCATTTATTCATGATAGAAGTAATACTAATTTAATCAGAAATGTCAGTTGTTACATTGGTTACAGTATCAAGTTATATATATGTTTTCTAGGCTGCTATGTACTCCTTTTCTTTAACTCCTCCCCTCCCCCCCACTCTCTTCAGCCCGGTAAACACTGAGAAAATGAAGAACTGGATTTTTGCAAATAAGAAGTAGTTTATGGCATCAGTAAACAGCTGAGTCCAGAATAGAAGACTGATACAATAGTTCTAAAGTATTTTTTTCAATGCTTGTTTCAGTAAGCAAAGAAGCTATGAAATCAAAAGCTGCTATTTCTATACTACACACTGGGCCCATGGCAAGGATGCAGAGACAATAGGTGAGAGGGTAAGAAAAGTATGTAATTTTTATTGCACCTTGAATAAAAGAGAACTCTGACCAAAATTCTTTAAAGTGATACAATTCAGATGCTCAACTTTAATATTGGATCCACAGATCTGCAAATGCTTTTGTCCTCAACAGAGGAATGTGAGGCTTAGAGTGAAAGACACCAAACAAGGCTGTGATGGATTTGGTCACTGTTTCTAAATCACCGATACAGAATCTTTCTCATCTTAATTGTGTGTCCATATAATGGTCATTTTAAGCCATTTCAAATCCATCAACCAGTTTCTTAGGAAATGGAATAAGGTGAATGGCCTGAATGGTTACATGACAGCCTTTCAATCATTCCACAAAGACAATGACAGATGCACTGGATAGAACAAGTTTTAAACTATCTGTCATGAGTAGTAAGAGCCACAAATACCATAGTAGGGCATGAAAGGCAACTCTTGACTCCATGAGAACACATAAAAAACAGGCATTAAAGGAGTCATACTGTTGAGGAGATCTGAAGCTGAGTCAGAGCATGGGAAGATCTCTTTCAGTAGGGAAGTTATAGGTGTCTGTCTAGAACACACTTCTATCTTGAATTTTAAGGTGAACTAGCTGTTTACAAAAATACAGCTTTACATGAGGTTTGCAGAAAGCATAGTAGTCTTTCTTTTTTCAGCTGGTCATTGAAAAGTTGTGGAGAGAATAAAGTGTCTACAGTACTGCTCTACGGTGATTATTCTGGAGGCAATACAGATCTTTGCTCTGTTTGTGAGGAAACTGGCACAGACTTGAATTTGAATCCAGCTTTTTTCTACATTGGCATTTTTTTTTAAGATCTTGGCCAAAAGGTACAAGGTCTATCTTTCTCAAATTCCACTGTTAAATAGGAATTTTTATAAATCCTAATTATTTATCTATTTCACAGTGTCCTTCTTCTGTATCTTGTTGTGTTAACGTTATAGCTTTTGTGGACATCCTTCTATTTTGACATGCAGCACTTCAGTAATCTTGATCAAGTTTTGCATCTACATCTGACACCCTGGCACGGAACTCCTGACCATACAAATGTGCCCACAGAAGCAGAACAATAGACCAGATCCACAGGGAACAGTGACAACACAGATGCACCACTTCTCTTCAGAAACCATCCATAATAAAATAGAAACAAGGGTTAAAATAGGCCAGACCTCACACTTTCTTTTTTTGCATTGACTGTGAATCAGTTATGAACAGACATATGTAAAAGCTGGCAACTGTGGCTGGAGTTGCAGAGTAGTTAGAGACACACCATTTATCAATAGTTAGAATAGGAGTAAATATTTGAGCAATATTACAGAAGTAAAAAGTCATGGCTCAAGGCTCATTAACAAGTGCTTTTTGAATTTTTTTAAGATCCCTCACTGTTATTTAATCTAGAACTTCTTTTAGTCTGCAGCTTTCTTCTCATGTGGGTTTACAGCAGTTTTCAGCACCACTAATGGTTATTTTGCTTATGCTTGCATTCCCTCACACCTCTCCAAGTTTCTTACTTTTCATTAGAGATCATGCTTCAGCAAGCAAATCTTTAGCCAGACACACCTTTGCCATACAATCCACAAGTGATATGCTAATTCCAACCAAAAACTGTGTTGAAGGATAAACAAAGAGATTTGTGACCCAGAAGAGAACAGAGGAAATCAGTGCTCCATTTCTATTATTTATTTCTGCCTTGTAAGAACACAGAGGTAGAACCATGGAATCTCAGAACAGTTTGGGGCAGAAGAGACCTAAAATACCATCTACTTCCAATCCCTTGACGTGGGCAGGGACACCTTTCACTAGACTAGGTTATTCAGGGCCCTGTCCAACCTGGCCTTGAACACTTCCAGGGATGCAGCATCCACAGCTTCTCTGGGCAACCTGTGCCAGTGCCTCATCACCTTCACAGTAAAGAATTTCATCCTCACATCTGAGCTAAACCTACCTTCTTTCAGTTTGAAGCCATTCCTCTTTGTCCTGTCAATACATGCCCTTGCCAAAAAGTCTCTCTCCAAGTTTCTTGTAGTCTCCTTTCAGGTATGGGAAGGCTGCAATTAAGTCATCTCAAAGCCTTCTCTTCCCTATTCTGCAGTCTTCTGGAATATCTACCCATGATTGCTGGTGTAATAGTAGTAAAAACAGTAGTAATAATAAATACAACAATTATTATAATAACAATAGTTAATATTATCATTGTAGAAATCATGCAGCTCTTTCATGCATGGCAGTCTTACATTAGCTCATGTGTAGTTAGAACCCAGACATCCCAAGTTGCTCATATATCACAATTCATCTAATTGATCTGTCATTTGTTACTAAGTGACAACATTAAGGTGACAACTGTAGGACCAGATCTTAAATACGTCAAAGCTGATGGGGATATTTCTTTCTTTTCAACAGGACTCATATTTCGGTGGAGATAGTTAGGGACGCTTCTTCACTTTACCTGCTGATTTCTTTCACTCATTTCTCCAGATAGTTACAAGGAAAAGATGATCCTGAGCTGGCTGAGGGCCAGACTGCCTTGCACAGTGGGGCTTTTCCTGGAGTATCTCACCATTTTTGCAAAAGGTGAGGGTTACAATTTCCGTTGCAATGAGCAAAACAACAAAGATACAAACAAGGAATATTCAGAGAAAGATAATGAGCAGTAACTGGCTTTACTGGGAAAGCCTCTACATATTCTTGCTCCCAGGCTCCAAGCGACTGTTTTACTCCTTCCTCTACCCAATAATGGCCATCAGTGATTCTATCACTCCTTCACACAGTGTTGCCTGCAAGAGGATCTCATTCTACAAAACAGCTTTTCTCCATTGCCAGGAATGTAATTAAAATTAAAAGTAAGGGGAGAAAAGGTGGCATGATGGCAAGTACAGTGTGCTCCAGCTGCTCAGCTGGTAGGGTAGAAGCCTGGTGAAAAAGGCAGCTTTTCTTTTCAGGGCTTGATCACTGACATCAGATTAGCAGGTTATTTTTTAAATAGTTCTGAGGAAAACATTTGCAAATGAACACTCAAAACTTGGATCCAAGCTATTTAAGTTGCTTTTGCTTCCAGTTTCTGGCAGGTTTTCTGACTTGGCTCCAAACCTTCTGGCTGTGCCCATCTCTATTTTCATGCCTCTGCTTGAAAAATCCTGTTTCTTACCTGACGCACAAAAGTATCTCCTTTTCCAAAAGGCAGGTCTGTTGTGTGTCACTTCTTCTCAGCAAGATGACTGGCTGGAAACTTTGTTGCTACTCAAACTTTTCATTTCACAGCCATTCAGATTCTCATTAATTTGCTTCCATCAGAAGTTGATCGTGTGAGACCTTTGATAACACACAGCTTTCTCTTAGTAAAATCACGGCACTCTGGGCTCATCCTCACTTCATGTGTTATGTATTTCAGATGTTCCTGCTGGCATGGATCTTTTGGGGTATATTTATTGTTATCACAGGGTTGCCAGATGCATGGTATGGTGGTTCCCTTCTTATCCAGTGCCTGCAAAGGAACTGCTCTTTGTATTCTACTTCAATAACATCCATGATTAAAGTTGTCAGCTGAAGGCTTTGTAACCACAACACCTAAAGCTGTTTTAGTTTCCATAACACCTAAAGATGTTTTTAGTTTCCAGCATAAATTAGGGAGTTCAGAACAAAATATTTATATCTCCTCCCACAAATATTAAAAATCTTGTTCTGTTAGGCACCATGGCAAGATAAAAATAATGGATAAAACACAGTATAGGTGGTGAGATGCAGTGATGAACCCTCACTAGTAAGTGTGTGTATTTTTTGGAGTTCAGTACACTGAGTTCACCGAATCCATTTTTTTTTTTTTTTAAAGATGGGGCCCAATAAGAACACTGATCCACTGCTCCCACTTCTGTCACAATAATGTTTGCCAAAGCCTATAAAGAAGAGTTTTATACATTTCTTTTAATGTACGTGTGTAATTTTAAGCACATAAAATTATACAGCTGTACAAGATAAGGCTGAAAAGGCCTTCAGTTAGGTATCTTGTCCATCTCTCTGTTTGAAGCCCAGGTTCACATTAAGTATTCTTCATAGATTTTACTTTAGAAGACTTTTAAAACTTTCTATGAGGTTTCAGAGCCTCCTGAGGTGGTCTGGTCCATGTTTGCTCCCCATACTTGCTGTCCGGAAACATCTTGAAGTTCCAAACAAGTATTTCCTGCTTCAGCTGACAAGCACTTCCTCTCTTCTTTATCTCCTTTCTTGCTGTCACCTTTTATGTATTTGAATGCTGTTGCCACACTCACCATTAGGGTTTTCAACATCAGACTACTTTTCCTGTTCCTGCAGCTTTCCTCAGACACTGAGTTTCTCTGATTGCTGGGATCTACCTTCAGCCTTCATGGGGAGTATCCACATGCTTAAAGCTACACGCATTTTTAAGTACTGTGCTAAGCTGGGGACTTCATTCCTAGCATTGCCCAAGGCTGTCAAACACACGCTGATCTAGGTTAATTGCATGACACTTCAGTTAATTACTGTTCTGATAATAAATCTGGCAGTTTTGCAAATGCCTTTAACCTTGTAACTGCAGGTAAAAACTATCATGTTTTGCTAAAACCAGTGCCAACTGCTGCGAACATCATCTACCTGACCAGCAGACAGTGTTTAACTTACAGTTTCATAAGGCATTTCCTTAACAGTGCAGGTATGAACTAAGTGTATGGGAAACTGGTGTTATTAATATGTTTAGAAGCAAATTCTTTTGTCAATAAACAGCCATGCCTAATACTTAATGCATACTGAGACACTGATACACTCATATATCCCCATCTTCATCAATATAGGTTTGATCCCCTCCATTTGAGCACACAAAATGTAGCAGACAGAACAGCATCTGTGGCAGCTAATGCATGCCAAGTGTATGAAATCAAGCAAAACATAAAGAAATCAACAAGCCAATACATGTGCATAGAATATTATAATGAAAATGTAGGCAGATAGAGACCAAGTGGGAATAAGATGGAATGGAAACAGGGACTAAGCAATTGCCAGAGTCAAGAGCAATCAGCTCCCAGGAGGGAGGGCAGTGAACCATGCTTGGGTTGGTGTTAAAAGGGATATTAGAATTACATACTCCTACTTCTGTTCTATTTACTTTACTCTAGCTATTTGCTGTGTCAGTGGAATCCTTCAGATTTTCCTAAAACAAATTAACAGTTTTTGCACAACTGAACAATAACAAGCAAGTGAAAAAAGATCAGCATCTAGAAGCAATACAAGTGTACAATAAAAAATCGGGATGTACCGTTCCAAACACATAAACAATTTGTCAATAAACAAGAGTATAATCAAAAACAAGACAAGTCTTTGTTACGTACTTGTGTGAATGCGCAATATTCACAGAGTATGTCCGTGTCAAGTACTTAGGAACTGTTAGGGACAAATGGGAACAGTATTTCAAAGAATTAGAAAGAATGTCCCTTCAATGCATTTTTTAACACTTTACCTAGGAGCTGCGTTTTAAAAACATCAGTGGGAAAAATCACTCAACATTCATTTGTGGAATATATTCCAAAGATGGTCTTAACACAAACCAGTCTCTTCATGAAAGAGCTTCCTGATTTAGTGACCATCTCTTGGGGATTCCTCCACCTCAGCTGATGAACATGAAGTCACAGTTTAATCACTTACAGCATCAGTTTGTACAAAAGTAAAGTGAATATCAGAGTGCAGTTGCATTCATTCTGGTAATGGCTTTAATAGGCCAAAACACTGAAGAAGGCTGCATCTCCCACAGAGCTGCTTCCCACAAAGAAAGCACTTGAGCATTCACTTACCCCACTTTTCCTACCCTTCTTCTACCCAAATTATGCAGATAACTAAAATTCTTAGAAGTTAATTAGATGAAATTACTTGTTGGTATAAAATCATCAATTCCCAAGAAATCAGCTAAGCTGAAGATGAAATTGCCCTATGTGGTTTTGTTGATTCAAAAATAAATATTGCAGCAGTAATTCTTAGCTGAGTTTATGATGGTATCTTCAGGGTGTGGAGTTTGATCACTAAACCATTGCAGCTTCTCCATAATATCTGTGGGGATGCTTCTTGCACACAGGTTTACTTAGGAAAACAAAAGTAAATATTTCTGTGTAAAATATATATATATATATGAGCCACGTGCTTACTCCTTGTTCCTCAGTGGTATTGCTCCTATGCTTCTGCAGACACATCCATGTCTTCAAAGTGCATCACCAAATGACTTCAGCCCTCTGCCCTGCCTCTGAGGTTTGGCAACATGCATGGCAATTGATCTTTGGTGGGCTTGAGTTTAAAATAAAAGAAAAATGTATGAATTCCTTAGCTTCTTGAGGCCCTCTCAACTTCTCCACTGCCTGGTGGACTCTTCGGAGACCTGAACCTCAGGTTGGTTGTCTGGTGTCAAAATTAGACTGCAGGCTTGACTGTTAAGTCTGGAATAAGGAGACTGGCAGAGTTGATGAGATTTGCCTATAGTACTGAGCAGGAAGGGCAATATCTTCATTTGCAGTTTTCCTGGCAGTGCTATGCAGGGACTCTGCCAGCAGCAGCTTTCAGCATCTCACCAGTGCTGGCTTTTGAGACATATTTGTACTTCTCACCTGCAAGATGTGCCCATGGTGTACCTGAGAAGCTGGAGATGGTGAGGAGAGCTATTTATTTGTTCTAAGTGGAACCTGAAACTCTTTGAAAAGGTAACAGCAAAACACCAAGACCTTTCAGTAGTAACTACTGGAACAAACATTCTCTCTCTGGAGAAAAGAGACCTCTCTTTGCTGTTTCCCACTTCTGCATTTTGTTTGTTTTTTTGGTTTGTTTTGGGATGGGTTGTTTTTGGTTTTTGTTGCGTTTTTTTCTTGTTTTGGTTTTGGTTTTGGGGTGGGTTTTTTTGTTTTTTTTGTCTGGTTTTTGGGGGGTTGCTTGTTTGGGTTTGGTTTTTCCTGTTTTATTTTGTTAAACAGATCTTTACAAAATCAGCAGTTACAGCTAGGCACACCACCTGACAGGGGGGAGTAGTAGCAGCTCTTGCATTATAGTGCTATTTGTGAGAAAGCATGTCTCTAAGTTTGAGAGAAAATTTAAGGACAAGGAAGTGTTAAACCAGAGAGAGTTTAACAGCTTCTAGGCTTGCTTTTAGATAGTGAGAATCCTGCTTTAAGGAAAGAAAACCTTCTGACCCAGAATTCCTCACTGAAATGGAAAAGAAAGATGTCACTAAACAGAGTAAACTGCACAGAATAGGTGATGATATGCTTGCTTAGTCTTCACACCCACATGTCACACAATTCAGTACGGTATGTCCATAGATGCACTGTTGATCCTAGAAAAATGAGTCCCACATAGGATTTCCCATCCAGACATCAATGTGGACAGTTTTAAGGTTATGCATGCTCGGTTTCACAGCCTCAAGAAGAGGCAGCATATACGCTATCTAAAATTTCAGTGTGATCTGTCTGCTGATCTAACTCCTGAGGAGTCTTTCAAGAGAAAACTTGTCAGTGCATACCCATGTGTTGAGTTACCACCATGAATTTAACAATGATGAAATAGCTTATTCTGGCATATATTACCCATGAAATGCTTGTAATTAACTCAAGGAAAAAATGCACTAAACTTTAAAACATCAAAACCACACTAACTCTTTCAGCTGTGAACGAACTGGGAATTATAGGAGTATCATGTGAAATGGTATGGCATGGCTGTCACCAGAGGCTGATGACAAAGAGAGCATGTTCAGTGACTATTGATATGCTTGATGGAGGTCACTGTGGTCAGGACGCACTCAAAGTTACATGTGCTACTGATGGGAAAACGTCCACAGTTAAAGTAGGTGGCATTTGCTAACTTGGTTCACTTGGCATTAGCTCAGCGTTCCTGCACTCCACTTAAGACAAATGTTCTTCACCCAAAATACAGTTTCCTTAATGTGTTCAGAGGGAGACTGGTTGCCTTCCTACACAGTGTGAAACACTTACACTAATGCAGCCAGGTACAATTCCAGTATCTCAGCACCACAGGAAATCATACAATTATCTCACTCCATATGCCACACTTCCACTGACTTCCATCAGGATAGCATAGTTCTGTTTCCCTTCAGTTGAGGAGAAACTTTGTCCGTTACTTCAAATGTCACAAGGGCTAAGCTGCCCTTCTGCAGGAAGAGAACACAACAGCAGTAAAACTAATGTAAGAGTTATCACTTGAACCCACTGAGGTTGTAAGAAAATAGCACACACTCATCAATAAGGCTCTTTCTGTATGCCTGTGTAGAGAAATGGACTTAATGTACAGTTATTTCAGACAGGAACATGAAGAGAAAATTTGCACTGAAACTAGTTTTGAAATAATTGCAATAAAAGCAATACAGCTCATAAACATTGAAAAATTTATTTCTAAATTAGCCTAAAGATCCTATTTTACTCAAGAAAGGAGAAGTCCAAAAAGTGTCATTGAACATTTTACTTGCTAGAGGAAATAGCATAGAAGACAGTCTTACTGTCTTCCCTATAGCTGAACATTTTGGGAGGAGGGACGATAAGTGATTGTTTACTGAGTTCCTATTGTCTGTGAGTACCTTAAGTATTTTGACTTTTAAAGAACTTACTTCAATTTCTACATTAAGAAGTGCCAAATTCATATAAGCTCACAATTTCTGGTGAATTGCCAACCTGAGGCAGCTGTCCTTAGACATGTGATTTGTTTGCATGGATAATACACAGACATATCCCCCATATCATGACAATTATGCACACCTAAAATGTTAGGTATGCTCTGAACAGTAGAGAAAACAGGAAAGAGCTTTAAGCCAGCTCTCATATCAGGGTACTAACCTGTGAGCCTGATTTGCAAAACAGGGGGGTCAGTGCCTGACAACATTTCCACATTGAAATCTCAGCCCTCTAGACATGACTGTATTCTCAGCAGTATCTAGAGATGGAAAACTCCCATGAACATTTTGGATTTCACCCTTAGGAAAAGACTTATAAATTTTTACTTTATAAAGCTTTCTCTAGCCCCAGGTAAATGACCTAATTTGTTTCTTAATAACAGGGAGGAAGTGTATTTTTCAACCCTGCCTGCTGATGATGCAGTTTGGTGGGGAAGGAGGTGTGCTCAGTAGAATGGTTATTTGTTCTAAAACAAAACAGTACCCAGTGGTGCTGCTGAAGTGAGGATGGACACTAATCACTGATGTCTGCATTCAGAGCAACAATGAGACCCCCAGGAGTCCAGGAAGCAGGAGAGATGTGCATCTCTGATCTCCATCTGTGCTCACCTGCTCACTGGATGACTTGTTTGGTACACCAGTTTAATTCACTGGGTCCACACAAGGCCTCCAGACTCTGGGTGACTGCCCTCAAACCAGCTCATCTGACCTTGCAAGTAAACCATGTCCACTTTTTCAGCTTCACCAATTTCAGTAGCACAGACAAATGTGAACAACCCAGGAGTTACATACACACCGCGTGGAGTGAACTGTTACATTAAGTATGTGAGAAAATGAAACAACTCTTCAAACTCCACCATGACTCAAATACTTTTAACATAAAAATATGCTCAGACCATCACAGATGACTGTACCTGGGACTAGTTTGGGCAAGGGTTGGATTTTCTTAAAATAATGATCAATCAGTTCTCCAGCAAAGACAAGAACAACTGAAGGTTTGTTTATTGCTTCCTTTGTCTGCTACAGTCACGTAAAGACTTCAAACTGTAATCTTTGGCTTGTTATGCCAGAGAAAATGCCATAAACAGACACAAAAATAAGCAGCAATCCTGTGCTACTCCCTTTTATGAGCACTGTCTCATTCACTTGGTTATTCACACATGCAGCAGTGAGAACTAGGATGCACATCCTGTCTGCCTCTTACATTATCTTTTGTAATGCCAAATTGCAGTGCTCCTCACCTACAATAAATCCAGGCAGTTTTTCTTTTCTAGACAGATACCTTGAAAATTGAAGTGAAAAATAAGGGGTAGTCTAAGCACGCCCCAGATGTAAAGCAGGAAAGACAATAAAATTTTACTTTTGCTTTAGCTTTATGCAGATGTCATTCCAGAGACTTCACTGTTAGTTATCAGACATTTGCATCATCATGAGAGCAAAATCCATCTCCCAAGGACAGGCTGCAGTAAACTGGTTTTACTCCAGGAATCTGGTCTATTAAGCCTTTCCCTTGATATATTTACATGGCTATAAGCAAGTCAGAATATTTTTATGAGGAGTGAATAGCAGCCAGCAAAAACACAGTCCTAAGCTCATGCTGAAGTGGGTAGGATTTTAAAAACTTCTGCATCAGTTAGTGGTTAGGCACACAAAAACACCCCACCCTCCTGCCCCAGGCAACAGAGAATAAGCAGACAGTGCAGAGTGTACTTCATGCGTCAGGATACATCACTTGGCTTTAAACAAGATCAACACATTTCAGGAAAAAGAGAGAAGAGGGTAACACATGTGTGCCTTAAGAGGCAGTATGTTGACTAACATCCCAGTTACTCAGTGGCAATGTTTAGGGAGAAAAGGCCTGGCTGTTGCACCCTGCAAACGATTAAATGGAAGTTTTGTGATGCTCCTGGCACTCTGGAAGAGAAGAATCCATGGAGGTCAAACTGGAGTCACTAAACCCAAAGCCAGTACTCTTTAATATTACTTTCCACTTTGGCTTTGTTACCACGGATGATGCCCATGAGGGTATTGTAACATGTCCTCATTCCATCAGTGCTGCTGTGTCAGCCCTAGTGCCACAAGATCATTGAAGGAGACAATTCATAGATGATATCTTTCAATTGTGCAGACAAACTTGGTGTACACTTGGAAAAAAATTTATCTGATCACTAAAATGTCATCACAGAAATATCAAAGAAAATAAAACCAGGAAGCTCATTTTCCCTCTGGTTCCTCGGGAAAACAAGTTTCTCTGAAGAGAAGCAGTATTTTCAACTAACAGAGCTCAATAATTTTATTAACCAATGCCTGATTTCCTATGCATTTTTTTTCTTGTATTTTGCTTACCCCAAACTATTCAGATCACAGAAAGATTAAAAGAAATAAAACAAGAGCATTGTAGTATTTACTAAAGACTGTATGGCAATGAATGTGCTACTATTACACATACTGGTGAACTTAACCTAACAGCTTGAGAAACACTCTACAGTGTTCCATAAATATGCCATATCAATAACATGGATAATCAGTTTCCCTCAAGGGAAACAGATGTGCAGTTTTTGAGAGGAAGGTTTTAGTCTGACTCTGGTTTGCCATCATTAAGTCGAGGGTAGCATAATATCCATCACTATTGGGTTTCTGTAACTAAAGTAGTGGATAGTAACTGGATAGTGCCTGATGACACTCTAGTTCCCAACTCCATGAGGTACCTCCACAGCCAGATCTTTGGCAAATCATGTTTTTGTAGTACTATGTGTTCATACCAAGTAAATTCATAAATAAATACGGCAAACACAGCTAAACACTAAATATCCACCTGAACAGGATCTTTTATGTGTCATTTGAGTCATGACCCAGCAGTGAACACTGATGATAATATTTCCTTTTCTCTACTCTTTTTGTAGTACACTAAACTCATAAATCCCATGTGTGGCACCGTCTTTCTATATTCACAGTCACAAGCAACTGTAATCCCACTTGGGGTGGGGCACATGGGCGTTGCTCTTATTAAGAGCAATGATAATGCAGAGGATGACTTTTTCATGTGTTATGTTCCTGTAAAGTCTTACTGGAACCTCACCTGGCAGATGATCTAAAATCTCAAACTTTCTGTTGTTCTTGTGCAACTCATTTGTTAACATGTCTGTACAACAGAGCATGAGTAATTTAGAGCAGGGACCATCCTTGAGACCGAAGGAAATACCCTGTGAACTTGGAGACATGCCACCTCAATGCTCCAGAGTATATGAGATCCAACCCACCTAATAAATTTGCAGCAGAAGTTCTGTTAGCACTTTCACTGTTGCACTCGGGAGTCCATTTTTAACATATCAAAAAAATTAAAATATTGATGACATTAAATTAGCTGCAGGTCTTAAAAAAGGCGTGTTTAAAAATTGCCTCCAAACTGCCCCAACATTTGAGGTATCATGCCAATCTTTTTTGCTGGATGCTTACAAAAGATTGTACATTTTAGTTATATAACCTAAATTCCCACATTTGCTACTGAAATTGTTATTTCTAAATCAACTTCACTGACAGATAAAATTTTATACGAGGAGTAACCTAAAGGCCTCAAGTTCTCGGATTTTCCAAAACAAAGTGTTCTAGATGGGCTTTGAATGCTTTGATACTTTTTACTGCAGGAGAGTAAAAGGTTGCCATCGTTCCTGTCAAATTCTACTTGAAGTGAGTGAATCTATGTATCCTTATGGTCAAAACCACAGGAACTGCTAAGGTGTTACCACACCTACAGTCTGTGCTAACTCACCTTTCAGTTCAGCACTGTCTCTGGTCTCAATACAGGTGGGAGCTGCGCGAGGGGAAGGGGAAAGTGAGCATCCTTACTTGTAGCTGTGAGGAGAAACCAGGCAGGAAACTAATGCATTTCTGACACGCAAGCCAAGGGCATGATCCGGCGAGGGCGTGTGGGTGCCTGTACGCTGTGTGCAGCTCTGGGCAGTGCTGGAGGAACCCCTGGTACCTCACTCCTGCGGACTGAGAGCTGTCTCTGTTACGGCCTCCACAGCTCATTCTGTCGGTCATGACAGTCATATTGGAAACAAACATTGTGCAGAAATCAGCTCTCAATGTAAATCCATGTGGGAAAGCCGGGTGTGCAGCATGCAAGGGATGCTTGCTTACAGAGACAGGAAAATCACGTTTGATTCAGCGGCACGTTTGAGTGCCAGGGCACTCTCTAACCCTGAGCTCCAGGACGCAGCCACGGCGGGGGCTGCTGCTTGTTTCTGTCACAATATCCCTGCTTCTCCAGTCAAGTTTCTTCATTTTCACGCGCCCTTCCCCACAACCAAGGCAGAGCGGCTCAGGTCCTGCTCCTCGGGTACAGTTTTGAGGAGACAGTGCCTGGGATAAGGGCAATGGCAGCGCGAGGCGGAGAGCTGTGGCTGCCCGGGCCGTGCCACGGGCTGGGCCCGCCGCGCCACCCACGGTGGGTTGTGCCCCGTGCTGAGGCAGGAGCCCGTCTCCCCGGCACAGGGACACTCGCAGGAACAGTCTTACAGCCTTAAGGCGCACCAGGGCAGGACAAGGCTGGACATTACGATGAAATTTCTCCACAGAAAAACAGACACCCCCCAGCGCCCCACACCGCGCAGGCGCACACAGTGCGCAGGCGCGGGAGGCTGAGGCGTGTGCGGGGAGCGGGCGCTGCTCTCGGCGGGACGGGCTCGGCCCGCCGGGATTCTGCTCCTTTCTCCCGTGCCCGGGGGGATGCCGGCTCCCCGACAGGCTCCCCCTCGCTCCGCAGGGTCTGTGGTCTGTGCTGTGGCTCCGTTCGTGGGGTGCCTCGGGGCCCGCCGGGGTGCCCCCGCCCAGAACGAGCTCCTCGGGCCCGTGTCTCTGCTTAGGGGCTGCCCAGTGAAAAGCTGTTTAGGGAAAAGTTGTCCTGAGTGTTAATAGAGCTTTCTGTTGCGAAAGTGAAAGCAGTGAGTGCTGTTATAAACGGAGCTATAGGCAGGGAAGCTGAGGACGTAGCTTCACAGGCTTAGCCAAAGTGCAAAATCAAGTAAGTACTGAAGTGCAAAATTGTCTTTCCCCCTTCTAACCCAAGTTTTCTTTACTTGCTGGACATAATAGTAATAATTCATTTTTCTGTGGTGAACAGCATCACTGCTTGAAAGTGCCAAGGCTCCTTAGGCTGTGATATTGGGGAAGGATTTTAAGAGCAGGCCTGTGTGAATGTTCTGTCAAGGAACAGCGTGAGTGAACCAGTGGGAAAAGTATTAGTTGTAGGTATGGTCATTGGAAGATGGAGCTGCATTGGAGAGCAAAGGCAGAGAAGCACTGGTTTGGGGTTTTTTTTAAAAGCTATATATTTCAGCTAACTCTTATGCTTGAAATGATTTTGCTGGTTACTGAAGTTACATATTTGGGACATACTATATACAGAGGCGTGATGTAGGTTTTTTTAGGCTCTTGCTTACATTAAGGAATACTATTGATAGACTTCCATTATATTTAATGGATCCTCTGGGTTGTACGTTTAATTGATGGATTGCTAAAATACCCAATTAACTGCACTCTTTACTAAGGTCTGGAGCTTTTTAAAGGAGTACGGTATGTTCAGTTTTGAACAGCTGCGAGGGAACGTTGCCTCGCAAGAGAAATGAGAACCTGCGTCCTTTTGGTAGAGAGCCAGGAAGAGCAGGGTTGCTGGGTATTAAGGCTTTGCCATACCGAAGCTTTGGCACTTTTCATCTCTGCAGAGGAAACCCCCCTCGTGCCAGTCTTACGTTGCCCAGTGACTTCCTTGCAGGATTTTATTTCTGAGACGCTTCTGTTTCAAAGCTCCTAATTGCAATTTGGAAGTAAGCAGACGTGTAGGTGTCGATTTTCCAGCTGCAATCTGGTCATTAGCAGGTGGTTCGCAACTGCTAAACTAAGTTAAACACTGCCAAATCGATTTGAAGTTGGTTCGTGCTGGGAGGTGCGACTTACCAATTTAATTAAGGCGCCTTTCTGAGTGAACAGGGGATGCTTCCTGTTAATCAAAAGTTCTACTTTTGTGAGTAATTACTTTTTTAAGCGGCATCCCCACAAAGATCAAATGATACAGTGGATAATTTTCACAGACCTGGATACCCAATTATTTTCTTCTATAGAAAAATTAACTGTTCATACATGTAGACAACAAAAATCTTCCTGGCTCCCAACAATCCTTTTATCACTACTTGGGATGCAGTTAAATGAAAGGACTGTTTCTTAACAACTGATTTA
Organism: Acropternis orthonyx; assembly: GCA_035583155.1. Classification (NCBI taxonomy): domain Eukaryota; kingdom Metazoa; phylum Chordata; class Aves; order Passeriformes; family Rhinocryptidae; genus Acropternis; species Acropternis orthonyx. The sequence goes on from JAWWEU010000160.1 coordinate 24,384,691, forward strand.
ATAAGGACTATTCCTTTGAGTTAAACAAGCAGTAAGGGTCATTCAGGTTAAGAAAATTGTTTGGAGTTATTTTTTTTTTTTTAATGAGTTTGATGTTGCAGGATCTGACCTTGGATTTATTGGCAAACCATAATGGGTTCAGTTGCTTCCTAAGTTGCCTTCAATACAGCTTTAGGAGAGAAGGAAAAATAATATATAATATATAAAATTCATGGTAACATATATTATGGCAGTTAGCAGTGCCATGCATCCTCTTGAAAAAAAGCTGTTCTCAAAGCAAGATGCTCCTTAGCACATGAAACAGTTGTGTAACTTCTGCAGATGTCTTTTTTGAACGTGCTAATTAGAAAATAAGCTTTAGAATTTCTTATTAGAGCTTTTTACTCATTTATGCAGCCGCATGGCTCATTATAATCAGGTGAAAATGATACCGTAATTCATTCTGTTGTTTAACAGAGACTGCTATTCATCTCAAGATGGAAGAACCAGTGCTGGATAAATTGCCATCTTTGTGCAGTACTCCAAAGGATTCTGGAGCACCAGTTCCACAGGGGACTAGTTCAGGGAAACAGGTATGGAAACTTTTATTTTTCCAGTAATGTGATTCTTCATAGCAAAAAAAAAAAAATGCTTGTGAAGTAATCAGGGAGTCAGAAGTCACTGAGATATTGTTTGCTGAAAGGCTAAGGACAGGTACCTTATACCTGTAGCTACAAGGTCATCCAGGTAAGGAATGTGCTGGGTATACTTTGCTCTGAATATGCAGATGTTCGCTTTGGATACAAAGTGATGGAGCAACATAACCCAAATGACATACTAATAAATGTAAATACTGTTTAGGGTTTGTGGTGGATTTTTTTTTATTTGTTTGTTTTAACCTGTCATCTTCAGCTTTCTCAAATCCTAATTTTCTGGGTTGCTGTGCATGCAGGATGACTTGCTGTGACTTCTGCCTGCACTGGAACAAAGTTTGTATATTCTCTGTAGTGCTGAGCTCTGCTTTGGTCTTCATCCTGGCACGTGTTATGGTGATGCTGTCACACTCAGCATCCAGATCTATGCAGGACAGGCCTAGTTTGCAAATATTCCTTACCTAAGCCATGCTCCTGTACTTTAGTGTATTTCTGTAAGTAAAAAAGTTAGACACATTATAAAAAATAATTGTTAACTTATTTTGAAGAAAAAAAACAACTTTTTAGATGCTTATTGGTGAAGTATCTCAAAGCACAAATAAATCGAAGTTATACAAATATTTGTAATATGCTCAAGCAGAATACAGATGTTTTATACTAGTGCTAATACAGATGTATATTAAGCTAGAGGGGAAAATTGAACTTGATAGAATAGAATTAGCCAAGTTGAAATATGCCATATTTCTTCTACACAAAGACTGAATGAGTAGGTTTTCTTCAATAGAATACAAGATTTGGTACAAGAAAATGTGGAGCTACATCTTTCCATAGCTTACAGCTGTGTGTGCAAATACACGTGACAGGAAGAAATTAAGTTTGTTCAACTTTGTGAAGGCTATAGAGAGAATCAGGAAGTCTGGCTTTACAATGCTTGTTAAATATATTACACATTCTATGTAAATAATCAGGTAAAGTTTGAGATTTGATCAAAATTTAAGATTATTCTCACCACCTGTTTTTGTTTGTTTGTGTTTTAGCAAATGAGTGCAGCTCTGAGGGAGCGATTACGGAAAACAAGACGTTCATTTAATACCAGTTTTACAGTGGCAAAGCGGCTGAAAATAGACACTGAAGAAAAAGACTGTGCTGATGCTGACACAGGGTGCCTGGCAAAGACAAGTACAGATTGTTCCACGTTACAAGATGGTTCTGAAAACCTGCAAAGAAACAGCACTGGAAATACATGTTCCAAAAGTCCCTCACAGGAGAGTGATCCCTGTGGATCAGCAGAGAATTCGGATGTGCTACAGGTTGATCTTGGTCAGCAGCAGTCCCTGGAAGAAAAATTAAGGCTGGTGAAACAAGTGCAAGAGAAGGAAGAACTACTTCGTAGGCTCAAACTGGTGAAGATGTATCGATCTAAGGTGAGGCAATACTGACTCACTGGTCTTTTGGTGTGTGCTGGTCGTGTATTGTGTCAGTTTAAGGCATTTTATAAAAATATCTGCAGGGTATCAAAACTCCCACATGTCAGCAAATGACAATTTTTGTTTTCTTTTGCCCCAATTTCAGAACAACCTGTGTGAACTGCAGGCTTTGATAGTGAAGTGGAGAAGCAGCACCCAGCTGATGCTGTATGAACTACAGTCAGCCTTTTCTGCAGATGGCAAGAAAGTGAGTCTCACTCAGCTGATTGATACTTTTGGATTAGAAGACCAGTTACTGCACTACAACAGAACAGAAGAAGATTTTGTAGATGCATAATCTACAGATGCAAAGCTTTCATTACACAGAAAAGCAGAGAAGACTGAATGAATTCTGATCAGATCAGAAGTGTTGGTGAGGCAGTGGACTTGACACTTTGGAGTTAGGAGGTTTGCTCCAGAGATACTTATAAAGCTTTGTACTTAGATACAGTAGGCACTGTAAAAGGCATTATTTAAGGAAAAGATCAAACTTGTGATGTTTTGGAGAATGTGACTTGATAACTTGGTCAGTGAATTTTTATTTAACAAAAATAAAATGAAGTCATACTTTAACAGGTAGAAGGCAGTCCATTCTTTGATGAGTCTTAGAGTGGCTACTTGTATTGAAATAACTCAAATTTTCATTTCTGTTGATGTTCAGATGGGGAAGAGTTCAGTTTTTTTGTTCCTAGATACATCCCCATTTTACAAATGTCTTCCTACTGCCAGTCAGCAAATGAAGGCTAATGACAGCATTTGTAAGTTAACTAGTTTTCATAATGTTAATATTCTGGGGTTGTGATAAGATGTTCTCACTGACTTAGTTATGGAGGGAAATGTGCTACAAAGCAATTGCTTTTGGGCACTGCTCCAGACAGCTGCCTTCAGGGTCACTGTCTCATAATCATTCTGCCCCAGGCTGAGGTGATGGAAGGCAAGAAAATTGCAAGCACCTTTCTACTCTACTACTACTGAGAGCCAAGGTGTTTTCTCTCTTCAAATAAATAAGAAAAACAAGACCTTGTCTAATGGGATTGCTTCAAACACAGCAACATAAAGCTGAAGAACACTTCACCAGTTCATTTATTCTCCAATAAATGTATTTTTGAAAAGTTTTTTTTCTCTTAACTTGAAATAGCTTATTTTCTCATCATGGCCTGAGCACAGAGTGTGGTGACTTCTGTCTGGTTTTATTTCTTTATTTTCAAGTCTCCCTGCTATCAATCTTGCTTCCTATGTGATCACATTCCTTATTGATTATACCTTAACTGTTTTGTTTACAGGTGGCATATCCTATTTCCTTAATAAGGGAGTAATTGCTTAGACATCTCAAGGGAAAGAAAGTCAAAGATCATACAGACCCTTTTAACATCAATAGGGCTCATTAGACTTAAATCTGTACCTGGAACTTGCTCTTAAGAATGCTGACTGTTGCTGTCCACAATTAATGCAGAACAACCTTTATTGCTAATCACATTTTGAGTAATTAAAGCACTATTTCTTCTGCCTCATTAGGTTCATAAAAACAGATGATGGTGCCTGGTGCAGGGGCCAGTTATCTTCTCTGAGATGCTTGGCAGATGGGGAACTGCTGCTTCTAGGGAAGTTTCAGCAGGAAGAAAAAGTCTTGCAAGAAGCAGGATGTAATTAGTGGCCTTACAGATCCCAGTTAGAGATGGTAAAGCAAAAAAGGAGGTACTGTACAGGATGGCAACAGAGGTAGTTTTTTCTTAAAAGTGTAGAATTTTGTTAAGGTAAAGCTATTGCTGCTCCCACAATGGATAGAGTTTAGAAGTTATGTGAATTTATGAAAGAAGAATTATTCCACACCATGGAAGAGGGAAATAAAAAGCAGTGAGAATGCCTGATTAGGTAGATCAGGCTCCAGCAGTAGTTAATTTTATCACAGGTTTTTTATTTTTCTTAGCTGTCTTGAAGGGATCTGGCAAGAGAATAGACTGCATATCAGTGCAAACAGGTGGGAGATGCCAGCAACTATTTCAGGAGGCCAGATGCTTCCAAACCTGGTTTTCCTGTGATTCTGCCAGTGGCAGCAGCCACAGCTACTGCTGGCTGTGGGTAATTATGCTGTCCTAAGGCACAGCAGCTTTTGGGACAGGGCCAGGTAGCACACATGGCCCTGATGAAGCACACCTATATCTTCTCAGCAACCTACACCAGTGTCATCACAGGTTTAAAATATATTAATTCAAAGCCCAAGACATGAATTTTAGCAGATGCAAATTTATAGATTTTTTGCAGTACTTTACTTCTAAATGTTCTACAATTGCATGCTGTAGACAGTGGACATACAAATACACCTGTTCTACCTTTTGTTTTCAGTAATGAGCTCTATGGTTTATATAATGACACCAGCAGAAATAAATCTCATCAACTGAATGGGGATAAGACTAGGTGAAAAACACAAAACCAGACAAACATGCATCTTTCAAACTGAAATTATTAAGGAAATTACAGAAGAAATCTTTTGTGGAAAGACAAGTTCAGGGAGAAAAATCAGCTGGCCAAGCCCTGGTATCATACATTTACTTGGACTCTGATTTTTAGATATGAGGGGGTGTTCTTGTTCTCAGTATTTCAAGTTCTGACTGAAGAATTTCCAACTCTTCTTTCTGTTCCTTTATAAGATCCCGTAGGTATCTCTGCTTCAAAATCTCTTGGTAATGCTGCTTTGCAATCTTTTCAGAAATATCCCGTGTGTCTGCATAAAACAAAATACAAGGGTTAGCCTGTGCTCATAGGGGATGTGTAGTCTATATTTATATTGGACCTCTCCTGGTGTAATTTCAAGTTCTGTATAAAATAGGCAAGCATATTAGAAGAGGCTCACAGTTGGGCTTAAGAGCCTCTATCGTACTGAAAGAAAGAAAAAAATTTCAAAAAGGCACTGAGGCTGCTTGCTTTAGTTTTTAGCAAGTACCCACTGTTTTGAAAATCTGTAACTTTTCCACTAGTGGAAAGATCTCTAGTTTTCCTCATAGTGAATACCATTCTCAGCTCCACATTACTCCCTCTGTACCCTTGGAAGCGTGGAAAGAAGCTTGTTGAACAGTTCTGAGAAAGAATGAAAGCATGTTGTCTAATGAAGTTATTAATGACTATAATATTTTTACTTGAATAGTTTCAGGAATTTAGTCAACTGGCTTTGGTTACCAAGAGGCATGGTGAGCAGTGTTAGGTTTTGGTAGGAAGGATGCTGCTAATTGTGCACATACAGGGACAGGCATTCCTTGTCCCTTAGCTGATGGAGAACAGGACTGCATAGCATTGGAATTACTTTCTGAATGTTCTTTACCTGTGACTTAAAGTGCATTACTGGACTCACCAGCTGCTTCGAAGATATGCCTCCTTTCTGAAACAGAGACAAGCATTTCCTTCAGCTCCAGGCTCAGCTCATAGTTCGCTTGCTCTTTTAAACGTATGCACTTCTTCAGCTCTCTAACTTTTTTCTGATGGTTCTTCACATTCTTCTCATGCAACTGTTCATTTTGAAAGGAATACAGCCAATATATGAGGTGATAAAAAAGCTGTTCAGGCAAACTTATGATGGAAACCTACAATCTTAAGCACTATGTTGTAGCTCAATAAACTCATGTATTTTGATTTGACTAGTAGCACATTCTAAGCTTAATTTCATATAGTTGTCTTTCACACGCTGTATCTCAGCACATTTATGGAGGACTGTTATGAGGAGTTTTAATATAAAGAGGTATGGGTCAGAGAAAGAAATAAAGATATTAAAGATAAAACTTGAAAGGCAAAGGGAGAATAGGAAGTCAATGGAATCAATGGATTAAGGACATGCTCTTGGTTGCTGGGAGCTGCTGAAGAAAGTGGTGGTGTGCTGAACCTGATGGATGGGCTGCAAAGGGCCAAGATAAATACTAAAGACAGAAGAGGAAGAGGAGGCTGATGCCAGCTAGTGCATCTTGGAGAAAATCCAGTGGAATCTCTTAAAAACAAGGAAAATCATAATTTGGATGATGAAATAGATGAGGGAGCCAGCAAATCTGATTTTTGTGTCTCTGTTATTTGGAATACAGGGGGGTAGGGATATTATGAATAAACTGGTGCTCCTGGAGAGAAACATTAAGCAGTGAGGACTGAAAGAATGCTTCATTAGAAATGGAAGAGTGACTTTTATAGGAAGTGCTGTGTAAGAAGTGATTAGCAGACCTGCATTCGGATGTTCAGAATAGGAAAGCATTTAATTCCAGAAATAAAGCAAGTAGATTTCTCTCCATAGGGTTGATCTCTGCAGCAATCCATGTATGATGACTGCTTCCAAAGACTTTAGAGAACTGCTGCTGTAGACAGTGCGGCTCAAGTTGAAACTATTGAAAGCCAGATGGACAAATACGGGACTATATCTGTGTGTGCTGTTATGGCTGTACTCCAACAGTCCTTGAGTTAGCACACCTATTATCAACTGCGCTTATGCCTTACAAACACCTCTTGCTAATGAAGGCAAGGAGTTGTATTTAAACCGAGGATGTGTCTCTCAAATGTGGTGGTTGTAAAATAAGTTACATGTAGGTATCCCCCAAAATTCCAAGGCAGTAGAATGAATCCAAAAAGATTTATTTTGAAGGTGAGAACACTAGAGAACTTACAAAGTAAAACTTCTAGCAGTGCTGCAAAAAGCACTGGGCCTGAGAAAAGACACACCTCCTCATTTTTCTCTGAGTTTTGTTATCTCTGCTCCCCCCTCTCTCCCTGCAGGAGGCAAAAAGCCTGTGGCATTTGCTGTCACACATCAGAGTGAGCTTCTGCTATGCAGTGGGGGAGAGAACAGCACTCTTTTGAAAAGGTGGCAAGGAAGCCTTTCTTAAGGGAAAACAACTGACTCCTTGGTAGCAATATTCAGGGAAAGAGTTCTTTACCTCTGCAGGGGTTCTCTTAGGATTTACCTTATCCATGGCGCTAAGAGTCCGCTTCATCCCTGAAATGTGCTGGGCGATGTGGCTGTTGTAGTTCAGCACAGTTAGGAACTGAAGAAGTAAAACCAGAAATAAACTATATTATTATGCCAGTTCATTCTCAACAATTTCATATTTCTATAAAGACAATCATACTATGTGAAATGCAAATAAACTAGAATTCTGCATGGAAAGGCTTACTAGTGATCATAAATGGACATTAGTGTGAACACTAGACTGTGCAGCTGTTAAAAAGGATGTTATCTGTCATGTGTTAATGGAAACAAAAAACAAACAACTTTTCTGAGGTTATCAAAACCCCCAAGTTATACTTTTGCTTATAATGCAGTCTAAGCTTACACAGCTGGAGGCCAAAGCGCTATACAGTCCGTCTTTATGCTGAAGAAGAAAATTATTATTTTCTGTCTCATAGCTTCCTAGTAATTCTTCCTTCTTTTATTGTTCTATCTGCATAGCAATTGAGATTTCAGAGAATTTATTAAATTTTTTTCACTGATCACACTTCTAAAATATCTCTTAATCAAATGACAAATGGTAAAAGCCCTAATGGTTTATGGACCTATAATGGGCAGTAGACAGATTTCTGTAGCTGTAGATTCATCCTTCCAGGGTACTGTCTCACCAAAGTGACAGGTCGAATTTTGTGGACTATTCTTGTTAGAAATAAGAGGAGAAACAGGAAGGATGCTGGCTCTCTGCCACAACCTTTCCCTATGTTTCCTGGCCTGCAAGCTGGGCTTGTTCAAAGCTATGTGGCTGCCCCCTCTTGCCGCCAGGCATGGCACGCAATTCCCTCTCGTTCTGCTGCTGGGTCAGCAAATGGCAGGGAGTGGGTGGCACTCAGTGAAGCTCCGGTAGGAATGCTCAGCCTCTGTTTACTGAGCAAAAATTACAGTATTTCTGTGTGATACCGGATGGGGGCATCTCAGACCTTTCACTTAAAAAGGATTTAAAACATCTGTTCCTTGTGGCTGCAAATCCCTAAACCCTTACTCATGCCAATTTTGAAACACTGAGCTAGGGCAAATTTTGCCTTAATTTACACCTGGACATCCCAAAGAATGATCAATCTCATGAGTAAATCTTCCTTTTGAAAGCTGAATTGTTGACCTCTGAGGCATCACGTTCCTCTGTTGTAGTAAAAGACTTATGAGGTATAAATGATTTTTCCTACAGGTATGGGCAACATAATTTTCTGCAGTCAAAATACAAATTAGAGAAAGCAAAACTCACTAGCTGGCAATCTTTTGAAATAGGCAGTATTACAATATCCCGAGCCTTCTGGTTCAGATCTTCTACTTGCATTCTCATTTTCTTGTGTTCCCATTCCAGCTGAAATATCCCTTTAGAGAATGCTTTAAATTCTATTATGGTAGCAACTTTTTTTTCTCCTTGAGCCTGCAAAAAAGAGATCAATCTTAATTTTAACACATTTTACAGATTATGGAATAATTGCTCACAAAAAGATGGGCAAGCTTCCAAAGTTATAATTTTAGTCTGTTAAACATGCGATATTGCAGGCTCTTTCCAGACCTTGTTCCAGATGGTTATCTTTAATGGAAGTCTGTTCCTTTTTATGCTCTGTGTCACAGCCTTGGATCAAAGAAGTAGATGAAGAAAATGACAACTAACCTCTCCATCTTTCTAGCTCATATAAGAATGGGAAGCCATTTTAGGTCTACAAAATACAAGCTTGCTCTGTATGAGGTATTTTGCAGTTGTTACTGAAGGCTTTGTGCAGGAGCAGTAAAAGACAATTTTATTTTCCGCTAGATATCTAAAAGAAGAACATCTAATGAGGGTATGAAAGACTATTTTAAATATCACCAATTTTGCCTAACATTAAAAAAAAAAGTATTAATTGTTTAAATCTTATTGTAAGCTACTGTTCAAATGCCTCTTAATATGACTGCAAGTTTGCCTTGAGGAAATTTTCAGATCAGTACCCAGGATATTAGCAGTTTTTATTTACCACAGATGTGCAAGTGAGGGTGTATGTAGAAACTGTTGCCATTTCATTGATCTGAATTGTATCGATCAAACATCAAGAAAGCAGTCTGTATTGCAATCTCTAATTCATGATAAGAGACATTAGGGAATTCCTAATAGCTTCTAGATTACAACTGAGCCTGCTAGTGTGTTGTAATGAATTGAAAGTAGATGTCGAAGTGGAGAAAAAGCAGAGCCCCTGAAGGACAATACATTTGCTTAAAAAGCTTAAATTTCCTTCAGATAATGTAAATTACCGCAATAGAGCAATTCAGGTCTTCAACAACACTCTTTTTAATGAGAATAGCATCAGAGTAGTCTGGGATCTCAGTACTTTCCAATTCCACCTGTCCTTGTTTTAGCAAAAACTGGACAGTCAAATTCTGCTGAAGTTTCATCTTCTCCTCCTGCAGCCTAAAATGGATAAAAACAGTGTTTAGTGATTTCAGCAGGATTATATAAATGTTTATATTAATTACTGGTAAGTGGTACGTTCATGTAGGGGTTAGTCTTTGACAGCCTATGTTCTGTTTGCTCCCAAAGTGACTACAAAATATGCAAATTCTTGTATATATATATATATATATATATATATACATGAAGTTATATATAGTATATATATATCATATAGTTATATCATATATATATATCATAGTATATATATCATAGTATATATATATCATATATATATATATATCATATAGCTATATATACATAAAGTTATATCCAACCACTGGATTCAGTTTAACATACTCCAGCAGATGTTCTGAGAGAAAGTGTTACTGAAAAGAAACCTTAACATCAATTGGAAAGAAAACAGAAGAGACTTCCAGCTAGCACTGCTTTTCTTGTATAATTTATTCTGGGGTTTGTTCTTGAATGATAATGAACATGAAAATTATGTTATGTACATGAAAAAATGGAACACTGCAGGTCCAAACAGCAATGAAATCTAGATCAAAGAGTGTTGAACACGTGTGTAATTCTGTTTGTAACTTTTGGCTCTGTGTTGGTGGAGCATTTAAAGTGTAGCTGAACATAGGAAAAGATACAAAATTACCAAGTGAGTTCCTTGAAAATGTTCTCTATTTGGGACTTCATCTCCTCATTTTCAGCCAGCCTTCTCCTGAGGAAGGCCTGCATCTCTGCCAGTGTCAGGGCCTTCCGTTTCACCTGAGCAAGAGCAGTGTGACAGTGGGAACTTTTTCAGCTTTGTCACTAGGGCAGGGCAAGCCTCTCCAAGAACAGAGAAGACAAGTTCTTAAGAAAATACATTTATATATAAATATGCAGCCTGGTATTTTGAGAATCCCAGTAAAGCATATGAGAGTTAGAGGTTACAATCCTTACACTGTGCTCAGAAAATTATTTCTTCACATATGTGTAGTTTATTCCCATGAAGGGAAATCATATTTCTTTCTCTTTTGGTCAAATTTCACTTATCTCTGTCTCTGGATAATTCAGATTTACAGCTTCATGCTTTTATAGTGAAGAAATAGATTGCTAGAACTTTCCAAAAACACCCGTTGTTAAGAATTGCTTTTTATATTCTAGAAAAATATGGGAATGTATTGATGCAATTGTAGAATGCTAATGGGAGAGAATGACTCCAGCAGATGATGGGAATACTGATATAAGGAAATATATAAAAATCCTTATATATAAGGAAAACCTTATAGATTTTTTGGTACAGATGAAGAAAAGGAAAATTATCTTTTTATTTGTAATGAAACCAAATCAAGGTTGCAATCATTCTGATCAAATCTGTCCACATAAGTATGCTAATTTTTCCTCTGAAGAATAACTACAGCTAGAGCCAGAGAACAGGTTTCCCTGTCATTCCAAATTAAATGTGTCCAGAAGAAACTTTCAAAGTCAAATCAGTTTATGTATCCTGCATTATTTCACCCCTAGCTTGACCTTACATGAAAACTGCTGAAGTTTAAGAATTGAAAATATTGAGAAGTAGACTGGAAAAATAAAGATTTTTACATACCAGCTCCTCCCTCTCCATTTTATTTCGTCTAGCTAGACAAAATTTTTTCCATATAGACTGGTCTAAGCCATCAGGCATGTGCTCAGGACTATCCAGTTCATCCATGGCTTTCATTAAAAGGGCAAGTGCATCTTTGTAATCCTCAGTTGAGCCTGAACAGTTCCCATATGGGTTAGCTGTGTCAGGGAGCATTTCTGTCCTTGGGCTCCTAGTGCACACACAGAGCACAGACAGGATTTACGTTTTAATTTCTCTTGCATAAATCAAGGTCACAAACAACAAAGAATGTTTCATACTCTCAATCTCTTGCAAAAAGCAAATAGCTAAGACTAGGTCGTACACAAAGTAAGAATATAGGTCTTGAGACCTTATGATTATTTAGATTGCATTTAAAACAGATTTTGTGGAGTGAATAAGGTAATGTAAATACTCAAATAGCAATTGTTAGCGTGATGGGAAATCAACCATTGTTAACTATCCAATAAAAAGTGGGCAAAATAATTCAGACTATTGAAATAAGTAGCATTCTCATTCCTGATTCACAAGAAATATTAGAGTCCAAAAAAAGGAATCGGAGGGGATCTTACTTTGGTCGATGTGTGTAAAGTTGGAAAAGTTCATCAAGGAGATCATCAGGTATATCAGCAAACTGCTTTATGAAACCACGTTCCAGATTCTGTGTGGAGGAAAAGAAAACTTTCTTGTTATCACAGTACTTTTTTTTTTAAGAAAGAACCAACCTGCCCATATCTTAGAAATACCAAATATGGTGCTCTTCCAAACGCTCCCAAGCATCATGGGAATCTGGACTATTGCAGACATTCTTCTATGCACACACTGTTCTTTACTGCTTTGTTTCAGCATTGTTAATTTTAATAATCAACAACTTGACCAGAACTCTTGCTTACAGAGAAGTATGTTCTTCTCATTATCAAGACACAACATTAACTTTTAACTTGTGTACCTCCTTGTGTTTCTCACCTTCTCTTCATCCACTGCATCTTTATAGGTGCCTGTGTAAGCTTCAACTTTATTTTGTGTGGTCAGGATTGTTTTTGCCTTCTTGACCTAGAGCAAAACCGAAAGATTTCAGGAATGAATGGCTATTCATACACACTGACGAAGCTGACACTTTCTTATTTCTAGAGAAAACTAGAGCTATTGTGAGCTGTTTTTACTCACAATACAGTGCCTTCTTCAGGGGTCCCTTGTAGGTACTGCTAAAAGATGGACAGGTATGAAATTAAACTACCCCACTGCTTAAGAATCTAGGAAGTTTGTGTTAGAAATGCTTACAGGTATTTTTAAACACTGATGTAAGGACATCTGTTGATACTTTTTCTCACTTGCCATATAGATTTTTTTTTCCTTTTGTGTCATACCAGGTAAGACCAGTCAAAAAATCACCAGTGTGGTTCAGTGGAGAGTTCTTCATTTTAGAATGCTATTTCCCCATTGTCATGGCATAGTTCTACTCTGTATTAGGATACGGAGGTCATCTGTTTTACTGAGGCTGGCAAATGCTGGGGAGACCATTTTGTTGTATTTGACAGCTTGCAGGGACCAAAAGATACACTGATAGAGCCACTTAGAAAATTTAGAAAAGGATGTATTTTGGAAAATGTAATCTGTATACATTTGGCCTTGGATAATTTTAAAACTAGGTCAGCCTGTTCAGTGGTAGGGGCTTAGATGCCTGCTTTGGAATCCCTCCCTGTAGCTTACAGATAAATGGCTGCTTGCAGCTCCAGACACAGTGCTCTGTACAGGTTCAGTGGGAGATCTGACATGGGGAGGCATTGGTGTATTATCTGTGGATGCATGAACAGCTTCATGAATATTAAGTAGGCAAACGGGATAATACTGTCCCAAGAGCCAGAACCAAACTTCAGACTACCACAGTAAGCCCTTTTATTGAAACCCAGACCTACTACCTACTGTTGACTTCTATATGATTTGGAAGGGATGGTTAAACTCTTCAAGAGATTAAATTGGTTGATAAAACTATAAACACTTTGTACTCCGTGGTATGTTCTGCTTCCATGGTCAGATTCTCACATGCCACTTCTGTCTATGCTTTGAACTGGCAAACACAAGTCAGCATGGCCCTGGCCTGCACGGGATGCCTCAGTGAAAATGTGATGGCATTACACATTCTTTTGTGCATCTTCCTGTCATAAATGCATCAAAATTGGTACTTCCAGCTTGATACTGGATACTAAAAATATTCTATATAGCAAACAAATAACAGCATGTCCTTCTGAATGAATGGAGTTTCTATTAAAAAAACCCAGATCTTCTTATAATGTATCTCACCTGTACAAGCTGAAAAAAATAATCAGTGACCCTGTAAATTGTCAGAAAGTCCTTTATGGGAAGATTTTGATTTGGAAAGAGCAGACTTCACAAGAAACTGTGCTGTCAATATTGCACTTCTCCTAAGAACAGCATTTCAAATGATAACTTACTTTTTCTTTCTTCTTTTTTGTAAGACAGTTATAGAGTCCAGCTTCTCTGGTGTCCAACTCTTCATCCAAAAGTAAAGCACAAGTGAGATTGACTATCTTGAGTTCTTCCTGTGAAATTATTGTAATAAAAAATGTTTAACGTTCCTGCTGCACAGAGGCAGAGATGAAAAATGAATGGTTTTTGCAATACCTGGTAGATGACCATGTCTGATTTCACTTTCCTTTCAAAGAGTTTGCTGACAGTCTCATCAAAATTTTGTGTTGTTTCCTGGATGGAAGCTTCAAGTTTCTTCCACTCATTTTCCAGTACCTGGGGAAGGGAAGGACAAGACCAGCAATATTACACCTGGAGGAACAAATAATATATGATATATCTATATATACCTATGTGAGATGCTGGAAAATGCACAATATGGAACTATATAATTTGGCCAAAAGGCTCCAGTAATTATTTGTTTGGAAAGAGAGTGCCAGGCTACCAAGTTATGTTGTTAAAATACCACTTTTAAGAATAAATATAATTGTAGTCTTTGTGTAGGGCATCAACAACTCTGAGAATGGAACCTGAAAAACAAATTTTAGGAATACAACTATCCCATTTGTGAAGGAAAGTTGCCTTTCTCAGATACCCCAAATTTTGGCACATATGAATTGGTGTAAGTGGATGTTGCCTTATTCTAGTGTCTAAACTAGGATTTATTTAATATGTCACATGATCTTTGATCTTCATTTGTTCTTCCTTTATCCTTTTTAACTCCTTTCCTCATTTTAATTTACTTGTTTATACTCTTCTTTTTCTTCATTCAGTTCCTTGACTTTTTTCTCATATTCTCCAAATATTTTCTTTTCTTCATCAGTCCAAAGATCTTCATGTGTGGATATAAAAGGAGGTGGAGGAATATCCTGGAAGTATTAAAGAAAAATATACTTAAAAAGCAATATTCAGTCTATATCAGCACACTAACGAACTATAGCATGCATCAACTTTAACAACAGGTATTTTTCAGTAAGGTATAAGTCTGAAGTCAAAGTAACATATATATTCTGTTGCTCTGGTCTGTTACTTCCACCAGTAGCACTCGCTTACAGGCGTTCACTACTGAATTTTGTAAAATACAAGTATTTTGTACTCAAATGTACTACTGTCAATACAAGATATACCACATTTTCTGTTTCATAACCCCAAATCTAACTCCATGATAATGTAAACTTCTAAGTGGAGTCCTAATTTTCCAACACAGATCAGTTCCAGGGGGAGTGCTTGGGTCTGCCCTATGCTTTTTTTCTGTGACACTCCTTCACATTCTTTTCTTCCTCTACCACTGTACTATCTATATTTGCTGAGTTAAATGAAACACAGTGTTTTTCTGTAAGATCACAGACACAGATAAATAGACCATTCCCCCAGGAATACAGTTATACAGGAATACAGGAATAACAGTAATACTAGATTATGTTCCTACAGTATTCCACTGTGGTAGGGACAGGTGTTGATGGGTAAATCACATACAGGCAGTAGAATCCTGTCCTTTCCTTTGAATCCAGTGTATGGTCTCTTACGGAGTCTATCTAGTCATAATGCAATTCTACAATTCTCCACCCATCTTCTGTCACTTAGGTTGGAAATATTTGCTAGCTGAATTTCCATTGGCATTAGAGCCCACAAACTACCAAATGACACACGGCAGAAACGCATCTCACCATTTTCAGGATGTCTTCCTTTCTGACTTCCAGCACTCCACCCATCATGTCATCAAGAGCACGCAGTCTTTCATCGTCCTGGCAATGACCACAAAGAAATATTTTCAGGTACAAAAGAAAATGTAGTAATTGTAAGCTTTGGGGACAATTGTAGTGTTTACCTCTAGATCACCCCTATGATTATTCAGTGTGTCACAAATAGGTCCCAGAATCACAGAATCAACAAGGTTGGAAAAGCCCTCTGAGACCATCAAGTCCAACCTATGAGCTAATACCACCTTGTCAACTAATAATGCACTAATGCTCTTCGGTGATGCATATACAATATGCCAAAAGTCACAGTTTCTTCTGGTGGACAGATGTTCGCATACCAAATAACTGACTAAAACTGCCATTCTGGCAGTTTTGTGCAGAACATGTAGGCATAGACTACTCCTGGCCAGTTGGCAAGCTATGATGAAGGAAGTTGTAGTGTCATTGTCTTATTGTACATCGATTCAGGGGCCAGAACCATCTTAGGTTTTTCACAGATGCATTTTAAAGCCAGAGGAAAGCATTATGGTCTTGTAGTCTGATCCCTAAAGAACAGAGGCTGCTCAATCAACAAACACCTATCAAGCACAAAGCTCTTGATTGAACAGCAGCATGAATTTGGAAATGTATCTCGTCCCCAGCCACCTGATATTGTATTTTAGATTGCCACTAAGCACATTTTTAAAAACTGTGAGCCTAACACTCCATCTTTTCTTCCCCCAGCTGGTCTATGTAGTTCTGACTCTAAATAATAGTAAGATGAAAAAGGCACACATTATCATTACCTGCCATTTCAAACTTATTCTCCCATACTACATTACTGGAATATTCCAGTGCAGCATTAATTAAACAAGCCTAACCAGAAACAAAGGCCTATTCAGTAAAAGGATACTTCTTTAATTACCGTAGCTGTGAGTCGTCTGTCCATTTCAAGCTTAGCCAGCATTTCTGCTTTTGCCTTCTCCTCCTGAGTCAAGTATTTCTCAGCTTTAATCTGAAGGAAGAAAATGAGGTTTGTATCAGGGTTCTTTTCTCCAAATGCCATCACATGGGGACTAAGAACCTTCGGAAGTGTGGTGGTCCTGGTTTTGGCTGGGATTGAATTAATTTTCTTCCACGTAGTTGGTACAGTGCTTCCCACAGCCTGGGCATCAGTGTGTTGGTGGTGAACAATTGTTTTTCATTTGCATATGTTTCTTTCTCTTTTTGTTATTTTCCTTTTGATTACATTTATGATTATGACATCATCATCACCACCACCATCATTATTATTACTACTACTACTACTATTACTATTATACTGTTCTAATCTCAGGTCATGAGTTTCTCACTTTTACCCTTGCAATTCTCTCCCCCACTTTGGTGGGTTGGGAAGTGAGTGAGCAGCTGTGTGGTGCTTAGCTGATGGCTGAGATTAAACCATGACAATGGTGTAATACTGGTTCTTAATGCTTCTTCTATCTCTGCTCTATGATAATATTCCTCAAGATGAAAATTCTCTTTTTGAACAGATTCAAAAAATTATATTTAAATATCCTAAAAAGAAAAACTACCATCCTTTTGTTGATATTAGTTGTGTTTTGTGCATGCCTTTTCTGACAGTGGAATAACATGGATGGTGAGAGAGCAGAGAGAATTGGGAAAACACTTTGACCATAAGAACAGATTAGATCAGTGGAATATATTTTATAAGAAATATGGTGTTTCTTTATAAACTGTCAATTGAATGTATAAGTACAATACTAAGTATGCTTTAGTACTTAGATACTTAGTTTCAAAATGGTGCTCAGAGAAAACAGAGAAACCCTTATCTATGGAAGCAATTCCTGAAAGCCTGGTTTGAATCTCAGGAACAGGGGGAACTTCTACCTAATTTATGGGCATTCATAAACTTTTAACAGCAATAAATTAAGCTTGTATACATTTCATTCATTTCATATTGACTTATTAAGAATTTTCTCCCTAAAATGAAAAGGGAAAGAAATTATCCAAAAAGATGAATTTAAGTACACAGACACATCTGGCTTAGGGTTTTTCATTACTGACACAATGTCTGGAAATGAGAAGAATTAGAAAATTGTATTTGAGCGGGTGAAACACAAAGATGTACTTTTCAGGCACCTCTGAATCCTGAACGGTGAGCGCTCGCTCTGGCATCTCATCATCTGTAAGAGCTGGCTCCCACACTTCCACTTGAAGCTCAAGTTGTGCCAAGATTTCTCGGATCCTCAGGTTTCTTTCTCTCACTCGTGCTATCTCCTGCTCCTTGTGTTGTGCAACTATGTCAAATTCCTTATTAAAAGCAGTTTTCACTTTGTAGATGATGTCCTGAAACACCAACAAAGGAAATAGCAGTACTGCACAGGTCACATCCATCCAACAAGCCAACAGAATCATAAATGTGTGTATTTGTATATGTGTGACAGGGAGATAAATGACAAAGTCCTTTTGTGAAAATCCTAAGGGCAGAGCTCAACTTTGTTACATAGAGTTGGGCAAATTATTTGTTTTCCTAGAAATTTTTATTCATTTTCTTCTCTGTATTTGCCATTTGACAAAGATTCTGAAAGAAACATACTGCTGCCAAAGCTAGATAAAAAAAAAATAGGCTGCCCTCTGCTGGTTTTTTTGCCCTCCTCAGCTGGAAGAAGGGGGTTCAAAGGAAAAAACATGTCACTTGTAAATCTAGAGATTGTAAATCCCAAGTGCCAGGAGGCACAGCAAAGGACATGCTTTCCTGATCCAACCTGCAATTTCAATATGTTTTCATGTGATTCTCTGACATATGTGAATAAAATGTGCCCATTAAAAAAATGAACATTGGAAACTGATTTTTTTAAACACCTGAGACCTTATAATGATTTAAAAAAGTATATATTCTTAGTGGATAAATCTTCTTTTACTGTAAATAATTGATCTCAACAAAGAAAAGTAGAACACTGAGAGGGAAACCCATGTGTCTCTCTTACTGTGTGAATTTACTAAAATACACCATGAAAAGGATTTTAGTTCTATCATTAAACTTCATATTTTAAGATGCTTAGGTGTTTGCAATTTGCATTGCAATTAATATTTGTGTCTGATGCTTATTTCATTGATTTATAATGTAATAAAAAGTTAGGCTGTAGTCAGACAGGATGGCAGATAACCATGTTGCTAGGAGGAAAAAGCCTGTGCTCCAAGTCTAGTCAATCACCTCGCCCTCAGCAAACTCACTGCACTGGCCAAGAGCACTGAAGATAAATGTACACTTAGTTATATGAGTCTTTAAAGCCATACAGTAAAAGATCCTATTATAGCCAAGCTTACACTGTAAAGTGCTCCTTGTGTTTCTTTACCATCTACTTTAAACACTAGTGTATCTACTAGGTATTATGTATAGCGATGGTGCTCTGCTACCATTTACAGCCTTAAAGAGCTCTGAGAAGGCAATGTCTTATACTACTTTAGCCACTTGTATGTCATCTTCCTAAGAAGCCTGTTCTGTAGCATGTTTATGACTTAATAAACTGGCCAGGGTAAGAAAAGTTAAGAGTCTGATACTAATGAATAATAAATAGCAGAAACACTAAAGGCTGCAAATGAAAGGTTGGCAAGACTGTAGAGAAAGGAAATGATGTGAGGATCCAGCTCATCTTTCTTTCAGCAGCAAATAACAGAAAGAGATCATGTTGTCACAGGGCATGCTGAGATGTGCAAGCTATCTTTGGCTATGAAAACTCAAACTGAAGCACCAGTGGGCTGATAGAGATACCCTCAAACTGGGTAACCAATCTCATAAAAATGTTGTTCTTCCAAACCCGAGGTGGCAAATCCACATGGCACTCTACTCCACTATGTGCTTTTGTCAGCTTTTGTCTCAATTACTCAGAGACCTGTGCAACTCTCCATTGTTTGGTGTCAGTATGCCCAAAATCTAACAGTGGCTGTGACTGCTGTAAAAACAAACAGATATGACAGTGTCACTGCAGTAAGACAAATTTCAAAAGATGTCACCTTCAATAACACTATCTGATTGGCTCTCTGCTCCCTGCTGTGCAAGTCACATTGGTGATACAGGATAGATGTGTCTCCACCATACTGAGAGCTCAGACTTCCAGTGAGGCAGAAAGATTCCTCATCATCAGCCACAACTTCTGCTGCCTTCACTCCTTCTTCCTCAAATACAGTCTCAGACTCAGTCTCAAGATTTTTTTTCTGAACCTGCATTTCACAAACATGATCACTGTGTTACATTTGTACACGATCCAGTGGAACATGTATGAGAAAAATTCTAGAGGCTACTATATTCTTCGATTAAGTTCAGTGATCAAAATAATACAAGTTGAAATGATCATATATAGAATATTGGGTCCATTTGTAGATTCTCCAGTACAACACATGGGTATACTGAAGCAAGTCCAGTGACAGGCCACTAATACAATTAAGGATTTGAAACATTCAACATGCAAGGACAGGCTGAGAGAACTGGAATTGTTTGACATCAAGAAGGAGAAAACTGGGGGAATTCTTTTTTCTGAAAGAGTTGTCAAACAACTTTTACTGTGAGGGCTGTCAAACAAGGGAAGAGGTATCCCACAGAGGTTATGGAATCTTTCACACTTGGAGATATTCCAAACCTGACTGGACATGGCCATGAGTAAATTGCTCTAAGAGTGTTGGACTAGATAACCTCCAAAGGACTTTTCTAACCTCAACTATTCTGTGATTATTTAAGACTAATACATCTTCTTCTGAGTAAACCCACAATGTTTCATCTTTATTTCTTCTAAAATTTTTGACAATTTCTACAGCAAGAAAATGAACCTTAGGAATGTTAAGATGCCAGCTGAGAGCATCCTGATCTGAAATGCCTTTATGCAGTGCTTCCAGCAGATTGTACCTTAAGATCAGCTGTGTCAACCTTCTTTAACCGGAGAACTTTCTTCAAAGTTTCTAGCTCTTCTTTACTGCGTTCCTCCAGTGGATAATTCTTCACTTCACAATCCATATGGAAGCACTGTTCAAATTTAAAAACCAAAAAGCCAAAGTAAAAAGCTCTTCAGAATGCCTCTATAAGTTTATTTGTTCAATACCTGAATACTAAACAGTTACTAATACTTCTTAAAATCAGGAATAAAATTGAGGATCAATTAATATAGACAACGTAGTAAAAGTAGATTCTTTTATTTCAAATTATCTACGGATATGGCCTCTTTATCCACAGAATTAAAACAAAACTAATTTTTTCGTAAAATGACTTGGTCTTCCCCCACTCTTGAGATAATCAGCCAGGCTCAGACAAAATGAACAGAAAGAAAGATTTCCGTGAGCCCCGGAAAGAAGTAAAGTTTTTCCCATACCATAAGCAAATCAGAAATATGTTATTTTGTCTCTGTACTTTAAGGAATAAATACTGCAGAAAATTACTTAGAAAGCAGAGATTACCTTAACTGCACGTCCTTTTACACACATAGAATCCCAGCACTCATATTTGATGAAATCCTGTAAATAACAGTTGGCTAAATTGTCCATCTCAATCTCCTTTCTCACCTTTCAAGACACAGAAAAGAAAATAACAAGATGTGGTTCAAAATATAACAAGATACGGACAATTTGTACTGAGTTATTGAAAGAAAACTAACAGGTGAAATGAATTACCAATATTTCATCATCTTAGACAATCACAGCTATCTTCTTCAAAAACTGTACTACACAGTACTGAAAGGAACAATTTCATATGGGAGGAAAAGAATTCTAGAACTTAAGCAACATGCCCAAGCTCACAGTTTCAGATTTATAGTTTCTGGCATAGATCATATTCCAGATTGCAATGTCTGCATTAGCACTTTCATTTGCTTCAAAGTGCCTTTAAATATTTTTCAGTTTTCCTGCTTCTTAGTGGTGAACAGCAACTTTGAGATAATTCTCCATTCTTCAATCATTTTCCACCTTTCCACAGATGATTTTAAACTGTTCCCCCATTCTATCATACCCTGGCCACTTCTTGTTCAGCCTCTGCTTCCAGTTTTTGCTGTTCTTCTATATCCAGGTTGAACTCTTGGTGCTCCAGTTTCTCAATGTCTGGCACCTGCTCATTTTCATGCATCATTTTCTGAATCTGTTTTTTTTTAAAAAAATAAGGAGTAAAAAGTAATTTGAATATGAACAGAGAAAATACTATTTTTAACACTAAAAAACTTGTTATCTGAGAAATTATTTTAATTACTTGCACTTTTAACTGATTTGTGGTAAGTTGTTATCAGTTTATTACATCATTATCTATGTCCTGCAGTTCAACAAAGGGAAATGCAAAATCCTGCAGTGGGTAGGAACAGTGCTGTGCACCAGGACGTGCTGGATGGTGGGCAACTGGAAAACAACTTTGAAAAAAGGTAGGTGGGGGTCCTGGTGGATCAAAGTGACCACGAGCCAGCAACATGCCCTTGTGGCAAAGAAGTCTCACAGTATCCTGGGCTGTGCTGAGGGTCACTAGCAGGGTGAGGGAGGTGAGAGGCATGGACATATGAAGGGGATATGGCACTGGAGCTTGTCTCATATGAGAAAAGGCTGAGAGAACTGGGACTGTTCAGCCTAAAAAAAGAAAGTTTGGGGGGAATCTAATCAATGTATATAAATACACAAGGGAGGGTGTGAAGAATGTGGAAGCAGGCTCTTTTCAGTGGTGCCCAGTGACAGGACCAGAGAGAATGGGAACAAACAGAAACACAAGAGATTCTGCATAAACATCATGAAACACTTTTTTACTGTGAGAGTGACTGAGTACTGGAATGGGTTGTCCAGAGAGGTCATGGAATCTCCATCCCTGGACATAATCAAAATCTGTCCAGGCATGGTGCTAGGCAGACTGGTCTAGGTGATCCTCTGCCTTATCCTCTTGCAGATTGGAGTTTTTATGGAAAGAAACAGAAAAAAGAGGAGAGGACAGAATTTTCTATAATGGACAGTTAGACAGGCATAAACCAGCCTGCTGAGGGTGCAGATTGCTCAAGGTGTAAGGGTGGCACAAAATATTTATTTGGAGCACAAGAAACTGAGAACCAGACAGGAGCTCCTGGCAGTTTCAGCCCCTGAAGAAGCACATCTTTCTATTACCTGTCTGCTCAGGGTTTATGACAGGCAGCCTTAAAGGAAAGTGTTCTTGTAAATAAAACTGGGAAGCTCAGCCATTACCCTTGTAAGAAACTCACAGTTTTACGCAGCTTTTTAATTCCCATTTGCAGCTCTTGCTTCTGGTTAGCAAACCTCTGAGTCTCTTCTCTAATGACCTGATATATAACAAATGTGTTGTTGAAAGACATAAAAATAAAAGAGAAAAAATATTTAAATAATCTAAAGAAACATTATCAGTACAGTAAATAAAACTCTAAAGGTATTAAAAACTGAAAAGACATAATCTTAAATCAATACGATGATTCTTAGAATTGCACAGGAGGAAAAAAGATTGTACAACCAGGTCACATTGTAAACTGGTTGTACAACAATAGAGCATAAAACAAAGAAAATATTAAAGAAAGAAATAATTCCAATGGCAATGATGACAGACACAATGAACTGCATAAAGCCTACTGCCAGAATTTTTAAATCCTTGTATTTTTAATTTTCACTGGGATATTTAAAGACACAAGTAAACTGATATCTGTTGGTCATTCTGGAAGCTGTGATACTTCCTTTGCCCCTACAGTCTTGCCAATTCACCTCTTAGGGAAAATTTTGCAATTAGTCTGCACCTCTGGAATTTGTGTATCATTCTCACATTGGATGGACTGCATCCTCTAAAAGTCAGATGCAAGTGTCTTCCTCATTAATAAGCAGTCTAAAACAATCTAGGACACATTGTTACCCTTTGCCTCTCATCACCTGTCCCTATCTGATACTAACAATCATGTGGTAGTTTTGTGTTCACAGTCAAATTTGTCAAAAAATCTGAGCAGACACCAAAGCATGAGTGTCAGCATCAAAGCAGAAACAGGAATACCTGTCTGAGAGAGCAGTGGAGAACACTTCACTTTCATTGGCAGTAATGTCTTAGATTGACTTGCACCACTTGTAAGGCTGCATCGTAATTTGGAAAGTCACTCCTGAGATCACCCAGAAAGCACGTGTATTTTGCCTTTGTCCTATCATTGAACCTCAAAAGTGGGACAAACTGGCTCATATCAGAAAGAATTTCCTAGCATCTACAAATGCCTATTTCTAGGGAAAAAGAATTAATCTATACTAACAGTAACATAGCATTTTCTAAGCTCACAAAGTACTAAATCCCCTCTCTGTAGACTGATCTTTGCATTCTTGCTTATAAAAACTTTAGTTATATAACATATTAACCTCCATCTAAAATAAACCTCAGATGTTTTGCAATTAATGTCCTATTGTTGAGTATTGATTTATTGCTGCTATAGTATTTGTTATTCTGGCCCTTGGGAAGAAGAAAGCTCCTGCTTGGTTTCTGGTAATAATCTGTGCAACTTTTTGACATTTGGAATTAAAAAGTATTTATAAGTTTCTAAAAGTAGCCAATTTCAGAGGCTTTTTTTTTTTTTTTTTTTTTTTTTTTTTTTTTTAGTTTAGCCAGTGTGCAAAAGTGGCCTTTTAGTCTTTAGAGCTCCTGTTATGCTATGCATCTTCCCTGACGTGTTTATAACCTTGACTAGGATTTCTAAAATTCTAGATCTCAATGCCTTAAAGAAAGGTCCAAATATGAGAAAAGCTTTAGAAACCAGATTCCTTTATAGCAGATAATTTATCACCCCAAATCACTAGTGACTCTTGAGAACTCTGGCTTTGATTAATACTTGTTCTGTGAGAGTACCTTCTGTGTTTTCTGACCTATCCATGTCATATCGTTGGTATTTGTGACTTTTCCATCTTCTTCTGTCACATCTACACTGGAAAATTTCAGCGGTGTCTCCTGAAATTAAGGATACAAGCATCTAGCTGAGGTACTTATAGAGAACAAGAAAGAGACAGAAATTAAATGAAAAATGGACTCACACTAGAAACACCACCCACAGCACCAAATTGCAGTGTTACATTTTTAGTCCTTAACCAGTCTCCAGATTTGATCCTGCAAACCCTTGCTATTTGCAAAGCCTTTTGATTCAAACGGGTTGACTGTAATTAATCTTTGCAATATTTTTTTTTACTTATTTCAACAGAAAAATACATAGCTGGTAACACACAATGTGTCACAGTAACATCACACTGGGAATGACAGTAACTTCACGTGAGGAGAAACTGACTCTCACAGTTTTCTGTGGCTAAGGAAACCAAGTGAAATTGAAGATGTGAATATCACCTTCTCATAATTATTTCATTTCTTTGATAGTACTCTTCCACAAATTATTAATTAAGCATATTCAGTTTATCCTCAGGGGCATCATTCCACTTTAACAAAAGGATCAGTGTTTGTTTTGAGGACAATTTTTATCATGTGCAACTTTATGATAATGATCAAATATTTTTTCCCCATAAAAACAAAGAAAACACCTGCAATTTCTCTTCTGGAAGTGATTTTGATGTGGATTCTGGGTCAAACTGCCATTCTGCCATAGCTTTTAAAACAACATTTTCATTTGAAGTAGACTTGTTCAGTATATCAAGAAGAGATTGCCAGTAAAAAGCAGCTTCCTCAATTTCAGTTTTCTTTATCTTCCTAGTGAACAGAAAGGGAACTGATATATTTTTTTGGGGGGTGTGAAATAATAAATATTCTTTATAACATAATTACTAAGTTGTTTAAAAATGCCTATTCATTATTGTTTGAGTTCTAGAATTGCATAATTATGTGAAGTCTCCACAGAAGAAAAAATTCTGAAAGATGGATTACCCAGATTAGAAATACAGCTCTGATGGAGTCATCTTTCATCTGTGCATCTACCTGAACATTTGTTATACCACAGAAAAACTCTGGTTTCAAGTGTCTCTTACTCCTAATGTCTGCTAAGACCTCTCTGTAACCACAGCTGAATTCCCATTAAAGCTGTGATGTCTCCTTATCGCTGAGTTAAAATAGTATCTCAGGAGATTATATTCCTTTCATCCCCAGAGAGCCCCTTCCAGATGGTTTGAGAGTGATAAGAAGCTCACTGTGGGTGAAACTTCTCAGAAGATACTCCTATATCTTGTGCTGCAACCATACCCAAAGTACAAGACTTTTCCTGAGCTAGGAAGACCAGGCCACCTCTAAAGATGAGAGCTGTGATTTTATTTCTATCTAATTCTTCTCCTTACTTGAAGACAAGAAAAAGAAAGTCCATAACACAAATAGATGCAGAAATTTGTCTGTTAGGATACAGGAATTGACATCATCAGCATTGGTCTGCCCCTTTATACATACTTCCACTTCAGACACACCAGGGCACCATCATTTTCATCATTAATGAGGATGAAATTGCCATCCAGTGAAAATATCATGGATCTGATTCCCCCTCCTTGATATGAATGACAATGCTTTTGAGCAAGTATATCCTAGAAAAGTCATAGAAGCAATATCAGCAAATAAATTTTTAAAGTGGAATATGTATGTAAATTATTTTTAATATTTAATTTTAAAAATATTTTAATGTTTATCTATTTTTAGATAAAAGTGAATCCAAAATGGCAATGCAAGGTACATAAGATACTAGGATTTGTAAGCTTAAAAGGTTTGACTACAGATAGGACACATTTGTAGTATGTTGATTTTGCAGGAGATAAAGAAGAGTAGCAAAAGTATCTCCTCTAAGATTTGCTGAAGAAGCAAGTAAGTCGTTTGTATGATCATATACATGTTCATTATAAAAACAATTGTCCTGTATAACGCTCACCATAAATGTTCAACATAAATTTTCTGGAACATTTTTATTCAAGTGAAGAAAAGTTTACAGTGAAGGAAAGTAATTTTTACACCCCTTTCTCATGTAAGCCAAACAAAGCCTGTTCCCAGATGCCAACCTACCATAGTAGAAGTATTGTAGATAAATAGAACACCATCCTTTGCTGCTGCTGCCAGCCACTGGCTGTTGGGTGATAAACAGAGGAAACCTGATCCAAACTGATTGCTAGGAATCCTCTCTTCTGATGAAAATACTGGTGGATCTTCCAACATATTCTGCCAAACAAACAAAATGTTGGCAGCAGTTCAGATGATGGAAGTATCTCTGCCATTTTGAAAAGACTAATGAGGGCTTTGTGGGTTGCCCCACACATTGCAATTTGAGCTGCAGCTGGATTGTTGGATTATTTTGCTCAGGAAGCAGTGCCATTGCTATGCTGCTGATTTGCTTCTCATCTCTTCAAAAGGGTCAATATTCTGCATGTTTGGGCCTGGAATTTCTTGGCTCAGAAGGGTGGGACATGCCAAGGAGGAATGCTGACCTTTGGAATTCACCTTCTCACTTGACTCTACTCTTTAACTGCAGGAGATCTATCATCAGCAGGCAATGACAGAGGCTTCCTGAAGATCCCCTCCGCCTTCATTGTGAGGCAGGGCTGGGTGGGGTTTGCAGTTGCATCTGAATGTCCTGGGCTCACGTTGGCTCAGTTCCTTCTTACCTGGATACCCAGGTTACTCAGCAGACTGCACAAACACACAGCTCCAACACAGAAGCCACATGTGAAGTGCCTGTAAGCTGTATGAGTTTTGCCAGGCTTCTGAGCAGGTGGTAGGATACTGAAAGCTGAGGAGTATAGATGGAGCAGGTATTTTTAGTGGAGAGGATTTCTTTAAGATAATAGCCTGCTATATTCATTTCATCTACAATCTTTGTTTGTTGGTATTTAACACCACCCAAAATAACACAACTTCAAAGAGTTACCTCTTCAGAGAGATGGTATTTACAGATGAAAGGTGCACAGGCACAGTAGCCATACACAGTGTTGTCCTTCAATCTGACTGCCGAGCTCAAAGGGTAATCCAGATCATATTGCTTCTTTTTAAGGGCACTAGTATTAAGCATTCCTTGTTCATTCACATACTTATCATTATCTAAAAGATTGACAAAAGAAAGAGGGAGGAAGAGGCATCACGACCACTAATGCAGGTGCTTTGCCTATCATGCAACTATGAAAATGATTCTCAGCAAGGAGTGAGCATGATGTGAGTTTTCAGGGAAGAGATTGGGAATTAAGATACTTAGATTTAACATTAACTCTGTGAGTTGTGATGATGTAGCCCACTGAAGTGAAGCAGAGCAATAGCTCTACTGGCCCTAAAGAAGTACTAGAAGCACTTCATCCACAGCAATGTGACAATTTGCATAGGCTAATTTATCTTGCATGTTGAGTATTATGTCAGCAGTGCTAATTAGTTTGCATGCAGGTTCATGTCATCATTGCCTGCATTTAGAACTTGTTTTAGGCATCTCTGCCATGAGGAACACACAGCCTGGGTGGTGAAATACTGACAATTCACATCTTCAGGAGGGCATTTTATTCTCTTTGGTTCCTTAATTTGAGCTTTTAAGGGACACCTGAAATTAAGACTGATATTAAGACTGAAAATAAGACAAACCCTGCAGATCTGCAGCTTGAAAAATCACATCTAATACATCTAAAAATAGGCACAGGAAGTCATCCAACATTAGTGAATATTTAAAGAAAATACTAACTTTGTTGAAAACTACTTTTTGAAAAGTTTTTAAACTGGAAGGCCTTTTAAAAACCAAATGAAAATAACTGACATTATGTTCACAAAATGTAAACCTGACATTAGGTTTATTGCCTTAGAAAAAGATCACATAGTTTGTATTTCAGTTCTTACCTGTTATGATTGCTGAAGAGAGACAAAAAATTTCCAGTCTTGCTTGCTGGACGTCTGCTACATTAAGAAGTACCATCACTTCAACTAAGTCATTCTGGAAGTCAGAAACTACAGAGAGGTGGAGCACTTTATCTGTCAACACTGAAGCAGGTAAGGAACACCAGTGAAATTGTTACTCAAGCATGGTAACATTGCTTTTTACTAAGACATCAAGTGAATCAAAACAAGATCCCTGCCTAGAATACACATCAGCCCAACCACCTCAACCTGGTTTCAGGAAGTGCTGCATGCACACAACTCCACTTGAGGCTTTGGCTGCTGGGAATCCTTAAGCATCAGGGGGTTAGTATTATATTAAACATTAAAATCTGAGTTTACATCTAGCTTGAATTGTTGCAATTTTGAGACTGTCTGCTGATAACTGCCAGAAAAAGCACAGAGAAACCCTCCACTCAGAAGCCAGACAGATAATGAGAACATGATCAGTCAAATTACAAAAATCATTTAAGGAGATAAAATTCTGTTTGTTAAACCAATTAGAATGCTAAAATAATACCCTTTATACTTAAAATTATGCTGAAGATCTATATACACAGATGTGATCTGTAAAAATAATGTTACTGGAATTGAAAAAGATGTGATCTGTAATACGTTATTGGAATAATAAATTTACAAATTTCAGGTATTTCTGAATTAAAATCCCATCATATATTATTCTTCATTATCAACCATCAAAGCAGACAATTTCAGCAGTCCCCATGTTAAAGAAGTCTGCTGTGGAAATTTGTAACAGGAGATTGCAGACAATTATCATAACCTACAGTTTTTCAGTCTAAATTCTCACAAAGATCTTTAGTTCTTTGCCACCACTATAACTTTTGTGCTGGAGCTGTGATCAGTTGGTCAGCTTATCCATTCTGTTTCCTGTCACTTATACATGTTCTGAAAGAAAGGTAATATTGGTACATTTGCTAACTAAAATTACAGTGGGGAGAAAAAAAAAGAAAAAGACTGGGCTAGACAAAATAAGTGGGAAGAATATGCTTAGTCCTCCAAGAAAATAAGTAGAACGGAGGAGATAGCTTAGTCTGATCAGCAAGTATACTTAAATTACAGAAAACAGTGGAAAGAAATTGAATGTTGTTACATATATTACCTATATATCCCAGAACTTGGAATAGTTTTGATGGCCGAGCATCTAGAATAAAGACATGTCCTTCAGTAGCTCTTGCAATGAGGAACTGGCCACTGTGATCATAACTAGGTAAAATATAAGTAGAAATCAGTTCAATAAAGTCAACAAAGAGTCAAAAAATTTCACTCCCATAACTTGCTGACTTCACTGAGAACATAAACACAACTGAAGTCCCAGAACTTTCAGCAGATGAATAATTAACAATGGTAACAAAAATCCACCATATAAGAAGAGATTACCAAAAAGCTTAAACTTAACTTCACAAACCCTCAAATTTACATTCAGTGAGAAGCAACCTTCTAAAGTCAGAGATACAGAAATGTCCATAATTACTGCATATGGTGATTTTTCAGAAAATATCTTATACATCAGTATCTTCAGTGCTCAATTAAACTTTTTTAAATTACAGGTTTCTTATATTTCTTTCATATAAATCCTGCTACTACTTCTCTTGCAAGCAGTTCAGAATATGTTGGAAAAGAGTAGAAAGCTGTTAAAATCTTTTAATTTGTTATTCTTAGAAGAAAAACTTCCTTTCCCCCTCCCCCAACTAATATTATTACTCAAGCAATAAATGAACAATATTCCTACCCTTGTTACTACACACTTACTGCAAAGACAGCACTGGAAAGGTGGAAAGAAAAATTCTGTGAACAACCCGTGGAGCTTCAGCTTTGGTAACATCAAGGAAATAGATTTGACCTTTTTTGGTCCCTACAGCAACACTATTGGAGGAGGGACAGCAAGCCATGGCAGTTGCCTAGTTGAGAAGTAAAAGACACTTCACAGTTCCATATATTTTTATATGTTATGCTATGTATTAGTATGCAATTTCTCTTGCTATTTAAAAGTCCCTAAAATTTGAAGAAGAAACTGCAAGTCGTTTACCTAAAAACCACTTTTTAAAATATTTTAGAGACATCATAGGAATTTTACCAATGCTCTGTAGCTGCACAACAAAAAATAATTATGTTCTTTTCAGAAAAAAACCCCAACTATTATATCCACTATCCAGATTTTAAGTGAAAGAAGTTTCACCTGAATAAAACAGTAAATGCACTGTTTTGTGTACAGCTATCGTAGAAAGGGATTTTTTTTCTTACTATGTCAGATTTCAGGGTTTGAATGCATCTTAAATCAGGATGAAGCATTAACAGTTTGAAATGCTTTTATCAATTCAATTCTTAAAACCTGTTTTTCATATCAGTCAAGGCATTTAGTTTTTATACTCTTGAAACTTTTCTGTTACTCATTAAAAAAAATAATGTCATAAAATTTAGATGTTATTTACAAATTTGTGCTCAAAGACACATCACTAGGACATTTGTTGGAAATTTTTCCTCTGCTTTACAGTCAAATTAAAGACATGAGCAGTTCAAGGAAACATTCTGATTTTTTTAATCTCATTTGTGGGTTGTTCAAAGACATTACTGAGCTTTCAGCAGCACTGATTGATCCATATCTGTGGAACATTATAATATCAATTGAAAAATATTTTAAAAACATTAAGTATCAGTCACTATATAAGCTCCTGGTTACGTGTACCTCAGTATCGAGGTTTAGCTTGCTGAGACAAGTTCCATCTTCCAAAAACCAAATTTGTACTTCACCTGAAGTGGTTACAGACTGTTGAACAGAGAAAAACATAGTCAAAAGAGGATGAAATAATCAAATAGTCTGGAAATGACTACTGATCTTCTATAGAATAAAAACTGAACTGATCCCTAAGCATAGCATATCAAGTGTTACTAGTTTCACTTGGGATTATCTAGTTTTTCCTTTAAGTTCAGTTGCTGCAAGGTACATGTGCCTAAGGAAAACATTTAATAATTTTGGTGAATTGCTGCAACTTGAGGTGGGAATCTTGTTTTCTCACAAGAAAAATGATGCATATCATGGTACTTGAGTTCTTCTTCTGTCCAGGCTATTTTGCAATTCCACAGTAAAGTAAGGCTAGAGATCATTCAACCCTCACATGACTCATTCAGTCAGGCAAAATTTACTGTTGCCATGCTAATGGCCAACAAAGTGATTCAGCAAAATTAATTGACTAAGACCCCAGGTTTTCTAGGCTGGCTTCTTGAAGAATTCATGGCCTGGAAATAAACTGCTGGCTAAAATATATGTCTGGCAGGAGTAAAAGACATAGGAGGAAAGCAAGGAATTTCTCAGAATGGACAGATCCATGAGTATGGTCTTCTTTGTCCATGGACCCAGGACAGAGGTATCTTTCAGGATGTTCCATTTTGTGCAGAAGGATGAAAAGATCAGTATAAATTTTTTGTTCTAACATCAGTTCTCTGAATTGAATCCAACTTTTGCTCAGCTATCTTCCCAAACAATAGTAAGTCACACAAATCAGCAGCAGAACCAATACAAGATTTTAGCAATCCATAAAATATCCAATCTGCATTCTAGAGCAAGTTCTGACCTTTTTATAGGCTATACCTGAATTAATGCCATTTAATTCCTTAATGAGAAGATACAAAACTGTAACAAACATCAGAACAGTCCCAATTTCTGCAAGGCCTTTAATTTTGTGCCTTAGCAATCCGGAAAGAGCCACTATTCTATAAAAGAAACAATGCAATTTCTTACCACACAGTACTTTTCCCCTGGAATAAGAAAATCAGCTGCCAGAAAACAACTGCTGCATGTGTCCAAAAGTTTCACAGCTTCTCCACTATGAGCAGGTTTGTAACTATAGACTGGCCCCTGACAAATAAAGAGAAAGAGTCCATCACTGGACTATGAAAAAAAGAAGTGCTTAGTATGATTCTTCTGAATTTAGTGAATTATATTAATTTACAAGAGCTGAAGATGAGACTAGTTCATTTTAGAGTGATCGGGCTAGTCGCATTTTCAAGAAGTTTTGTTTCTCAAAATTGCTTTAATAAAATAACTTAAACCCACCCAATTTCATGTTACTCCAGAAATCAATGTTCTAAACCAACACGAAAGTCATAAATCTTGAGCTTTAAAAGATGTTTTTATCTAAATATCTCAAAGCCTCTTAGAAAGAATTCATAACTCATATTGACAGAGATTTTAGAATTTTTCCACTCATTTTACAAAAGGAGAATGAAATCAGAGAGGGAGCATGAGCAAAGTTACCATTGCACTGCTGTCCCGTACCCAGAACCTCCTGACTCATACACACACACTACAATAACAGTTGAAGAGTTTTAAAAATGACAATTTAAATTATTTAAGGTCTGGGAAAACAGGTGGAATTTGAGTATCTGGGACCCCTGTGTAAGATTTCTGGGCATCAGGCTGATTCAAAGAAGGATCTTGGACTGGGTTGCCAGACAACTTCACATAGAGAACAACTACTGCAGATACAGTAAGTCTGATATACCCCAGCGACACTTTTCTTCCCGTCCAGGCACACATCAACCCTAGAGCTCATGCTCAGTTGGTCCCCCAGGACCTGGACACACAGGAGACCCTGAACATGTACTCTGCAGTAGATACACAAGTATTTCTGTTGGGAAATCCCAACATTAGGTACTTTATATTCCACCATCTGTAAGAGACAATTGTTCTGTGCTTCATTGAAAGTCTTTCCAATTTTCAGCAAAAACACAGAATGGACTGTGTCCACCTCTGAGATAATTCATTGACGTGTGTGATTACATTAGACATTTCATGCTAATACTATCAGCATAGACATACAGAATCACAGGAACATCCTATTATGTACTGCTATTATCTCAAATGCAATACCTGCTCAGTGACAAGCAGAAGAAAGGTGTAATCAGGAGAGAATAAGAGGCTGGATATGGGTTGTGAGATATCAGCACAGAGTTTAATCTCATACTGCAGATCTTTGATGTGATAAAACAGTAAAACGCCATCCTGTGCAGAAAAGTACAAATCCACATGAGGTCTATGTCATTTATACTATCTGGCAAACTGAAGTGCAATAATTTCTTAAAATCTTTAAAGTAGCAATGTTTAACTGTATCCCACCTCTAACAGTTTCAATTCCCTTTAGCATACTTAAATCCAAAGGACTCTTACCCTGGATAATAAATCTATTGAAAATGAAAGTGTTCTTTAATACAAATCTTAGTAACTGTCCATGTTTGATAACAACAGACTCTCTCATCAGCTAATAATTAAGATTTCATATTGTTGTTTTTGAGACAGCATAAGAATTTGTCCCCCTCTTAAGCAGGAATGTACAATGGCATTGTCAGATTGGGTTAGATATTGAGTTAGATTTTGTACAAAGCAATTTGGCAGTTCTTTTGGCCATTTTCTCTCCTTTCCTCTTTTTTTGTCCATCCTTCTTTTCTGTTCCTCTACAATATCCTTAGTCTTTTGTTAAAAACAGGATTGTCCTCTTTTGTTGCTTCTTTGATTACAAAAATGGAGTCTTTTCACACCCTGCTCCCACGTCTCCAGTCTTAACAAAGAAAATAAAGACAACACCAGACCTTTATAATCCTGAAGTCCGTCACCTTTTTCTAACTCCTGTTTTTGTGGTGAACTCTGCAGATATACTCCATTTGAATATTCTTTGATTTTCACACAATAAGAGTAAGTTAAAAGCATAAAGAATGTCTTACCCTTCCAGCTGCATACAGTCCCTCATTACAAAATGCCATGGAAAATATTGGTTTTGGCAGATCATTTGGTTTGCTACCTGAAGGCACAAAACCAACAAAAAATACCAAATGTAATTTTTTTTGGTAACATGGAGCTCAAAACAAAGTGTTTGAAATGAACCCCTATATCCTAACTCCACTAAATTACAAGTGATTGCAGTTCTAAAAAAAGTTGCTATAACTAAGCAGCAGGGAATCTATTCTAGTGTCACTTATTCAAATTTAAATTAGAATGAACAGAAATTATTCCACTGCTGCTGTTTCTCCTGAGGCTTTTAATTTGACTGTCTATTAGTACAAAAGCTATTAATCTTTTGTCATGTAAACACACATAAGATTGCCAACAAAGTGTCTTACAGAGACCAGTGTGAGATGAATTTTTCTAACCAGCTGTACTCACATACTGCCAGACATCAGTGGTGCTGCCTAAAGATCTATCAGCTTGATCTGAACATGGAATTACCTTTCTTTTTCTGTACTTCTCTACGAGCATATGATACCACATCTGATATTTTCTGCATGTACTCTGCACAAAAGAAAACAATTTATAATGTCAACCTTGTTTATATGTCAGTATTGCAACAAAAGTCACTTGTATTCCACTCTACTGAACAAAAGGCCAGGTTCAGTATACTAAATAAAAAATGTGCATTCTTCCCCAATATCCACCATTTCTGCCATCTGTGCAACTGAGCAAACACAGTTCTGTGATTCAGCTTACAGCTGTAAAAGGGAGACAGCAATACCTGGCATGGAGAGTGGTACATACACAGATTCATTTTTCGTCTAGTGCTAAGTTATGGTATTGTTATTTGTAACAATGATATTTTAAAAAATTTCATATACTTACAAAGGAAACTTCAGCCAGTCTGAAAAAAATGCCCAAGCGAAATGATGAGGCTGCCTATGATTCTGTTTGCAACACTATAATAGGAATTCAGCATGTGCTTAAAGTTGGACATCTGGGAGGTCCCGTGGCGTAATGGTTAGCACTCTGGACTCTGAATCCCAAGGGCCTGAGTTCGAGTCTCAGTGGGACCGTCCCCATGGCAGTTAAATTCCTCCCTGCCATCCGATCCCGTCAGATCTTGGATGCTGAGCGCAGGGGCAGCCCCGGTTGTTAGTACCGGGTGCTGTAGCCAGTCCCGAGGATGTCACTGTCCGAGCTCGCTCAGCCATGGCAAATGGACCTTAGGACTTAAACGGTGGGGCCAGTTCTGCGCACACTGTGCCTCACCTAAAAAATCCACTGCCCAGGCTGGAAGGGCACACCCACGGGGGGAGAGCCCTTCCCAAAATCTTTGTTCACGAAGTCTGGCCATTAAAGTTGGACAGGCAATTAAGCATTTTGCTAAATAGACACAGATTTCAGTATGTCTTAAATTAAGCAGAAGCTTCAGTATAATATAATTACAGACCATTTTGTTATACAGTTTTAGGACATGACTTAAAGAAGAATATACAGGCCAAGAAAAAGCCCAACTGGCAAATATTCTTGTTGCCTTCTATTCAACTGGCAAAACCAGCTCTGATCACACCTCAACTTTTCATTTTCTGATGATTTCCAACTCCTGATTTGCTAAATTTAATACTCTGATAGTTTCAAAAAGAGAAATAATGCTGGTTTGTTGGTTTGTTTAGGTTTGGGGGTTTTTTTTGGTTTTAGGTTGTTTTGGTTTTTTTTAAAGCAGCCTTCCAGTTCAGTGTTAACTATCAAAAGTGAAAGTCAGGGATACTTGCTGCAGCTCAAAAAGTCATGTATTGCAAGAAAGAAGAAGAAAATAAGATTGGGAATACATATAGGGCAGACAAATCGCCTTGGTGAGTTGCAATCAATCAGAGGTTCTCCATTTCTAGAATAAATCAAAAGCATATTTCTTTGAAGCCAAAGACATCTGTTCACTCTCTGTGCTTCCCATGTTCTGCAGTAAAGCCTGGTACCCTTTACAGCCTTGTTTTCATTCTAAAACAGTCTATGTAAGGACAGACATTAAGGAATGCTATTAAGCAACACTACTTCAGTTTTGTTGTTTGAAGAGTCATCATGAGTCCTCAGAGATCACTTCAGCAATACTTAATGTAGCAAATGAAGACTATCCAATATTTAATGTAAAATAAAATAAATTATTGGTACTTATCTAATAGTAAAAACATTTTGTCTACCTGGTATATGAATAGTTTAATGTTAATCCAATAAGGTTGGTTAATACAATCTGGGCTCCTGAAAATATAGTTAATTTTATCAATTTTCATGTATTTAGAAGGTTTTTTTCTTTTTTATTTTTTTTCCAAAGAAAAATGAAAGTCAGTTATTGGATGCTAAGGAAACCTACACAGAAGCTCAAAAGACAATCTCAAATCTTTATCGTACTAAAAAAAAGAGCAGGGTTCTACAATACAGCTTTTTAATTTCCATAAGGTACACAACAGGAGAATAGAAGAAAGCACAGAAAGCTTTTACTTATCCACTTTCCTCCCTACTTGAATAAAAAACACACAGCTATTTCTTACCAGGTGGAGGTTTTTGTTGAAGAACAGAAACCCTGTGTTTCTCAGCATCAATTGCCAAAACATATCCTTCCTTACAGCCCATGTATATTTCTGAAGTCGCAGTCCAGCAGTGGGCAGTGGGATGCACTGCAGTCTTAACAAAATTTCTAGGCTTCAGCATGAAAACAAACAGGTTCAATCAACAGCTGACAAATACTTTTACAAGCAGTTACATACATTCCAAGGGGAAAAAAAAATCATTACCTCATAAAGTCTGACCCCTTGTTTAACATCAACCTTATTTTATTCAGTCATCCCTTCACTGAAGCCAGTAACTTCAGAAAGGAGAACATTCTCCAGTAAAGTGCATGTCTGGAGATAGCAGTGGAGAACTCATTTCTCTCCCTAGAAGCTTTTTTAAATGATGAATTATATTTCAATGAAAAATTGTATATTTTTAAATTTGCTTTTATCTGGATTTATTCTCCAGCACTTGCATCTGTTCCAGTTTTGTCTTCTAGTCTGGAAATCAATCTCGTATCTTTCCTATCCACACAAAGATATTGACCCACCATAACCATGTCACCTCCCAAATTTTGAATGACAAAATGATGAACAACAACACTGAGCCCCTAGAATTTTTTTTAAATGTCAGAAGTGCACTGGAAGCCCAAATTTAAATGGTTACTCACTGTGACCTCACCCTGACAGATGCTTTTCAAATTGCTTTTCAGGATATTCTTCCACTTTGTAACCATAATGTAAATATGTGGTTCTTGCATACTTGGCAGTACTAAAACACACTTTGTTTGAATAGCTTATCTTATTGTATAATCCAAACTGCTCTGTAAAACAGCTCTGTCAACCTTTGTGTCATCTGCAAATTAGTGTTAGAAATATCCCTGACTCAGACTTCCCATGTGCCTTGAATTTTGTTTTGCTAAAAATACTCTCATAAATCTGTCAACCATAAAACAGGAAGAACAGAACTTCTCCACCAAACATTATTAAAGACAGAGAGTGACCTGTTCAGATACAACAGTAACAGGGGTCATAAAAACACCATGATAGACAGAACCAGATTAATGAGAATTCAGGGAGGGGAAGAGTGGAACAGAACACACAAAGGCCTTGGGAAAACATTTAAAAGAGAAGACTCCAAGCACCGTGCATGGGTGCAGAAGTGTGAGGAATGCTAAACAATAGGATGGATGAAATAAAAAAATATTCTATAATTCTACAGAACAAGTACTGTCTCACTAAAGGTTTTATAAGGGTAAATATGGATGGAGTTGTGATGAAAACATAGGACAGAGATTCATAAGTACCTAGATTTCATTAGCAAAATATGCCAAGAACTTGCAATATGATTTTGGGTAAGTAACTGACTATTTATGCTTACAAAGCATTTTTAATTTCTCAGGCGAAAAATGTTGCAGAAATAAAATGCATTAGTATCTACCTTATAAATCAAATAGGACTAACAGTAATAAATCTATAGCAAATAGGGCTTTACATCACCTAGAGAAACATTTAATGTAGGCATTTTCACTGATTTCATGAGGCTTGAACATCACAAATATGTGGGAACGTTGTAACTGAACCTCTGGAAAACAGAACCTCCCTGTGTAAACACAACTTCTGTAATATTCCTTTGTACCTGCTGCCATGGCTGTCTTTACACATAAACTAGGTAAAATATGCTAATCCTAGATGAGATTATGTAAATCCCAAAGGAGGTTGCTTCTTGAACTGTGCATTGGTACAGTGGTGCATCGTAATAATCATAATGCTGCCTTTTTGTGAACTTCTCTCCATTTTGAGCAGCACCTCTTCACGGGAAAAAAAAAATCCATGATGGCTCCTTGCCACAAAACGTTTTATAAAAAGACAATGGAATAAAATTGGTGGTAGAGAGGAAGTGGATTCTCGTGGGCTTGTCATGGCAAAGCACATTAAGAAAAGTCAGGTCCCAACTTGAAGAAATACAGAAACAAAACTAAATCAATCTAAAGCAAGAAAGAAAAGGAGGGAAAACTGTAGGCTATTTCAATTCCTTTCCCTCTGCTGCCCCGCTGTGGTTACACTTAGGTACATATCCAGCCTCAGTATGTGGTTCTAGAGTATGGCACACGGACACATTTCCAAGAAGCAAACAACCACAATGGCAACGGGCTTGCTTTTCTTACTTGCCTCTCACACATTCCTTCGGAGTGGGATACAGCCTCCAAGGCTGCATAAGTGATTCTCCACTTACATCAGTGTGAAAAACATCAATCTTAACAGACTCAGATTTAGTGATAAAGAACAAAAATCCTTCCGTCGAATTCTACAGAGACAGGAAGAGCTTCCTCAGGCCATGATACTACTCCCACTACATTCAGCTGAACACACCTCATTAACCATCACAGGAGAAGCAGGTTGTCTCCTACTAATTGAAAACCCACTGATGATAGTAGAGAGGAAAATAACTGTAAGGTGTTTCCAAAAGTCGAGGAATAGATTTTGGGCCAGAGTAAGACACCTGCTCATGGACATTTGCATTGCTGTGCAAATCATCAGTGACAGTAACCATTGACAGATGTGCCACAGCAGCCTGCCAGTTTATAAAGACAGTGAAGAATGCTGGTTATAGCACCTGTTTGGGACAGTGTGGTCCATTACAGTAACTGCAGTGTGAAGATACCTGGCTGTAAGGGGAACTCAGCCAGTTCAGTCATTTCAATCTCTCAAAAAGTTGCTGCATACTTTCCAACACAAAGCTCTTGATAAAACAATTTTTTGAAGAAGTATCTCCCCCCTCAAGTATATTCTGATGCACTCATGCAGGAATTGCTTTGTCCAAACCACATGTTCAATGCTGAGGGGTTGGAAGGGTTGCTTAACTTCACAGGACATATGCATGGGATTTCCCCACAGCGCAAGGATCCAGCAGTGTTTTTGTGCTCAGTTAGACACAGAGTATATGTGCACAGGCATGCATGGATGGGAAAATTAGTGCTGTAAGGCACAATAAATTAAAGTCCTGCAAAAAAATTATGCAGCTACCATAGTCTGAAGCAAGGTGAAAACATGTCAGAAACAGATTCATTATCTCCCAGTGCTAAACTGTGAGTGTAGCACCTCACAATTTTGTGCATGGAAAACATCATACCACCACAACAAAAGGAATACCAGCTTGTATTTCTGTAAAAAACCTTTCATTTCTAAATAACCTGATGTTCATTACCTTGTCAATATTCACAATAAAAATGGATTTCAAAATGGATTTCAAAAATACTGTTGAGATAACAGATCTATTTACTGGTTTGTACCTATTTAACAAACATTAAAATTATTAATTTATTAACATCTATTTGCATAGAAAGTATAATGACTTGGAACAGTAAAAAGGAAAAAATTCAATAACTACCATGAATGTTTCTGCTTCATCTCCTGTCAGTCCAGCAATGGCTGAAACTGGCAAATCAGGGCCATAGTATGGATCTTCACTACGAGAAACTGGGAAAAACAAATCCTCCTGAGGATTCACAGCCCCTTGTTCATCAGGAAGTTCCACAGGGCTGTGAAAAAGCAAAAGACACACTCTGAGGAGAAGAAATATGGGTAGTAAATGCTGATACAAAATGGAGAAATGTGTTTTCAAAATGGGCTTTATTTCTGCAAGAGTAATGGAGAAAAAGTCAGTGAATACATGTATTTACATGTACTCTGTAATGACAAAGGGCAGAGAACCCTTCAGTGTTTTTTTCAGATCACAAATTCAGGCCATGTCTATACTTTCATTAGTATAACCGTGTCAGTGGCAATATATTGATCATATTAATAATTAACATTAAACACAGCTGAGAATGGTAGAGTAGCTGCCACTGAAGGAGCACCAGTGTAGTATTTCAAGGACTCGAATGATACATGCTACTTTTATACCAACCTCAGAAAACATTTTAGCATACATAAATAGTAGTTTAGCATGCTCAGTGAACTGCATTGACAGAGCCACCCTTTCTGGATGTGTAAATTAGCCACACAAGCTGTAAATCTGATACTGCTTTTGGTACAGTTTATGATCACAAAATATTGTTTAACTATGCTTACAAGGAAGAAATTGATCCAAATTTGATGGTTTCATAGCTGCAAAAACAATGCTCAACATAGCAACTTACAGGAAAACAGAGCAGGCACTACCTTATTTCAGTCACGGGGCTGTTCCCTGAGGCTGCCAAAGCAGCTGATTAGTATTAGCTTCACGGTGTGCATAATCTGGTCACGTGAGTGGTAACAAATGCAATCATAAATTCAATTCACTTGATTGACTAGATGGATTCATAGTGGTTGGATTTAGCAATTACAGATTGCAATTGCTAGATGAACTAAATCAGACTAAATCCTTTGCAAGTAGATGTGTTGCTAGTCTTAGTTACTACAATATGCTTCTAGAATTTACTTTCAACCCACAGGGTTTTCCACTTACTTTCCCTTAAGCTGATGCTCATCATTATTCCTTTCAACATGCCAGATGGTAATGGAGCTCTCATTAACTAAACACAGTTGTTGCCAATTCATAGGGTTAAAACTTAGAGAGGTTGCTGTTATCCCTGGCTGAGACTCGCTGCACAGGAGGGTATTTTCTTGCCAGTTCCTTCATTAAGGAGAGTAAAAGAAAATCAAATCTATTAGTAAAATAAGTAAAAAATATTGAAAATAAAAATCTGGATGTGATTATGACTGACATTCAAGATCTAGTTTGCAAAACACATACCTTGTCACTGATAAAAGATTTCTGCTGCCAAGCAAGTTAGATCCTCTTGAGAATGAAAAGGATGTGGTTAATTAGCCACACATAAAATTATTACTGCTAGAAAATGAATAGCTGACATTTTAGAAACATTATCATGCACTTCCTTTTGTAAAAAGACCAACAGTCAAGAGAAATGGATTTTGCTTTCAACAGTTCCATCAGTGACTACTCAAATGGGCCCAAGCAATTAACTCTTCAGCACCCCAGCCTTGCTTTTACAATCCATAACATAATGACTGTAATGTTGGCTGCAGGAAAGTGTTATAAATAGGAAATAAAACACAGTCAGCCCATGATTATCTATGGGTTAATTACTTAGTTAATACAGTAATTGTGTTGTGAATGCAGACATACAAGCTATGGCTGCATTAACTAAGC
The DNA here is from genome assembly GCA_035583155.1 of Acropternis orthonyx. Lineage (NCBI taxonomy): Eukaryota > Metazoa > Chordata > Aves > Passeriformes > Rhinocryptidae > Acropternis > Acropternis orthonyx. The sequence goes on from JAWWEU010000160.1 coordinate 24,426,156, forward strand.
TGGGCACAAACCAGGGTGTAATTTGTGTGAAGCTGTTATGTATAGCTGACAGGAGACTGGGAATCTGCTTTCCACTGACTTTTCCTTTATCCAGTATATTTTATGTTTTGTCCAGAACTATTTTATGTTCTCCTCATCTAATTTGCTTGTTTTTCCATTATTCAATTAATTCTTGGTTGCATTTGCATTTTTAGGTGCTGTCCAAGAACTTATTGACATCATTTGAAGAAAATGGTTAAAAAGCTTTCTTAATTTCTTGGACAATATATCTGACTGTTAATCTAAATAACTTTTATAGCTTTAGTATTTGTCATTATTGGTAAGAGGAAATGCATACACTGCTGTATACAGATTTAGTGTAATCCCATTATTCTGGCCTGTAATAAATTCACTCACAGAAACAGATCGGGATGCAAGACAATGGTTAACATTGACAGCATATGCAAAAAATGAGAAGTATTCATACATAACATAGTAACCCTCATTAAAATTACGGGAAGCTATAAGCTACAGTTCTGAATTTTAAAGATTCAGTGTAGATTTCTTTCTAAAATCTGTCAGCATGTTCTCGTCTCACACCTAACAGATAAAGTCAATATTCTTTTATAGTAGATAATTTACTAAGATCTGAAACGATATGGTACATGTATCTGCAAAAGAATCTGACATTAAGCCTCTCCTTTGAACAGAAAAGAATAAAAATCAAGGGATAAAATATCTCAGATGAAAGGCAGCTTTTAGTTATCTGTAAGCTTTCTATATTTTGAGACTGACATAACTTTCAAAACATCTCTTATATCTCTGATTCCAAACTAGCTGCTTAAAATACAGGAGCTGTGCAATCATCATACTGTAATGACACCCTAAGAATGCTAAACATTGTACACACACGTTTCTACAATGAATGCACAATATAATTCAATTACAAAAATGAAGGTCCTGATTTCAAAGTAAATTCACACACCTCTGTCCAAGTTACTATAAATTCTAAGTTTAATACTGGAAGGCAATTGTATTTTTTTACTAAATTCTTTCTGACTGGAATGTAGGGTGTTTTTTTTCTGACAACAAGGTGCTGATAGCTGGAGCAAGCTGATTCAAACTGGTTAAAAATGTTTGGCCTTGGAAATTGCCACTAATTTAAAGCACTTAAACATTTATAGGTATTTCTGATTTTAAAAATAATCTTGAGGAGTCTAGATGTGGGTTTTAGTTTAAGTGCACACAATGAACACATTGGACCACGTGTGTTATTTCTGCTGTAAGTGACAAGCGTGTCAGCTCTTCAGGCTAGTGAGGCTGTGATGTCAGTTTCTACTGTGATATACACACAGACATCCTTCCTGAACTACTGTGTAAGATCAGAGTTCACAGCAAACATTATTCTTTGTAAGGGTAAAGAAGAGGCATCTGTAATACTATCTACTATCACTACTAAAGTCTGAAATTACAGGAGTTTCTGCACCTTCACTAATCATTGTACACAAGAAGATCATCATTAAATTGGGACTATACAGACTATTCCTTACGTGTCCTTGCTTGCCTTCTACTCCACCCTCTACTCCAAAATCAATGGGAGCTTGCTGGCAATGGAGGCAAGAATAGGACAGTGTTTTTACAGTACAATTAAAATATTAAGTATTCCAACTTTCTCTGCACCATATTATATGATACCTTTTTTCATGACAATGAGCAAAAAATTATTATCTAATCCAGTGAGTCATGTTACTGTAATCACTGAGCAAAATTATAAGCCAGAACTAAGATCAAGAAAAAGTAATTAGGAGGACGACTGAGCAGTCGGGGGGAACAAACCAGTACAAATCAGCTTTAGAACCCTTTTCTGCTTTTCAGCAGGCAACTTTCTTCCACAAACAGCATGGTGGCTCAACTTCCAGCAGTGAACAGATAATTAACTGATGCTGAAGACTTTGGAAGTACTCCAAAACACAACATTTGGAAGAAGGCAGAAGACAGCTCTACTAAAATTAACAGCCATTTTGACTAGTGGCTACTAATACTAGAAAATGAACAGCAATTTTGGTTACAGAAAGTTTGCAGACAGTGATCAATTGGGAACAAAAAAGAGATAAAGGCAATCAATATGTGTTCTACATTTATTAATCTAGGCTAAAACAGCACACACACAAAAATATGAATTAAGTGCAAATGATATTAGAGAATTTTTTTTAAACTCTTACCATACTGAAAGAACAAATTCTGGGATCGAGGAGTAACTGGCTAGATACGGGCCTGTGAAACTAAACGCAAGTAAGGTGTAGTCCAGCTGAGCACTACCTGAAATGTGAAAATAAAGCACATGGTCTTTTATTGCCCCAGACTTTATTGTGTGCTATCACAGATACTCTTCTCACTTCCTTTATATCTGCTTTAATTCTTCAAAGATGTTCTTCAGGCTCTTGATTTTGTTGCTTCACTCCAGATTATTCTTTACATTTGATTGTAAAAATGTTCCCTATGTATCCTTGCTTGGGACTTATTCAATTGTTTTTCTCAATAATACCTTGAAATTGTAAAGTACTTTTCCCTAAGTACCGTGATATTCTTTGCAGTCATAATTTCACTCATACACATGAAAAATGCAAGTACTATGATCTTTATTTAAATGATAAAGGAACCTAAACACGGATAGGGTTAGCAACGTGACTAAGGAGAAAAATGTTATGAGGCAGGCAAAAATATAGATTAGATCCCAGGCTCCAAAGTTTAACTGCAGGAACCCTCATTGCTTTCACATCTTGGGTTTCTCATGTTGCTTTCAGCAGTCTGCTTGGGAGCCTACTGCAGTATGATTTTTTTTGCTTATGCTGACTACATTTCCCTAAAACTAATTCCATTTCATTCTTCGTTTTCCTTTTAAATCAGCTTCATTAAGTATTATCATACTGCTCTCTAGCTTGAACCTAAGTAAAAGTAGTGCAGTGGAAAACTCCTTCCACTGCTTTCCATGAATCTCATCCTCAGACAGTTCCCTGTCACACTGTTTTTCAAATCTTACAAAAACAAAACCTTCACAAACTGGATAGTTAAAGTATTGTTTTAATGAAATGGTGTTGAGGAGAGTTACCACATCACTACCTTTTAATTCTGTCAGTTTATTCAGTTCTGGAAAACTGTGGATATATATGATGGGATTCAGCTTCCGGTCGGAAAAGGCCACCACTTCACTGCTGGCGTTCACTGCAAAGGCTCCCACCTGGCCCGTCTGACTCGGCAGTGCTGTCGTCTTCTTTGTTTCAATGTCCAGGAAGAGGATGTAATTACCACAAGGGTAGCAGACAGTTTGATTGTTGATAAAGCCAAAGTTCTTGTTTGAGAATCCCTGAACCCAACTAAAAATAGAGCAACTGAACATTAAAACATTAATCAAAGACATGCATTACACAAAATACTGGGCTAAAGGGAATATTGTAGCCTAAGTTACACTAAGTTATGAACTGATGCTTGGATTTGTTAGACTCATCCGCATAACAATGTTACAAAATCACAATAACTTCAAGGCCTCATATTATGAGTCACTAGTTCAGTGTTTCTAAAACACAGGGTCAATCTTACCCTGATGGAGCACAAAGGACTGGAATAAGAACATGAAGAGATGCTTGTATTTCTTTCAGTTTTCACTAAAAATAAAGTTACCCAGTTCACAGGCTCTTGTTTTGTACTCATATATCACAGTAAAGGATATTCCATTATTCTGAAAGAATTGCACAGGTACAATCTGTACTTGGAACCCAATTGTGTTTGCTTAACCTTTTTACACTTTCATAGTTCATCTCATCCCCATAAAATAAAAAAATATGAAGGCACAACTTGTGTTTATATGAACCCAACCAGAAGGACTGTTCTGCTTTAAAGACATCAGTACTTTAACATGGTAAGACTCTGGAATGTAAACAGGATGTGTTACACAAGGACTGAAATAAATTACTGAAGTGGATCAGCGTATGAACTTACATGTCAACAAATTCATAACTGCCTGCAGATGCTTTTACCTTTCAGAAGGCATGGATAAATATCAGGGTCCTCTTATCAAAGGGACTTGCATTTACCACTAAATGAGGATGTCAGTTTAGCCTGATAGTAGTATGGCAGGACAGTTCCAGCGACATAACAGCAGCATGCAACACTGCTGTTATGACCCTCTCTTCTAATTTCCATTCAGAAACATACCATCTCTGCTCTTCTTCCAAATAAGAGCATTTGACAGGGAGAGACCTTTGTTCTCTGCAATTGCCAGAATCACTTTTATACTCGTTTCATGAACATAAGTCAGTCATAAGATCAGCTCAGCTGCTGACCCTTTGTACTCTTGGGAGAAGATGATACTATAGCCCCAGCATTCTCATACTTAGGAACGGTTTAAAATTAGTAGTCTTGAGATATTTATGTCCAGCAATAACTTCCTGTTATCTTTCCTGAGGAGTTTCTGCTCTTGGCCTCTTTTGCTACACATGAGAGGAGTCAAGTGTAGCCAGGCAACACAGGAGACACTTCAGCTGATAAAGTTTTCCCGGACCTCCTTTCACACAAGAATTGTCCCATGGAACATAAGTAGACCTTTATGGACATGATTACAGGACTAGCTCTGTTTTTCTCCAACACTAGGTCTGAATCAGAGAAAATGAAGTATTTCTAACTTCTGTTTGCAGAAGTAAAATGAAATCTAGAAAACATGTATATGGGGTAAATTAACAGGATGACAGTGCAATTTACTATTCTTATATATCCAGTAAAGGCTTAAGGGGACAAGGATTCAGGCTGTTATCTGCTGTCATCTGTGACTGGTGCAGGACACACCGAGTCAGGTAATTAGCCATGGTTCACTCATGTTTTCCATGCTGTGCCTGTCTCCAGTTCTGTATAAACATTGTGTCAGAAGTATGTCAATCATAGACTTTGCCAGCTGGTGAAATGTAGAAGGGGAAAAGTAATTAGAGTTGCCAGGAAACTTCCTTACAGAGCATTTTGCCACTGAAAAATGCCAGTACATACAAAACAGATTATATGAAACCATGAATTTCGTCTGTGTTTTCTGAAGGCAAAAAACAGAGTTTTCCAACACTGCCCACTGCAAAGTAATTTTGTCACTCTCTTCTAAAATTGATACACATACTATTATTGCTAACATGAATTTATAAGAAAGACAAAGTTTAAACTCTTCAATTTTACACAAACAGGCTTTGCTTCACATTCAAAAGGACTTTCCCCCCATCCTATATTTTCATTTTGCAGTGGTGCTTTCACAAAGCAGAAAACCTGAGTCACAGCTTTTCCAAGTGACACCAGGTTGCACAAGGGACTTCCTCTGAATAGCAATTACATGCTTCAGATGGCTCTTTCTTACTCTCCAAGTATCAGAATGGTTAAGGCTGAAGCCTGTTTCTCCTATTTCCAGGAAGAAAAAATTCCACAAAAAAGTGCTGCACCTATAATTATGGAGTATGTGTGCCATAATAGCCATAGACATTTATGAAACAGTTGAAATACTTAGAATGAACAAGGAGGTTTGAACATCTATTCCACTATATAGAAAAATGCCTATGCATCCTAGATTGCTGTGGAAGTCTCAGCCAAGGTGGGGAAGGAAGGGCTTAATTGATCTACAGCTCCTATTTGTTCAGAACCAAACCACAAATTATTGGATTACCACCAGCTCTGGAAGAGGAGTGTTTTACTACATGCAATGTGGGTTATGTTTGTGGGAAATGGAAATTTGGAAGTCTCTGTCATACAGGTTAAGATGCTGAAAGGTAGGAGTAAGGACTCAGAATACCAGGAAAATTAAGAGCTGTGATAGAAGATGATGATGGTGGCATTTAGAACAGTTAGGAAATTGTAGAGGCTGAAGTCATTTGGGTAAAACAGATGAGAGATGTGGCCATGCACAGAACTGAGATGTGTGGGCTCACAGGGCTGGGGCACCAAGAGGAAAAGCATGTCCAGGAGTTCATCAGGGCTGTGTGAGCACCATCACACTCAGTGTGCTGCCAGAGCCACCACACAGGGATAGACAATCCATACCACATTCTGATCAGCTCTTCACACTCCGGCTTAACACCAGTCAGGGTTGCTTAACTCCCATTTCAGACCGTCCCTGAGCCAGGGGCAGCGAATCAAAGTGCCATTTAAAGCCACCAAAGCCTCTGCCCAATATGAATTTATATATGAAGTTATGCGTATATATAACTATATATATGACTTCTCTACTGTCTGAGTGACCACACGCTGGAACAGGTTTCCCAGAGAGGTTGTGGAGTCTCCCTCAGTGGAGGCATTCCAGAACAGTCTGGATGCAATCCTGTGCCGTGTGCTCTGAGATAACCCTGCCTGAGGAGGGAGTTTGGAGCAAGGTTCCTTCCAACCTGGCCCATTCTGTGATGTTGTGCCTGTGCAAGTGCCTCTTGCCCCGTCCTCCCCCAGTGCCCTGACAGCCCCCACCACCGCGGGGCCCGTAGGGAGGCTGTGCCGGCCGCCCCCACCTCACTTCCAGCGCGGCCCCCTCAGCCGGGGATCGCGGGCCGGGCTCCCCCTCAGCGCCCGGACCCGCCGCCATCGCCCCCGCCGCGCCGTGGCAACAGCAACGGCCCCTGCCATTGGCCGGGCTCGGAGCGCGTTCCTGATTGGGCCGCGCCCCTGCGCCAGCCAATCGCTGAGCACGGGCGGGTATTTAAGGGGCCAGCAAGCCCTCAGAGGCTTATGTGGGATTCTGGCTTAGGAGGGAGGAGTGGAAATGTGGAGTGATGTGAGGGGCTCGCAAGAGTCGTTCTTGTTGCTTAGATAAGGGTAATTCTGCCCGTGACCCGCTGATATCTGTGGTCTTTAACCTGGCTAACCATTGCAGCTGTGTCTAGGAAGCAGATAGGTGTAGAAGTTCTTTCCTTCAGTGTCCCTCCTCCTGGTCTAATGTCACCTGCTTTTTAGAGGCCAGCTGTACCTCTTCTCCTCATGCCTCTTATGTCTCTCCTTCCCTGGTGGAGTCACCACTCTTGCAGGTGTTGAGGAGGTGTCTGTGCCTGGTGCTGGGTTTAGGTGTGGTAGTGCTGGGTGGAAAGCTGGACTCGATGATTTTAGATGTCTCTTCCAACCTTGATTCTGTAAGGTACTACAGTTCTTCTTGGAATGTATAAGATTGGGCTCCTGAAGCTTCAGAGAGCTGGGAAGTCTGGGCGGGGGGGGGGAAGAGAAAGCACAGCTATAGTCTTTCCCTGTGTATGTGGGGGTTTTGGCCTATTTACACTGTAAAAACATTCAAATATTTAAAATGTAGATTTAACAAGATCTCTTTTCCCGTTTCCTAACAGGAGGAATGTAATTGTTAGTGTCTTGCTTGCTTGTGTTAGCCTGCTGTCACTCACCTCTGCTGTGGCAGTGTCAGGTTGTGCTCCGTATCCACAAGAGTGGAGAGTGGCATTCCTGTCCAGAGGCAGCAGGACAAGCCTGTTCCTTTACCTTTTGTCTCCACAGGTGCCTTGCATGCCACACAAAACCAGGAGAGAATGAGGAAGTAGGTTTATTTTCTGTGGTGCCTTTGAGGGCCTATTGTAGCCTGTGGGTGTTGTAATGCTGCTTTGGGTTCCCACGTACCTGTGTGCAGGCTGTGAGTTAACAGACTGTTTCTGTATTTCCTAATTGCGGTGAGAAATTTCAAATTAATTTTCTTTTTTTTTTTTTCATTACCCAAAATTTTGCTGAATCTTTCCTAAGGATAGGTTCTCAGAGGAATGAGAAATACTCCTTCTAACATGGTGTGTGTGTGTGTTTTGTTTTGATTTTATAGCTGGAGAAACTAGTTTTTTGGCAAATGGCATCTTACGTACAGCTTCTGTTTGCCTAGGGCATGGCAGACTTGTGCAACAAATTAATACTCTCTTTCTCTACTGAGCTGCTTGTTATATACATGATTAAACAGCAATGACCTAACAAAAATCTTGTGCTTCTGTTCCAATGATAACAGTGTCAAGTTCATGGTTACTTTACTAGTAGCCTTCTTGATGGTTGCTTCCAGGAGAGATCACCACAGAAAACATTGGTCTTTGTCATGTGATGCCTGAGGCCCAGCTCCAGTGAGAAGACCAAAGCAAAAGTCACCAACAGGCAAGACTTCCCCACTGTGCAAGTATGGATCTGCTGATGAGACTGGAGAACCTCCAGTTCCTCTGTTAGGTTTGGAGGTGTGAGAGAGATGCACACACTGCCAGGAAGGCTGGGACTTTCCTTCCCTTTGGCAAGGGCTACCCCAGCCCTCTGGTCCCTACAAATATGCTGTTTCCTAATAATGAAGAGCTCTGACCTGGAGATTAGGTGGAAGTGTGTGGAGCCCTGGGAAAGGAATTACTTTACTTCAGTGCTTATATATCAACTTGGACACTGTGTGTGAAACACATTAAGAGGAAAACTCCTCCACACTACTATTATATCCCAGGAAAAGATGGTACAGGGAAGGCCCTGGTGGCCTTATCCCAACTGAAGAGGGAGCAAAAGGGATGGAGAGCACTCTGGTCCACACTTTGGTTCTTTTGCTCTATGTGCACACTGATGCTCCCAACAGGCCCTGTTTGCTGAACAAATATGAATCCCTCTCTGACTGCAAGGTAGAAGTGAAGTTAAATCTAACTCCTTGTCCGATGGGTTATCTGCTATCTCACCGTGAAGCAGAGTAGCTGCAACAGGAGAGAGAAGCCCTCCTTGTTACTCTGGGCTTTGAAGGGCAGTGGGCGATGCAGTGCTGCCGCAGCAGGAGGCAGTGACGCCACCCTACTCCCTCGCCGGCTGCTGGAGGCACTGCTTATAAAAATACACCTGGCCTGCGGGGAGGAGCTCGGCTGGGGGTGCCCCATTTCCAGGGGGTGGCTGTGCCGAGGCTGTAACCGGAGAGACCGAGAGCGGCCGGGCAGCGCCTCCCCCGCTGGGTCGGGAGGGGGTCAGATTGAGCAGAGAATGCCCGACCCCCGGGGGTGGGAGGGAAGGAGGGAGGCAGGGGGAGAGGCGGGCGGTGTCTCCAGCCCGCCCCGCGGGCGGGGCCGCCGGCTCTTGCGCGAGCGCCGCGCAGATCGCGACACAGCGCAGCGCATCGCGATGGCGAGCGATCACTCCCGCAGCCTGGGGAAGGGTAAGCGCCGCGGTGGGGGGCGCTGGGGCGAGGGTGAGTGCCGGCGCTGACTGCCCGTGTCCCCGCAGGTAGCGCGGCGCCGGGGCCCGTGCCCGCGGGGCTGTTGCGGCTCTACAGCATGCGCTTCTGCCCCTACGCGCAGCGGACGCGCCTGGTTCTCCGCGCCAAGGGCATCAGGTGAGCTGTGCGCCGCCCACCCTCCCCTCCCAGTCGAGTCGTTCTGCCCTAAAGCGTGAATTTCTTAACGCTTTTTGGGGGAGGGAGCACTGAAATTAACTACGTAAAGGCCCAGAGCGAATCACAGACTATGCTATGCTGGAGGGGACCCACAAGGATCATCGAGTTCAGCTCAGCCCTGCACAGGACATCCCCAAGAATCACGCCTTGTGCCTGTGAGCGTTGTCCAAATCCACAGGGAAAAACCCAAGCTGATTGTTTTTTTTTTTCCTTCCCGCCCCTCATCCCGAATGTGTACAGTAATTAGCATGGGAGCTTGTCCTGGGTAAATGTGAGTAGAGATGTAACATGCAGTTTTGTTTGTTTTTGATGAGAGCGGCAGGGAAGACTCTGGGAGCTTCGAACATTCAATGTTTCTGATGTATATTGAGTGTTTCTGTTGTGTTAATGCCCAGCAAAACACAACAGTGAGGGGCCTTTTTGAAAGAGGAAATGCACTGTGTTCCTGTAGCATTGTTTCGTTCCTGTGCTGTAGTAAACTAATGGAATTCAGTACTTTTGTTTGTTTCTTTTTCAAGATATTCATGCCATTTCACCATTTTTAAATGGGGTCTAATGTTTTCCTCAGCTTAAAACTTCGAAGTAACAGTTTTATACTTCTTTTTCTGATTTTACCAAGTCCCAGGCCTGCCAATGTCCCAAACCTACACAGTGCTGTGACTTCATCTAGTATAGGGAATGCTTATTATTCAGTTCTCATGATAGCACGATGAGAGTTGAGTTAGTTGTTTGGGTTTTTTTTTCGCATGGATCTTCTTTTGAAAGAGTAGATGCAGTAAAACTTCCAGGTCAGTATAATTCTGTCTTTATTTAATGTCTTTCGATTAATTTTTGGAGCTGGGAGGTTTGTTGTGATTCTGGAGGGCGTTTATGGTGAGATGTGGTAGTTGCCTTCTGGTAACCTCTCAGTTGTTTTGTAGGTCCAGCTGTATTTAGCAGACTTCTGGGCTTATTAGGAATTTTCTGAGGTCACACATATAACACAGCATGTTACTAATGGTTTGTTAATAGAGACATATTTCCCATGTATCTTTTTTTAGTCAGTACATATTTCCCTTTACCCTAAACACCTGTTTATGTGAGGCCATAAGTTGGAAAGATAAGTAGGTAGGATGCCCTCCTGATTTGCTCTTTGGTGTAAGGGCAGGTTAAAGTTCAGCTGCTTGTCTTAATTGGGGTGTAGCTTATTTGCAATTAACTGTTTCTTTTTCAGAATGCCCCTGAACCCACATGTGATAAGTGTGCGGAGTTCTGACCTTTGTTTTTAGCATGACAATAAGGGCTACCTCTGTGTTCTTGCAGATTGTACACGTGTCTTTTATTAGTTCGGCATAGAACTCATTGTAAGTCAGTTCTGACTTTCTCCAGCAAGGTATGGCAGTATTTTTGTGTCAAAGGATTAGTCTTGCAGAAGACTTCAGAGAAAACAGGAGAGTGCAGTGGAACAAGGATTCTGCCTCTCAAATACGGAACTGTTGAGGTATAATGGCTGTGTTTCACTGATGTATGCAGTGGACTGTAGCAGAACTGAGCCTGTCTGGGTCTTGTTTCTTTTGCTGTTTTAGCTATGAGGTAGTCAACATCAATCTGAAGAACAAACCTGACTGGTTCTTTGAGAAGAACCCCTCTGGAGTGGTCCCTGTTCTGGAGACCAGCAAGGGCCAGCTGATCTGGGAGTCCCCAATCACTTGCGAATATTTGGATGAGGCATTTCCAGAGAAGAAGTTGATGCCTTCAGATCCGTATGAGCGAGCCTTTCAGAAGATGCTCTTGGAAGATTTCTCAAAGGTAGCACCTGATTAGTGTGGGATTGTGTTTTTTGATTTACCATTTCACCAAAAACTGCAGCTTTGTTGCCAATGCTGCTTTCATCCTTTAAGGCAGGTCTTGTGTCTGGGAAAACCATTTAAATAACTGGACAGGGTATTTGGAGGCTTTTGCTGTCTCTCTGAATTGTTTCCAGCACTTATGAGTGCAGGAAGACACTCAGACTAGTGAAAGTTTATGTGGCTGAGGTAGGATTCTGAGCATCCTACAATAGGGTAGAGGTTAGTAGATCAAAGCAGCTGAATACTTGAGACCTAGGCCCTGACAATTGCTGTATTTAAACTGAGTATCTGCGTTAGAAGTACTGTGTGAATGCAGGTGAGGAATGCCTGATGGAGAGAGCCTACAGCCATGGACAAGAGATGGCACATGGCTGTAGATGTGGGACATACATAAGGAGGCTGGTTTTGGCTCTCATTTGAGCTTGGACCGTGGCTGACTGGAATTAACTCCTCTGTACAGGCTTGTGCTTTGAGGAGTCTAGGAAGTAGAAGAAGTGAGCCGGGATATGAGACAGGAATGGAGAGAAAGCAACAAAAGATGCAAAGATACGTGGACAAATAAGTGGGATAGAAGGGAGGATATATTTGCAACAGGCCTTTCTGAATGGACCTGATGGGAAGCATGTTGCAAGAAAGGAAATGCACAGATGGGAAACATACCTTTCTTTTCACTATTCTTCTCTTATTACAATATTAAAATTCATTACTATTTCCGTTCATTTTTCCTCTGAAGCCTTTGCTTACCTTTTTTGAAGTATAGAGGCTTTTTTTAGTGGACTTTATTTAACTCTTAAAAGTCAAATCTTTAAGATTTAACTTGCATTTAATATCTTAACCTCTAGGTTAATATTTGCAGTTCTGAGTGACTCACATATTGTAAGAGGCACATAAAAAATGTCTTACTTTCCTTTGTATAGATAACATCCTTAGCTTTCAAGCATGTTTTGGCAGTCAAAGATGGACAGGACACCAAGGCATTGAAAGCAGAGATTGCTGAAAAGTTTGGCAAATTTGAAGAGGTAAGAGTATTTCATGATAATGAGCAGGTTGTCAGCCTTTGTATGATCCCTTTTTGCCTTTCATGCTGTGGCCTTTGGAGGTAGATCTCTTCTCATTTATTTGGTAGTTACAAGAAGGAACAATTTTCTACCCCTAGCCTGGGATGCACAACAGCACCATTAGAGTAAATTTTGAGTAACTAAACTAAACTTCATCTGATGATGAAGACTGTGTGGCCTTCAGGAGATTTTTGATTTCTAGCTGACTGCTGTTGCCTTTGTTCTGCTTTAAATGTAAGGACACCTTGCAGGCTGTACTAAGAGCAAGGGCTGAGGAGTCTGAGCTACTGAAAAGCATCTGTGCTGTAGCTCAGCTGAAATCAGTGCAGACATGCTAGTGATGATATAAAGTCTTTTTCATTCTACAGATTACCTTTGTTGGGAGTAGGAGGAAGCACAATGTAATCTGTGCCTTTAGAAATCCAGCCCTGGACCATGTTCTGCCACTGATGGTGCAATGCAACTTCAGTGGAGTTCCAGCTAGTGTCAGGTGGCTTTGATGCTGTATTAGTCACTTGTCAGCAGTGGTTCTTGGTTGGTCTGAACAGCTGTTGAACTTGCCTTTGTCATGAACACATTCCTTCTTTTTCTTTAACAGCCACAGTTAATGTCTGTCAGGGTCAATTAAGACGAGTTCATAGAATCATAGAATATGCTTAGTTGTTTTCAGGGTAGTCTTGTTTGTCTGATCAGGCTGAGACTGTAGTACTGCAGATGACAAACAAGTTCTTGGGGGAAGTCATGTGTGTTTCACTTCACTGAAATATAAATCTATTAAGCAATAAGGAAGGATTAATCTTCCTGCTTGACTAATGCTGTAAAATATTTGCTGCTCCTTCAGTGTCTCTATTTTACTATGCCCTGAAGGATTTTGCAGCAGCAGCTGATGGTCAGCTGAGGATGGGAGGCAGGAACAGAGCTATGCAAACTTCCCTCAGCCTATTGCAAGTGATACTCCAGAGGGGAAGTATTTCCAAACAGTTCTCTATTTTGATTCCTGCTGCCCGACAGAGGGGGCTGTGTTCCCATCTCTGCACCTGTGCAGCGGCTGGTTGTGTTCTGCCAGACACCTGGGAACTCAAACAGCTCCATGCTGCCTGAAGGGCTGCTGTAAAATTTCTACTAGATCATGAGGGTTAGGGGACAGAGAATAAATGCCTTACCAGTAGAGAATAGTGGTAAGTGTCCAAAAAGACAGATTTGTAAGGTCCCTTGGGTTCCATCTTTAAAATGCCAGAAGCCTGAAAACAGAGGGACTAATTTAATGAAAGAAGAGACCAAGCTCTGGAGGGTCCTTAAAACATGTTAAACTTGGATGACCATGGCAGTTAAAAATGCATCAGAATTGTAAACATAACAGGCGAACTTGCTGCATTCTTTGTGGCCCTGCTTTCTGTGCTGAGCAGTGAGGATCTCTTTCTGGTGTAAGTTACACTTGCTTCCTGTTGCCTTTGCACCTGGAATGAAATGCACTTCTAGATGTAAGGGTAGAAGTGCTTCCCTGACACCACTTGGCTCAGCTGGCATGGGAAGAGTCCCTTCTTTCCTGGATGTTAAATTTAGCTGGATTTATTGCTCAAAAAATGTATATGTGTTAGGTTTGATTAATCTGTGCCATTAATGATTTTTGACAAGTAAGAAATCACAAACTGGCAGATTCTCAGAACTAAATTCTTCTGTTTGTGCACATGCTGCAACTTGCTAGTAATTCATGTTTTGTGGCAGTTTTTGAACCTCTGAAGAAGAGTTGGACTGATAGTTTATGAAATAGCAGCTGTAATATTAAGCTAAACTTTACTGACTGGCTCTGACTCTGCCAGTATTGCATGCACAAGAGAAATGCACTGTATCCTTTATTTGCTGTCTGATCCCTGCAGTATCCCTGCATTCCACTATGAAGTGGACTTTTTGGTATTGTTGTGTTCTGTTGTACTTTTCTTTCTTGGGGGCAATTGACATCTCTGGCCCTTCACAGATTCTGTCCAAACGCAACACTGTGTTTTATGGTGGAAACTCAATCTCCATGCTTGACTACCTGATCTGGCCGTGGTTTGAACGCCTGGAAGCATTCCAGCTGAAAGAGTGAGTACTTTGTCTAGCTTATTCTCTGTTCTGAAGTGCCTCAGCAGACATACTCTTTGCATAGACTGCAGCAGTGAGATGCTCTTGGGGGCTGCTGAAGAATGCTTGTATTGTGTTGCAGTTTGGGGGAAGCACCTTATCAAAAGAGATGAGTTGTTCAAGGACCTTCTGTAATCAAGCTTTCTTTTATCAGGTCTGTTTTCCTAACAAATAATTGTGTGACACCTGGAAGAAGTGGTTGAAATACAGGACTTTATCTCCATCCCTAGTATCATAGATGAAAATGGCTTTTATTTGAAGGGGGATGGAGATACGGCAGCATAGGTTCAAATTTCTTGATCCAAAATCTCAGACTATGCAATCTTCTGCTCCTCTTTGGAAACACTAGTTTGACAAATTTTCAGATGGGTAAACTGTATCCTACCTTGTTATATGTTATAGATCTGTCTGTGTTAATAGGAATTTTTTAATATGTGAATAAATGCCTTGGTTTGTTGTTATTAAAACAGATCCAGTTACCATGGTATCACATTAATATGTAGGGAAATAATATCAAAACAAAACTATTTTATAGTGGCTTATAACAGGTCTGAAAAGTCAACTTGTATGAGGAAGTGAATGGTAAATGTGGAAGATGAGTATAGAAGTTAATCTCTTTCTGGTGTCTGATTCTTGAAAAACAAGAAAGATGCAGGGAATCCTTAGCACTGAAGCTTCTGCCACTATAATATGAGGGCTTCCCTGATGGGTTGCTGGCCTACTTTGTCTTCTGTGGGGTCCTTGACTGGGAGGGCAAATATTTCAAGTGATACAGAAGGAAGGAATCAGGAAGGAATTTGAATGACTGAGGATCCTGAGCCATTGTACGTTAAGAAAAGATGCTTTTTGGGTGAGGGTTAGGAGTAACCTGGAGAAGTTGTGTGT
The DNA here is from genome assembly GCA_035583155.1 of Acropternis orthonyx. Taxonomy (NCBI): domain Eukaryota; kingdom Metazoa; phylum Chordata; class Aves; order Passeriformes; family Rhinocryptidae; genus Acropternis; species Acropternis orthonyx. The sequence goes on from JAWWEU010000160.1 coordinate 24,441,416, forward strand.
TGATTAACTTGGGAGTTGGAAATTGTAATATAAAGTACTTGTGTCAATCTGACAAAGAATAGAGACAACAATATACACTGTTAAGCTTTCAGTTTGCTTCATGGGGTGGGTTTTTTTGTTGTTGTTTTTGTTTTTTTTTAGTATCTATGGGCTTGTGGGTTTAGTCTGTTAGTCAAATCCTCAATTTCCTTGATAGACTGTCTGTGTTTTGAGCTGCTGGGTTGCAGGGTTGTCCAAACTGCACAGCTTGTGTTGGTATTCAAGAGGGTTAAGAGGTTCATGGGTTGTGAGGGAGAGCTCAACCACTGCCTTTGCTTCAAGAGACACCATGAACAAAGCATTCCTGAGGGAGGCAGTGGAGCACATGCCTCTGCCCTCAGCTCAGGGCAGATGATAAGTAAGAGCTGTGTCTGTGACAGCAGGGATAACAGTAAGCAACAACATGTGGATATCTTGCACAATAAGTGCTTGCTTGTGTTTTTGCTCAGCTTTGCAGAATGCACAAGCTCTGTAAGAACTCTTGCACATTCCAAATGCTAGTTTATCTTCTATGACCTGATACTTGCTTCTGTCAGCTGCTCTAAGCTGAGCATTGTACTGGGAGGGAGAAAGTTGTATAATGGAACTGTTGAAGCTGTTTTGCTTCCTTGGTGCTCTCCAGATTTTTCATTTGTGTTACTCAGTCTCTTCCCTTTTCCTGTAGCTCTTTGAATAACACCCCAAAGCTCCAACGCTGGATGGAGGCCATGAAGGAGGACCCTGCTGTCAAGGCTACAATGACTGACCCACAGACATATAAAAACTACCTCCAGCTGTATTTGGTGAATAGCCCTGAGGCATGTGATTATGGGCTCTGAGGTGCCAGCAGGCACGAGCTTGCTGAAGTGTCAGTGCTGCTTTTCATTGTGGGCAGTTAGTGTAATTTGGTGTGGGCTCATCTGTGGTTGCATTTCATGACTGGGAATAAATCTGTGTGGAAAAGGCTGAGAAACCTTCTGTGAACTCCACTCCTTCCTGTCAGGAGAAGGATGTACTCGCTTGAAGCGGGAGATGGAAAGTCATTGCTGGCCATGTATTTTGAATAAAGGAAAATATCTTTACTCAGAGGTGATAGTCTGTAATTTCTGGCCTTTTTGTAGGCATTGCTGGTGGGCAGTCCCTGAACTGATGCTGTGTACCTGATTTTAAAATACTGATGTCTTGAAAATGAATAAAAACAATGTTGTCTTTAAACAGTTTTTCCTTCCTCTTTCTGGGCAGCTATTAGTCACTGGATTATGCAGAGAGGAGCAGTGGACTGTGAAGGCTAAAACAGGTAGCGTGGCTTGTGAAGTTAAGATGTGGTTACTTAGTACAAACTGTCTGTCTCTTTAGACAGAGCTACTGCCAAACCACTGACCTTGCAGCCCTACCCACTTAGCCCTCCTGAAATCATGTTCACAGGGACCATCTAATAAAATTCCAGTTTGGGCTAGATATGGTAAGGGAGAGTGTATGGCTGTAATCCTCTGTGCTTCTGAAGTAGGGTAGTGTTTATTCTAGGTTCTAACCTAAGGGCTGGAGCAGGGAGTAAAGCCAACAGAAACCATGTCCTGAGCAGAAGGATGTTTATTTTCTGTTCTGCTCCAAAACTCAAAGCATTGCTCTACTTGTCAAGGTGTAGGTAAAATTAGAGAACAAAAGCAGAAAGAGTTCAGTCAGAGCATTATGTACTGGTGGTGTTTTGCTGCTGGTGAGGGAATGAATATATTCTGTACCATCAGGTAAATAGGATCAGAGCTTTTCACTTGAACATCTTTTGAAACTATCCTCTCTGCTAATGAAGCAGAGTGGGGACAGGATTATTTGAATCACAAGTAGTCACAGGAAAAACTTTCCTCTTCTATTTTTTCCTTTTTTCCCCCCCTGTTCACATTGGGGATTAAAAGATCTATGACCCCTTCTGATGTTGCTCAGCTGTGTATGTCTATCTGTCAGACCCCTAGCAACTCAAACTGGCCATGATTCCAGGGAATAAGGATGGAGAAAGAAATAAGGCAAAGCAGAGTGTCCAGGGACAGCACAGTGGTTCCTGTGGTGCTGAGGTGTTTGTCATGAGATACCCAAGACTGTTACCATCTGTCTCCCATTGCAGTGAGGTAAGGTAGCATAGCAGAAGGTAGTGGTTTATGGATTTCATGGTAAATGGGGCTTGGAGCTTTTCTGGAGGAAAAGTGGCCTAATCTTTTTTTACCATTAACATGTTCTACCCCAGCACACTAACTCTGAGAAGGTGCATGATTGTGTGACTTCATGTAGGAAAGCAGATATTAAAGACAGATTTGATGAGGAAAAAGAATCAGTAGGAGCTTGGTTTGTCAGCCTACAGCTATTGGAGGGGTTTGTTTATGCTCTTACTAGCTTTAATTCAAACTATGCAGCTTTTCCTCTCCTGTTTATCTTTGTGGGTTTTAAACACATCTGGCACTACTTAGAGAAATAATTATGACTCTGCTGTTCCTTCCAGAATGCCAGTGTCTTTTATAAAATTTCCCAGTTGGGATGTGATGCTATTACATGTTTTGTAGGTTGTCATTAGAGAACCCAGAGGAAGCATAAAGCTGTGAAGTGTGTTGTCAGGATGTGGGTCTAGGCCTTTTCATTAGATGAAAGTAGGGTTTGAGCTTTATAAAGCCACAATCTCTGAAGCAGTGTTGGTGGGATCTCAGTGGCAAACTTCCAGGGATTAACTGCAGAATGTTCTGGTTTTATTAGCTGCTCTGCTTTGTGTAGGGCTTGTTAAAAGCTGTTTGTATAGTGCTAGAAATATGTTACAGTTTGCTCTAGTGTGTTATTGGACTCTACTGGGAGATATGACATTTGGGAGATAATAGGTTAAGAGCAGAGAAATCCAAAAACTGAACTAACTAGGGCCAGGCCATGGTAACTCAGACTCTGCGGTCCAAACAGAATGGTCTCCCCATCTTTATTTAGTGGCTGTAGGGTACCATTATAAATGTGCCACTTCAGCAAAAAAAAGTAAATGAAATATTCTGCCTTATAATTTACTATTAAATATCTGTGTTCTAAACCCCCAGGCAGACAGCTGGGGTCTTGAACTCATTACAGCACAGCAAGAAATGCAGGCCTCAGGCAAAGTGTTTTTAATGTGGTAATGAATGTGCAACACTTTGGCCCAGTCTTCAAAGGAAAATGGACTAGCTCTCTCCTTTCAGTGGATGGGCGTAAAGAAGCCATTGTGTTAATTTAAAGAGGCCAAGAAAAGAAAATGCACATCTTCAGTTTTGGTCAACAGAAGAGAAAGATGGAAGTTGATAAGGTAAGGATCAAGCAAATGGACAGCTCTGCCCTTCGCTCAGAGCCCTCTTTAAAATCTTCTGTGGATCAGACTGTACAGCAAGTATGGTCTTTACTCACCATCTGCTCCATATTTTGCCCTTAAAAATTGTTAGTGGCACTATTGCTTTCAAAAAAAGGTTTCGTTTTGTTGGGTTTTTTTTCCAGTTATTGAGTCACCAAATACAACTACTCTCAGCACAGGTTAAAGAAGATAAATTCACTGTCAAGCAAAACAGGACAGTCTATCTTGTAAAAATACTGGCTTTAGTAGCATGATGGATACTTCAGATTAACAAGGCATTGGGCCTCATTGTGTCCTGCATTTGTAACATGTGTCTTTATCTTTCCTGATGTCCTTGAGATGGTTTTTTGTATGGTAATGGAAGATGTGGTCTAGCCTTTGTTTTCTCATTATAATTTTAGGAGCCTTTGTATTGAACTAAGAGCAAGGTAGAAGGGAACCAAGATGAAGGGAGGAAGGAATGGGGATCCCAGGCTCTCAGATCTGGGAAGTTTTGCAGAGTTTTGGGTAAGTTGAGTGGGAACTTAAGCGAATAGGTCTGTAGCTATGACAGAAGGCTCTTTCTTGAGAAACTTCTGTCCAGGGAGGTGTTAGAAAGCTCTGTGGTTCTTGTAGTTAAAGTGATAGTAACTGGAAATACTGGTTTAAAAGGTCTCAGATGTCACATATGAGAGACACCTGAAACACTTGTGTGAATTCTATACAGATGCCTGTGGATTTGTTGCTTTTTCTAATTTCATTAGAAAGGAGGAGAAAAGGAAATCTCAGCTTCTTGCCATGCCTAATTTAACAGCTGTCTGTCCAGCTCACCAGACGTGCCTGGCTGTGTGTGAGCACATGTGTTGGGCATGTGGTGTTGGCACAATGTTACATGTCCTGGGCCTGCTCTCCCCAGTTTTCCACTGTTGTGGCATCTGTAATGTTCCCCTGCATTAGCAGGTTTTGAGAACTGGCTGTTTCTTATCCTCTCTTCTTTACTAGTAGCTCAATTATTTCACCACTCTGTTCCTTAGACACAGATTTCACATGGGAATGGCTGGTGCAAATGCAGTCTCTTCACAGTCACGAGCGCAGGTACAATTTTACTGAATCATCCCCAATTTCTATAAGATGGATACAGTCTTCTCTAGTGCTGGTCCAAAGCCAACAGGGATGGCAGTTTCTGCTTTATCTGAGTAAGTTACTGATGCCATGTGATGTTGTTAGATACTAAACCACTTTGATTTACTAAAATAGAATTTTTAAAACCTGTCAGTGAGGTGCAGCTGTGTTTGGAGTGGTGTGGGACATCTGTTTAGCAGTCTGCAATAGCACTCTCTGAGCCCAGGAGGGAGTGAGAATGCAGGTGGTGTTAAGGAACCAATGTACTGAGCCTGTTCTGTACCTCTCACAGCATCCTCTGATGTGCAGCTTGTGAGAATGACAGCACGTGCTGCAGGTTTGCATCTTAGGAAGACCGCTCTTGGCAAAGTTGATGGAAAAAACCATCTCTCCAGGGGAAAGGGAGCCAAGAATAGGGGCACTGAACAATCACAAGCTGGGTAGGGAGCAGACAGTGTTTCCTGTAAGCTGCAAACCATTTGTATGAGTCACCTACGTAGCTACACAGCAAAGGCACAGGAAGGCTGAGGAAAACAGAGGAAAAAAGCTGTCAACTTCAGACTGCCTGAAGAATTGAGAACCAACAGAGTTGTTATGGCTTAATACTGTCCTTCCCATGGCTCTCTGCAACATTCCCACTACCCCAGATTATGCTTTTGTGCCTTTCCTTCTGTCTGTCAAACAGTCCTCAGAAGGGAGCTCTCAACAAGAATATGCTCTGGGCCAGTTCACAGGTTAGAGTGTGGCTGTTTTTTCCCCCCTATACATTTAACACATGCTCTTTTCTGTGCCTGCTTAGGCTTGGAAGCTGAGTGTGTCTCCTAATAAATTAAGGCATGGTGATTAATCATCTGTTCTTTGTGGGAAGACAGCTCTGATATAACCTGTGTATTCAAACCCACAGACTTGGTGCCTCTCAATTCCTATCCATATGCTTTATGCATCCTGGCTGTTCTGTGCTGCTGTATCTCTGCTCTGGATCAAACTTTCCACCTCCAAAGCTTTGCCAGGTGTGGCTCTGGCAGGACAGTCAGTGTGGGGCCATTGGTAGAAAGCTGCATGTGGACAAGCCTTGCTTTTCTCTAGTTTTGCATACAGGAGCTTTGTAATACTGACATGATGTGATAACCCTCAAGGGGAACTGAACTGGCAGGAATATCCTGCTGACAGTGCAGAACACCTCTGTTCTATGGGAACACCTGTGTGACAGAGGCCAGGCAGGGCTGCTGTGCATCATCTGTGCTTACAAGCACAAGAACCACCCAGGGCTGCCCTGCCCTGCCTGCTGTAAGCTGGCAGGGAGGAGACCTGGAACATGTTAGCAAGCTAAGTACCATCTCCCTGAGGATCTGGAAAATCCCTCAGTGCTGTTTGATTCCCAGCAGAGGGCTAGAGAGCAAGACTGAAGGTTAGAAGCCATAGAATGAATTTCTGCTTTGGTGCACCTGGAGAGGTGAAGTGACTGATGAGTCAGCCTGTAAATAGTGTGGTTACTGATCCCAGTTCTGCCTAGCTCTGCCCCTTGGGCCTGTATTGCACTGTGTTGGATCCTGAATGTTAAATTGTCTGCAGAAAAGTGCCTAATTGGATTTCCAATGGCATTTTAAGTGTCATGGCTCTACTGGAAAGTAGCACAATGAATCTTGGTTCCTTACACATGATTAAGGCTTTGCTGAGTTGAGACTGTTAATGGCCGAGTCCACTGATGGATGTGAAGATAGGTGCTGCTCTGCAGGAAAAGTCTATTTTAGATGTGAAACTAAGACACTTCTAAGAACTTCAGTGAGGTGGATTTTTTTTTTGGGGTGGGGGCACAATTCTTAGAACAGTGCCACAGTCAGACATTTTACAGGTGCTCAAATTCCAAACTGTGAGAGATGTGTTTAAATGTTTTACCTCAGCACTTTCCCTTCAGAGCAGATCAATAAAACTGAGAATACCTGCCTTGAAAGGAGAGATTGCTAATCCCCTCCTCTAACACCGAGTTCTGGTTTTAGCTCGGCAGATTTATAATTACTTGGAAACTCAGTGCCTTTATTCAAAGGCAGCACTCTGCAAACAATGACTGAGAAGCTTTGCTCTGTAGAGTCCTTCAAGCCTCTGCAGCCAGAGATTTTGTTTTAGCAGCTGAGGATTCCAAGATTGACACTCTTAAATGTAACAGAAGTGGAAAGTGAAGTTTCTTTTGAAGATTGATCCACAGCTGGCGTTTGTATTTGTTTTGAGACTAGACTTTTCCAATAAATGTAATGGGAATAAGTGTTTCCCTCCATCTTCCCTCAAGGCTCTGGTGCGAAGTTGGGTGCATCATTTTGAGAGTAGAAGAAGAAGCAGTAACAGAGCCCTGTTTCCTCACAGCTTGTTTCTTCAGGCCTATGAAGACATGAGTACCAACTGTCTTTATGGCACTGGAGACATTTAAAAGACCTCTTGTGTAGTTTCACAGCATTGAGTCTCTGTCTCCTATCTACCTGCCTGCTTGCTTAGAATTTATCAGAGGTGATCTCTCTACAGAGCTATCAAAATTTCTGAATCTATCAAACAACTTTCAGCAGATACTTGGCAGGAGATAGAGGGAGAGACCCTCCTCATCCCTGCCCCGTATGTGTGAACACACTGACTGTGTAGGAAACTGGCTAAAATAACCTAGTTTTTGTTGCCATAAGGAATTTATAATTTTTAGAAAAAGACAGGACTGCCTGGAATTTTACCTGGAAGGAATGCAACAGCTCACATGCTTGGTTGGACACACTGAACCAATACCTTGAGAAATCTTTTTGCCAAACAAACACAAGGTATGTACCTGATCCTCTGCCAGTGGCACCTGGGGACAGAACTGAGACCTGAGCTGGCTTTTAGTCCTGCAAGCAACAAACCGTAATGTAGAACTGAGCAGAGAGGAAGGAACATGCCCAAGATGTAGGCAAATCCTGAGCAGTATCCCATTCTGAGACCAGTGTTACCAGTTTGGTTGCTACTGGTACCTGGCCAAAGTAACGTTAGCATGCTTGTGAGTCACCTTATCTTCTGAGGTTGCTTTTGCTTTTTTATAGCACAGGTATTTCTACCTACTTGAAATAAAAGAGATCCTGTCTTTGCTTGCAGCTGTTCTATGAGTAGTAAAAAGTCATAGGATAAATTTTTAAGTTGCAAATTATTCTGGTTTTTCTGTCCTGCCTGCCTCCTGGATGACTTAACACTAAGTGCTAATTTTTATCAACGTGAACATTAACCTGATTTGCATAGTAGCAAAACAACATTGTGCAGTTAGGAAAAAGCAATCCCTTCCTGTGTGAAAAAAACCCCACAATGTTTCAAAGGTCTGAAGACCTTTAGTATTAGCCATACATCAGAATTATGTGTCTGATTTCCACGCAGGATGTGCGATACAGGGGTGTTTCTTGTCAAATCTGTGAGAACTACCCAATATTTTCTCTTGTGCATGTGGAAAAGGCTCCTTACTGTGTTTGGAAGTGTTACCTGTCCAGTGAAGTTTGTTGCTGTGCTGCAAAGCCAGGGATGCAGACTGGACCTGCATCACCAACTTTTCATGACCTTTTGGTACCACACAGGGGTAACTTGTTTTCAGCCTTAAGTATCGTGGGGAAACTTGTGCAGAGTGAGAGAACCAGGCTGTAGCAAGTTCAGCAGCTCATCACTCTGGAGAGATGTGTTAAACATCTGTGTTAGTAGTTTCATCTCCATGCTGGATGTGACTCAGCTTGGTCTTACTGGCAGGACAGATTACCTGTGAGAGGTCCTAGCAGATAACAAGCAGTTGAAGCAGTTCTGAAGGAACAAATGTGAGAGAGGTGTGTACCTCTCAGTGGGTTTGGAGAGGGTTGTGATGATGGACTTCATCAAACTCATGATTTGGGAATTTTGGGACACTGAAAGAACTCTGAACTGTATTTGAAAACCTTCATTCAAATGAAAAGTTTCACAGCTATCATTATACCTGCCATTCTTGTTATTTGATCTATTTCCAAATTTTGAGCATTTAACATGCTGTTTTGAAATTTTCAAATCAAGTGGCCCAATGTCAACTTCACAGCACCAGACTGGAGATCCAACACAGAATAACAGACAGTTACTGTGACTTCTGAATTTATGGCTTAGATACACAGATGCAAAACAGTGAAGTATTTAAGTGTTACAAGGAGACTTTATGAGAAACTTTCAATGATCGAAAGAGGAGTTGTATTTGAAAATAAGAGAGAAGGAGGTGAATGTTACTTGTATTCTTGCTCCAAGAGAAAAGATTGTAAATGCTTAAGACCTCTTCCTTAGCTCTTAAGTAAGCTCCTGCCATCTAAAACCGTTAAACAACTTACGGGTATTGAAAGCAAAAATGCCTGGGTCTTTAAGGTCTGTTCATCTACTGAACTAGGGCAGCAGAAATCCTCACTCTGCTATATGTTTGTTGTAATCTTGCACTTGGCCTCCTACACAGGCCTGGCAACACCAGAAGCCAAGAGCTACTGGAGGATTTCTGCTAGTGATAGACCTTATTTGCTTTGTGTAACATCCTCATATTCAGCTGTTTATTCTCAATGTGCTGAAAAAAAGTCAAAGTCCACCATTGCAAACATCACATCATCGCTCTTCTCAGGGATCTTTTTTTAAGTGGTAATAACTGAGATTAGAGATGCCTCTAGCTGGAATAGAGAGTGCTGTTTTCCAGGGGCTAAGTGAAAATCAGCCTTTTTTTTTTCCTGAAATTTCTCCTGCCAGTTTTGATTTTAGATGAAATGGAATGTTGAAGGAGAGAGGGAGATACCTGGAATGAGGCATAGAGCAATTAGGCATGCAGCAGCTGCAAGGAGTGGCTGGTATGCACACTGTTTCCAGGCACACAACAGAGTGTTCAGTTCAGACCTACGCTGTGCTGGTGGTGTACAATCATTCCTAAAAGGCAGGTCCTTTTTTTTCCCTCAGTAAGAGCAGTTGCAAGTGAAAGGCAATTACATACTGAAGAGACTGAGAGGACAAGAAGGAGAGGTTTGCTCTCTGTTCAAGCTCAAGTGCTCATTAGTCAAGCTTGGGATGATCTGTCCCTTTGCTCGAGGAGAGAAGGGCTTCCCAGGATAGTGACTTTACACACCAACCAAATATAAACAGCCAGCCATGAGTGTGTGAGGTAAATCTCCATCCATAATGCACACATTTAAAGTTTGTTACCTCAGGAGCTTTTCTGGACTGTAGTAGAGACATAATTGTATGATGAAGCTCCAGGCTGCTGGACTTCTGATGAAAGCCAGCACATTGCAAAGAAAAGCCTGGAAATAAGAAATGCACAAGAAACTGAATCTCTGAAGAAAGAATCAAAATCAAATCCTAGAGTAAAAGTATATTACTACTAGGAGGCCTGAAAGCAATCTAGTGGCTGGCTCTGTCGGCTCTGCCTACTCTATGACAGATAATACTGTAATAATAGTCATGGCATGGACCAAAAATCTGCTAATTACCCTTCTGAAAAAGAATGTTTTAGTTATGTTACCCCTTCTGTTATATAGCAACACTGATACAGTAAATAAGGCAAAGAAAATAAAATACTCTAGGAAATCAACAGCTCGGGGAGAAAATGTTGCTGAGCTTGTCAGACAGCTTTGAAGCATGGTAGGTTTATTTTTGTTTTGGTTTGGTTTTTCTTTTCAATAACAAAGTTGCATGAAAACAACGAACACTGCTTATGATCCTGGACTACAGAATTCCCTTTACGTCAGTGTGTGGTTGGCCCTGGGAAATTGTAACTCCTGGCTAGGTAGGTTTGTGCCACAGCTCGTAAGCCAGCTGCTGCTCAGTGCTGATTCAGCCTCAGTGATCAGTGGAAGGCAGAGTTATTAAAGGTGTGCAGAGCATTCTGTGGGGGCTGGAAGGCAGGTTGTCAAGGAAACAGTGGTGTTTTTAGTATATGAGTTATTAACTAGCTTTGGGTTGGCTTCCAGAGCCAGAGCACATTAGAATATTAATAAGGATGTGCCATTCCCTTAAACCGGGCAAAGGTTTTAAGCAGGAGGCTAAGTGGTTGTGGGTGGGTGACTGTGGATACCTGTAAAAGAAGCAGGTAAAGAGGATTGCTCTAGCCAAAGTGGAAATTCAGGAGATTCCTGGTTCAGCTAAAAAGGGTAACATCTACCAGAATTATTTAGGTCCTGCTATGAAAGGGTATTTTTGAGCAGATATATTCAGAATCATTTTGAATTCCTGTGGATTCATATTCTTAAGACTGACAACCCTGGCATTATCCTGGAATAGCTATCCCACTTTATGTTCACATTGCAGTTTATTCTGGAACTATTTCTGCAGGTAGTCAGGAATCCCAGGGATTCTTTCTGCTGGGCTCACTGTGCTAGTATCACACTGGAAATACCCCCACTCTATCCTTCTGCTCTCTTGGAAACATTTTTGGGGGAACTAGAAAAAAGAGACTTCACACTAATTTAGATTTTGTACAAGACTTTATTATAAATAAAGCTGCATGAGAAGATCTATACAAATTCAACAGTGTCCTGCTATGAAAGCAGCGGTTTAAGTACAGCATTGTCAATCAAGGAAGACCTTAATTTGGGGAGTTCTGGTGTTACTGCCCATCTCAGCTGCAGTGCCAAGATTGATCTTCATACTACAGTTTTGCTTCTGAGCTAACATAGTACACACAGACCTCCAATCCTAAAAAAAGACAAGTAATAAATAAAGCTGTTTACTAGGTAGCTCCTATGAGAGCCAACCCTTCAATAACCAGCAGCTAAGTTCTTACAGGTGCATAAAGTCTCATTTTTTTCACCACAGAGAAAACATTGCAAAGGTTTTGTATTAAAAACATCTGGTGAACAAGCACCAAATCCTGCTGCTTGAACACTGGATAAACTTTTGGCTCCTTTTGCTAAGATACATCTTTATACCCCTGTAAGAACTGTATATAGAGCAACTCGGAGAGAGAGAAGCTGTATTCTGTGGCTGCCACATACTCAAGAGTGAACACCCAACAGCTCCCCTTAGAAGGCATTCAGCTCCTGAACAGCACTAACCTCAGACCAAGACATTTTCTAAAGCCAAATGGCACCTGAGGCTATGTTGTAGATCAGTGGCTGCTATCAAGCCACCACTAATTCCATTGCTTTGACAGAGCCTATATTCAAATATTAAAACCACAAGTTGAGGGCAGAGGGAGTGGTTGGAAACCAGCAGAAGGCACAAGGCGTTCATCTGTTGAATTCACCTGGTTAGCAAATAGCAAGAACAGTACTGAGACACAAGAAAGGGGTCCAGGATGGGCCACTTACCCTTCCCTAGGATGTCTTAGAGATACAGGCATTGCCAATGATGTGTGTTTGCTACTCACATCAAATGCAGTTTGGTTTTAGAAGAATGTTTTTCATTTTAAACCACAAAATCTCATTTCTATAGCCATCCTTTAAAGCTGCTTCCTATGAATGCCCACCCAGACTTCAATCAAGGCAGAGCTACACATAGGCAACACTAAAAAGTTTTAGGACATTTTTACTGGCTGATGGAGCTGAACTGTCTTATAAATCTTTTTTATTAAATGTGAGTGTGGGCTTTTACTGATAGGTCTAGTACTTGGTGGGCAAAGATTTAATACAGGAGAGACAAGGAAGTCCAGGGAATAATGTGCCTCACATCATGGCGTCCTTGTGCCACTACAGAGGTCTAGTCTGAAGAAAAGCTGTGTACCCACATCTCCTCTAATGGGACACTTCTGTACCTCTGGTATATGGCTTACAAGGAAGATCTCTGCCCTGAGGCCCACTGGAGCCTGGCTTATAACCACAGAGCACTTTTCCCCCCAGACAGGTATGAGGTGGTTCCCTCATGGCCTAAATGCACAGAACATACCTCTTAAAAGGTGCCCAGGGCAAAATGAGCATATTGCATGTAGGAAAATTAAGCAATTTTCTTTCAGTGGAATCAAATCCATGAATTCACTGGTTCAGCTCCAGCTTGGGTTCAACTAAACCCCATGGAGAACACTTCAGGGTCAGTTTGGGCGTAAGAGAGAACAGGCACAAAACTACAGAAAACAAAGAACAAAAGACAATCCACTTATCAGTTTAGGTTCCCTTTGAGTCTGAGCAGCGGTGCTTGGAGCTGTGTAAAGATGAGTTTGGACATGTTTACAAGCCCGTAGGACTGGCGTTGCAAAGCTTTGTTCTGACATTTTAATAGGGCAGTTACCTTATTCTGTTCGGCAACCTTTTCTTCTCATGCTCCCCCTGCTCAACCTTATATAAAAGTTATTTTTCAACCCTGAATGTCATTTCCTGAGAGACCTGGGTCACAAATTTGTTTCTGTTTGTTGGACAGTCTAAATTTAGACTCCTGACAGGAAACAGCAGAGAAATTTTTATTTCTCTCTGGCTGGGCTGGGAACACATTTAGAAGCAACTCCAACCACAACTACTTTCAGAGTGACCTGCCTGCCAACAGCCCATGCAAAGCTGGATCTGCTACAGGCACGGTGCAGTAAACCTGGGCAGGTACAAATGGCAAACTGCTTGGGTTTGCAAACAACTGACACAGCTTCTGATGTAGCCTCCAGGCTCCAGTATTGACCCACCCTCTCTTTACTTTTGCTTGTCACTACCTGCTTGTCATGTCCCCTGAGACTGCTCCTGCTCTCTTTCCTACTGGGGAAGGCTTACTTGGCTAAGGAAAGCCAGGGGCTTACAGCACTCGTTAGCGTTAGCAATTAGTCCTGCCCTCTTCTCTGCCAGCCCTGGCAGTCTCCCAGGCACTCATCTCCAAGGGTGCTGAAGGAAGCACTGATGATCCAAGACTCTTTCCTACTGGCATTACCCATCAGCCTCTTCTCTCCCATTTCACTTCCTACCTACCCCTTACTTTTTGCTCAGAGCTATTACTGAACTACCCAATAGCCGTGATAATAAAAAACAAGAGAGGGTGCAATTTGAGCAAAGACTTCCCTGTCTCCACCTGTGCTTTCTTACAAACCAGGTGTGGAGACAAGAAAAGCTTTCTCTGCCTCACTGGTGGAGGGACAGAGGAGAGCAGACATAATAAAGCAGTGAAACAGTTTTTACCAGGAAAAGGGTGCAGAGGACACGTTTATGGAGAGTTTGCTTATCAGCAGGCTGGATAATAAGCCTCATGCTGTCCCCAGTAGTGATACAGGATTAAATCTTCTATCTGATGTGATAGAGAGGATTGATAAACAGGGACCTGTGGAGTGATTGTAAGATCATCCCTGATGGATCTCACCTCACATAAAAACTACCCTCTTGTAAACAGGATTCAGAGAAGCCCTAGTGTAAACCTTTGCAGGAAATTCTAGTGTAAGAAAATGGTAGCAAAGGCCCCTTAGCACTGGAAGCCAGGCTTCTGTGACCAGCACAAAGCAAATCTGCACTGAGGCCCTGGCTTGGACCCTGCACAAAGCACATAAGGAGGGTGAGGATCTCCTGAGCCCTCTCCTCCAGCAAAGCCACCTTGCTGGGGCTGGGCAGCCCACTGGCACAGCAAACATGCTGATTCCTGAGGGATTTCAGCCATCTCCATTTCTGCATTTTTTAGGTTTCTTTAGTACATGCCCCAAGACTCTCCCCTGGCTTGAAAGCCTGCAGCAGCTCACTCCCCCTTCACACTCCCGGCTCCCCAAATTGCAGTCTGGTAGCAGCAGCTCCTCAGAGCCTCATCAGAGCAGCAGTCTTTGAAAAGATTGAGACCCTATAAGGGAGCTTTTGCCTGCATATGTGGAGCAGAAGGGATGCAACACAGATCACAAGGCAGCTGCAGAGACAGCACTGCCAAACTCTGTTATGTGTGCACCTTTTTCATCCCCTCCTTCTCCTCCTCCTAACTCAGAGCAATCCCACTAGCCTTGGCCTCATTAAAACCATGTGGGGAGAGTCACACTCATTTAGAGGGTGGTTGTTCACTCCTGCTACCAGACTGCTGAGATTGGCTTCATTACAGGATCATTTTAGAGACCTGTTTTTTTATGAAAGCAAAACCTGTAGCAGTCATAGAATCATTAAAATAGTTTGGGTTGGAAGGGACCTCAAAAGATCATGTAGTTCAGCCCCCACTTTTCCTTTTTCTCTTGGCTGTTTTTACCCTTACTGCCCCAAGGTAAGGAAAACAAACAAACAAACCAAAATGTCAAAACTCAAACCCAATGTTGTCTAAGGTAAAAAAGGTATCCATAAAAATGGCCAGGAATATAAACCACTAGCCACGTGACACAGACCCTGCCCTGCTATACCCTTCCACTGGAGATGAAATGTGCAGGGTGCAGGGGTGTTTTTGAAGGACAGGACAAGCCATTTAAATTACTGCTGCTACAAGTCCTATCAAGGCTTTTTTTTTTTTTTTTTTTTTAAACTATAGTTCCCTTTGAAGCTGTGGTTGATTTAAGGATCTCCATCCAGTCCAGATCTTGTGCATGACTCTCCTCCTCTCCACACCAGCATGGAGTGCGCTTCCCATCAGTCACAAAGCTCCTACTGTCTTTGAGCAGACAGGCTCCTTTGATCCCAAGATCTTGTCTCTGATTCCTCCACCTTTTTCTTATCTCCCCCTTCCAAAGGAAATGAAGTATTTGGCCACCATCACCCGACCACCACTGTTTGCATTGCAGGTATCTGAATAAATTAATTGTATCTGTTGATCAACCACCACTATAGCATGTCTGAGGCGCAATAGAAAAATATATTCTTAGCTGCATAAAACCAAGCCAGCACAGCAGTGGAACAGAAACCTACTTCAATACTATGTCTTCCAGTTTCTCCCTGGCCTCCCCACATTGCCACTCCCTTCCTGCAGGAACCACGACCCAGGACTGGTAAAGTCAGCTGTCTCCAAGAGTCTTCAGAAAGTTGCCCTCTGGACTTGTGCTTAGAGTTTGGCTTTGGTTACAGAGATTCCTTACGGATCCCATTGGTGTGTGCAAGGGGAATGTGCACTGTGTACTCATTTATCAGTGCAGACATGTTCCTGAGCATCTCGTGGAACGTGTCCACTGTCTTCCTGTAAACATCCCTGTGTAGCACAAAGGGACGGAAAAGGTTGAGAGGTTCAGCCCTCTGAAATATGATAGGGAAACCCAGCTCTGCTGGTACCTTTCCATTGCCAATGAAGAAGTGGTAGAGCTTCTTTTCATGCAAACATTTCTCCAGGAATTTCAGCATGTCCTGTAGACGGGCCTCCAGCTTCTCTGGGGCCCAGTCCTGACTGGGACATGCCTGCAGGAGATGCAGCATCACTGTTTTCAGGTGGTAGTTGGTGAGCCCACTTGGACCTGTGAAGCTGCACTGCTTCCCATGGAGGAAGGAGAGGATCTGAAGGCAGCTGACATGGCAGGCATTGGCAGGCAGTGTTTTGGAGACCAGATGGATGAACCTCCTCTCATACACTGCAAAGGTGAGAAACCAGTGAGTGCTGGAGGGGACGTCTGCTGCCAGGCTGCTCCGTGGGAAATGGGAGATGAAGTAAACATCAGAGTTCTCATACTGCACCACAGGGGTAAGGTTGAAGGCAATTGATTTCCCTGATTTAAATTTTATCTTCAGGGCTCCTGGTGAGTCCAGGAGGCTGAAGGAAAGGTCAAATTCATACTTGTGGGAGATTCTGTTCCAGGCCTTGGTGACAGCAATCTGGAACCACTTCATGACTTGGTCAGCATCCAGATATTGCGTATTTTTGAAGCACAGGAGGTCTTCCATCTCGCTGCTGGGCCTGGTAGTATTGACTTGGCTATGGAGGAGGCACAGCATATCTTCCCCTAGTTTAGTCTTGTCACAGATGCAACCTGTCACGTCCTCATCTGCCCTGCACACCTTGATAGTGCCATAACCTTGTTCATCTGGGGGAAAAGAGTCTCCAGAGCACCAGGTCTGGCAGCGAAAGCAGTATGGCTCTGGAGGGGCAAAAGGCACTATCAGATCACAGACAAAAGGTTTACGCACTCTCCAATTCTCATACATGCTCCCCACACCCATGCAATCCTCCACTTCCATGTCAGCATCCCGGTTACAAACACTCCTCAAGGCCTCCAGCAGGTCATCCGCAAAGCCTTCAACCATCTCTCGCATCCTGGCCATTTCTCCCGTGGTACCCAGGATGCGCTTCTCATAAAAGCTGGCCAAGACAGCCTTGTTAGGGAAGGCTACTCCTTTAAATGCTTTCCCCAGGACCGCCATGTCATCCTCTTCTCCTCCTATGTCCTGCCAATTCCCTTCCTGGAAATCCTGCCTCCACAGCTCAATCAGCAGGAAGATGACCATGGAAAGGGCAGTCCACATATCCCATCGGACCTTTTCCTCTTTGCTTTCCTCCACTACCAATGTAGCCTTTTCCAGAGCCTTCTGTGTGGCTTCCTGGTCTGCAATTTCCTGCTCTAAGCGCAACTGTTCCAGCCGAAGGCTCTCCTCCCGCTCCTTCATCTTCTGGATGATTTCTTCCGTGTTCTCAGGGACAGTGCCATTCTCTTTAGGGAAGAAGAGCGGGTGGTTGACGATAGCTGTAATCACCAGTAGGCACACCCGAAAGATTCCCATGGGCATGGCAGTTCCTTCCCTGGAAGAGAAAGAAAGGCAGAATGACCCCTTATTTGGAGTGTATTCCCTTAAGTAAAAAAAATTGAAAGGAACTCCTCACTGGTATAAAAACTTTGGCATCCTTTCTAGCCCTGAAAAAAACGCTTGAGTCTAGAAGCTCCTAAGTGCATTGTGCTTCTGCAGGTTATCAGTTTTTTAACACTGCTGCTTTAATGCAGCCTCAAAAGTGTTGAGACAGAAGGGGTTTTATTACAGAAATAAGGCTATCAATAAAATACCTAATCAATCAGACCAGAATTAGTAATCGCATTCCTAACAAATCCTGTTGTGGGAATGAGACTGTCTCACAGAGCCAAGAGATGGTGAGGTACTGTGTGTGCTCCAAGAGCTGAGGGTTGGAATTCCCTCCCCCTGCAATAGCTCCTTCCTGGCCTGAACTCTGCATATTTTGGTCCACAGCAATCCTGCTGTCCCAGCACCTGGGAAAGGAGAACATCTCTGGCAATCTCATTTATGCCTCCACAGGGCACACAGTAAAGATAAATCCATCCCAATGGACCTTGTTATCGCAACTGTGCAACAAACTGTTGGCTTTTCATTGCAAGAACTTAGATTTCCTCAATGTGAGCAGTTACTGTACGTGGGAACTGGATCCTTCGGCATGCAATTATCTCTGCTTACGAGAGGGCTGGGACTGGAATAACAAGGGAAGGGAACAGGATTGAGATGCATTGTCCAAGCAGCAAGAAAATTCACACGGTGCTCAGGACACTGCTGTGTGCCCCTCCCTGTGCAACACTGACCCATTACCCTTTTTTTAGATCCCATGCAGATGCATAGATAAATGTTCTTACGCAGACATTGCTCCGGAGATGGTTTGTAGGCCTGTTTTGTCCTTTTTATATTTACATTAACTCTTTAATTCATCAGGCAACGAATTAAAGCTGAATTAATGCCCAAATCTGGGTGTTCCAGTTATTCTGTGAGCTCCATGCCTGGGCACATTTTAAAAATAAACTGTGGTCGCCCTGTATTGCAAAGGACTTTATCAGTTTGCTGGGGCAGGGCAGGAAGTGCTGGCAAGTTCCTTTCCTTAGTGCTACGCTCTTGCAGACCACATGCGCTTTCCAAGCTTAAAAATAACATGGCCAGGGGCCAGATGCCTCCTTTGTGTAGTCTTGACCAGGGTGACATCGCTGCTCTGCCCTGCTAGACCTCTGTCCCTGTGGATGAAACGTTTTACTGTTATCCAGATTACTTCTTAGATGCATAAGGCTGAAAGAAGTCAGCTTCTTCAGGATCTTCTTGTAGCCTTCAAGACTCTCTCATGCAAAGCTGCCCGTGGGCACACAGCTTCCAGAGGTTACCTGTCCCAAAGCTCTGCTAATAGAAGGGGTTAGGCCAGACATGCCCAAGGCCATCACTGGCTGGCTCAGCTGAATTCACTCCAGGTCACACTGACATTCTAGGCCACCCCAGCTGATTTTGAAGGAGTGAGTTAGGAAGCACACACACCATCTCTTGCCCCAGCAAATTCTACAGGCATCAAACTCTGGAATAGAGTCACAATGAAAACTGGAAGTGATAAAATCTTCAGATCACATGAAGTTGTGAGAGGCACGTCTGTTTTCAGCCTGAACAGAGGAAGTTCTCCTGGTCAAAACTGCCCTTTTGCTACTGTAGTTATTCACATCAGAAAATGAAGGCAAACATTAACCTCAGTTAGCGCTTAAGGGTAATGGTGCTCGGTGACCAAGGTCAGTGGAGCCCAGCCTTGGCAGCAGCAAGGGCGGTATGGGAAGAGCATTCCCACAGCTCATCAGACACAGCTTTCCTGGCTAATATGGAAAGACTCAATAATACAGGTGAAACCAGTAGCACTGCCTGCTCTGGGACTCCAGCTTTCCCTCTAACAAAGGCTGCTCTTTTCCATTGCTTTTAACTTCAGCCCAAGCTATTTAAGCCTGATAAAAAATATTAAATATTTATGCCTGCTCTGGCTGAGACAGCTTTTGTGTGGGGAAGAGGGAGAGAGTACAAATGTTACCAAGCTGGAGACTAAGAAAGAGAAACAGCAATTTTGTAATCTACGCATCAAATTTAGCAACATTTCAAGCATGGGAGGGGGAAAAGAAAGGTATTCATAAGTTTTTGAACACCAAGTTCTCAAAGCAATCTTCAACCTTTTCCAAATTTCTCACCCTGGTATTTTTTTTTCCCATTTAAAGTATAGACAAGGTCCAAACCCAGTAACAGACTTACATCCACCTACCTGCTGCAGACCCTTTTGTGGCAGTCCCAGGGCTCCAAAGATCCCCTGAAAGAGGGTGCCGTGGTTCTTGCTGCATCACAGGCAGGCCACCCCTGCCAGCAGCCAAACCAGCCCTCCCTGGACCAGGTGAAAATGCAGGGACCCCACTTCTTGTGCTCCTGTAGGCACAAAGCAGGGAAAGGAGCAGCAAGACCAAGAAAAGCTGCTTGAGAGAGGGAGAAAGGCCAGGACACCTCAAGCCTTGCTGTCTTCATGTAAAGCTCTGTCTCTACTCACTGCCCAGTATGTAATGCTACCTGTTTAAACCTGTCTCTGGCACCAGAACTAGTTTTCTTCTAGGCTTTTCTGTTGTTCTCACAGTTTCAATGACTAGGGACTTCACTGATTTTAAGACTAATGACCGCTCTGAACAACCCTGGGAAGCAAGGAAGCAAACACCCTACCACTCCCCAGCTGGGGAGTGAGGGCTCAGAGAGATAAAAGCAGCTGATCAGTCTGTGCCTGATTAGAAGTAACAATCAGCTGCATCCTGCAGCACTTGGTATGTTCAAAGGCTCCCCCGAGAGCACCTGCAGCCCTCCACTCACCTCCCAGGGAGGTTAGACCCCATCCTTTCAAGCCTGCAGCAGTCTTCCTGCCTGGAGAATTGTGACCAGTCCCACAGCAGGTCCTGGATGACACAGGGAGCCCCAAGAGAGGGAGGGAAAAGATGACACTGCTATTATGCAGTTCAGGTTGGTGCCAAGAAGCCACAAGCAGGAGGGCAGCTCTTGCACTAGCTGACTGGAAAGCCTTTTGCTGCACCCTTTGGTAATGTTTGGCTCACCTGCTTGCCTGGAGCACAGTGTAAGGAAAGGGAAACAGCACATGAAGATGCCTTCACACAGCCAGGCAACAGCTCTACCTGCAGCTTCTGCCTTGAAGACATCCTCCTCTCCTGGGAACATACAGAGCTCATATGGGGTCTGTGTGGACCAACCTGAGACAGCTGCTGCCTTGTGGCAGTGTGTGCTCTCCCCCTTACCACCAGCCACCCTGCCACAGGGTATTTCCCTGCATGAGAAGCAAAGTGCTTCACAGAGATGATGATGCTTGAAGTCTAACACTGTCCTGTTCCTTCCAACTAAAAGGTCCCCAAGCCTTCCTCACACCCTTGGACCTTCAGACCCTTTTACCTCCTGCTCAGCCTGGCAAAGGAAAAGAAAGAGATTTAAATGGCAACTGGCAACTTGCAACTTGCCTCTGTAGGCTGCTCATGTGCTCTGAGCCCAGACAACCCTCCATCTCCTCTGAAGATATGGGAGAATATTTCCCATTCATTATTTGTCCCTTTCTTTACTCAAGAGTTCCCATACAGATTTATTTTTTCAGGGTTTTTATTCCTTTAATTTGAGTCATAGGAAGCAAAACATGCTCTGGCTGGTGCTCAGCAATAAACCAGATAGGAGTCAGCTGAAACTTCGATTGTTAACTTAGAAAAACCCAAGTCAAGCCATTGAACGTGATTCAGTAATGCCCTGGAACATGCCAAGACATCATTTATGACACACTTGATTGCTTCCTGCAATTGGGCTGACACAAAAGGCAGTGAATAGGTGGTGTTTTGCTTTGGTAGGCTGTAAGAAAAGAAGCATTTCAAAGCGATCATAGAAACTACAGCTGGTTGGAAGGTTTTTTTCACTGAAAACTGCCAAATTTTTGAAACCAGAACTTTCATGGGAACAAATACGATTTCTGACACTCTCATTGGAAAGGTCCTTGAGGTTTGGAAAGGACTCTGCTACTTGTTTTGACTTGAGAGATTAATAGCTCAAAGCAGCCACTAACCTGCAATTGGGACTATCTTACTGGGAAGATGTGAACCCCAATCTGAGAGGTTTCAGGCCCAGCCATGCTCCTTCATGGCTGAGCTTTGGGAAGCTCCACCATTACTCCTCTTGCTGTAAAACAGTAAACAAATTGCCTTTTGGCCTTTGAGTGTACAGTCTGAAAATGCTTATGCTACGTTTATGAAAGCTAGTAAAGAATAAAAGTTTGCTGAGAGCCCTTAGTAACACACTATGTCCTTCTCCAATTTGCAGAAACCACTGCCAACTCTGCAGGTATTCAGAGGTATGTCCAGCTGCCACTGAAAGAAATCATGTCTTTTCTTACTGGGGACTACAAGCTCTGATTTGTAACATGCATGCGCAATGGCAGAGAAATGGGAACTGCAGAAGTGCAT
Organism: Acropternis orthonyx; assembly: GCA_035583155.1. Taxonomy (NCBI): domain Eukaryota; kingdom Metazoa; phylum Chordata; class Aves; order Passeriformes; family Rhinocryptidae; genus Acropternis; species Acropternis orthonyx. The sequence continues at coordinate 24,462,913 of JAWWEU010000160.1, forward strand.
GTCAGTATTATTGTTCCCACCAAAAACTTGGAAAGATGCACCTAACTTAGACAACCCCATACCACACTGCTGTTTTCCAGCATCTCCCTATCAACATTTAAAGAGCGGTCAAAAGGCCTTTGCTGGCTCAGGACAGGTGCTGAGGGCAGTTTTCCTTCCAGTTGATACATGTAAAGCCTCAGGAATAGATATGTGCTGGATGGATGTTGAAAGAAAATGACAAAGGTACCACTAGAGAAAGCAATACCCTGGTAAAGATACCAGACTGGTCTCTGCCATTAGTTGCTGGAAATTTGTTGTTCAGATTTTGCCTCTTCTGCACTGAAAAGAATGAGAAAATTTTCATGTTTTAATTTATATGCATATATTTTAAAAACAGAGCACATGTCAATGCCCTTATAGTTTGACCACTTACTTGGAGTAACATAAGCTTCTGTTGAAGGCTCCCCTCCAAATTCAGGAGGGACTAACAAGGTCTCCTTCCTGGTGTCTGAAGTTGCTGCCCTCATCACTTTCAGGTCAATGCTCTGCTTTCCAGGTTTGACTTGGCTTTCACAGGACTTGAGGAATTGATTTCAGCAAGACTTCACTAAAACCTGTCTTACCTTTAGACCATTTTTACTGAAGGAGTATTATCTGAGGAGGGCTCTGGACCTTCAGGCAGCTGGAGGGCCCTTAGAGCTGAGATGGACACTCAGAGCCCACATACTGAACCACACCCCAGGATGACTAAGGGTCTATTGCACTAGTCTACCCTTCCCACCCCACTGTGTATGCACTAGCATGTGACCCTGCCCAGCTTTCACCTGGCACAGGCACTCAGATGAGGATCCTCAGCTGGCTTCTACCCTCCAGGACAAAGACCCCACTGCTGCAGTGAGAATGTGTCCCAGACAAAGACACAAAGACCCCCCACACTTCCCCCTCCACCCTCAGCTGTGGCAGCACCTAGCACAGCTCACCCAGAGTTCACCCAGCATGGGGCAGCCAGGAGAGGCTCCCACTCTTCCATCTCTTGAGCACACAGTCAGCTGCAGCACACACAGCCCAGCCAGGAAAACTGGGGGGAAAAAAATCCAATACAGAGCCTGAGCAGCACCAACTTGTGCTGATCTGTCGCCTGCTATGAATTAAGCTGTGTGCAGGACGTTGGTGTGATGAGCTGCCAACTGGGACAGAACAGTGCCAGCCACAGCAGTGATAATTCATGTTCTGAATTGTTTTTCCAGCATTAAATTAGTGCTACAGACAAAGTACCAAATTCCAGTTGCCAGCACAGTTGCAGTTCATTCAGCATGGACAGGTGGGATTGGGCTCTATCTCTGGCTCTCTACCAAAGCCAAAAGTGGGGAAGGACCAAATGCACCAATACATGATGTGTGGAGGCCTGGGTGCTGAGACTGGTAATGCAACCATGTTTAAAGCCAGAACAAGCCAGCTGGCCTGCCCAGGACTACAAGTCAAGTATGGCAGAAAAACTGCCTTCCAAACCATGCCTGGAAGCCCCACCCCAGATTAGCTGCTTGGCCACGGCACAGCAGCTGGACAAGGCCACTTGCCTGATAGCTATTGTTTTGCTGTTTGATTGAGAACATGTTAGCCTTTTGTAACATCTGTGGACATCCTGTCCCAGGCCCGCTGCAGTGCCAACAGGGTCAGCCGCGCAGCCGGAGTCGGACATCCTGCCCAACGGGGCTGCTGTGGGCTTTGGGAAGCAATGTTTTCCTCCTGGGGGTCACCAGATCAGGTATTTCCAAGGAAATGCTGATGCTCATCCTGTGTACAGGACTAGATAGCCCTCCCTTCCCATGGACAGGCGGATTTGGGGGAGATAAGCAGTGAGTGGCACTGACAGTGCTCTGGAAGCAGACACTGCCATGTAGCCCCAGATCTAAACGAGGAGGGATTTTGTCAGCATCTCTCCAAGCAGAGGAGTGCTCGACTTGCTTTAGGAAAGACAGCTAGTCTCCCTCCTGTATTCCAGTCATGCACTACCTTTACCATCAGCCAGCTATTTCTCAGGCCTCATTAACTCTCCCTTGCTGCAGTTTAAACCCCTAACATTTCAGTGATCATTGTGAGTAAAAGTAGCACAGATTGTTTCTTCTCTTCTTGCAGTGGCACTCAGGGTGTTCAGAGGTCCTCCTCTCCTGCCTCAGCTTTTGCTGCACACAGATACATTTATAAGATGCTGCCATAAAATCCCATGGTCTCCCTTAGCCCAAAGCTGAGACAGTACAAAGTTTCCTTTCTGGCTGAGAGGGAGCTATTTGCCTTCTAGGGCTCTTTTCCAAAACCCAGAGATGTGGCACATGCTAGATTTTCAGTTTCATCAGCAAATGGGGATTTATCTGGCCATTTCTAGGCTGTTATTTCTCAGTGCATACAGGTACCATGCCACTAACCAAAGCATAATTCTGGTTCCCTCTTCCAGCCCCCGAGGCCAGCAACCACCATTAAAGGCAGCTGTAACAACTAATAAACAAACACAGAGCCACATCATGCCCCCAGATCACTCACTGTTTACTCTCTGCAAAGGTGGATCCAAGAGGGAGTGCCCATGGAGACCAGGACACAAAATAACAGCATGAGTGTCTTACTCAGCATCCTGCCCATCGCCTGATTGTGGTTTTTAGCTTCTTGACTGTGCAAGCCAGCTCAGCTCTTGTCAGCAAGCAGCACATGGGCAGTCTGTGTAGTGCCTCGGATTCTACTTGCTATGGCTAAGGGATTTTACAAATTGGAACACAGTGTTGGCTGCAGGGGAGGCAGGAGAGGAAAGGTAGGAAGTGTGTATGTGGCTCCCACCCACGTACTGAGTTGCCGTAGTAGGATCATGGCCAGGAACAGCTTGGCTTTTTATGCCAAATAAATTTTTTCTGTTAATTGTGAGGAAAACAACTGGAGTAGACAGAACTTTTGCGGGTTTTTCTGGTTTTAGTTTTGTTTTGGGGTTTTAGGAGGAGAAAAGACATAGAAAGGAAAAAAAAGTTAACTTACCACCCTTACCTCCCTCCCAAACCCAACATGATGGGAGCCTGGGCAATAGTTGGTCATTCCCTTGCACCACCTTTCATCAGCACAGATGGACACAGCACCCCTCTGCTTTACCAAAAGGCTGACAGTGTCAACCACAACATATGGAGCAATGTCACCACACAGATGCTCTCTGGCCTCCACGTGGTGCTCACACTGGGACCCACTCTGGCTGTCACCCCCTCAGCCACACAACACCTCCCTGCACGTGCAGGCAGCCATGGCTCATTGGCCCAGTCTGGCAGTCACCTCAGAGGAAGGTGGTGAGAATACATCAAGGGTTCTATTGCCAACATGTTTGTTTAAATCTGCCCTCCTTTTCCCCACTTAATTCTCAACAAGGCTGAAAAAACCCCACACCAGTGTTGTTAAATCAGGCAGGGGCTACTCTGGCTCTCCTGATCCTAAGCTAAACATATGCTCTGCATACTTATAACTTAACTGTACATTGTACATCCATTGAAATAAATGCTTTGGTATTAAAAGAGCTGGTGGAAACATTATCAGAAAGTTGATTTGCCAGCAGGGATACATCACTCCAGCATATCCAAGAGCACATGTGAATATCAGCACAGCTCAGACATGACTTGGAAAATGATTACATTTTACATGTGAAACCATGAAGTCCCATTTCAGTCATGGAACAATGAGCACTTACATATTACAGACAGCAGAAAGCACAGTAGTTGGTAGACACTACCACACTGAGATGCTGAACAAAAACACAGCAAAAAGAAATTGTCACTGCAGGCTGGGAATGTTGCTGATCCGAGATCATCTACTCCATCACAGTTTTGACTTGGTGACAGTCACACTCCTATGTCATGAGACCTGCAAGCCCAAGAATCTGCTTAAACAGGAGTCAAAAACACTGCCTGGGATTGAAGGTTTGTGTAATACTGGACCATTGTTTTGTTAACTAGTTACTGGGTTTTGTATTCAAACAACTGGGGGGAGCTGTATTTAAAAGCTGGCTAGTGTAGTCAAAATGTCACCATGGAAATTAAAAGCCAATGCTTTATTCCATTGCCTGAAATCTCAGCTTTCTTTTTTATGAAATACAATATAGTTCCTTAAATAAAATAAAAACAATAATAAAAGAACTCCATCCCAAAAGACTGTGAAAGCCCCTGCAGGGATGAGGGTGTGGAAGGAAGAGAGAACAAGAAAAAGCACTTTTACTGCATTGCCCCATTTCCTGGACTCTCACTAGGACGACTCCCTGGTCTAAGCAGAGGCACTTTGCATTTCAGACAGCCTCTCCAGGAAGAATCAGGCCCTCTTACTTTATTACCTGGTGACTCTAGAAAAGATCAGCAGAAACACCACGAATGCTTTGGGAAGCAGTAATCCCAGTCTTGGCTCACTAGTCATAAACTTAAGAACTGCCAAGACAGACGCACACACACAAATATGTTGGCTGCAGAGGACTGCTGGCTAACCCTGCTTTTCAATACGAGTTTGGATAAATAAAAAAGAGCAGAAGAAAGCAAAGTCATTCAAGAAAACAAACTGCCCCACTTCCATGCAGTATTTCCATGAAGCTCATCCTTTCAGCACCCATGGCCACCAACTCGGAGCCATTTCCACGCAAGGGAATGACTCAGAGACCAGCCTATTGCCACATGTACCCACATTTAATAATTTTCATGTGCTCTTCACTCAGTCCCCTCTTCTTACCAACAAAAGGAAACAGCTCTAAGTTCTTTCTTTCCCTGAAGTATTTGTAAATTGAATGCTGGGAAGAAAAACCTCTGAAGAGACTCAACAGCTGAAGAGCGATGTAACTTGCAGTGCTGTACCAGAAGTATTGAACACACATATTAAGGTTGTGAAGCCACGTGGTTTTCATTTGGGATGTGTGGGGTGAACACATAGCTTGCTTCCTTTATAACATAAGCACAACAAAGAAAGACTTTGTTTGAAAACCAAGGAACAGCCTCTCTGCAAACTTAAAGGCTAAGTTACCACGTAATGGGAACTGTGAGTCATAGCTGTGGGGCCCCTGCTCATAGGCACAAAAATCCCCTCTGCTGCAGCAGGCAAGTTGCTTAGCAAGGAGTAAAGACAGCTTCCAGCGTCACATGGGAGACTGAAAGCATCCAGGACCAGCAGCAAATACAAGGCTGAGCTGAGAGCACATATTGTGGATGACTTACAACACAAACATGTTCCTTTCAGTTGACATTTCTTCCTGTAACTCCTTCAGAGCATGAGATCATAATCCTGCACCTATTCCAAGAGCATGATGCAGCTGTGGGTCAACAGGGAGATGGGACAGACATCATCCAAGCAACTTCAGAGCACCTTTTGACTTTGGCAGCAGAAGAGCATGGCCATGATACTTAGACTGAGCACAGCCAGCTCACTAGGTCAGCTGCACTACAGCTCTATGTCCTTATGTCACCTACTGTGCCAGATAATTTATGTCACTGTGTGCTACAGCAGCAGAGGGTCAGCTGATGGACTTCAGCTACTCAAAATAAAGACACCCCTCTCATCCTTGCCCCTACTTGACTGGAAGAAAAAGGTAAGGGTAATCTTCAAATACCATGAATGAGTTGCAATGAGTGCAGAAATGTTTGTGCTGCTGAAAATTCAAGTATTTCCCCTCACATTTCCAGCAGTCCAAAGGTATTTGAATGCTAAATCCCCAGAGGCCTTTAGAAATCAAACTCTCCTCTGAAACCAGTGTCAGTAAGCTACCTGAATATCCCAGAGGAAATACAGTAGGATCTAAGCATTCTAAACAAAGATACTCAAGACCAAACCCTTCTGGAAACCACTACAGTGTGAACATGAAACACCACATTTTAAGTTGGAGAACATCTCCTTAGTTCCATGTCTGGTATGTGTTAACAGAAAAGAGCTTTAAAAACAGGAGAAAAAGAGGTCTGAAAAAGCAATATGGTTTCTTCCCTCTGTCTACACTGTGCCTGGATGGTTTCTGGCAAGTCTCTGTCTACTTAGTTCTGAAAAACTTCCAGCAAATCCCTGCCTCCCAAGGCAGTCTAGACTACTGCTTAACTGCCCCTACCTGTAGGAAAGTCTCCTTATCACGGCATGTGCTTCCTCCAAATCAAGCTGTTTTGGATCCCTGCTGGGATTCTGGCACAGGCAGGCAGTATCTTTTCTTAGGGAATTACTCACCTCCCCGCAGACACATCATGGGAACCATTTGCTCCCACTCCTCATCAGGTGCTCACCACCCATCACCAAATCCTCTGCAATTTGGAAGAGCGGAAATCAAGGCACTCTGAAGCCAATTTACATTGTTTTCATTTGGGTTTGGCCACAAACTCCATCTTTTCAACTGACGGTGCCCACCATCCCTTGAGGCAACCCAGAAAAGATGAGTTGGTTACACAGGTGGCTCAGCTGGCACCTTGTAACTCATGTCTTTTTCTGCTCAGGCAGAAGAACCTTCTCTACGTGCTCTTACCTCTGGTTTTGAAAGTGAAGGAACAGTAAATTTTCCTTTGCCAGGCAACCAGAACAACCATATGAGTCAGAGGCTGTACCTAACAGGGCTTAAATTCCGCAACAGTTGGCTGCAACGGTCCTCATCCCTGCCAACACCATGCTTGGCTTTTCCAAGCCACATACATGGCAGTGGGATGCATCAGGTGCTTTCCCTATAAGTGCTGAAAAAGCATCTCTGCCTTGAAGCAAGTATCACTGATACAAATAATGTGCTAGATCAGCCAGAAAAACCTGCCTCTGGAAGAGGGATAATAATGAAAGATGGTGAAGGGAAAGGAAAAGGAGAAAGAGCTTCATTTACACACAGTAGAATGGCAGTGGGCCAGCTCTCACAGCTTTGATCAGGGCTGGCTGGAGAAGCATGCCAGGGAACACTGTGAGCTGAGCTTTGCTAGAGCAGAGCAGCCATTTGAACTCTGCGATGGGAAAAAGGGGACAGACACCACCCAACACAGATCCAGGATAAATAAAAAAAATCACATGGAGAACATGCACTAACAGGTACTCAGAGCTGAGGCAGGACATTGTGGCAGCCAGGATTGCTGCTCTGGCGGCTCCCTCTGTCATCAGCTCCAGTTCTTTCCTTCCCACCACTGGTACCTGCAGAGCCTCCCATCACACACTTGCAGAGCGGCACTGCCAGACATTTTGGTTTCACCCAGCAGTTCCCCTTTCAGCGTGTTTTGAGGGGTTTTCCTACAGACATGAAAGCTCTACACATTGATGGCTTATGAAAGCTACTATTTCCCTTCAATCCAGCTGCCTCTGCTGTCACCTCTGACTATCAGGATGTTGTCCAGGCACTCCCAGGGCTTTGCTCTAACACCAGGAAGAGGGGGGATCTAATACTTGCCCAGTCTGGCTAAGGTACCTGTGGCAAGTTTTCTTGCACAGCAGAAAATGCAGCAGTAGCTGATGTTGACAAAGCTTTGGACCTGTTGGTTTCCTCCTGCCATCACTCTCTGACTAGATCCCAAGCAGGCAGATAAAAACAATTTTATACTGAAAGTCCAAAAGAGAAAGGCTTTAAAGGCTGATCTTCTACACTGAAGCCATTTCCCAATTAAACCTTCATGACATTGCTACTTTTACTTTGCAAGAATCTGTTTGAACCTCGCTCTTGGGAACATTTACTAAAATATGAGCCACACCACTTTCCTTTCAGCATTTCTGCTGCAAGGCTCAAGATCTCCTAGTGAGAAACCATCAAGAAGCTTTTTTAAATCAAATCAAATCTGGAGGGAAGAATGACCCCTGGAGCACTTACCTGCTACACAGCTTTGCAGGTGCTCATTAAGCTTCACATTACTACTATCACCGTGATGCAGAGAAGACTATATTCAGTCACCCACTGCTGAAGCACGGCCAGGAAGTCTGCAAAACACAAAGTGAATGAATGAGGAAGTTCAGGCTGCGTATATAATGCAGTTATCTAAACAAGGAATTGATTAAAAGAGAGATTAACTCACCCCCTTTACCTAATAAAATGATCACAAAAGCTCAAGAGACCAGAAACAATCAGTTTGGATGATCAGGGGAGAGTGTAAATGCTGCTTCTCCCATGGGAAAGCACGCAGATCACACTGTGGGTCTGTCAGCCTTGCAGACGTTGGCGAGAAAGGACCTCCCTCCTCTGACTCCATCCTCACCCACCAGCCCTCTCCTTTTAAAATGGATTAGGGTCAAATTAGCAGCTGCATAAGTTCAAGGGCTGGGACAGTTTTGTCTGGGGTTGGTTTGTCTAGAAAAGGCATCTAGTTGTTGTAAGCAGCTTGTAAGGTAGAAATACTTGCTTGGGAAGCTGAGTTTAGAGAGCTAATGAGAGAAACAGAAAACACAGAAGAGGCAGGAAATAAGTCTAAGAGCATACAGGAAGATCTGAAACACAGAACCGCAAAAGATAAACTATCATATTTTAGGAGAGAGAAATGATGAAATTTTACATGCAACAGGAAACAAACGAAGTCCCCCAACCAGAAGGAGGGGAGCACATGACATGCTGGTTGCAGGTAGACAAGGGAAACATTACCCAGCTGCGCACAGATGGGCTCGGAAGCAGGTATTCACCACCCTCATTTCCAGCTGCTACTACCACTTTAGACCTTCCAACTGTGATCCAAAGCCTGATGAAATCATGATCAGTGTGGGCTGAGCTGGGCTTTGGAGCTGGGTACTTTAAGGGTTCAGTATTAGGCTGACGCATCCTCGCTTTTCTGAGCCCCTTCACTTCGCCTCCCTCCTCCCACGTACCTTCTTTGACCAGACCAATTTCACTTCTCCCTTTCTGTCTTCCACTGTGAGGCCAAATTGAGTAAATGGGCTCCGCCCTGCCCTCCCAGATTGCAGGGTTGCAGGTGCCACAACACTGCCAGCAGCAGCACAGACTGCCACACATAGGAGCAAGACATCCCAAACCCCAAAGGACTGGAGCTGCACTGTAATATCTCAGTGGATGTTTGTAAGCCCTCAGGGCCTGCAATGCCTGGTCTCATGGTGGCTCAGGACCAGTTAGGTACAGCAGGTGCTTCTGCTTGGAGGAAAGGAGCTATGAAGTGCTGTGGGGAACTGCTGCTATGGGAATTACACAACCTCACTTCTTAAAATAATTTTTAAATCTCAAAAGACAGAGTTTAAATCAGGGTCTCCCTCAACTATATTGTATAGAGTTGAAGAGACCTTGACTGAACCTTAGGCGATGGCCTAAAGGTCACTTACAAGCAGACCCCTCTCAGCAGTGGGTTTGCTTGTGCTGCACCCTCTCACACTAGCACAAACCTCTCACTCCCTCTGAGGCAATCACAGAATGGTTTGGGTTGGAAGGAACCTTAGAGAGCATCAAAGTCCAACTCCCCAGCCATAAGCAGGGATGCCACCCCATAGACCATGTTGCTCAAAGTCCCATCCAACCTCACCTTGAACACTTTCAGGGATGGGGCATTCACAATTTTCCTGTGCAACCTGTGCCAGTGTTCCTCTCACCACCCTGTGAGCAAAGAATTTCTTCCTAACATCTAAAACTCTCCCCTCTTTTAGTTTAACATGGTTCCCCCTTGTCCTATCACTTTTTGCCCATGTGAAAAGTTGCTCTACCTCCTTTTTATAAGCCCCCTCTAAGTACTAGAAGGCTGCAATAAAGTGTCTCTGGAATCCTCAGGTTGAACAACCCCAATTCTCTCAGCCTGACTTCATAGGAGAGGTGCTTCAGTCCTCTGATCAGCTTTGGGGCCTCCTTTGGACCTGCTCAAACAGGCTGATGTTCCTTCCTGTGCTGAGGACCCCAGAACTGGACTCAGCACTCTAGGTGGGTTCTCAAAAGAGTGGAGTTGAGGGGAAGAATCTCCCCCTCAACCTGCTGGTCACACTGCTTTGGATGCAGCCCAGGACATGTCTGGATTTCTGGGCTGAAACTGCACATTACTGGGTTGTATTCAGCTTTTCATTCATGAGAACTCTGAAGTCCTTCTCTGCAGAGTTGCTCTCAATGAGCTCTTCTCCCAGTCTGTGCTCATATATGGGACTGCCCTGACCCAGGTACAGCACCTTGCACTTGGCCTTGTTGAACTTCATGGGGTTCTTGTGGGCCCACCTCCCAAATTTGTCCAGGTCCCCCTGGATGACATCCCTTTTCTCTGTTGTGTCAACTGCACCACTCAGCTTTTTGTCACCTACAAACTTGCTGAGGGTACACTCAATCTCAGTATGTCACTGATAAAGATATTAAAGAGCAGCAGTTCCAATAGAGCCCTTTTGGACACCACCAGCCTCCACCTGGACAGAGAGCCATTGACCACAACTCTCTGGCTGCATCTGCCTAGCCAAATCCTTATCCACCAAAGAGTCAACCTTTCCAATCCACATCTCTCCAATGGGGAGATCAGGATACCATCTGGAACCATGTCAAAGGTTTCACATAATTCTAGGCAGATGATTAGTTAATCTTCCCTTGCCAAACCTTGCAGTCACTTCATCATAGAAGGTCACTGGATTGTTCAGGTATGATTTGCCCCTAGTAAAGCCATGCTGGCTGTCTTGAATCGCCTCCCGGTCTTGCACATGCCTTAACACTGCTTCCATGAGGAAGCTGGAGCAACATAGCACAGTGTTTGTTTTGAGTCAACCCTCCTCTCCATGACAGAAATCAAAGCTGCCCCCGCTCCAGTGAAGTTCAGCAGCTACTCTGGCCTTCAGGTCATGGCAGGAAAATCTGTCTGTTTTGCTGAACCGCTGGTCAAGGTTGGCTCAGCCAACTTTGCATGGCCCACGTGTGTGTATAAATACAAACTAAAAAAACGTCCTGCTGCAGCTGCACCCCAGGCCAGCTCTCCATCCCTCAGGCTGCTTGAAGCTTGGCTACCTGCCTCCCTGCCTACTGCCCATGTTGAGGAGTAACTGGGCAGAAGGTTTTGCTTACACAGCTGAGCCCACATCCCTGCAAAACCTGGAATTCACGGCTGGGCACACGACAGTGTTGCCCAGTGCACACCCCAGCCACACTCCCTCCAGACTGAAAACCAGAGTCTCTACCTCTCTCCACCACCCAGCAATTATATGTGCTGATGGAAAGTATGCTGCCTGGCAGCAAACCTGCTTTTTCCCCAGTATATATGGATTGTAATAACACTTGGGAGCGAAAAAACTGGCCCACCCAACAGCCCATTTTAAATGGGATCTAAAGGAATAACACTTTTTTCAGCTTCCTTTCCCATTGCAGTTGCAGTTCTGCAGAGCAGAACGTGCAGAACAAGACAGCACAGGACAGCAGGGAGACTCATGCAGACTCTTCATGGGGTTCATATATCGCTTCTTAATGTTCACCTTCTCAACAGAAGCTCAATTTAGCTTAAATTTTGTCAGGACAGTTGTTTTAGAGGGGATGCAGATGTGTTCAGAAGAAAACAATGCAACTGAGAAAAATAAACCACCCCTTTTGCTGTGTACCCATTGCACTCAGGGAACTAATTTAAGCTATGAGCTAAGAAAAAAAAGTACACCACAGTACAACCCATTAAGTGTTTCCTGATATCATATTGTGTTAATTAATTTGCAAGCAAGCTCCAAAATACTGAAACAACAGAACAACAGTCCTCAGGTAGTCAGTTGCAAATGCCAGCCTAAAATTGTCCTTTTGAAAACCATACAGTTTTTCTTAAAAAACAAACTCAGAAATTGGTCAGCTTGTGGAATGTTAGGTTTCTGCAGATCAGATTCCCTTCCCCTGTTACTCATTGCCATGTAAGAATTGCAAGCAGCATCGACATCCCCCTGAGACATCAAGCAGAAACACACAGGAGCCCTTAATGCTAGGCACAGAACTAACAAAAGAACAAAAGGGGAGCAAAACACGCAGATTTTGGTGTCCCTAGTCATCAGATGGCCTGAAACAACTACTTAGGAAAACTAAGTTCCCCAGTTCCTGAACAGGGTTATTTCATCTGAATTGAGGGGGAGAAGGTATAGTCAAAAAAAAAAAAAAAAAAAGAAAGAAAGAAAAAAAGGTTGTTCTTAGTATATTGTAATGCTCCAAGCAACAAAAAGAGGAAGACAGTTAGGTGGGGAGGAGCCACTGCCTGAGCTCTTGGTAAACAGGTACAACACCCTTGGTGTGCACAGGTCACGTTTTCCTCGCAGATGCCACCGGTGCAAACACAGATCACCGAGTCCTGTACACCCAAGTCATGCAAACAAAAAAGCGTTATCTACAAGCTGGGAGCCAAGAAGTCCTCAGGACTGATCCCAATATTAACACTGGCTCTCTGACCTTTGGCAAATCAATTCAACTCTCCACACCTGTGGCAATCAAACTTAATGCACGTGTGCACATTTCCCGTAGGAGCAGCATGAAGCATGTATTTGTGCTGAAAAACAAGGAAGAGAATGCTTGAATTTTCCATTTCTAATTTCTATGCTCTGCTTTTCTTTAAGGACTAAGAGAACCCCTTTCCCATGCATTAGGGAGAAACTGTTTTTAAAAGCAGATGCCTGTGAAGGTAGACAGAATCACTTTAGTCAGAGCTGCAGAAAAGAATTATCATCATCACCAAACTGAGCCAAAAAATCTCACAAACCAAGGTGTACTACACTACAGCGGCTCTCCCATCCAAGTGCTGCTTTCATGGCAGCTCAGATCCTTGCCTGGCAGCTCATGGCAAACACTCGTGCCTGAAGGAGATGCACTCAGTATGGGTTAGGCTTACAGCACTCATTAAAAACATGTTAATAGTACTGCTCACCTAGAGACACTGCTACTGCTCGTCTTGTCTGACCACATAACAGATACTCATAGCAACAAGTCCTATTTTCCTGAAGGATTTTAATATGGCATTTCCCAAGAGAACTACTTCGGTGGGAGACTGCCAAGTGGAAGATGTAAGGTCCACTGAGGCGCTGTTTCTGCACGTCAGTTTGACAGCCCATGACTTCCAGTATACCAGTCCTGCTTCACTCTGGTTTGAACTACAAATACCCGCTTGGCCACTTTCAAAAACATGCCCACATACAAGAAGAGCAGCTCTACTGAAAAAAAATCCCTCTTTCAGCTCTGCTGAAAACATGACTCCTTCCCTCTGTGCTCATTAGTGAGACGTAGTACATCTCGGAAGAAAGGCAAGTAAGTTCTAAGATCAAGCCGCGTAAGGCTGAATACATAGCAAAGCTCAGGGATGCTGCTTGGACTGTACATTCCCGAGAGCAGCGCCGGCCCGAAGCCCCCCCCGGGCTGTCTCCCCAGCAAAGGGAGGCGGCCGAAGGGGTCCCAGTTCAGCCCGGCTCGGTCCCGCAGCAGCCGCTCTCCTGCCGCTCCCGAGGCCCTGGGAGCGGGCACCTCCTGCCCGGGCTGCAGGGAGAGGGATGCCGAAAGCCCTACAGAAACTTCTGGCGGGCGCAGTATCCTGCCTCAGGGGCCCGATCCCGCCGGTGCCCCGGTACCCACCGAGACGAGCCGCTTGGGCCCGGACAACGCGCAAAGGGCAAAAGTTACTCCGTAAGGAGAGCCCGGGGACAGCCACAGCAGCGCGACCCGCTCCGGGCAGCCCGGCACGGCCGCTCCATCCCCAAGGCAGACACGGGACCCCCCCGACACCCCCGCACGGCACTCACCGGGCCGGGCGGGCTCGGCCGCCGCTCCCCGAGCGCTCCCCGCACACCGGCGCTGTCGGGGCGGCGGCTCCACTCAGCGAGGGGCAGGAGCCAGCCCAGCCCGGCCCGAGCGGGCGTCCTCCGCTCTTTGGGTTTGTTTCTCCTCCTTCAAACCACCCCCGCCAGCCCCAGGAGCCGAGCCATCCTCCGGCAGCGGGCTGTCTGATCTACCCTCCCCAGCTCCCCCATCAGCTTCCCAGATGGTTTTGTACCGAGGGCACGGCGGACGGAGAGGAAATGCGCTCATCTTGCTTCTCGGATGTATTCTGACCTCCTGGTGGTCGTGCCTGAGAGTCCGGGAAGCAGCGGAAACACATAACCTCGTGTACTGCTCTCATCAAAGCAAAGGAGCAGATCCCAGGGATGCTGAACCATTTTCCTGGTCAAAGGCGGCACATGTAGAAACTTGTGGAGCTGCCTACCATCCTGCCGAGGCATAGAAGTTGTACTACTTTCCTCAGAATCATAGCATATTCTGAGTTTGAAGGGACCCACAGCAATCACTGAGTTCAGCTTCTGGCCCTGCACAGGACAACCCCAGGAATCACACCATCTACCTGAGAGTGTTGTCCAAATCCTTTTTGAACTCTGACAGGCTTGGCCCTTGTAGGGATGGGGGAGCAGAGGCACAGCAAGTATTAACTAATGATAAAGGCCATGGTAAAGGGTTTATAAAAGTGTTTTCCAACATCGCCCTCATTCTAGAGGCCATCTTTTTATGTATCTCACAGAAGTTTGCTCAACAACTATCACTTTCACAAAGAAGCTTAGGGGCACCAGGTTTGAGCAACAGCATAGTAACATCTATCTGATTTAGGGGAACTATGGATCCTTTTATTGCACCTTTCCTCTTTCCACAGCATTGAAACAACTGGCTTATATTACCACTGGTCTGGCATATTGCACGTTCTTCATCACTGCTGCTTTGATTTTTATTTAGCTCAGACGGTGGACATGTGCAGCGGTGGGACACAATCTGTGTGTTATGTTGCACTAAGGCTTTGCAATAGCAAGAGGGCACCAAGCAAATGTGGTGGCACAGCTTTGTTCTGAATCTGGCTAGTTCATGAGTGATAACTAGGACTGTTAAGTCAGGCCATTCTTTTTATTTCCTGAAGTGCTTACTGAGTTAAGTAACTGCTTTAATGTTACTCAAAGGGTTTGTGTTTGTAAATTTGTGTGTATATGTATTATTTCATTAGTGTCCGAATCAAGTTTATTCAGGTTTATTAGCAACCTGGGTGTTGTTAGTACATTCCTTCCTCATATGCCCTAGTCTATGGAGATCATCTCTAGCAAGAGCGATACTGAAATCTCCCCGCTTCTGTGCTGCAGGACTTCGCCTGTCTTGTGCATTATTTATTTCCCCTGGGAACTTCACAGCAGCAGGAGGAGTGAAAACAGCTTCTTCACCAGGATCTCAGCTATTCATCACCTCAGCCAATGGAAAATGCCTTTTAAATATCACCTGCATAAAGCCCAACAAGGTAATAATTACTGATGCTGGCCATGTATATATATAGCTATACACATTGGACAATACAAATCACTGTGGGCTACAGTGACTATCATTTCCATGCATCTGCAAAATTTCTCTGGCATACAGGGGAAATACCTGAACATTTGTCAAGGAAGACTCACATCCCAACAGATTATATTAGATATCCACCATCTCATTCAGTATCTACTTTCTGTACCACCTAAGATGGTATAAAATTATGATAACAATACAATACATGTAAATGGAAAAGTCAAACCAAGACAAAGTAATGTGATTTGTAGTATTTTATTTTTAATGCAGTTCAGAAGTCTGGAAGAGGAGGGAAAGCTAGAAGCACATATCCTGACAACTCCAGAACATGATTCATTGTTTGAGTATTGCTGCACTGCAGAAGGCTTGAGATCATTATCTTGCTAAAGGTGGTAATTTATTTGATAATGAAACAAGCTCCGCTAACCTTACTCAGATGCTGGGCAGGACCTGAAGCTGCGAACAGCGGAGTAACAGTATCATACTTCTTTGCACATTGGGACTCAACCTGTGGGTCTGTGATGTGGCTGCTACTGCAGCAGAAATTAGATATAATAATATTATTTCTAAAATGGACTCTAAGATCCCAGCAGCAGGTGCAAGACAAGAGCAAGATTTGGGCTGAGAGGTAAATTTTACTTATCTTTCTCAGCTGCTTTCAGACATGTAAGATTGAGGGATTATTTTATTCCTTCCACTAGTATTTCTGATTCATTACAAAACTAGCAATATTCCCTTGAAACATTACAAGGAGCAAATAAAAAAAATCAAGGAATACAGGAGACAGCTGCCAGTGTGGAGCACACAGAGGGATTGCATTAACACTTAGCACAAAGAAAGCAGGAATGATAATCTTGCTCTTGTCAGGCCTTGCTGGGGTCCTACTTGTGCAAGCCTGAAGCCAGTGCAGCAGCATACCTCAGTGTGACTCAGCAGAGCAGAAGCATGAGCAGATCAATGGAAGAAGGGAATGGAGGACTCCCTTCCACCCATGGACGTTTCACACCTCCTAGCTATCATGCAAGGAAATGTGCAGGGAGATGGGATCACCTTCTCAGAGCCCACGGTGTCCTCATCTACCCTGTTATACCTGACTTTATAAACATCTTTAATTGCTGTGAATTCTATGGACTTCTCTGGGTATTAAGATTTTTTTCTCATAGCCTCTTCCTCCCAGAGGAATCTAGTACCAAACAGTGAAAGATGCCAGACCAATTTTTCATCTATGGAAAGATTTGGTAGGAGAAGAATAAAATGTGAGTGGAACAGGAATAGGAGATTAGGGCCTGGATTCTGCTGCTGGAACTGAAAGACTGGTGGAAAGCATGGGAGAGAAATTTTTTCTGCTAATGAACATGTGATGGCTCTAGACATATTTGAAACTAATTTTTAAATAGACCCAAATGTTCACGATTGGGAAGACAGCCGTGGATCAGAACTGGTAAGCAGGTAATAGAAATTGCGTATTGAAGGAACTTGAGTGCTGTGCAGGGCCAAGTGTGTTTATGTTACCTTGTATGCTTTCCTTTATAGCCTCTCCAGGGATTAATGATGCTGGGCAACCAGGACAGGAGGGTGTCATTTCTACCAGGCCATTCCTCCAAATACATAGGAGAAAGAGTGTCTCTCCAAAGCTGTAGGCCAGATTAGTAGCACAAACCCTACTACTGGTGGTGGTAAGAGCCCACAGTGGGGAGTGAAGGTGATCTGCAGAGCACTGTTTTCCTCCTGTGGTCTTGGAAAATCCTTGTGTTTGGTTTGGAGAAGGGTAGAACAGATGAATTTTCTAATAAGCATGGCAGGCCATAGTAATCCCAGCTGCAGAACTAGGAGGAAAAACTAGGATGGAAAACTGTTCTGCAGTTTCAAAGCATACTGGGAAATAGCAAGTTCATCTTAGGTTCAGGATTATTGATTTAATTTTAGTTACTTTCCATAACTGTCAGCTATTTTATTTTTTATGTAGAGCATGTAATTGTACATGATACACAGACAACCTGTCAGCTTTAGCTTCTGTCTGAGAACTAACCAAGCTCTTTATTTGGCTGTTTCTATTAATTGAAATGTTCCTGTGATTTAACTTTTTATGGAAATGGAAATGTTTCCTTCTCTTGAGATCATGAACTCAACTCTAGTGCCAAACATGATCAAAGGTTACAGTTATTTGAGATCTGTTGCGTCATCTTTATGAACAAAGCAGAAAGTCTCAATCCAATTTAAACTGAACAACTGTTCGCATTATGAAACTATAATTATGTTTGAAAATAACAGGCAGAGGGGACATTCACACAGAATATAGTAAAAATATCAGCTAGATAATTAAGTAATTGAGGGCCACATAGTGTTTCCTCATCACTGAAGAAAAATTATTTTCAGTAAGCTCTTGTGCCTTTCAATACTGCAAAAGTGATGTAACCCTGAAAAGGCAATCTGGCTCCCAGGGCATGTCCCAGGACATCAGCCCAGAGACAGTGTCTGCAGTGTCACTGCTCTTTGAGGCCACGAGGTTCTGATGGGTTTCCATATCGCTGGGGAAATTGCAAGACTTGCAAGTAGATTAAGTAATATTTATATAACATATTTGTAATATTTATAAACCAATAATTGAGCATTAGTAAACAGGTAGATAAATTTTGCTTTCCTCAGTGGTGCTTTCCCATTGATGATATTATCTGAGTAAACTGAGTAAAAGCGTATTCAACCGCAGAGCCTCATCCCTGAGCTGTGCGGGGCAGGTTTAGCGATGACGACTGTGGTGCGGTGCTGCCGCCTCCTGACGGCTCCTCGCCGCAGCGGGTCTGGGAGGAAACGCTTCGAGCCCCGCTGCCGGGCTTGCCTTGTAAATTCTTCTTATCGTTACCTCCCAGTGTCCATGGTGTTCCTTTCACGCTTTGCAGAAGATACGTCCTGTCATGGTCCCCGCCCCAAATGGCTTACATTCTCCTGGGTCATCTTATGATGAGATTTTACTCAATTTATTTGTATCTCTGCTGTAGCCCATAAATCCTTACATTGAGAAAGTGATGGCTTTCATTTTCATGCCACTCCAGTTTAAAACATGTAATAAATTAACTGCATGAGGGTTGTGACCTCAAATAAACCAGTGAGAAAACATTTCTTCTCTAGTAACCCTTTCTGCATACACGCCAACACACTCCACTAACACAAAGCTCTCTTTTATGCAGCTGGTGAAACAGGTGATTCTGCTTATTTACCATCATAAGGATATGGAGATATATAATGGATACGTATTTATAAATACATATGTCTCTTGAACAAAGTCAGATAGGGAAATAAATAACAATCTTTTCAATGAACTGGAACTTGCTAGGTCTGGCTTGTTCCTATTATTGTGGTTGTCAGAGATTTTTGCTCTTAGTAACAGAAAGGTCACAGAGCTGGGAACACAGGCTCAGCTTAAAAGTAAGTGTTAAAAAATGTTCCCACATGAAGAGCTCCACCTTGTCTAGAGATTCTCTCTATGACATGAGTGCATCGTTTATAACCATGTCAGTCACAGCACCATTGCAGGATGGCAGATGTGATTTTTTCCACTGCACTAAGGAATCTGATTTTAAGTGGCTAGTCCCCAGCTGCAGTAAATTTTTGCTAAGATCAGAAACCCAGGTGTCCTCTTGAGTGTCAGTACAACTCCTTGGTCATGAAGCTTGAGTCATTCTGTTGTTTGTCTGAAATGTTGCGGGATTAATTCAATGTTTGAGTCTTGCCACAGATTTGTGTCCTAGTTGCACTTAATACTACATGCTGTGAGTTGTTTTAAGGCATGGTGGCTGGCTTATTAGAATGAGCTTTAGCATGAGTTATCACAAACTCCTGACAGTCACCCCACTGTGTCTTCACTGCAGTTAGAGGTGGAGGTACCATGAGGGTAAACTCATAGAGTTAGAATTAATTTAGCTCAAATGAAAGTTGTTGTGAAGACCAGCCTATACAGTCACGCTTATAGGGTCTCATAGGACACAATTCACAAAGAGTATGAAAACCACAGAGTAGAATAGTTTGGATTGGGAGAGGCCTTTAAAGGTCTTCTACTCCAACCCCCTGTGATAAACAGGGACATCTCCAACCAGACCAGGAAGCTCATGGCAACATCTCAATAAATGGATATAATTTTTGGACAGACTTATGCTGTGACCCACAAACACAAACCAAAAGCACAAAGATGACTACATCCCTTTGTAAGTTTCCACTCCTGGTTGTTAAACTCATAAGAAACAGTATAATGAATGTCAAGGTCATGTATTTAAGATGTAAATTGGAAGGGATTTTTGGTTTATCACATAACATTTTTATATATTTTTTTTTTTAAATTCTGAGTATATTTCCTTCCTTCAGCAGTATTTTGCTTTCAAATTAAAACCATACCCTCTGATATTTCATTACGCATACATCTGTTTTATTTTAAAGATCTAGAAGTTTGGTCCTCCTGAAAATCTGAAATTCTAGAGTCAAGAAATTTACCATAATCATCTCCTGGTAATTTTATTAGATAGGAAGCATCAGTAAAAAAGAAAATTAGGAACAAGAGGAGTACAAAACTTAGAAAAGGAACCTTTTTATTTTTATTTTTTTTTTTTTGTTAGAAGTATGCATTGAAATGGTTGACTATGTTTGAATGTATATGAACTTTTGTAAATTCAGTCATACGTACACAGAACACATTATAAAATGTCTATTATTCCCCAGTTCTAATGGTAAAATCAGATCATTTGAAAGCATCCATATGAAATTGCCTATTTTGCCGTGTAATCAGTAAAATGAAGTGCTACAATTCAGGCTTCATTAAGCGGTGAAAAGAAAAAGTTTTCCGTCAGCATTATTAGTTTCAAGTGGTACTTTGAGAGCATTACCAACATCCATGCTGCTAGGGAGTGTATACATGATGCAATGCATTCCCTGCCCTAAAAAGCTATCAGAGGGAACAATTTGTGTGCTTATAGAAATAAACCCTACCGTTTCAAGGGTTAGCTGGGAGTGGAGAGAACAGCAGTGGTGGGTCCTTGAGCACAGCTCTGAAGTGCAGAGCCCCTTGTCCTGCACCACGGATTGTGCAAAACCATCCACGTGCACGGGCAGGATACTGTGAATAGTCAATGTGCAATGACACGGCAGGAGCCAGGCTCCAAACGCCACTCGGCATGTAGGGACAGGACAAGGGGGAATGGCCTCAAGCTGGAGGAGGGCAGGTTTAGATCAGATGTTAGGCAGAAAGTCTTTACTGTGAGGGTGGTGAGGGGCTGGAATGGGTTGCCCAGAGAAGATGTCAGTGCTCCATCCCTGGACGTGTTCCAGGCCAGGCTGGTTGGAGCTCTGAGCAACCTGGTCCAGTGGAAGTTATCCGGGCCCATGGCAGGGAGGTTGGAGCAAGACGATCTCTAAGGTCCCTTCTTGATTCTATGATTTGTGCTCCCAAACGGAACAAATCCCCATTTATTGCCTTCCACATCAGCCCTACCCCGAGTGGACTCAGTACAAGGAAGACAATGAGCTGCCCGGCCCGGCCCCGCCCGCTGCCGCCGCTGTTGCTACGAAACCAGGCGGCGTCCGCTGCTCGGCCCGGCCGCGGCCCGGGGGCGGCACCCCCGCATCGATATCGACAGCAAATACCGACACCGGCACTGACACCGGCATCGACACCGGCACCGGCACCAGCCCCGCCGCCCCCGCCCGCCGGCAGCATGGCTGAGGTAACCTGCAACCTGTCCCCGCTCCCTCCCTCCCCGCCCTGCCCGTGGCTCGCACAGGGCGGAGGCCGAGCCGCAGGATGAGCCCGGCAGCATCAGCCCTGCATCGTCCGCGTCCATAAGCCGCCTGTGTGTGTCGGGTCACCTGTGCTGAAAGTAGGAGCAATGAGTCTACTTGTACGGGGGCAGTAATAACACATTTTAGGAACAGCTGCTACATTTAAGATTGTGGGTGTTATTCGACTCCCGCCCCCCCGCCCCCCCGCCTCCTGCCTTACCACCACTCTTTTTTAAACTCTACGATCACAAACATAAACAAGACCAAAACTCGAAGAAGCTGAAGGGAGGCCACAAGAAAGCTGGCGAGGGACTTTACACAAGAGCATATAGTGAGAGGACACGGGGAATGCATCCAAACTGAGAGAGTAAGTTTAGATTAGCTATCAGAAGCTATTCCTCTGAGGGTGGTGAGGCTCTGGAACAGGCTGCCCAGAGAAGATGTCAATGCTCCATCCTTGGAAGTGCTCAAGGCCAGGCTGGATGGAGCTCTGAGGAACCTGGTCTTGTGGAAGTTATCCCTGCCCATGGCAGGGAGGTTGGAGCAAGATGATCTTTAAGGTCCTTTCCAACCCAAACCTGTGATTTTATGATTCTGTGGTTCAGAGAGGAGGATGAAATACAAAGAAACCCACAAGTCCCAGCACAGGATTGAAGGGGGGATGCACTTAATTTCAGCCTCACACTGCACAGTGCCCTTGCATGCCAGCTGGAGCTTGGGCTGTAACATTAATGTTGCCCCTGTGGTTTTCCTACTGAAGTTTCTGACACAGAAGACCCCCCCCAAACCAGAGCCTTGGCAAGGAAGAACTGGTCCCTCTGCCTCAATGCATCACTTGGCCTGACCTTTATTTCAAGGGATAAGGGTCTAGTTGTGCCCTTCTAATTTCAGGTTTTTCCAGGTAGCATGAAATTATGTACTCCACTCTCCAAAAAAACTTTGAAACAATTAAAAGGTGTCATTTTGCTCTCAGAATATTTATTTTTTTTTTTAAATTTTGAAAAGTCTCACTCACTTTTAAACTGTTTGTATTCAAATGAAGAATGAGTATTCAAATTGTATTCAAATGAGTTTGGGCCTGAACCAATTTCAAATTGGAAATCCCTTGGTTTTGGAGGGGAGATACCAGGGCTGATTTTTAAGGCTGTGAGAACTGTGTGTCTCATTGCCTCTCCTCTGTGAGGGGGACTTGCCATACATCCATGACCACTGCTAACAGGACTGCTTTCCTGTCCAAGTGAGGCCACCTCTGAGATACAGTTGTACGGAGCTGGCATCACAACTGAGCTGAATGAAAAATGTCCTCTGTGAAAGGTTTATCAGTAGCATTTCCTGCAGAGGAAGGACTGGCTTGCATTGCCATTACAGGAGCTTTCAGACACACTTACCTGCAAATGATTTGCTGGCACTATCTGCATGGAAAGCATAAACTAATCAGACTTTAGAGAGTAGAAGTTCTGCCAGAACTGGACAGAACTGAGACTAAAATACTGGGTTTCCTCCATGGTTGATGCATTATTCAAACACTATCACAATGATGATATTTCATAGACTTATCTTAAAGCAGTTGTGAGACTCAATTACAAGAATTCCGACTGTTAAAGCACAGGTTATTTCAGCAAAATTGGGGGAGATGTGTTTGAAAAATAGCCTGCAACATGCATATTGTGCTAGCAAAAGAACTGTTATTATTGAAAATTTTGTCATGATTTCTTAGTAGCTGTTACACATTCAGCATATTACTTTTTAATATCCTGAGGTTGTAAGTGAGATGTTGATTTCCTCCTGTTTGTTGATTACCTTATTTCACTCAGGAAAAGTCTGACAAACCCTATCTAGAAGAAAGTGCATTTGAAGAACTGGAAAAAGACTCCCAAGAATTCATCAGTCTACTTAAGAGAGATGAAGCTCTGGAGCAATTCCGTTTGGAATATGAGAAGCTCCTTTCTATTATGAAGAAGTCTCGTGAAAATGAAAAGCGTCTCATGGGGAAATGCAGGAAGCTGAGTGCTGAGCTTGTGGAGAAGTCATCTAAAGTAGTTGTGCTCACAAAGCTCTCTAAAGATGATGAGGAAACTATATCATCACTGAAGACGGTAAAGTTTTGAATAAAATGAAATATGATCTGAAATCATTATTGAAAAACATGGTAATAGGAAAAGCACCTACAAGAACACTTATTTGATGTAGAGAACTAGTTGGAGAGCTAAGTATAGAGCTGGCATCTCCAGCTGTTTGACCTCTGCTTTGCTACCAGCTGCTTTGTTTTCTCAGACTGATATTTTACAGGTCTCAGCCAAATTCTGCATTTATTTGCACTAAACTAACTCCATCAGCTTTCAAGTACTCACTAATAGATTTTGTTTAATCTTTCCCTCTGTAAAATAGCACGTTTTCAACTTAATACACTGCTTTTCATTCATTAGTACTTTGAAGGGCTGCCTGGATGTTAACTATTGCCAGAACATAAAAAATCTACTTCTTACTGAAATATGGATTTTAGGCCAGAGAAGGGGCAATTCATATAAATAAATGTTTCACGGTGTTTTTGCAAAGGAATCCTATGTAGCATTTCAATATGAATTTACCAATTTACTTGAATGTGTTCTTTGTTATTATTGATTTGAACTCTGTCAAATCAAAGTGCTTGGATCACTAAAAACGTTTGATGTTTTCGAGGCTTACAGTGAGTTTTGACTATCAGAAACCTAAAGCTGCCAAATGGTCAGAAGACTGTATTTGGAATTTCATTCTTATGGTTTAAAAACTTAGCTTGTGGTACCTAGACAGGCTTTAATTTAGCATTTACTTGAGAAGCCTCTGTGCCTTACAATAAAGTGTTTTGTTCCAGTAAAATAAATTCAATGTAGCAATCCAGAGTGATTTATGAGCACTACAGAAATAGAAGTTCTCTGAAATGAAGTTTCTTGTCCTTAAAATTATGAAGAAAATACAGTTAAAGTCAATATAAATAGCAGCTTTGTCATCCTATGGCTGCAGCTTGCAAACCCGTGGTACTGCCCAGACTCCTCAAGGAGGAGGAAAAGCATAGAAAATCCTGTGGATTTTCACTGCTGCTAATCAAAGTCTGGTGGATGAGTGTCAGAAACTGCAATGATCCCTATAATTTTCCTTGTACTATTGCATGGCAATGCTCTGCATTTGAACAGTAGCAGAGGTGGTCCTTCAAGATGTTTCCAAGCTGAGACATTCTTAGTAACATCATAAAACTGAGGGGTGGAAGAGTTGGGAAAATAAGGGCCTCTCCAAATTCAGCAGCTAATTTGAAGCTCAGGCAGGGATGGATCCACCATACTGCCTACTTTTGAACCCATTAAGAGATTTCCTAATGAAAAAGCTGCCTGACAGTATGATCCTGTTAGAAATGATGTGCAATGCACAACATGTGACATTTCAATTCTAGTGGCATGCTGTGAGGACTGATTCAGTTTGGTTATGAGAATTCATCTTTCCCTGAAATATGCGGGAATTATTTGGATTTTGTTTAAAATATTATTGGGGTTTTGCTTACTGTACCCTTCATATTCCACGTTATTCTCCTTTCTGAAGTGAAGTTCGATTACAGCTGTAGTATTTCACTTCAATCTTACTAACATTCAAAAAAAGCGTTTCACAAGTGTCCAAGGTAAGTGTTGAGGGAAGTTCAAATGCTAAAGTAGCCAAGACAATATTGTTCAGCACTGAATTAACCAAACCATCTGTCCCACAATTTAATTTATAAATGATAAAAGAATCCTGATAGGGCTGTTCCTGTAAAAATGGTATAGTTGCTTCAAATTAAGGCCCTAAATCTCAGTGGCTTGATGGGTCATTAAGGTAACAGGAGCACAGTCTTCCTCATCTAGATCACTGTTTCATATATGAATAAAAGTTGCAGAAGCAAAGTTTTCTCCTTGTGAAAACTTGGTTGTAATCAGTAGGGTTTGTTTGGGGCAGAGGTTAACCACACAGATCAGTGGCTGGTAGGACTCAGGTCAGTATTAATAAATAGCTGTTATCTGTCTGGTGGTTGTTCAGGGCTCTCTTTTGTAGTTTTAATAAACTGGACATAGCAGTCTGCTGTTTATAGTCATATCAAAGGAGCAAAGGGCCAAGCTAACCAAGAAAGAAACACAATTCTGTTTTTCATCGGTAGGGATAATGATCCATGAGTCTGCACTGGAAGAACGCTAGAAAGGGA
Organism: Acropternis orthonyx; assembly: GCA_035583155.1. NCBI lineage: Eukaryota > Metazoa > Chordata > Aves > Passeriformes > Rhinocryptidae > Acropternis > Acropternis orthonyx. The sequence continues at coordinate 24,488,061 of JAWWEU010000160.1, forward strand.
ATTTATTGGAGCTCGTACTGCCCTGCCTGGAATTACCAAATTTTCAATTTCTAGGCGTATCAATCCAATATACTAAGAAAGCATTTCATTAATCCTCAGTTTCTGCAGTGAAACTGATGTGATCTTTTGGGGTATTTAATGAAAATAAAGTAAGGCAGTCACACTTTATGATTTCTGCTTCACAAGTTCCAGAATTCAGTACTTCTCTGAAAAATTTTGGATTATACTAATGGCAAACACCCAGCGTACTTCCTTCTTTAATTATGCAACAGACTCCCAGGCATGTCACCTGCCTAAGAGAGTACTGCAATTACCCAGTGTTGCTGATACACTTGCAGTCTTTGAGTTCCCCTCTCCACTGAGTGACAACGGGAATATTCTTTCAGTGAAGGCTTTCATCATCAAAATTTTCTTTCTCTTTACTTTTGAAGTTAAAGAATCTATTGATCCACTTTTCACAGCAGAGGACACAAACAAGAAGCAAGTGCAATGAAACCCGATTTTGCTGATGCTAAAGTCTGTAGCAAATTCTTATTTAGATTTTGATTAATAATGGGGTCATCACCTATGCCTCCTAAATTTATTGATCAAAATTGGTATTATCAATACAAATTCAAGAGAATTGGTTTTACACATCAAAAGCAAGATGAAGTTCAAAAAAGCACAGCTTAGGGAGACCTGAAATCACTGCTTTTCTGAATGGCCTCATTGACTACAGGGAATCACTTTTGCAAATACTCACCAGAACAAAATACTCGCTGAAGCCAGTAAAGCCTCTCAGAGAGCATATTGATTTTATTCCCCTGTTCTATCCCCCAAAACTCCCATCATAATGATTTAATTCACCCATTTTAATCACAGTCTAATCAGCCAGCAGGAAGCCTTAAGTAATCAGCTTTAATCTTATTTTCAATTTGCATTTTTCTAGAGAAAGGATGGCTGCCTCTTATTGGTTGACACATCTGAAACATATTTATTTAAAGTTATAATCTATGCTTTTCTGCTAGTCAACATGATACACTGTGCCTTCATGCCATTATTTCAGTCTACCATGCATTTATTTAAATTTCATAATTGAACATTTTTATGTAAGATAGTAATGAATGAAAAATGTATTATTTACTAGATGATACTTAATACTTTGTGTGATCATTGCTGCATTTGAATGGAAATTAGAACTCAATATGTATAACACATAAAAATTGACTTTAGTGTTTAAAACTGTTTAAATATGCTTATTTACACTTACATAAGTGAAAAAGCACATTTTTCAAGCTGAATTTTGAACTAAGTAATTCATTAAGTAATGAAAATACTCTTTGTAGGTAGTGAATTTAATTGACTAAAAGCTCTTTCAGAATTTCTGAACAAATAAAGCCCACAGTTTAACTCTTTATTGATAGACTGGGGGGAAAAAAAAGAAGAGCAAATATTCCTGATCTTTAAGTTCCAGATGGTTTCCCAAATTTGGACATGCTAAACTAGTTGAATAAATAAAACGAAAATGTATTCCCTCTGCAGTTTGAAGAGGCTACAGATGTTATATTTTGTGTCATCTTTTCAGCAAAATCTGGTAGCCTGTTACTTCTGCTAGCTCCATAGCTTGAATTCTTAATTCAGGCAGTAAACACCTAAATATCACATTTACTTGATCTTTAAGTGTTCTATAGATACATTAACAACATACCATAATATAGGTGTCATAATTTAGAGTTTAATGTTAAATAAGGGTTTTTTTTTCTAGAATGAGAGATGTTCATTACAATAAAGAACTTCTGTGAACAATTTGATACAAATGAAATGGTTTTATTTTCTTCATTGTGGAGGTGGTTTTTAAAATATTTTTTCCCTGCCCCAATTTCATATGATGCAAGTAAGATTTGAAAGGGGTATGTAATGCTGGTTCTATTCGGCTCTCCTTGGTGGGATGCTGGAGCTAATGGAGAACTGCACAGACACACTTGGGGTCTAAATCTGTTCAAATCCATCAAGTCCAGAACTGCACTAGGAGCCAGCTGAGAAAAGACCATGAAAAAGGGAATAGCATACTGTGGTTTGCAGCTCAGGAACAAAAGTAGTGTCTTCATTATTTACTGAGTCTTTGGGAAACTTCCAGTCCAGTTGCTTTTTGAATTTATATGTTTTTTTAGCACAGGATTCCAGAAATGGTGGGAACTTGGTTTGAACCTGGCAAGGAATAAACCTTGTGTTTGATTCATAAGGATCTGATCCAAGGGAGAGAGATGCAGAGGAAGTGAACCCTCCTTCCCTATGCTGTTTGTGGGTATCAAACCTGAGGCTTGTGAGAGGCACACAAATCTGTCATTCAAGTAACTCCATGTGCTGAAATTTGGCATAAAACCTGTGGCTTGTCTAAATACATGGTTAAAATACACTATGTCCTCACAGATGAAAATGAACAAAGAGGCAGAAAAGCTAAGTAACTTCTTTTTTTCATCCAAATCAAATGAGATGTTCATTGTTCCTAACAGCTAATAAGGCTTTTACAGACATGAGCTCTTTAAGTAGGTGGTACCTTTGTGGGGACTTAATTTTCAGTACATTTTCAGATATTAGTGGTACTTCCATGACCAAAGCCTTGTAGACTGAGATTTGATAATGCTCAGATATATGTGTTAAAGAAAATATATTAGAGCTTTTGTGGTGTAAATTGACATAGCCTGAATGGCTCAAAATATTTGCTATGCCCTCACCTCAGAAAAAAAAGAGAACCAGTGGAGGGAAGTGCTGTGAACATAAGCATGAAAAGGCACAAAAATCTATTTTCTCAACTAACCGAAAGGCAAGACAACTTATTTTTAATTTTAAATACAATTTAATTTATATAATTGTTTTCCACTTTGTTCCTAGGAGCTTGAAAAGTCCTGGAAAATGATGGATACAGCACATGAAAAGGAACAGAAAGCAAAGGAAACAATTAATTTGCTGCAAAAGGAAATTGCACACCTAAATAATTTAATGAAGGAAAGAGCTGGACATGAGTACAAGTAAGTTTTCCTCAGGAAGAGGGAAAGCCTAATTTGATTTTCTATAATTCTACACCTTGTGCAGTCATTTAAACCCTACTAAGACACTGAAAAACAGAGAGATCTTCTACGCCTTTCACTTTTCTCATGAATACACATTTATTTGTCTATGTGTTTATGCAGTGAGCAAGTACAGAATCAGGCTCTGAGTGGGTTCATTCAGCATTGGATTAAACTGAGAGATCAAATAAAAATCAGTATTATGCTCTTTCTCAGTATGTGTCATACTGTTTTGTCTGACTAGCATTTCATCATGCTTTATCTTTGAGAATAGGGTCCTGTCAACATTTTTACATTTTACAGAAGCAAGGTCAAGTAGATAAGTCAAGGAAGCAGGAGATTTGATTTGCCTTCCTTTCCTAGCTTTTTTAGAAAACATTAAAACTGTCTGTGTTCTTGTTTTTATTTTCTATGTATACACTTTCAAGATTAAGTTTGTGTTTTGGTTTTTTTTTAAACCAAACACTTATGCATACAGAAGCCTAGTCTGAGGTGGGGCCTCTAGGCACTGCAGTGTGCAAATAATAATCATCCTCTGGACCTGCTCAGAAGCCCTTCAAAATCTACTGTTTGTAGTATCAGGTCCTCAGACTGCTTATTCCTGTAAGATTAAGTGTAAATTCAAAGATAGGATTAAGTGTATTGGCCCTATGACCTGTGCACTTTCTGTTGAAATTGCTGATGGTTGGCCCTGCTGGTTATGGTTTGACACAGTTTAAGGTATTTATTTGTGTTATGCATTCAGGATGTGTGTGGGGCACGCTCCTCTCTGCATGCACTGTACATCCAGGCTGCAAAAAGGAGACTTGTGTCTATGAACAAGATCTTCTGTGCACTCAAACACTTGGCCTCCTAGGAATGTGCCAGCAGATAAACCACCTGGACCCATAAGAAATCTACTCCTTCACCATTTGTCCCTGAAGTGTTCTGGACCTGTTTAACAGGTTTCCTTGGACCTAAAAGCTTGGTCATTAAGCCTTCCCTTGGTGTAACTCTCCCTAAAGGCATCTCTCTCTGGCTGCTTTTTGCATTTTCCTGCAAGAACCTGGAGCCATTACTTTGCCAACACCTTGCTCCTGTTTCCAGCTCTGCCCAGGCTGCTGAGATCTGCCTACTTACAATTTCTTCTTGAAGGTCCTTCTGTATTGTCCTCCAGTTCCATGCTTAAATACTCCTCTCAGGACAAGGCCATGAGATGAGGTAACTCCTTTGCAGGATTTCAGCCCTGAAGATCCTGTTGTCTTTTAGAACTCTAAGGCTGCTGTTTAAGTCAAGCTTGAACCCACAGTGCTTGGACTTTCTTTCATATTGTAAATGTGTCAAAACAGAGAGTCAGTTTTATTCTTACAGTATGTGACTGAAGACATAAGCTAGTTAGGTGTCCAGTCAGGTAAGCTGCAGAGAAACTGGTTACAACAGTGAAACTAGTTTTGGTCCCTGAGTAATTTTGAAGTGGGAGGACAAGAGGGAATTTTGTTCCATGCTACCTTTTTTGGAAACTGAAGGTTTATTCATACCTGTGATATGATGTGAAATAACAAGAGAGTGATTTATTGGACTTGGTTGATGGGGTCTTGATGCAGAGGTCTTGATCAGGGTCTTAATGCAGAAGGAGTCTAAAATGAAACAAATTACTTTTAAACTCCTGTTTCTCACAAAGGTCTTGCTGTGACATAGGAGGAAGAACAGAAATGGCCTGTGACACTACTTGACTATTATTTCCTTGCTTCCAGTGTGGAGGATTTGCTAGAACTTCAAGAAGAGGTAACAAAGGAGCGAGACCAACTGTTGTCAGAAGTTGTGAAGTTACGTCAAAGTCTCACTGAAATCACAGAGCAGCAGCAGGAAACAGAGAAGGCAAAAAATGAGGCAGAGCAGTCTGTTTTGCAGGTCTGTACCAGTCACTGGGTGATGATTTTAGGCTTTGTCCTGAACCTGTCTCCACACCTGCAACTGATCTTCTTTGACCAGTACGCTACCCGTTCTTTCACATGTCAAACACGAGGAGTGCTCAGAAAGGAGTCTGTTGTGAATGATATTTCTGCACTTCGAGCCTATGTGCTTTGCAAAGTGTATTGTCAGGTACCAGCTGCTTCCATACCTTCTCAATCCCTGAATGAGGCCAAGTTAGCTTTGCCTGACTCAGAAACATCTTTCATTCTGGAGATGTGGAGTCGTTTTTGCATTGTAAATCCTTATGACTCGAAAGAGACACTTAGAACATAGACCTGGAATGGAGATCCTAGGTCCCTTGCTGTTGGCAGTGGTTGCCATATGATGCAACACCATCACTTTTAAGAATGTATATCAAATTCTGACTTAAAAAAAAAAAACAGGTTATTTTCTCTCCTACTCCTTTTGGGAAATTTTTCCAGAACCTCAATTTTCTAATGGTTAAAGAACTCGTCCTTTCTTTTTTACACTGATTCTGGCCTACTGCTCTTCATCTTCAATTTTTCACCTCACCAGTGTCTGTAGAGAGCAGTCCTATTCCATCTCAGCTTTACTTTAAGTTAGGCTTTCTGTTTTTCTGACCATCCGAGTAGAAAGTTGTTCTTTAGTGATCATTATGTATAGCTTCCTTCAAATGTGTATAGCAGCCAGAGGTAGAGAAGGCTGAGGATCAGTAGAATTGCCACTGAATGGAGAGAAGGTAGAAAAGGATGGAAGATGGGATACAGAACTCTGATACATCAAATATAAAAATATAATAATGCAGAATGAATGAATTTAAGGCAGAATATAAATGGGCTGGAGCAAGACACCAGAATAAAGGAAGAAAGGAAAGAAGGAAAGAATAAAGAAGAGGTAGAAGTAGCATTTGGCTTAAAGTTTATTAATCACAAAGAGGAAAGTAATGATCAGTCTAAGTTTCATGCCCAGGACTTGTTTCTGTTTCTAAAGCAGACAAATGGGAATGTATTAGAAAAGAATATAAAATCTTTGTTTTCCTGCCAGCATTTTGGGCATGTAGGAAAAGAGAGAGAATTGAAACTCCTGTCAAAACTCCTTGAATCTTGACAGCCTTAATCTTCTGATAGTCACTTCATCAGCCCTTAAATCTACAGGACTGTTGCAGCATTCATAATCACCTTCCATTCTCCCAGTATGAAATTATTCTCCACTTCAGGCTGCTTAAATGACAATGTCCTTTTGAAGATCCTGTTGAAGACCCTGTCAGTTCTGGCAACTTTTCATCTGTGAGCTCAGAGGGGGAGGAATCCTTAAGCAAAGAACATATTTCAATTGCTGGTCCTTGCTGAACTTGAGTATTTCCATGTGGATCAGCCCCCTGTGTCTCCTCTCTGCTGATTCTGCTCCATCACATTTTTGGGGAGGAAGAGAGCAGAAGTCACAAGACAGTCTATTAAATATGAGAAAGCACTTCTCTTTTAAAGTTTTCTCAGAGGAACTTTCAGAGCAGAAAGGTTAGAGATCAATTGTGAAAATGAGCACTGGACTGACATGCCTCTCTCTCATTTAATGTCAGTGTAATAAATGTTTCTGCTGGTGAGATAGAAAAATAAAAATCCTTGCAATACAACATCAAGCCCCAATTAATTTTAATGCTGCATTCAGAAAGTACCACTTATAACAGAAAAGATGTAAGTGCCACTGCATCTCCAGAGGAATGCTTTCATGTCTGAACTGTATCAGACCCTTCTGTGTGGGTGAACTGACTGATGCTTAGCAAACTCTTGTCATCAATAAATAGGTTCCCTCATGCAGAATTTTTTGTTCTATCATTAGAGAACATAATTACTTCTGAGGAGATCTGGCAATTTCCATGTAGTAGTGGGTACAGTAATACAGAAGCTGTTGTTTGCAAAATCAAGCATAGTAGGAGCAGTGAGAGGACCTGTTTTCCTGAGTAAAAGGCAACAGAACTTAAAATGGTTTTCTTCTCTATTATTATAGCTTCAGCAAGACATCCAGCTGCGTCAGAATGAGGAATTACGAGAGGCTCGAAAGAAGGAAAAAATGGAGAATGAGCTGACAAATCTTCTAGCTGAAATAGATAAAAAGCAAGCTGAGATCCAGAATTTACAGCAACAAATACAGAGGAACAAAGAGGAACAACTAAAAATGGAGCATCATCTTAAAGAGCAGAAGGTAGTGTACATAGCACACTGTTTTCATCAGATCTAAGATTAGAACCAGGTGTTTAATTAAGAAGTAAATAGATTTTCCTGAAGGGAGATGGAGGGAGATTATTTTCAGTTATTAAAATTTAATACTTATTTTATATAAATATTAATTTACTAATAAATAAGTATGTAAAGCTTGATGACAGACTTCAGATAGATTTCCTCACAGAAATCAGTAGTGGATTGCAATTATATTGTTAGAGATCATCTTGAAAAAATCACAACAAATGAGACATAGTCTGTGAAGAGCATGAATGGTCTAATGATAGTAACAGAAGACTGCCAGGCCAGACTTCTGACTATATTGCCAGTTTTGCCATTGATTGTCTCTAGCGGCATTGGTAAAATAATTTTATCTCTGTCCCCTTCTTTCTTCTTTTTCCTCAATAATTTTTATCTACCTCTCAAGCCTGTGGAAGAATTTCTGGAAAGGGGCAGAGAACTGTCTTCATAAACCTTTTTGATTGATTTTCCTCATTCTGTTTCTAAAAACTTTATCCGAAAATGTCCTAACATAGTGTTCTGCAAGTGTGTGAATTTTCAGGTTTTCAGTCCATTTCCCCTGACTTTGAGAAACTCTCAGAGAAGCAATTTCAGTAAATGGCAGGGTAGATCTCATCACTGTAAACCAGTCCTACCTCAAGGGAAACTTCCTCGTGAGTTGTGTGTATCTTGTAAATTTATGACTTTTATGGCTTTTTCTTCCCTTTTGGTCCCTGAAATTGTGAAGAGGTCCGTGCCAATTTTTCGTCAACACAGAGTCTTAGGAAAATACTTCACATAAAGAAATACAGAGAAGACTCTGAATATCACTGATTTGATGCAGCTTTTGAGGGCAGCTCCATGATCTGCCATGACAATCATATTGTATATACAATTCCTGGTTCTGTTCCATTCTTCCTTCTCCTTTTTATAGTCCCTTTCAACCTTTCACAGCGCAGATTTTAGGGACATTCAATTGTCCAAACCATCCTGGAAACAAAGAATTCACATAAAGTGCTGTGCCCGGGCTAATTAACCAGACTTCTACATTTGGCTGTGCTGGCTTGAAGGTGTCTGTGGAGGCCCTAGGTTGCCTTTTGCTGGAAACACAGGCCATCCAGCTGTGCAAGAGTCAGGGTAGAGCTCTGCAAAAGAAAGTGACACAGCTATTGCAATGTCATCGGGTTATTGTTTGTCCACTGAATTGTAGTTGTCTGTGATGCCTGCTCTTATTCCCATGAAATTTCTGATAAAATATCCTTTCTTGCGTGACAGTGATAGTGGTTTGATACAGCTGCTATAAGCTTCGTTCTGCCCCTGTCCAAGTCTCAACAAAGGTTTGCCTGAAACAATGTTATCCTGGTATTTGCAATATTCCTTGTTTTTACACTGGATTCCACTTCTTCCTTTAATGTTTTTAAGGGTATGGTACATATCAACTTCATCAGGTTATCACACATTAATGATTGGAGTGAAAGATATGATGGTTGTTCTTTCCTCACTTATATCTGTACTATCTCCAAGGGAAGTTCCATCAAGCACAAGAAAAGCCTGGTATCTCTGTATCGAAGTACGTGTTCTCTGTAGACACCACAAAACCAATGTTCAGACGTTTGGCTGAAGACAAATTAAAGAGAAGAATTGCTTGTGTCTTGGTCTCAGCAAGCCATGTAGCCAGAGAAATGTTATCAGCATATTAATGGAGGATGCTTGCTCAGAAAACAGAGCTCCCCTGCCCTCAGCTGATTGAAGTAATTTGAATCTCATACTCATTTTCAGTAATTATATATAGCAAGTTGTGTTACGTGATGGTTGCCAAATGCCTAACAAGAAATAAAATATTTATCTACTGCCTGTGATAGAGACCTGCTAGGCTTCCAGAAAAAGAAATTACATGGGATGTGTTATTCATTAGGAATGATAATTTCCCCTAGTCAGGATGAACATGTATCATATTTCACATTAGTAATTTCATCAGCAGTGAAGAATGATTTTTAAGCAGACAACAATCTGTAATAGCTTTTATCTCCTGGGAAGATGGAAGGTTCTCTCTTCATGTATATGCAGATATTGTAATGAGATTTAAAAGAATTAATACAATTGTTCTTTAATCTAACAGAACTTGAATGAAAAAGCTACTAAGGAACTTGAGCAACTTAAGATGAAAAATAATAAGCTCATGCAAGAGAGCGAGCAGCACAGTGTGATGTTTGATGAGGTGATGAAGGATGTCAGTCAGAAGACAGCACAACTGAAAGTAAGAATCAGGAGGTGCATCCATCCTATCAGCCGTATCACTCTGATGACATTCGTACCACTTGGGACAGGAATGATATCAGTTCTTGTGCTGATAGTTCCCTATGAAGAGTTTTGGACAAAATCTGAGAAGTTTTTAGGAATAGATGTGTCTGACAGTGGGTGCCATTCTTTCTATGGCAGTACCGTGGTCATGGTAGTCTCCAAGCATCTCACCTGACAGTGTAGCACCGATATGCTGTTTCCATAAAACATATAAACCAGAAAGCTCAACACACTGTGTTCATAAAGGACACGTGATATGTTTGACAAACATAATGTTTGATTGTGAGATTTCCAGATAAGAAGAATGACTTTGTTACAATGTTTAACATAATCTGAATTTTGCCAAAACTCGTTGAAAAGTGTTAATATATTATAATGATGGTGTCTTGGATGGCTCCCACTGAAAGGAATTGCTTTCAACACTAGAATTTCCCCTTCCCACAGCTGAGGAAGTTAAATATAAGTAACCAAGATGGTGTTTACTTTCAGATCTAAATGGTTTTCTTGCCTCATTTCACATTATTTAACAGTCATTTTATAGAACTCAGAAGTGGGTGAGTTTCAGCTGAGGAAGGATTAAATGATTCCTACATATGCTTTTTAGGGTACTTTGAGAACTCTTGTGGTGAAGGGTAATGTATAGATGTTAGATGCTATTATACTATCTACTGTATCTTACATTTTGTATCATCATTGGGGGTTAAGCCACTAAACATTAGAAAATTCAGGTAGAAAACAATTTCTTGTTGAGTTTAGTCAAGCATACTAATTCACCTTGCCAACAGAGACTGTTAGTCAGAATGATAAACTAACCACTGATAGATTAAAAGCTCTGATCATAACTGATGTGACACAGATTATTCTGATTTGGATCATTAATGGGGGATGGTAGAAGCTTGTTTTCTGTTGCATTTTTTTAGGCAAACTGAAGGACATTTATCTATCTGAAAAACAAATCACTGTCTTTTCCAGATTAGCCAGTTTTATCATTACTTCTACCAACAATATCGTTATTTGAAACATAAAAAACAATATGCTCCAATAAGACTTACATTTGGGGCTGTAGAGTGTCAAAGGATTTTGATTCTATGATCTTATCCTGATTTCAAGAAAAGTTGATGGAACTTTTGAAGTCTTGCACATGGATTTCTGGGAAGAAAAATACAGAAGATACTGCCCAATTAGTAGATAAGCCAATTGCTAAAGCTTCTAAGAGTCCCAGTCATGATTTGAGATGGAGTTTTTGTAGGGATTGTTTTTACAGTTTCATCCTGCAGTGTGCTGAGTGCCTCCACTGTGGTGTTGGGCAACATAAACTGGAGGGTACTCATAAATCTCTTGAAGGTTATTGTCAGTAAGAACTGAGGAGATTCATATCCTCCCAGAGGATACTTTCCTAGCAGGATTCCCCATTTCACACAATCACTATCTGAGGTTGTAAGTGGAACACTGTAGTCTCTCCTGGCTGTAAAACCTAACAGTGGCACTGATTTATGCAGGGAAGTTATATTTACTTCTTAAAAGGAAAAAAGACGGGTATCTGTTGTGATTATTGGATGTGTTTCCTGGTAAGCCATTATACATTGTTTTGATTGATTATTTTTTCCTCTGTTGTGTAAAATATGAGGTGAACTCTATGTTTGCTTTCTCTTTTAAGCCAGAGGTTATAAAGCAGATGGGATATCACATAGCTGTTACTTAGGGACACGCAGTCAAACAACACTACAGATACTTTTCTCATCACAGTTACTGTGCCTAATAATTCAAAGGAAATTAGAGCTGCCTGGACTTAGTCTGCAGGACTAATTGGGTAGTGCCATGTGAGGTTTGCAGCTGGGGTTTCTTTATAGATAAATTTCAGCCCTAAAGTGTAAGCTTTGATTATCATTTTCCTTTCCCTAGCTGGCTTTTAAATTATTTTTGATATTGCTCAATTGGCTAATTATCTTCTCACAGGTGATGCACAGCACTTACATGTTTACTTCCTGAATTTCATGGAATAAGCATATACCAAGTACAAAAGCATTTTCTTCTTTCTCTCTTTCTGTGGGTGCTTTCTCTCCCCTTTCCTTGTTGCCGTTCTGTAGGATAGAGAAGATGAAGCGACTCAGATGCACCTTGAAATTTCAAAGCTGAACAAAATGAGAGATGTTATCCAGAATAAGCTGCGTGCTGCCGAGGAACAAAAAGTTGATGCAGAAAATGAAAAAGGCTTGCTAAAAAATCAGATATCCAGACTGGAGAAAGGTAGGTGCCTAAGAGATGGGTGGATCTGTCTTCTGAGTTTTTCTAAGTTGTTCTAGGTACCCAAGTAAGTATTAACATCATTAGCTGATACCTTGGGTTGTAAAACCGGTTCACAGCTAATTAAGCTGTTTGTAGTCCAGGCTTTTAAGAAAGTCCATTAAGTTGTTTCTGAATTTTTAACAGCTGTATTATTCTGAACCCAGGATTTATTCTCTTTCCTTTTTTTTCTCTAGAGGTGGAAACAGCAAAAAAGCAGGCAGAGATTGACAAGAGAGCTACAGATGGGCTTGTGAGGGAAAGGGATATGCTAAACCAAGTGAGTTTGCATGGGTAACACTGATAAACCTTACAGCTCGAGAATAAAATGCCTGTAGTTTAAACACTCACAACAACACAGAAATGCTGTAGAACACATAATGTTAAGTTAAAGCATTCAGATTTCCATTAGCAGATGCACACACTGCTTCTTTTCTGTGCATTGAAATAGTGTTGGTATCCATAAACACACAGAAAATTTCTAACTTTTAACATATGAACCATCAGGGACTTCAAAAATATGATGTGTTCACCTTTATTGCAAACCCATTGTTTGGTATCCAAAGAGAGTTCATTACATCTGTGCTCTTACACTCTGTAGCATATGAAGTTTGATATTAATCTAGGCAAACTAAGTCTTTGCTAGTAAAGGAACAAACCAGAGTGTTGATACATCACGTAGCAGCTTGGCAGGGTGTGGTAGTACTAATCCTTGCTTTTCAGTCCATTTCTCACACTGATCATTTCCTATCAGCCCAAGGTTCTTGTACTGCAGGATCGCATCTCATGTTTATGGGCATTTCTGAAGTGCAATCTACTAAATTCAATGCCAAAAGATGATTTCTGATGTGCTTTATTTGGTGTAGATTCATTGTCCTGTGTCTTGATTCTAGCAGACGCTCAGATTTGGCAGGTAACAAATACTTGTTTTGTAAAGGGAAAGAAATTTTAAAGCAGAACCAGAAGCCTGATTTTGTAAAGATGATCTCTTTGGTGTTTTCTATTTAATCCTCATGCATAACTTTAAGCTAAGCTTGGTTGTTTTTGAGTTTGAAATTTCTATTTAGAACATAAGAAGGAAGAGTGTTTGGCTTTATTATTATTTTTGCTGGCTATTGGCATGCTTTACAATCAAAATGCCTTAAAACTGGTAAGGTTTTTTCCAGTCATTAGTTATATCCACTTGTAAGCAATCCTATAACTTTTTTTTTTTTTTTTTTGATCTCATAGATACCAGTGTTTTAACTGCAAATCAGGAAAAGCTCTATTTAGCAGCTGTGCTAGAGATTTTGGTTTTTAAATCAGGTTTGAGGCTCAAGTATGTCAACTGAACAAATTAGATAAGGGATAATAACATTGGAAAGTCTATAATCCACTTTGACAATGGCACACTTTTGTCATAGGGGTGGCAGTATTGCCTTTTCAGTTCAACAGTCATTATTTTTTATTCCCTGCAGAACTTGATCAAGGCTACAAATGCCACTCAGAAGCAGATAAATTTGGTGAAGCTCCATGAACAGTCAAAACAGAACTTGGAAGCAGAAATCCAAAATTATAAGACTGAAGCTCAGAAACAAAGGAAGATTATTTACCAGTTGGAGAAGGAGAGAGATGGTTTCATCAATGAAACCAGTGAGCTCAAAGAGAAGGTAGGAACAGCTATTTGTGCAAGTGGTTCTTTCTTGTTCTACTCTCAAAAATGTAAAGATGGTATATTAATTTTCTAACATGCCATTGGGAGAAAGCTTTGATTGGTGGTCTTCACACAGTTCGCAGAAATTTCTTCTTGTCAGTGCACGTTGCCTGCTACTGTTTCAGGTGTCTCTGGGGGAGCCTTATCAGTGAGTGTGTATTCTATGGAAGACTTGGAGTACAGCCGTGTATTTCTCTTATTCAGATATTGATTGGGAAATGAAACTAGGGCTGGAGGTCAAGCCAAGGCCTCTGACTTCTTACACCTGCGTCCCACAGTTGAAACTCTCATATGCAGTTCAAAACTACTCTTTGATTGTCCTGTCTTATCTGCAAAGGACCTTATCTTGCATCCTGCCAGTGTCCTAAAATTGAGGCCAGTGAGAGCTAACAGTGCTTCACATCTTTGTAAGAAACTTAACATTTTGAAGGATTACACTAAGTAAAAAAATCTGTGAAAACATCTCAACATGTTCAAGCTAGTCTGCAAAATAGAAGTTTTCCGGGAGCACCTGCAGAGAAACACTGCATAAAATTTGTATTGCCTGCTGCCCATTATTATGTATAACTTTATTCCTGATGGAATAAACTCAGGAACATGATTTTAACTTGTTCCATTAATTGCTGACTATTGCATTGAAGAGCCCTCCAAGAAGCTCATTGATTTACTGGGATTAGCTTTCAAGTGGCTTCATCTCACAAGTTATTTGCTATCTTTTCTCTTTAAAATTGTCCTTTCCAACTTCAGGTGACTAGGGTCTTTTAAATCATTTTTGAATGGTCTATGCTTCATTGCCTGGAGTACCTCATTGTTTCCTTGGAAATAATATTCCATGAAAGTGAGATTTGTCTTTGTTGTAAAGTCATATTTTGCATCTTTCTCTCATAGTGCATTTCTAACAGTATAGATATGAGTTAAGAACACTGTATACAAGGGCCAGAGAGTAATTCATAACACTCAGAACTACAAGGCTCTTTCTTTTAATTCTGGTTAGGGTTGTCCACAATATTTTGAGGGTGAAAATGACAAATGTTTGCTTATTTACTTTTCCCTTTGTTCCCCTGCCGCTTCGGATGCAAATTTTCTGTCACTTCTCATAAGACAGAGGCTCAGTAAATGGCTTATGACACTTGAGCTGTGTGTATAATGATGCCTGCATTGTGACTGCAAGTTTCCAAAGGACTTGCACACTCCGTTGTCTCACTAAAGGGACAATTCCTGACTCAGCTTACAGGAGAAGAGTGGCAAGAGCAGTTTTGAGCACAGAAGTACATGAGACAATGGTCTTGTCCTTCAAGTCAAAACACAGGGTAGAATGAGGACATAAGATCAGGATTATTATATCAACCAGGTAATATTTAGGTTTGCTGTTTGATCTGTGTGGACTTGAGAAACTGGCAAAACTAGGAGAGTCATTTCACAACTAGTGGGGAATGAGCTACTGATGGGCAGTAACTCTATGGCCAGTCAATGCCCTTTCATCACCTCTTACCACCAAGCTGGCTTTGCAGGAGCTTGCTCTGAACCTCTGGATTTGTGAAAGTGCTGGTAAAGAGCCAAACCCATCTAAGTCCAAAGATTTAGCCATGCTGGCTCTGAAAGTTGTCTAGTTATTTATAGCAGGACAGAATCTATAGAGCTGCAGAATTCCTCTTTGAAAATTGTGATTTACTTGTGACTGATGAACAGAGTCAGCAAAGTTATATCCATAACAATGAAGCATTTTAGGGGTGAGAATTCATGCATGACTTCCTCTTCTAACTATTGCCTTGGCTGACTGCTCATTTGTACCATTTTTAAGTCAGGGTCACTTGTTGAATAGTCTTAGATTAGCCAGCACAAGTGAGAAAAGAAATCTGCTCCTTGGTCTTTGCTGTGTAGCCTGTATTACTGAGCTACAACTGTTAGTGGCATATTTGCTTTTCCAATTGAAATTCTTAAATTATGAAATCTTAGTTTCTCTGTGGTAGGTTTAGGCTGCTTAAAAGGAGTCAGTGAAGTATATCCTTAAGTCTCATCTGAAGCGTTCCCTGACTGTGTCTTCTGAGGGGTCACAAAACCACTCTCTAGTATATTATGTTTTCCAAATAAAGTCTTTTAAAATGTTAAGTTTGCAGTCAACAACATACCCAGGAAAATGAAAAGGTGCATTTTATTTTGTTTAAATTCACATAATCCCTTGGAAAACCTAAAGATCAATAGGCATATCATTAAGGCCATGGCAACATTTCTGGCAGTAAGGGTAAGCAAATAAGGGCAGCACCATTACTGAGATATTGCGTAGGTTCCTTGAACTAAACAGATAAGCAGCAGTAGATGATAGTTAAGTGTACAGATAAAAAAGCTATGAGGATACAGGAGAAGACTATAAATACCTAATACCTTCTGCTTAGCTTTGGGCCCTCCTTGCCAAATCTAAGAGTCATAGTGTGCTATCCACTAAATAGGAATTGAGGATGCTCAGCCTCCCATGGCGCTGTTGTGAAACACTGCATGTATCTTTTCTGTATTTATAAGAAAGAATTATTTGGATTTAATCATTCCTGAATTAGCAGAGTCAGCATCTAGCCTGTGAGCACAACTCAGAAAACTTTGTCCACAGTCTTACTGCACTTACATTGTATCAAAACCAAATAAACCACTTACAAATGCAGTGACCTACTTTCAAATCTTGCTCCAGCCTATGATCACCATAGTGAAGATAGAAAACATGCCTTATTGATTTCTTCTCTGTGCTATTACTATTGGCAGGTTGTTTTAACAGAAAAGGAAAAGGCAGGTGTAGGTTATAAACTAGGACTGTGTTTTTGTATTGCATTGTAAGCAGTTCATGGGATCATCTGAAGTCAGCTGCAATGTGTTGGAATTGTATTTCTGCTGCTGTAATAACATTTTCTATATTTAGCTATTCCCTGTCTTCAAAGCTGGTTGGAGGTACATGGTAGAATGTTTAATCATTTAAACTCCTGCCTCACAAGATTTTACTGCTAAGCAAGGGACAACACTGTTGACTGTAAACTGTGCAGTTATTGCCTATTTGATGTAAAGATTTTCTTTATTCTTCTCCTTTGACTTATAAACACGAATCTTAGTCCAAACTGCTACCTTCAAAAGGGAAGTCAGGAGAACTGGGTATGAACTGCAGTTGAAAATGGACTTCTCTCCTGGATTTTGTCTGTGTGATTCCTCAGCTTTTTCTTTAATGCTTGATCTTCTTCCCAGCTTTAAGGATGGCCTTGTTTTCTCCTCCTGGGTAGTGAACCTGATAAATTGCGTTCTTTATGTGTGTACTCCTTAGTTTTCTTGTTATTTTTTTGTTATGCTGAATTCTGTATGAATGCTGCTTGCTTGAGCTGCTCAGTTTTCAGCTTTGTATATCAGGAGAAAGTTTCTTAAGTTTTAAAAACATAATTTAGAAGCCCATCATAATGATTAGCAACTCTTTGTATTTTTGCCCTTCTAGTATAGTAATTATTATGTACTGTTATGGTGGTAATGGTTTAATAAAGGTGACTATAAAATTCTGTATTTTTGTTTATTGATACTGCATGTGATCATCTTTCTATAGTCTACAGGACTTCATTCCCCTTAGGTAATCTTCACAAAATTATTTCTAATCTGTCATAGAAACAACTAGCGGTGATTATCTACTTATTTAGACCAAGTGTAAGTTACATTAATTGACTTTCTTATGACAGTAATTATATATCAACAGTTTGTGATCATCACTAATTTGTGTTCATGCAGGACTTCTTGGAATAACGTGGGTGTGTTTATTTATCTTATAATACACCTGACATCCAAAACAACAGAGTCTACAAAACCTAGGTTTTCTTTATAAGTAAACTAAGTCTATTCTTGATGGAAACTGTTTGTGTGTATTTTATTGAACCTGCCCCATGGCAATATTTTCTTTCAGTAGCTTGTTTTTACATTAAATATACACACATCTATAACGTTTAGTCTTGAACAAAACTGAGGTATCTGATTAAAATAGAATGTTGTCCCACATAAGCAATCCAAAAAGGTTAAACTTGTATTTGGACTGAAGTGATTTTTAACTGTATCTGAAACTGCTTATCACAGGAATTTGAACTGGTCATCTTAGAAGAAAATCACGAACTTTGCCCCATTCTTCTAATTTTGTGATGATGATTTAATCATGTTCATTTGTTTCTTTCTGCTCCAGGTCCTCCATCACATGAAAGATCTTGAAATACATCAAATACAGATCTGTGACTATGAGAAGGAAATGCAAGTGCAAGTGGTTAAATTAAAACAGCAACAAAACCTTTGTGAAACTCTGAGAACAGAGAGGAGCCTTTTCAGTAAAAACCTGATTGAAGCTAAGGTAGAAGGATGGAATTTTCCTTGTGTTTTTCTCTCTGCTTTTGGTTTTTGAGTTTGTTTGATTTTTTTTTCCCCCTGATTTAATTATAATTTGTTAGAAGGAGAGCTTGGTGGATCAATGGCAGAAGAGGTTTCTTCATCCCTATGGATTTTGGGGAAAGGAATGTTTTAGGTCCCTGACATTTTATCTACACCATTTGTGTTTGCACTGGAAAGAGGAGTCCACAGTCATCATGTGGCAATATCCCTACTTCAGACCATGCGTAAAGTCACAGTGTACTGGAGTTATGGAATCATAAAGCCATCCAGACTCCACTCTGTTTTATCCCTTTAGGAGTTGTATGCATGTATGTGAAATAGAGTACAAGGGGAATAAGATTTCCTCCTTAACCCCGAATGCGTATGCACATTACTGTGAATAATGATTTAGAAAGCAGAGGGAACACTTTCCCAGCTGAAGTGGAATTTTCTGACGAGCACCAAATGCTTCCACCTTGCGTTTTCTTCTCAGGGAGTGTAATTTTCCTCAGGAAATGATTCTTTCCATTCATACCTCCTCCTGGGGGGATCTCACTAACAATACTAGAAGAAGAGAACAGACCACTTATGGATATGTTCTGTTATTCTGATGTAAAGATCTAAAATACTACACAAACCCTATTGTATTGGTAAAGCTTGGGACCTTGGATAGCTGTGATTTACAGCCTTGGGTTATTTCTGAATAAGGATTTATGACATAAACATATATAATAAATAAAAAATTTATGCTTAAGTTTGAATAGTTAGGTGTTTTGCTTGAAAAGCAGATGGGAACAAACTGTCCAAGTTCCTATCCAACTGTGTACTGAATTTCATTAGTAATGAACCATTTTGCCATGTATTTGGGGCAGTTTATTTTACCTTAGTCAGCCTCTCATCAGTGGATGCAGTGTTGGGATTCTTCCTGCTCCCAAACAATCTCTTCGAAGAGATAAGTTTGAAAAATTGAAGAGCTAATTTAAAAAAAAAAAAAAAAAAAAATTTATTTTAAAACAACCAACATAACTTTTGCTTACTTATAAAGAATGGTCATCTACATGCTGAGTTAGAAAATGAAGCAGGGTTTTGAATGTTATATGGTGGTAAACACCATGTTGTGCACAGTTCTGGTTGTTAGAGGCCAGTGTTTAGACTTTTATAGTTTACTTGGCATAATTTTTTAGCAAGTCCTGTGTGAGAAGGCTGAGCCCAAAACATCTTTTGGCCAAGGCAGTATTATGTGTAGCAATGAGAAAAAATAGCCATTCAATGTTCAGTAACAGGTCAGCCAGTCATGAAAAAAAATTAAAATAAAAGAGAGTTAGTTGTGTATTATAGTAAATTCTTTTTCCTTTGGGAAGTAAAACAAACTTGCACAAGCTTATTTAGATAAAGCTAGATGTAAGTATTTTTAGATTGCTTAATGTGAAATGATCGCCTTATGCCCACCTTGCCAGTGGTCTCCAGAGTACCATAATGTTCAACTCACTGAAATCTCTTGGAAAAGACGTGCTGGCAGGTTGTTAGTATGAGATAAACACCCCATGTTTTCATCCTTGGGGTTTCTTTTGGTGTTACAAGTTCATTTGTTTAAGCAACTTGACTAGGAGACCAGTTTGCAAAATCGTGTGCTCTTACTGTTCTTCATCAAGTAAAGAATTAGTGTGTTTGGGTATATGTCTGGGTGCTGTGTGTGAAATCTCTGTCATCTTTTACAACAGTAAAGAGATTTATAGGCTGTGTAGCAAAGACACCTTTTGAACATGCAGACAGTTGGGGGTAATACTACTAATCAGTACTTTCTTTGGACTGTTTGTGTGAAGATTGCCATGACTCAAGATCTTGTTTAGCTATGTTAAGCACTTCATGCAACAAAACTTTGCTCATTTGTCAAGTAAATCCACACCTGTGGTGGACAGTGCTGAAAGAGCTTTGAGCTACCCTGGTTTTGTGCTGAAAGATTATCATGTCTTCTCTGTGAGGTGGTAGCTTCTGGCAGAGGAGTAATAACTCCTAAACTTTCTTTCATTAGATCTGGAAGAGCATGTCTGTCTAAGCATTGAATTTGTTAGCTTCCATTTCATGTCATAACATGTCCCGTCACTGTGTTGAGCTGAAATGGTTAATTTTGTGTTATGAGTAAAAGTGTTCCTAGTGATCTGATCATTCTTCACTGCTACGAGGCTTTTTGCTCTGTGTTTTGAGCTTAAAATGAATGCTAAATATTCTCACACGTGGGACTTCTCAAAGTCTGAGAACTTTTTTCCACCTTGCACCTATGTGCAAGCTAGAACATAGGCAAAATGGAGATAAGCATTTTCTATTCTCCCTTGCAGCCATTTAGGTATCTCACTTATGGGTATGGTCATTTGCACAAAGCCAGCTTCTTTCCAAAGCTTTGTGCCCAACTGCATACAACCTGATTGAAAAACACATTACTGGAAACATGAAAACAGATGGATATGATCAAATCGTAATAATTCAGATTGACTGCTAGTTCTTCTAATGTGTCCCACACCTTAAATTAAAGGGCTTATTAAACTCATAATTGGTGGTCATTTTTATCAGCATATCTTTTAAAGGCTTTTTTATTGCAATGTTACACTAGCATAAACAAAAAAATTGTCATTTAATGAAACAGTTTTGGTCTGTTGAATTAAAAAGTGATGTCTTGTAGTATGTACAATAGATCTCCTCTCATGCATTGTGGCTGAATTTTCCAACATCTAAATAGCCTGAACTCCCCATCACAAGTAATCTCTCTTTTTTTAATCCTCTCTGTAATCACACTTTCTGTTTATTAGGATGAGATAGGAGATTTGAAGATAAAGTTGAAAACTTCAACACGTCAGGTGGATCAGCTGAAAGAGGAGCTCAAAGACAAAGACGCAGTCCTTGAGAAAGCACAGCTAGATCATCAACAATTAGAGGAGGAGAAGAAATCGTTGAAAGTAAGCTCCTTTACACATACACCTTCCTAGAAAGGAGTGTTGCCATGATTTCACAGGCTGCATTATGTTCTGGCCTGTGGTAGTTGTTTTGCTGTATTTTAATAAACTGTTCTGTAATTGAAGCACAAGGTCTCAGTATACTTTAGAGATAGTAGTTGCACAAATCTTCTGTGTATCTGACAAATTTAATCTCTGCCTATAATTATCAAAAAGTCCTGAATTGTCAGTTGGAAGCTCAAAATCTCCTGGTGACTGAACATTTTTTACTAAAAAGTTCCATTTCGCTCGCAGAAAAGTGGATTTTGGGGATAACCTGATGCTAGCAAACTTTTTAATACAGACCCTTATAATTCAACTTTCTCTTTTTTTGAAACTTCTCATTGCTGTTTTTAAGTGCAAATCCCATTATATTACACTTCATAGTGTTGTATTTCTGTGTAACTAGTTAGCATTAGTCTTCTGGGAATTAGGCAGTGCCTTTTAGTAGGCCCCTCTGCACAGACAGTTATTTTAATATTGTGGTATAAAGCAGGAAGAATCTGTTGTAAATCAAAGAAAATCTGAGCTTGAAGCTCTGGTTCTTCTCTGTGCTGGCTGCACCCCATTCTTAGGTAAGCTATTAGGTTTGTGGTGATATCTCAACCCAATTTGCTGTGCTCTGAAAAGATTTAAGGAGTTAGTGTCCACAGAAGCTAATTTTTAATCTTCACTCAGCACTAGAGAAAAAAAAAAAAAAAAGAGCATACTGGGGAAAAAAAAGCACTCCCAGAAAACCTGAAAGTTCCCTGTCACTTTTCACAATGTTTTCTTTTGTCAGTTTATTGCTTTGCTGCAATGACTCCTTGAGTTTTCAGCCCCTCTCAGCACATTACAGTTATGACAAGATGTCAATAGGGCTTTGTAAAAAGGTGATGGGTTTGTGTTCTTGTACCTGATCTGTCTCGGAGTTGTTCTGTCAGCGATGGAGAAGTCAAACAGCATATCATTTTCCTGTGTGCAGCTTTCTGCCTTAACTAGTCCCCAATTCTGTCTCATCACCTTGGAACTGTCTACCATTTATTTGACAAATATATGATTGCTCCATGGTTTACACACTCAATTACTCAACAGCAAGTTTGTCCATACGCTGCCATGGCATTGCTGACTAGCTGCTGGGCACTGTGGTCTTCTACTTGAGTGTCACTGCTGAATGCTAAAGCAGAAGAGAATTCAGAGGGAGCTGATTGTCACAGGCACAAAAGAACACAATTCTTTGTGTTGCCAGCCAGCCTTGATTTGTCCTGTTTGTGCTGATGTGAAGCAATTAAGCAAGCTGTTCCTGGAAAATAAGTTTAAACAACGTGCTCAATCACAAAGGACTGGGATCCATATGAAGGAGATTATGCTGACATTGGATTTATGCTTGTCTCAGATGGCATAAAGGTCTTAAAAATGTGTAGTCATGGTAAATGAAATGGAGAATGCCTGATCCAAGCTCCATTAAAGCCAGTACAAAGCCATCTTTTTGGCTTCAGTTGGCCTTCATACAGGCGTGCAGATTAGAATTGTTTGACAAAGCAATCTGAATGTTGAAAACAATCTATCTATGGCCCTCCAGATTTGAACTGTTGGTGAGTCTAGTGCTTTGTATATTTCTTTTAGATGTTTATGTGTATATATTTTTTGTTAACATTTTCTAGAAATCTGGATATAAAACCTCTGACTTGTTATTTCATCTTCTGTGTGGTTGGGCCCAGTTGTAACTTTCGTAAAAGTCTTATTTTCTTTCCACCTGTAATACCAATAAAAAACTTCTTCACTTACAGTAATATTTCAGAATCTAAACAAGAATTTAGTTTGAATTTGGTTTGAGATACTGGTATAAGTCCCATATACATTATTCTTTCTTGATGGCTGTTCTTCAGTTCTTACAAATTCTCGGAACTGACTTTAAGTGAGCTGTGCTGATTTATGGCAATTTCAGACCTGACCATTTTTCTGCTTGCACAAAGACTGTGTTTATTCATTTCCTTTTCTCTTACCTAATGTACACAGACCCTCATACTGTAGTTTTTAGCATATTTAATCTAACTCAAAGCCTGTTAGCTTGTTGGGTCTTTGTGTGTCTGAAAGTATTTATGTTCTTCACTATGCAAGGCAGTTCGGGTTTATTTTAACTTAGTGCATGCCAGTGAGGAGATTTGTTTATATGAATGTTTACTGCCAACATCTAATAACACTTCTTGTTTACAATTAATATTTTTCTGACATAAGACCATAGAATTTTGTTACATTAAAAAAAACACTATCCAGCAATACTGAATGCATGAGCAGCTTTACATCTGTAGACAGCTTTTGCACAGCTTTGATTGCATTTCAGTGTGAAGTGGCTTGCATTTTCATTCAGCTGATGAATTCTGATGAATATCTAACACTGACTAAGAGAGATACATCTCACACATATGGGAAAATGAGACTTTTATTAAAGAAAATAAGAATGGGACAAGCTATTTTATTATGATGATGGAACTGTTTCTGTCTTAAATTGATGTTTTTGCAGGTGTAGCCTTTATCGCAGCCTCGTTTTTTCAGCATTGGATGATGCTTGTTCCCAAAAGGCAGCTTGAACATCATCTTTTATAAGGGCCAGAACTGTGGCAATATCTTTCAGTCAAAGCTTGAAAGTTTTCATATGTATGAAAAAGGGCTGTGCTCAGCTAGCTCCACCTTGGTTCTAATTGCATAGCCATGATGGAAACTTCTAATAATCCAAGAAGACCTTATCTACATACATGTTTTTATCTACATACATGCCTTGAATTATAATTTTGTGACAGTGGGATAGAATGATTGGGCACATTCTGGTGTTTGTTAGTGCTGTGCAGTTGCTGTAGCAGTGCATTGCTGCTCCTTCACTTAGGGACAGCCCCTCTTTTCCCAGTCTTCCTCATCTACACATCCACTAAGCAAAGTGCTATAGCTCTTTAATTTTGCTGTTCCCTGCCTGGTTGCCATCTACTCCAAATTTGTTATTTCAGTCAGAAGCCTTTCCTGAGTTGATGCTGATTTGTATCATACAGCATAGATTGTTGCCCTTTTCAACAAGGTGAACTATCCTTTCTCACATCTCTGACTGACTTTAAATTTAGAATAACAACGCCTGAAAAACTTTCCAAATATGACCTATATAATTTTTTAAAAATTTAATGAGTTTGGCATCCCTGAATTACAACTTGAATCATTGTCATAGATAAAAATCCTCTCAAATTTCTATTGTGTATAGAAATATATAACACGGTGATATTAAAATAGTGTTTACAATAGTTCTTTATGGGTCTTCATGCTTGCTTGTCTTAGTGATTTGTTCTCAAAGCTAACAAAATATGTGCCTTGCAGGAAGCTAAAAGAATGTGTGGAATAATTTTTAAAATCCTAATGCTTAATTGTAGGTTTATGTAATGCAAAGTTATTACTAAGCACACATTTACCTACATTCTTTTTCTCCATTAGGATGAACTGCTTAAGATGACAAAACAGGCTCTGGAAACTAAAACATATATAGAAAATCAGGAGGCAGAAGAGAAAAAACTCCTAAAAATCATCGCTGAAGCTGATGCAGAGAGGCTGAAGCAGAAGAAGGAATTTGACAAGGTAAGAATCTCTAATTTGAGTTTTCAAATACCCTGCATTTTGTTCCCTCATTTGCCCAGTGTATTTTTAGGATGAAGATCCTCAGCTACTGTATGTGGTACAACTAAAGCTGTATAGTGCCATTAACACAAAAATGTTAAGATATTGAAGTGAACGAAATACATAGTTTATACTATTCTGGTGACTGAACCTTTATAGGGATACTATTAGGTTCTTGCCATATTTCTTTCATTAATAACAGTGAAACCTCTTAATACACATAATTTTGACTGATACAAATATGGTCATGATACGTTGGGGATGGCGTGAAGGAGCTGTAACTGTGTTCGTTGCTTTGCCCTGTGCCCTCAGGTGCTCAGTGAGAGACATGCCCTGGCGACCCAGCTCATTCGTCGCAATGATGAAGTGGCTCTGCTCTATGAAAAGATAAAAATCCAGCAGGCCATCTTAAACAGGGGTGAGAGCGAGTACCGCCAGAGAGTGGAGGACATCCGAATTCTCAAGCTGGAGATCAAAAAACTCCGGCGTGAAAAGGGAATACTTGGCAAGAGTGTGGCTGATGTGGAGGAGCTCAGGTAGAAAACCTGACTGAATACAATTCCATAGTGACTGCAGCCATGGTTTTATGTTTGAGACAGAAAACGTTTTATGTATGGTAAAGATTTATATCAACAAGCATTATATTATAGAGAAGGGTGTTGTTTGGTTTGACCTTAAACTGGATTAAATTCATAAAACAACTTATCAGCAATTAATAACATTAAAATATAGGAAGGAAGAAATAAGACATCTTGGCCAAAGTTGAAATAGTTTCCATATTTCCCTTTGTACTGTGAGTTACTGTCTACAGAATAGACCTGACAGACAGCAGCACAAAAGGTGTTCATAGTTCAGTGAGCTGCTTAGTGGTACAGTGGTACAGGGCTTGGGTTAGTGGAACTCCTTTTCTATTAAGCAATCCACAGAGTATCTGGAATGCTTGACATATTTATGACAAACCCCTGCACATTGTCAGAGCTCTTGCCTTCCAGATTTATAGGCAGACATGGTCTCTGAGAAAGATTTAGTTAAATTTTCATGGAAGGTTGTGTTTCTTTAAAAAAGAAATTTAGTAGCCCAAGCCTGATTTATCTCCTCCTTCTCCGGCTTAATGCTTCATTTCTTTTTTTAACCCTTCTCTATTAGAGGTGTATTCTTTCCTGATGGGAAACTATTGTCATTTTCTGTAGAATCAGTCTTAGTTTATAAAGAGAGGCAGTTATGTTTTTAGCAGATAACCATAGTACCAATTCTATGTAGCTACCACAGTTTTGGGTGAGATCTTTAGCTTATCAGTATAATTCCATGGCTTTCAGCAGAACAAGTTAACTTCAGTCCATGGTCAGTCCCATTGACTCCAGTGGAATTACGCCAGTTTGATTTGGTGAAACAGAAAAGAGAACCGGGCACACAACATTAGCAATTGCAGTTTTCATTGACTGACTGCAGACAGGAATAGGATTTGAACTTGCTGCCCAAATGCATTCAGCCAACAGTCTGTTACTGTATTGAAACTCAGCGGTGGTATTGAAGTATAGTGTGATGCATGCCATGATGGGTGGATCAATTCTTGCTAACTGCAGCAGCAATCACATACTTTAATGAAGTCCAAAACCATCATGAAAACTGCCTGTCGAAAGACTCTGTATATCACTTGTGCTGCTAATTAGCTTTCTTGATTTGCCAGTTGGAGATGTGAGTTTTTTTCCTTTTCCATAACCTTGTCCAACCTCCCAGTTAAAAAAAAAAAAGGCCTTTTTCTCTCTACTGAGCTGAATGTAACTCTGAGCTTAGCAGGAAAAGATTCAGTGGTGGAGTAGGCACATCATGATTCTCCACCTCTTTTCAACCTTAGAGAACATACAGGATCCAATCACTAAAGTGATCAAGGTCAGACCACTGGAAAAAGTGCCTTGTTCCCCCCTGCTCCTCAACCCTCTATCCCCACCATAAAAGCCTAGTTGTCAAAGAATTTTGGTAGTGCTCAATTAATTTTAAATTCAGCAGCAAGTCACCCCTGAAATTCCTTGAGGAGAGTTAATAAGAGTAAAAGAAATCAAACTTCTGTTCTCTAAGGAGCAGTGTCCATCTTACTTAGGTCCCAGAGCGTGTTTTATTTAATAGATTGTGTGAGCCATGTAGATTTAAAAACTTCTTTCAAACATAAACTGTTAGATTCAGTACAAGGGTAACTGGATATGACCCATAACTGGTTTGTAGGTTGATGAGATAACTATCCCCCTGGCCTGAATGTAAATGGAACACTGTGGAGTAGCTTCCCCAAGAGTCCCTTTTCCCAGCCATTCTTGATGAAGCAAGTGAAGAGGTCTAAGTGGTTCCACCTGTTTAGTGGTGTCAATGTTGCTAACTTTTTGTCACTACAGTATTGCTGTAGTGGCAAAGTGTCCCTGTGTATTTCATGTAGTGCTTCATGTGCGCACTGTAGTGCATGGGAGAATGACTTGTTAGTGCTCATATTAGTGCCTTGATCACACTGATGTGGTTTCAGCATGGTTTTTTCTTTTTGTTTTATGCTGATCTTCAGACTTGAGTTTCATCACATGCAGAAAGAACTGTTAAAGGAACAGACTAGATGCAAAATTTTGGAAGAAGAACTGCAGAAGCCCTTGAAAGTTCACAGATGGAGAAAATTAGAGGTGATGTGTTAGCATTTCTTGTTCCCAAAGCCCCTATTACCAAATCAGTGACCCAGCACAAAACCCGTTTCGTTTACTGTTACACAAATCATGTGGAGGAGCAGGCAGGCTGAAATTTCCATAGTGCCAGTGGAATGCTCAACTGCTGAATGGTTTCCTTGCACAATGCAATCAGTGTTACTTTTTTTTTGTCACTTTCTCAATGAAAAATTGCAGAGGGATTTGTAAAGAGATAGTCAAATGCTAAAGGGAATAAGAATGCATAAAGTGAATTTAGAACGAGGTGATTCCTTAACAATAGCTGATGAGAAAGAGCATGATAGGAAAAAGATGCAATCCTACTCTCACCAATTAGAGACATGTATATGGGAAAAAATCTAGAATGTAGACTGGAGAATGAATAGACATGAAGTCAGAAGCTAAATTTCATCTGTGAGAAAAGGAAGAGGCCTCCACATAAAGAGTGGTGGACTCCCAAAGATAGTCATTCCAGGTAATGTGAGTTCAACTGTTCTATGTAAACAGCTAATCTAAATTTTCACATGATTTGAACCTGCCAAGTGAAGGGGAAAAATAAAAAATCCATCAAGCATAGACCAAATATATGAACATCAGTTGGCATCATTGGATATTTTTGATGTAAGTCAGAGCCATCTGAGATTCCTCTCTTGCATGGGTCTGTGATCTGATGCCAGCCTTGGTTGCTTAGCTGCTCTAATAATGAGTGGTAATGTGCTCAGTTTCTACAGAATTAAAGCTGAATATTTTGGCTGGGCTTACTAACATCATAGTTAATTTCAGATCTTTCCATGCTGAGCTTTAAGTTGAACAGTGTGATATGCTTTTCTCGTGGAAGGGAGGTATAATGCAGGATGCTGAACTGGGTTAAACACGTGCAGGGACAAACTCCAGCACTACCTTGTAACAAAGAAAAATCAGGCTAGTCAAAACATCCAATATTGGGAAAATGAATGTATGAGGAGACTGCTAATGGGAAATAATGTCTTTCCATTGTGCATTCCTGGTTTGTATTTGGAACATAGAAAGGTCAGCAGATGGCAAGATCCATGTGAAATAATCCTGGTGGGATTTTGGTTCAATTCCTAATGAACAAAACACCCTTGTATCCCTACAGTTGTCACAATTGGCACCACGTTTGGGCAGCTCTAGAAAAAAATCAAGGACTGAGTGGATCATGGGGACTGATCTACTTTTTAGCCTGATTTCTGAGGAAATGGTGTTGTGTTGTGAGCGCTGTGTGCCTATTTGTGTTAGTGTCCTAGTTACGCTTGAATTGATTAGTCAATTCAGATAAAATCAGACAAAAGATTAGGAGCAATGAGATACCAGGTTCCTTATAAGCTCAAGCAAGTATATAGAGAGCAGGACTTTATTGGAGCCTTTACTGTGGTGTGAGATTAATCCTTATGAGACACCACATGACAGCAGAGAAACCAGATGGGAGAGGGGTGTTGTGAATCCCTGAATGCGGAAAAGCTTCAGTCAGAGTTTGCCCTTCAGTAAAAGATCCAACAAGAGGATATGAAGCAGTGGGAAAGTTAGCTTTGCTGGCTGCTCCTCACAGAATTACTTCTTTGCTCCTCAGAGCTTCCTCCAGATTCAGTCTGTGACAAAAGAATGGGAAGGGACAAACAGACATCTACTGGCTCCTGGTCTTTATGAGCTACGTAGATAGAGGGCAGCAGTACAACACATACATTCTGTCACCATTTTAAGCACTTAATTCCGCTGAAGAATGAAATGTCACATGTATGGACACTTTAGAGCCTCATAGTAATTCATCAGTCTACCCCCAAAATTTGTTCCTCTTAACTTCTCAACCTGTTTCAAGACTATTGTAGTTACTCTTTCTTTTATTCAAAGCAATTGTTGAGGTTCTCAAACAGTGGGAAGTACTTACACTGCTCTGCATTTGTCAGTGGGCAGTTTCAGTTGCTGCTAAAATTGATATACTAAATTTCATGCTTGTATGCATGCAATTAAAAAAAATAATCAAATGCTCCCACCCCTCCCCTTTTTTATTTGTTACTTTCAAACACTTAGATATTATGGCTTTAATTTGTAAACAAGAAACACTAACTTGTTATCTTGTGTAATTTTTGAGACTTCCTTACTCTTTTCTAGGCCAGTGACCCCACTACCTATGAGCTGATTCAGAAAGTGCAGAGACTACAGAAGAGGCTTATCAGCAAGACAAATGAAGTGATAGAGAAAGAATTTCTCCTTCAGGTACTGCAACATCATTATTTTGTTACATCTTATTAATGTGTTTAACTTACCTTGCATTCTCTTGTCTACTGATGTGCTTCCTGAATGTTATTAGATGCTTAACTTTGAATTTCTTTTGCATGCCCTTTAGACAGCTTTAGATGGCAGCACTGACTCACTGAAAGAGAACAAACAGTGTCTGATTAGTTGATTTTTATATTCTGGTTACTGATACCTGGACAACTCTGGAAAATACAATTAGAGGTTGGCTTTAGTTTATTCATGCCATAGATTAGTCTTCAAGTCAGTCTTAGACTTTTATAAAAGCTTTTTTTTAGTCCTCTTAAACAAACCTGTTATGACCAGAACATGAAGGAAAATCCCTGTTCAATTTCATTGGTGCTTAGCTTGATTTTTGGCAGAAGAAATCCTACAGAGTTTATGTGATTTAGATATGCTGCTGTCTGAGCCATGTTTGATTTCAAGGTTTTTGTGCTGAACTTTGCCAAAAAATATTTTTTGTGATAACTTATCTTTTTAAAACTGTTATCAGATGCACCTTAACCCCAGTGATACCAGCAAGATTTGTGCTGTAGAATGAAGAGTCTGTATTGCTGTGGTGCAGATATTGGTATCAAATGTAACAAAAAACCACTCTTTCGGCTTTATCCATGAGTGTAAAACTGGGAAATCTGTCTCCTTCTCTTTCATGACTGTAGGAATAGCTACAGTTTACCAGCTCTTGGTATGATTTTAGCATCTTGGTCTTAAATACACTAAATAGTCTTAATGTCTGTGTTAGGTATCACTCAGTGAAGAGTCGAATGTGACCTGAATTTCCCTTTGTCTTGAAAGAAGCAGCTCAGCAGATGTTATCAAGGCAGGGTTTGTCTCTATTTATTGTTTCATAGGAAAAAATAGATCTGCAATTTCATTTGAAGGTAATGTATGGTGTATTACGCCTTTGCTTGGAAAAATGCAATCTTTGTTCCATAGCACTGAAATGCTGTCAGTGTAATAGTTATCTTGAAATGTAGTAAAAATAGCTGCAAATTTACTGTGCTTTACCCATGCACAAACCCAGTTCTGTTAGATTTTTACATAGTCTCTATTGAGTATCTTGCCTTATCCTTAGTATGCTCCCATTTTGCTATTATCCTTAGTTTCAGCTGAAGAACTGAGATATAGAGGTATGAAGTGCCTGCCCAAGAAAATCTTTGAAATAGTAGGTATTTGAGCCTACATTGCTTTCTAGCCCTTGGTGCAATCTTTCTGTCTGTGCAACAGTCCTTCTATGGAACCTCTAATGTTTTTTTAAATTACTTTCCTAGATTTAAGACAGAGTCTGGCTATAAAAAATTTAATTATTATAGATAAAATTGTTAACTAGTTCCTTTGTGTCCTTAATTCAGACACCAATTTCCTGTGAAACAATGCTGAAATTAAGATCTCCAGAGATTTACCATTCACATTTCTGAGCTCTTTTCTGTTTTTCCACAGTGTTTTGAGTCCTCCACAGTGACTGAAATAGAGCTCTTTCATAGTAGGGTGTGGGTAATGAGAGGTAACCAGAGATGCAGGACAGCCCCCAGCTCATTTACTTGGAGGGCTTTATATTCTACTGGGTCAGTCACCAGTGCAGGGCTCACAAGTTAGGTGTACTAGCTGAGCTGTTTCTGCTAGGTGTCTGGATAACCTTGAACATGTAATTTTATTATTCTTTGGACCGGTTTTTCTTGCTATGATGATAATACCTGTTTTGGTAAAAGGATACCCTGATATTCACTAAAACAAAACACTAGCTAATAGCTTATTAAACTGATGCTCTGATGTTCCACACTCCTGTGACGAAGGAGTGAGCCTGAGGAACATTTCCAGCAGAAGGAAATGAACAGAGCAGTAACATGAACTTTCTGGAAAGCTGAGCTGCATGCACCAGGAGGGCTGCTTCACCAGACCCCATTTTGGGCAGTGTGTCCTTATTCAAAAGATAGTGTAAAGTTTGATCCTGACTGAACTTTAGAATTATGGGAAATAGCAGCAATTTAGTTCCCATTTCTGGAATATTTCATTTTGTCCCCTCAATATAATTTGTTTTGCTTAGTGAGTTCATCTCTCTTTTTTAAAATCCTGGTAAGTCCCCTCAGGCTTAAAGGCAGTAAATGTCTTTTTATTATGTGTCTCTCCTGGAGTTCGGCTCAGTTCAGTTCAGTTGCTGCTCATTTGCAGGAGTGGGGGAATTGCTGATGACTTGTCCTGTGCCTGGTTGGCGTAACATCCCCCATATTCAGTCAGAGGCTGCAGGAGCTGAGGGATGCAAACTTGTGAAGTCAGAGAGCCGCTGCTTTCCTCATGTTGTGTTTGCTTGCATAAGTCACACCTCCTCAATCCCAGTCATCTTCAGCCACATCTTACCCTGCTTTAAAATGGTCTTAATCTCTTGCTTGCTGTACATAACCTTTTCTTTTCATGTGTGTTTGGCCATCATGCTAGAAAATATGTTATCTGTTTAAGGTGAAGCTTGTGAGTGTCTGTGTCCATGATTTCTGTGTGTGAATATTATATAACTTAAACTTGCTCACATCAAAGTGTAGCAAGAAAATAGAGTGCAAAAAACTTCATGGATTGAATACTGTGTATTAAAAGCATCTTTAGAATTTAGAAATAACATATGTCTGGAAATGGTTGAGCCTGGTGTCAGCAACCTGCAGTTTGTTTTGTAGGGTTTTCACCTTGCTGCATACTCATGCAGAGCCATAATGTCTGTTTAAGGGAAAAATAATTCCATTTGTATTGTACATACACTTGTATGCACCGTAGTTCTGTCTTCTGACTGTAAACAGTCTTTTATATAAAAGCTGGTTTATGCAGGGAACAAGATTTCAGCTGCATATATAAATGGAAATTTTTGCTAAGTAAGTATCACCATATATAGATTCATGTAGGAAAGCATCTGCTTATTTTTCCTGCTCCTGATGTGTATTTAATCATATCCTTTTTATTAGCTTTTTCATTATTTCTCACCTGTCATTTGTTTTAAAATGAGGCAGCTGTAGAAGCAAGCTACAATCCATGCTATGTGATTAAAAGAATGATTCACTGTGTTCCAATCAGAATATTTGGGTTGCTGACAGTACAGGAAAAACCCATCTTGACTCTAAAATCTCATACAAAAATATCTCTTAATTGGTCATCAGGGCACAGTTCTTGGATCAGACATATGATGAGAGGCAGTGAATATGAAACATGGTGAATGTTGGGTTGTGTTAGAATGAACTTTGTAGAGCTGAACATTTTAGTAAAGGTGTAAAAAGATATCTCATGTAATAGAAATTATTAAACTCTTTTCTCAGTTTTGATTTATCCGTGCTCTGTAGCTACAGCATCTTGGGTTATAAGCCTTCAACTCTCATACACCAAATAAGTGTGGACATCCTGAGATGCTACTTTGAAGACCAGCTGCAAAGCAGGTGGTCATACTTTCTCCTTTAGCTCAGGAATTCTCACAGTTGTGCCCTCCTGTGCTAATGAAAAACACTGTCTTAAAAATCAGATCCAAACCCAAGGTCTTGAATACTTATGGTCAAAAAAAAAAATAAAAATCCAGTGGCATTTTTTAAAACATAGGAAGTGTTACTTACTTCAGGGTTAGCCAACTCTCATGCTTGAGTCATTATTGCCATTCTGAATTTGTACAGTTAAGGAGGAGCATTTTTTGGTTCTTTTCTAAACTGTTGAGTAATATTGCAGGGCTTTGTGGAGAAATATGTTGTGTGTTGGTGTGTTAGCCAAGGGATCTCAATGGTGGGTCAAAGTCTTTGTGAACAACATGTTCATGTGGGATGAACAACACTTGTTGTAAGGCCACAAGGTATAGTAATTAATAAACAGGAGTGCTCTGCTGAACAAATCCTGACTGCAAAAAACAGTTGCTCACTTTGCATATGGGGCAAATCCCTCACATGACTGAAGCTCTACTGCTCTGCTGTGTGCTGAGCAGTGATGTGATAAACTCGCAGTGGAATGGATTACCTTGTTAGGATTATGATTAGTGTGGTTTTAAGAATTTATCCCATTAAAAGTGAATTATGCACTGCTTTATTTGTTTCAAATTTAGTTCTTTCTCTTCAGAGTGAACTCCTCTAATTTGCTTTTTATGTCTGACTGAGCAGAATTTTATTCAGCTGCATGTCTTGGAATGGATAACAGCATAAAGATTCACATTATATGTCAGTTACCTCTTTTGTCAGTCATCTCAGGAGAGTGTGCATAAATGTAAAAAAAGAAGTGCAACCTAGATTTTTTGTGCAGAGAGGCAGAGGCAAGTGTCTCTTATTTAATGCTTGTATGTAATAGTGAAAGCACTGTTTTTCTGTACATATATATTTTTAATCACTGTTGCTTAATTGTCAGCAATCAAAGCCCAGGGCTGGGCAGTCAGGATGTGATGCTTCCAGACTAGTGCCTTGAGCTCATAGTTTCAAAGAGTGCAAGGGCAAAAGGCATGATTATCTCATATATCTGACTCAGAGTTTACAGCCAGATAGCACCCACATGTCCTTGTATTGAGCCAAGTTTTGAGCTAAGTTTCAATCCCTCCAGAGAACTTACTGTCCCACTGACAGAGAGTAGGAGGAGTAGAAAGGATGCCGCTGTCTCCAGCAGAGTTCCATTTCAGGTATTGTGAGATACAGGGAGGGCAGTGCAAATGATTCTCTGTGACCTTGGGCAGGTTACTTGGCTTTTGCATGCCTCACATTAAGTAAAAAGGGAATAAAATAATTTCCATTCTTATAGTGGTGCATGAATGAATATATTAGAGATATGACTCAATTCAGTAGCTAAACACTCAAAATAGGCAGATGTTTTATTTCATTTGTGCTAACTTGGTGGTAGAGCTGTTCTGTCCAATTTGAGGTGCTTGTTGCTATAGTGTCTGAACATATACATAACCATCTTTATTTCTTAGAGCTGGTACTATAGTTTCCTAAAGAAATCTGCTTTAGAACAGTGTGTTATTGTGTGAGTTTATGCAGGCTGGCAGCTACTGAAATCAAAGTTTTCTCCAAAGAAAGGAAGGAGCTTTGGGATTTGCTTACTTGTATTTGTTATACATTTTGTTTTCACATTTATTATCTAAAATACTATTTTTTTCTATCCTGTGTAATTTTTTTTCAGCCCAGTGTATGAGGGCCCAGTCCCTCTGAAAACCATTTCTTTCCCTAGCTTGGGAGTTTCATGAGACATGCTTCTACTAGGTTCTTCATTGCTCTCACAGTGCTCAAGTAGCTTCCATTATACAGCACATAATACAGAAATGTGTGTGGTTCAAATGCTGAGTAAGAGATTTTCTCATCTGCTAGGAGAAATAAGAGAATACTCTCCTATCACCTACCTTTATTTGAATATTCTTAAGTTCCAGATCAGTTTTATCTCAGGTTTTATCTTTACATCTTCAACATGGCTGAGATTTACTTTACCCTCTCAAATTCAGCATTATGTATTTTTGGTGCCCACTGTAGATTCTGCTTGGATTTGAGAGTATCACTTACGAGCACGTTACATGTAGGGTAGATAGTCTGAGTTGGGGAGGTTTTTGGCAGAATTGTCTATTTTTATAAAAATAACTGCAGTTCACTTCAGGAAACTAATGACTGTAGAATCCCTAAAAGTCTCTTTTGACCTGCCCATTATTGTTTCTCTGTCATCTTGCCTTTAGAGAAATTTCAGCAGAGGTGGTTTGGGAGAGTGCTTTGTATGCACTGAAACTTACAGGTGAACTGCAAAATCCACTGCAAAATACAATCCTTTCTTTATTGCTCCTTTATCATTTATATATGAAGTCAGCCTTTTGAAGGGATTTTTCCATCTGAAAATTAAAAGGGAAATTTTCTTTTTAGTTTTTCATACTGCACTAGGACTTGGTTCTTTTCTATCTCTATTTCCTGGAGGATTTGACTTCCTCTGGAAGCACAGGATTAATGCCCTATCTTGCAGATCAGACTAGTGGTTCTCTCAGCCCTCAATTAAGGGAGTGAGTATATTGAGCTTTAGGCCTTTTCTATGCTTAAAAGCACCATTCCTACTAGTGAAAAAGTCACTTTTCTGATTTAGCTTATACCAGCTCCTGAATGGCAGAGGACTTTCTTGCCAGTAAAATTGCATCTAATTGCATAGCCAGTAGCTTGCATAGCCATGTCAGCACAAAGGAATTGCACCACTAAATGAATTGAAATTGGCCAGAGATGTCAAAAAACACAAGAAACAAGAAAGTGTTCTTCAGGTATGTAAACAGCAAGCAGAAACAGAAGGAAAATATCAGCCCACTATTAGATAGGAGAAGTGAAATAGTCAACAACAACCCTGAAAAGGCATGACATTCAACAAGGACAAGTGTCTTACACCTGAGAAATTTAATCCAGGGGTGCAGCATGGGCTGGGACCTACTCAGCTGGGGAGCAACTCTGTGGAAAGGGGTCTGGGGGTTCTGATGGCCAACAAGCTCAATATGAGTGAACAGTTTGCTGCTGTAGTAAAGAAAGGCAACAGGATGCTGGGTTGCATCAAGAAGGGCACCACCAGCAGAGACTACCCCGCTCTATTCAGCACATTTCATGTCACACTGTGTTCAGTTTTGGTCCTTGTTTTATAAAAATGATGTGAACAGGCTGGAGATGGTCCAGAAAAGGGCCACAGAGATGGCCAAAGAACTGTGATGCTTGACATAGGAGGAAAGACTGAGAAAACTGGATTTGTTTGGCCTTAAAAAAACAAAGGCTTAGGGGAAATGTTATAACAGTGTTTCAATATTTAAAGCGTGGCTAAAAAGAAAATGGAGACTCTTTTTACAAGGAGTCACATAGAAAAGATGGGGGTGATGGGTACAGATTACTTCTAGGGAGATTGCAGTTGGACACAAGAGAAAACAATGAGAATGATTGGGAGTCATTGGAAAAATCTCCCCAGGGAAGTGGTGGATTCTCTAATGCTGGACACTTTAAAGATCCATTTGGACAGGGTACTGGGACGTCTTATCTAGATGGTGCTTTTGCTGAGAAAGACAGGACCACATGATCCTGGAGGTCCCCTTATGACCTGGTATTCTATGATTCAGAGATTTAAAAGGTGCCAATTGAAGATCTAATCCTAAAGCCCTTGCATTAGTAGTCCCATTAAAGGAACAACAGATGTACTGTTTGCTGTCATAGATGTGTACTGGTTGTCAATATAAGCAACTGAAAATGAAAGAAAGTTTAAACCACATGATCTTTGAGGTTCCCTTCGAACCTGGTATTCTGTGAAAGCTAAGCTGCTGAAACTTCTAACCATTGGTCAAATGGTTCCTGACACGGGGGGCGGAAAGCGGAAAAAAGTGTTGTTATATACCTTAAGGAAGCAAGAGAGAGAAAGCAGTACCTGGTGGAGTGTGGGTTTTGCATTAATGACTCCAGTTCTAAGCTGGTGGCCAGAATTTCAAGGGATTTGTGTTGAAATACATTAGGGTCTAACATTTACTTTTTGGCTTTTTGCTGGGTATGAGTCATAAAGAAAAAGTTTACTTCCCCAGTGTCATGCAGAACTAGGCACTCTTGTGTCAAAGGCACTCTGTAAGAATTGCCCTGAATTAGAGTTAAGACTCCAAAGACAAGCTTTGTTTTTGTTTGGTTTTTTCAAATAAAAAAAATAATTTATGCCCATGAGCTCTGGTTGTAACTCAGTTCTGACTAGTGATGAAAGAAAAATAACTTATTACCAGCTCAATATTTTGATGCACAACAGTTTACTCATTTAGTGCCATCAAATTAATTTCAGGCCAGCATCTTGAAGCTTATTTGAACTGGAGTCTCCAATGCAGTATAAAGTGACATATGAAGGTACCTAATGCATCAAGTCATCCTTCAGAACTACTTTTCCAGATTCTTTCCTTCTTGTTAAATTCTTTTATTTTCCTTTTGTTGTGTTTGAAAGGTTCATCGCTGAACTAGGATTTTGATTGGGGATTTTAGCTTTGACTGTAAGTGGAAATGTTTTCTATTTTGGTATTGGTTGAAGGATTAATTTCTTTTAGCGATTCTATGCCTGGCATGATGGTTTTTCCATACAATGAGAATGTCTCTAGTACCTTTTGTTCTGACACTGATAATTTTTAAAAAAAATTAATTGAAGTGTTTATTTATTTTAAAACGGACTATGTAGCCAGTAGGGTTTTGTGTGTAGAGTAGAACCACTCACACCGAGTCTGTTGTAGGATCATTGTATTAATTGCTCATATACAGTCTGGTGATGATGGAGTAAGTAATCATATCTCAAAAACAGGAAAGGTAATGAGTCACCTGTGTGAAGGTCTATTGAGGGTCTACATATCTGCCTGAAAGTTTTGTGTAAGCCTTAATAATTCATAAGCTATTTGAGGGATGTACTTTTCTTGCCTTAGCTCTCCTCAGAAAGGATTTGATTTCTAATTTTGTGTATTTTGAATACATTTCTTGGTGCATTAGTTTATTTTAGTCCTTCTAATCTCAGTCCATCTAGAATTAGAAGATGTTCTATGCTATAGAAATTTACAGCATGATAAACTACTCTTAAAAACATGCTGACATTTAGATTCTTTGCCTCCTCCCACATATGTTGCAATTCAAATGGAAGAGAATAAAGTCTTCCCAGGAAAATAGACCTTTTTTTCCCCCCCCCCCCCCTTTTAAGTATGTTTGTTTAAACAGGGTTTTTAAAAACCAGGTAGGAAAAATGCTGATCACTTTAATGTCACCAGGTGAAGATAACTGGCTGCTCTTTAGAGTGAGAAAATAATTTTCCAATAAAAATAGTGCAAATATTTTTGACACTGAGAAATGGGAAGCAATCAGTTTACTTAGCGATCAAACAAAACATTTTTGGTGATTAATTTTCTTAGTGGAAGAGTTTAATTTTCACTGAATCTTTCTGGAACTACACTGCCCTCATAAACAAAACAGATTTCCCATGATAAATGGTTTTGGACAGATGCAAGGTGGAAATTTATTTGAGAAATTGGAAGAAAACAGATCGAAGTAACTTCTGGGGATCTGCACCATTTTTAGCTCCTCTAATGATGTTTTAGTCAGAAATATTGAGATGCCATTTACAAAGATGAGGAACTTACAGGCAGAGTAAAAATCCCCTAGGGTTTATAGGTGGCAAATGAACATGGATGCTTAATCTGTTTTACAAGTTGTTTAGGAGAATTGACATATTTACTTGAGTTTGAGCTTGAACGAGAACTCTGGTGGGTCATCAGATGTCATTCCTCCACGTCATGCAAGACTGATTTAATTACCCAAATACTCTCCTTGATAAATGAATGTCAGGTATAGATTTGTTTGCTGCATTCTAATATATGTGCTCCCAGTCCATGAAGTTAAGTGTGTGTGAAGAGATTGTTGGCTTCAAGTACACTGTGGTTTATGCTTCTGAGTTTTCTCCCACACTTCTAACCTGCTGCTGGAGTCCTAGGCCTGGTGTGTCTGAAAAGAAAGGAGCAGATGTATTGTCTCAGCGTGGTGGTCCTGGAGCACTGGGAGAATGAGTGTAATTTCTGGGTATCTTCAAGGACTTTTAGTGAAGTTTGACAGTTCATGTAGCAACTCCTTGTGTCCAGAACTCTTGTAGAAGGAGATCACTGCCCTGTCTGGTAGCAATACTTCAGCCTGTGTGCACTAAAGATTTAATAGCATTCAGATACTGAATTGAGGAGGCCATATAAAAACCTAAGATACAGTACTGTCATCTGAAATCTGCATCAGAAAAACAGAAACAGTAATCACCAAATTATTCAAATGAATTACATTTGGGTTGAGCCCAGAAATCCTGAGCATGGATACTTTGTGTCATTAGACTGAAAATATTTTGTAAAATTACCCATTCCTAAAGTTCTTACTCAGTCAGAGTTGCCCTAAGCTTCAACATTATTTTGCTAGAATAAAGCTTGGACAAAAAAGATCAGGAATTGTTCCAGTAAATAACAAATAACTGAAAACAAACTTGTTTACTCCTCATTCCCGTGTTCAGCATGTATCTGGGAAGGAAATAAATCTGCTGCGCACCCCAGGGTAAAGTATATTAATCAACCAGTTATCTTGTTAAGGGAAAATAAATGAGTCTCTGTGCTGACTGAATACATTGCACTGCACAAACTTTGCAGTGCTGTTAGCAATCCAATACTGACTGTCAGCCATCCAGAAGCTGCTGGAGAAGTTAAAATGCTGGGGAAATGTGACAGCAGTGTAGCAACATGTTCACAAGCTCAGGTTATGTAGTGTGGTCCAGAGTGAGATGTGTGTCTTTACTGTTCAGGTGTTCTTCCATTAAAGCAAAGGCGTTCTCTTCCTTCAGCAGCAAGATATGGACAATCTACAGCATCCCATTTAGTTATGGATTATTATTTTGTATGACAGTTGCAACAACAACAACAAAACCTCACAAAAAAAAAGGTCATTCCACAGGGACAGACTAGATTTTGTCTATTCCAGTTCAGTTATTTTCATACTTATAGGAGTGTGAATGGTGCTGTTGTTGAGAGAACACAAGCAGAAAGATGCTGCAGGCTAAGGCTGTTTTGCAGTAGTTTAGAGGCAGGCAGAGTCACAGTGTTTAGTTGTTTTTTTTTTCAGAAAGGAAGCTAAAATCAGACACATGAGGACACAAACAGGTGTAGAAAGAACTCCATTTCTCCATTCTTCTCTCAAGACATCCAGAAATGTGCTGCCGAGTGCATGGGAGCCATGAACCTCACATAGGGAGACTGCCAAGTCAGCCAGTTGCTTCCACATCTTCTGGGCTCAGAGCTCAAGTCTTCCCATGCCTGTCTTAGTAGATATAGCTGTAATCTTAAACAGGGGATGACACACTTGGGCACAGCAGTTGTCTTTACATGGACATTAGGATTCACTGTCTTTTCCCTTCCTTTAGTCCTCTTTCCATTTCTTTGAATTTTAAGAAGCAGGCAAAGGGAGCTGAAACAGAACTCAAAGGATAGCAGAGGCTCAGCTCTAATTACAGAGAGTCTGAAGGAAGTCATGCATTAAAACATTCATGATTTCAGAATTGCTGTGTGTGTTTCTTAGATGTACTGTTATTTCTTAAATAGGTTCCAAAGTGTAACAGGAGACCGGTCTTTCTTCCCTGAGGTACTTGACATATGCAGGGAAACTCTGCCATCCTGTCAAAAAGATGTATGTAGGCTTTACTGCCTTGTTAGACAGGTATTTGCAGATTTAAGTGGTGGCTTGACTTTGAGGCAGCTGTTGAGAGGTAGCAATTCCAGAACACCAAAAGACTTGAAGCAAAGTGCTCTCATCTTTCAGGGAAATATAAGGATTTAAGTAATGCAGGCGATTAAAGAGATGTAGCGCCTAACTTATAATTAGGTATTTCTAGAAGGAGCTCTGCAATTTCTCTGACCCTTTGAGGTCACCTGTCAGATCAGTCTGAAGTGAGAGCAGAAGCTGGGTCTGATGGGAATCTCCATCCCAAGCCTCCACCTGCAGGAACAGCTCATCAATATCAGTAGAGCTGTGATAATTCTTCTTTGATTCATTGATGTTTTAAAAATTGAAATGGCTATTGAATAGCTAAAATACATGCTGTCACAGTGACAGTATAATAGAGAGGTTTTAGGTCAAATAATCTAGATTTAAAGAAGAGAATTTTTTTTTGCTTGAAACTCTATATAAATCAATTGTTACACAGTAAAAAGTTCCCCTTCATTTACATTGTAGACATATTCACTTAGAATATTTAGATACCTTGTTGACAAGATTTGTATCAACCTCTGAATCTCCTCCAGGACACTTTAAGATGAGTTGCGACTAGAATGTGAAACAAAGGTTTGTTTAGAGCTCTGTTCAACCCAGCTGTCAAGCTGCAGGCACTGTGGAAATAGTTGGAATATTTACATCAATCCATGTCATTGTCAGGGGTAATTCTCACTTTCCAGGAACAGCTCCCTTTACTTTTGTGTGCATATGTGTGTGTGTTTCTGCTCAGACACATAGAACAGGAGATAATTAATTGATCATCTTCTGCAGTGTAAAGTATATCACTGTGATTAAATGAGCTACTTTGATTAATGATTTTATAAACTCTTGTGTAATGTCCATAGTAAAAAG
This sequence comes from Acropternis orthonyx, assembly GCA_035583155.1. Lineage (NCBI taxonomy): Eukaryota > Metazoa > Chordata > Aves > Passeriformes > Rhinocryptidae > Acropternis > Acropternis orthonyx. Next base: position 24,529,532 of record JAWWEU010000160.1, read on the forward strand.
GGAATTGCAGCTGTTATTTCAGGAAGACACATCCATGCCATTTTCTTCTGATAGATTGTTATGCTGGTGTCTCAGAGTTCAGAAGCTGAAAGGAGAGGAGTATATATAATCTATTTGTTTGTTCATTGGGGAAAAAAGAAGTGTTTTCCCACAGCCTTCCTAAGAAGGATCCAATAGTAACAGTAACTAGCAATAATAATAAAAATAATAAGTTGCAGTTGCACTTCATCTGGAAATTTTCATACTTTGTTGTTCCTGGAAGATGGTAATAGAGCAGCATTCAGCTCTTACTGTTGAGAAAAAAAGAGGCAAGGGTGAAGACTTAGAAGATGCTGCAAGGTGTCTTTTCCCTCTCTCATTAAGCTGTTTTGAAAGTGCCAGTCAGTTTGGTGCAGTTTTGCCTGTGCCAGAGGAGAGAGATTTGCTCTTTGTTATCAACTGGAGTGATAAGTTACAAGACAGGTTTATTTTAACTCCACTTGAGGGGTGCAGATTTCACCAAAGATGGAATTATCCCAGCCTTTCCTTCAAGTTGGTGGCAGCGTTTTAACAGGAAAACACAAAGCATCTAATGCAGTGTTAGTGTTGCCACACTGTGAAAGGGCCTCAGTGTCCTGATTCAAACATAATTAATTCACCCAATAAAAACCCTCACACTGGACAGTTAAAGAAGTGTCTAGATGATGATGAAAATAGAAACTGTTCCAGGGAGCTGCACGCTTGCAAAGGTGTTTGCTGATGGATGCGGAATAGACAAGGTAAAACAGGAACTTTTGAAAAGTGTTTATACACAAAGTTTATACTGCACATTTCTCATAGTGCTGGAGGCAACTTGCTTCTGTTATTATAAAATTTGTGAAGGTCACCGTATGCTAATTTTTGTCTTTACCTCCTAAAACTTGCAAAGATAGATGTCCTGAGCCAACAGCTATTGTTAGGTGTATACAAACACACAAATAAATGTGCAGCTTGTACAGGTAAAATGACTATGACAAGAGATGCATGTCTATGTATGTATTTAATCCAGATTTCAGTGTCCTGTCTAACACTTATGAAAAGGAATCACAACCCCTTAAGGATGCTCTGCTGCTGCATGGCATTGTAAACAAAATGGCTCAGGAGTTCAGCACAGTGCTGACATTTTGGTTATAGTGCCAATAAACAAGAAACCCCCCTGTGGCACATTGACTGACTTGTTATCCTCACCAAAGCCATGAGGAGCTGTGGAGTTCTTAACATGGTTACTACACTGCTTTCTCCACCTCACTAATTAAAATAGGGATTTTTAGCTAGGTTGAATGTTTTGGGGTTTGCTGCCATACACTACATTGTGCACTTTTGCACTACATCTTTATCTTGTTGAGTTTTTCCTTTAGCTCAGTTGCTGGAGACAGGAGCTGACATAAATGCAATTTACTCTGAGTCAAAGACTGGGATTTTTTGTGTTTTGTTTTTTTTTTTCCTAATTGTTGTTGGGGTGTGTGTGTGTGTTTGGGTTTCTCTGTTATGTTTGTTTTATAATTTGTGTGGTAGAATGCTTTTCATGCATAATAGGTTTTTTTGTGGGTCTGGTGGAAAAGGCTGTTGGGGTGCTGCTATGCCAGGTAAATTTATTGAATTATCTACTTGGAAATACAGTCTGATAAAAATGAGGAAGTTGGGACTTCAGGGCCTATTTCTGCTGCGAATACATTTTCATTAAATGTCAATTGTCTCTGGCTCAGAATGAAACCCTGGGCTGACTAATAAGATGGGTGATTTCTGGAGTCTCCTGGTGTCATGGAGAGGGACAGGATGACGTAAAACAGAGTCACATCTTGAGAGCTAATACCAGGTACAGTGGGAATGTTCTCCAACACGGTGGTCCACCCCAGTCTGGAACTGATGATGGCCTCCCACTCCCTGTCAAAGCAGTGAATGCCTTGCTGTCACTTTGGGGATGTGTCTGATGGTGCTGATGGTCCTTCTCACTGGGAAAAACAAATTGGGCTGTGCTGGTCAGCAGCAATAGCTTCTTCTGAAGGATTTTGCCAGCAAAAGTGATTCTTCTGCTGCAGACTGAGCCAATGTGTGACCAGTTTACCCTGGAGAATCGATTGAAATTTTCCAAGCATGAGCCAGTCTTCTGCAGAAGAAAATTACTTTTTCTCAATCTGCTGTAGAGCAACCAGGCCAGGAGAACTACTGAATATGGCTGAGACAACACCTAGTTAAATTTAGGGGAAAGCACCACTCCCCCACCCTCCCTCTCCAAATTAATGGGTGAGAGACTTAGAGATGAAGAAATTTATCGTCACGGCCAAACCCACAGGCAGATCTGTTATCTCCTTGGAAATCCCCTGGAAAACAAATCTAAGACAGGAAGGGCTGTTCTAAAAATAATGTGCAGTTTAATGTGCACAATTTTCACAGTGGGTATTCACAGAGGTGCTGAAATTCTCTTTGGAATGCTTGAAATTTGACTGTAACCCTCAATCTGAGTGTCCCTGTGTGCCCTACATACACAAAATGAATGTGCCGCCATCTCACCACCATCACCATGGCTTGGCTTATGTCATAAACCAATGAAGCTGGTTGACATTATGGGTTCACTGCTCCAGTCAAAAACCTGCTGAATTCCATGGGGATTTTGCCGTGGAAGTATCACGTAAAAAAGCTTTGTTACTGGCCTAGACCTGATCTGAACATTACTCTTACCAGTGAAGGCTTAACAGTATGGAGTTACAGTGACATGGGATGAATTCCAGCTGGACAGGAGAATGGGGCAAAACCCAGAGCAGATTCATCCCCAAGAAGCCTAGGAGTATGTTTGTGACTCTGCATTCTTTTAATCTCAAAACTGCATAACTCTGGCAAGATGTATGCTGTGATTGCGTCCTGGCGTGAGGATGGAAGGAAGCATGGGAGGAGCCAGTTTGGGACAAGCCAAAGACATCCAATCATAAAGGATTGACTTAATCTATTACAGAAAACAAAGTTTTTCTTTATTAATTTGTGCTGATTTTTTCCCCCTGGGCATTCCTGATTTCTTACATGTAGAGGTAAAAGTACCTGCTTTAAGCAATCTATTTTTGGTGGTAGAACTACTTGTACCATGCAACTCACTTAGATTTACTCTGGTGGTTGCTGTTTTAAAATTAATTGAAATGAATTGATTTTTTTTCTTTTTTTCTTTTTTTTTTTTTCATCCTGAGGTTAAATGTCAGAAATTATAGAAATACCAACCTGTGAATACAAACTTCTGATGATGAGAAAAGAAGTATCCAGGATTTTCTTCTAATGTTTTGCTGACATATGGTGCTTCTAACCCAGTGACAAATTAATTGACTGGATGTAAAAGAGATGGACAGTGCTTAGCAAGGAAGGACAGGATATGCATTATAAGACATCTGGTTCTGCCTCTGTTGGATTATGGAGACAATATGCATTGGACAGCTAACGAGTCTCTGTTGCATAAGATAGATTCTCCTTTTAATAGAATTGCATGCTTTGTCTCTAAATGAGGCTATTATACACACCATTGCACAATGTTTGAAGAGCTTACTTGGGCATTGTAGAGGCTTAGGAGAGAAAAAATTGGAAAACAATTGCACATAAGACCTTCAATCCATCTACAGCCCCATATTTATCCAAATTACCATTACACTCTTCCAAAATGCAAATCTATGGTACATTTAGGGGTGAAAGGTTAATACTGACCAGCCAGATTTTGACAAGACAGATTTTTCTTTTGCTGTTGTTTTTACTTTGCAGTGAAATCTTACTTCCTCAAAGAAAAGCTGGTAGTGGAAACCACTTGTTGTGGCATAACAACTCTCTACTCAGAATGAATAATGAATAATGAATTTAATTTTTTCCACTAGGCAGACTTCAGTCTGAGTCTCAGGAAGGTTTGATTTTTCCAGAGATAAACTGTGAACAACTTCAATTATAAGGAACTCTTCCTCAGTAATCTTCAGAGTTTAAGGGCAATGCTTGCAAAAGTAATATATGATTTCAAGGGATTCAGTTTTTGGGTCCCAGCTTGTGACCACTGTAGTACATAGTTTTCAGAAAATGATGAGGTCTAAAAACTCCAGATTCCTTATGCTCTTGAAGACTGGGCATCTAAAATTTTACATCTTTAAAATTACAAGCCACCTCTGAGAATCCTGGCTCAACCATTAAGGAAGACCAAATGTAGCAATTCTAGATGATGTGGAGGCACCATTTCCCACATCGATGAAAGAATTCTGCAGTAAGAGTTGTAGATGGAGCTTATAAAAAAGTCAGCTAAAAGGGTTTTTGTTAAATCCAATGTAAATAATCAGCTATCTTACCTCCTTCTTGGCATTTTTCTTCTTCCTCAGTTAAATTTCTAGTCTGCTAGTCTCCTTTCAATTCCAGTTCTCTATCTACCAGAAAAGGGTGTGATCTTACTAAATAATGTTAAATAATAATGATCTTAGTTTGACAGGGTAGATACTAAAACTATTGCAATGTGCAAAAGTCTGAAGGTGGCTTTGTTCACAGCTTCATTCCTCATACTAAAAACAAGTACATCCTCAAAATACAGCTGAAAACAGCATTTCAGTACAGAGAGCTGCAAGTGGGTCTGTGGTGTGGTTTCTGTTCAGGCATGACTATATAAAATTCCCACAAATATTACTGTTCCAACATAAAGGAAGAGGAGACACACGACAAAATAAAATTACTTGGTGGTAATTGTGCTAGTCATAGCTGTGGCTGTTTTTACTTTCTTTTCCTTTCCCAGAGCCCCTGCAATTAAACTGAAAGGTTATATATAAATATATATATAAATGTCTGTGCGTGTGTGTACGTGTACGTGTGCTTTGCAGGATTTTCTTTGGAAGATGTTATTCTTTTGTGCAGTCCTTCCCTGACATTTCTGTAGCCTGCTCACATCCTGTTGGGTGAAGCTAGGATCCTTAATGTAAGGCAGTGTGACTCATAAGAAAGATTGCAATAAGCACAGTTACTGGCAATTAATTTGCCAGCCCTGCATACTCTTCCAGTGACTGTTGTACATTCTCTGTGGTGGAGTGTGCTCAGTGATGATGGTGTTTAAGAGTATTTTGTTCGTGGTTCAAAGTAGCTGGATGTTTCTCTTAATGAGCTCTCCCACTGCTATCACAACAACTTTAAATACCTTATGGCTAGTGAGGAAAGACTGACACACAGACAGATTTGTTTCTCCACATATCTTCCTGATTGAATTTCAATTTTCAGTGAGGTTGATTTCATCACAGGCTGTGCTGCTGCTATAGTAGCTTTATAAGAGCTCTTCCTCTTGTCTTTTTCTTAGGAAAAGGAGAAGCTGTATGTGGAGCTGAGGCAAGTCTTGGCCCGGCAGCCTGGGCCCGAAGCCACGGAACAGTTGCAGCACTACCGGCACACTCTCCGAGAGAAGACTAAGCAGCTGAAAGTAAGAGATGCCCCCTGCCTCTGGCTGAGGGGCTGCCAGCCTTGCAGGATCCTGCACTGAGGGTCCTGGGGAGTGAGGCTTCAGGGAGATTTCCAATGAACAGAGTGCATGCCCTAGTAGGTTAGATCTGGAAAATAAGGTTAATGCTGCATCTGCTCAAGGGAGAAGCAGTAGCAGCAAGAGAACTTTTTTACACATTGTACTAGTTTGTATCATTAAATAAAGGAAAAGTCTTATTAGAATATGAGTGTGCAGCACAATGCTAAAGATGTGTTTCGTGCATGGGCATTCTGGGACAGTGCCAGCTTTTCATTAAGTTTATTCTCCTTCCCTTTTCTTAAACTGGTAAGATCTTTAAGAAGCAAATCAAAGACATTTTGTTTTCTCTTTAACAAGCTAGTGGGAATATATATTGAGAATCCAATCTTAAATTACTGTTATTTCTCTTGCAACATGTACCCGTATATTAGACTTGCAGATTTTATAGGGACTATGGGAGGAACCTGTTCTAACCCCTTGTCAGTAGAAGGGAGGATTTCCTGGTCCGAAAGAATTTTGTAGGAAATTTTAAAAGCGTGATCTTAAAAAGTGATTCTTTGATAGAATTCTATGATACTCTGTGAATAAGCTGATCTTCCCTTGTTCTTTTCTGCATGAGAGATCACTCTCCCCAGGAGTTCATCTTCTTCTACAACTCCTCTCTCTGTTGAAGTCATCATCTCCTGTTCACTGCATCATAATCAGGTCTATACTAACCACGAGGAAAGAAATGCAGGAGCAGATGGGCTCTTAGGAAACAAAAAGGCTGTTATGCAAATCTTAGCTTTCCATGGAGAAGAAAAACAATGTAGAAAATGTAAAATAGAAGCCAAAGTTTACCTAAACTGAATGTGATTTGAAGTTTTCCATACAGGCCTTGTTTGTCCTTAATGCAGTCAATTGCTACTGTGTATTTCAGGCACAGTATGCTGTAGTGTGCTGGTGTGCATAACATTTTGGGGTGCCAGGTCAAGCTATTCTTCTTTTGAAAGAAAGTAAAAACACTATGCATGCTCCTACTTTTCAAACATTTAACTGATTTACATGAAAGTGGGATTGTATTGATATTTACACTGGCTGGTACTGCTTTGCCTATGTGGATTGAATTACTCCACTTAACAGTGGATCCCTGTGAATAAACCCCATTATTATTGTTAAATAATTCCCTGATTTGTTATTTTTTAGACATTCATTTTGGGTTTTCACCCAAATTTATGTCCCAGAAATTAAGAGCTAAGGAATATATTAATACCATTCCCATAAATCTTGGAGCATACTTTGCATGTTGTATTGTGCTTAAATGGATAACCTTAATTTTGTAAGTTGCCCTTAGGTGAACAGCAGTGATCAAATGAAATATCATGATGGAAAACGAGTTGTATAAAATGGTGATGTCTTACATCATCCTATATGAAATGAGAAAGTGCTCCTAAAAGTACTCATGTATGTGTAAGCAAAACTAACATCTCTTGTTTCTGCTATTTGTCTTTCATTTGTTAGGTTTTGTCCTCGGAACTGAATATGTATGAAGCACAGAGCAAAGAATATAAACGTGAAATTGAACGACTTAACAACGAGCTTGCAAATGTGAAAAAGAAATATCTAGCTCAGAAAGGAAAGGAACAACAGAACAAGTATGGGAAAATAAGTTTTGTCTAGAAAACTTTTTGCATAAGTAGATTTTTGTTTTTAGACCCTACTTTACCCTTCTGATCAGAATGTTGCCAGATTTGACTGAGGTGATATAGTGTTGCCTAATTTTCCTGAATGTTATCCTTCATGTTACTTCAGTCTGGTCTAGATTTACCATGATCTATGGGCAGGAGAGGAACATCCAGCAGAGATGTTGCTGAACATGTTCTGCAATCCCGTTAAATTATTCATACCAGCAAGATGATACCCAGAGGACACAGATTAGTGTCTGGTCTTTCACGTGGAAGCATAGAATTACAGAATAGTTTGGGTTGGAAGGGACCTTTACAGGTCTTCTAGTCCAGCCCCCCTGCAGTGAGCAGAGACTTCTTCAACCAGATGAGGTTGTTCAGAGCCCCATCCAACCCCAAACCAGGGTTGGGGTATCCACCACCTCTCTGGGCAACAGGTTCCAACATTTCACCACTCTCATAATAGAAAATTTCCTCCTTATATTTAGTCTAAATCCACCCTCCTTTAGTTTCAAACCATTACCCGCTGTCCTATTGCATCAGGCTTTCTGGACTGCGGGCACACATTGCCAGCTCATCTCCAGCTTTTCATCCACCAGTATTCCCATGCCCTTCTCAGCAGGGTTGCTCTTGGTCTCTTCATCCCCCAGCCTGGATTGATACCAGGGGTTGCCCTGACTCAGATTCAGCCTCTTGCACTTGACCTTATTAAACCTCATTATATTCCCATGGGTCCACTTCTTGAGCTTGTGTAGATCCCTTTGGATGGCATCCCATTCCTCAGGTGAGTCAACTGCACCACTCAGCTTGGTGTCACCTGAAAACTTGCTGAGGGTGCTGTAGATGGACTTTACTTTTAAAGAGAAACTTCTTATATTTCTGCAGTCAGTTGATGTGATCTGTTACCCAAATTTTTCTGTATACACAGAAAGCCTTTTGTCTTTCCACCTGGTTCTATCCTCAGCCTGTCCCTTCCTCACACATTAAAGCCAACAGTTCTCTACCTTGCTGAAAATAATTCAAAGATGCCTGTATCTTTTCTTCCTTAATCCTATTTCAGCCAGCAAATGAATTTGATGACTAAATTATCAAAATAATCAGTGATAAACAGTGACTTTTGTCCATCTGCAAATTGCATAATGTGTACCTTAATGTTTGGAATTAGCAACAATTGTGCAGTGCTAATGGCCTTCCTGGAGCTTTAGGATCAATATGTGAGGCTTCCATAATGCTTGATAATCCATTTCCAGCAGCGAAGTGTCCTCTTCACAGTAGTTTTGATGTTCCCATTTTGGAGCCTGGCATCATGTCCCTTTCTGTTCATAGATGAGGAGAAATTCACCCATGTTTTTTTGTTATATTTCACCTAGAACTAATTCCTGTCATAAAAACTCCACTTGTTGGGGACACAACTGTTTTAAGTAAAACAAAAAAATATTATGTGAGTTGATGGTGACTGATCTGGGTGCATTAATCATATAGAGTGGATGTTATTTCGTGTTGCAGGTCAGTCAATGCTGGATACCCTGTTTATAGGTTCAGGGTAGGTACCTGCCATTAGCACAGCTTGTCAAGTTGTTCTTGTGGGCAACTGCCTGTGCATGGTGTCTTTGTGACATCTGTGTTTTGGAAGTACATTCAGATGCTGTTGGTGCTTCTGCAGGATGGAATCATCTCATTACCCCCCCTGCCAGGCTCAGAAGACACCAGCGCTGTGTTGCCAGCCCTGGCTTGCACTTCTCATGTCTTGTGGCTGCTGAGTTGTCCAGGTGCTCTGACCATCATTGTTTTGTTCCCTGGTTAAACCTGGTGGACTACATCCTACTTAAAAGGACATAAAGGTATAACTGGGCATATCAGTCCTGGATAAGAGCAACTTCTGTAATCTCTAGGCTGTGCTTTGTGTTGACCACCAGCAGAGGAAGCAACCCTGTGCAGTCTTTCTTGTCCAACCTGCCTCTTGTGTGAGACATGTCGTTTGCTTTCTGTAGTAGAGAGAGCCTGTTGTGCAGTCAGAGCCTTCCCCAAGGAGTCCTTCTCCCCTCCCATACAGCCATCCCGCAGCTCGGGCAGGGTTGGACAGGCAGTGCTTGTGTGTGGATGCCAAAGAGCCTGGGCCATTTGCTTCATACAGTCTCAGATTGCTCTAAATCCCAGCTGACACAAAACCACTGGCTTGATCTCTATCTTGTTGGCTAATGTTAACATCATGTCTGAAATAAAGGTAGTTGGTTTTGCTAATAAAAAGAGGATCCTGTCAGGACAATAGCATTAACAGCATTATTGACTACCCTGCTATGAAAGAGAATTAATACTCTCAGATAACCGCAAAGTTATCATCTAAAGCTTTTATTGATTTGCACAAGATAGCTTTGATTTGTGATTTAAAGTCTTGGTACTGAGCAAATGCAGCTTTCTGTGTGATGCTGAAGGAATATAAGTGACAGCAGGAATTTAGCTATGTTTTGTGTTCAAAATGAAAATTCAATATTTAAGATTTTAGTAGTGATTTTGAAATCTCTTTTTCTGCTCTCTGATTCTGAATGTTCTTCCCCAGTTTTCTTGGCCTTTCTTTTTCTGTCTCTTCCTGTTCTTTCCTTCTGCTTCTAGCACCCCTTCAGCACCACTACTTTTCCTTTCTAGCACCAGGATTCCATTTTGATCTTGATAAGGGTTGGTGAGAAAATATGAAGCTTAAATCCACACCAGAGACCTGATCCAGCAGTCCTGTGTATGTAAATAACTGCACTAAGGGATGTCAGTAGTAACTGGGAGCTTTTGCACGTGACTGCTAGCACATTAATTCTGCATACTATATTACAAATATTCAGTTGCATTGAATTTTCCATACTGATGAGCACATCTGTTTGTTGTCTCCATGGGAGCATGAAGGAAGAATGAGAATGGATTCTAGATTGTTTTCTCTCCCCAGACTTGGAAGCTCAATAGTGAGATAGGGTGAGCCATCTAAATACAGCATGTTAGTTTTTAGTGCTGTCAGCTGGCATATCCATTAGTGCCACATTGATACAATTAAAAATACTTATAAATGGTTTTCATGGTTATCGTCATCTGTGCCATCTTTTGGCTGTACTCCCACTTTTATATGGGTTAAATTTGGAAAAAGATGCATCATCCAGCAGGGCTTTTCTGTACTTTCTCCTCTCCTGACAGTTGTTTAGGGACAAAGAGAAAAGTATTAATTCCAGGAACTGTTTTCTTTTACCTTACTGGGGACTGAGAAAAGGTACTAATATTGTGGTTGCACTCACATTTGTGTCTCAGTCCCAGTGACTGTGAAATAAAAGTAATGGCACTGACCTTCTCTGTAAAGCCTTGAGACCTCTGCTCTTATGATAAACTAGTACTTCATAAAGCTCCTCTTGGTTAATCTTAAATATCTTGGGGCCTCTCTCTGAAGCATCCAATTATATCACAGTGCGTTTGAAATACTGCTCTTTGTATTTGTAGTGCTTTGCTTGTCTCCCCAAGCATATAAGAGTGGAACCAGCTAACCCTTGTTCCCTCCTCTTAAGGCCGTCGAATTCTAGACCTCCTGTATCCTCAGATGGAACAATTTCCTGGGGCTATCAGTGCACCTAGAGCATACTGTTAGTTTTCTGCAAATGTCACAGACAGGGTAATAATCACTGGAACTTTGTTAAAATGTGAAGACAGAGAACACTATATATTCATTAAAATTCAAGAAAGAAAAATTATCTCCCCATTGTGCCTTTGATGAATGTAGCTGTTTGTTTGAAAACAGGCATATTCTTGCTAGGATGGGATGGTGATTAGAAATCTGAAGTCATGGAGCTCGTGTACAAACTTGCTCTAATGAGGTGCTCTGACCATTTTGGGGAGTAGCACAAAGAAAGCTCATTTATTTCTGATGTTTAATAATTCCAAAACCCATCAGTAGGCTTGTAATTAGCTCCAAACAGGCACCTAGTCTTGGCGGTTTAGCCTAACAGGCTTTAATCAAGGTTTTTTTAATGATCTCTTGATACGTGGCTGCATCAAAGGAACTCTGGAGGACACAGATTTCCTTAGTTTGTAAACATCTCTGGGCTGCAGAATGAAATATGTATTTTCTGTTTCTTTGTTTCTATTTAAAGGGAGAAGGAAATATCCTGCCTGGAGATGAAGAGCAAGTTACCACCCCTCAAGCCTGATGATGGAGCTCACTTCACCATAGGGGGCTTTCCTTTAACCAGACCCCTTCCCAAAATTGCAGCCTAAGAATCAAACTCATCAGGTCACATTCCCGTTCCCAGTTTCTGGCTAAACCCTATTTGTGGGTTGTTTGAGAAACTGTAATTTTAAAAGAGATTCAGAATCTACTGAAATCACTGTATCACCTTCAGGAAAATTTTATGTATTGTATATAATAAAATGCATTTTTACATTGGGATTGTATTTTTTATTGCATTTATATTTTGTACTGCATTTTGTATTGGAATTAACGTAGTTTTCTTACAAACTGTGGACCAAATCTGCCCATTTGATGCCAGCAGAAGCCTGCACTGATATAAGTGAACAGTGAAGATATTTCTTTTACAATAATGTGTCTCTATTTAGCACTGTAACACCACTAGATACCTTGATATGTAGTTATTTCCTTTTTATCTACCTCTGTTGTAAGCACTCAGTCAATTTATCTTCTGACTCAAAGCACCTGAAAAAAAAAAAGAGAAAACAGAAAAGAAGAAAAATTAATAGGCTGATGTTTCAAGCACTGCTGAGCAAATGCAAAATTAAAAAGTCCGTACTTAGATGTATACATGTAGCAGCTCTTTGTGTAGGTAGCCTATAATAGGGTTTAGGGAGTGCTTGCTACAGTTGTTAGTGAGATCAAGGAAGTTTGGGGCCACAATGTACATTATTAAGAGCACAATTGTGTTTACTCTGGTAGATACAAAGTGACATAATGATGTCTCTTCATCTGGGGAGACTTCGCACACTGAGTGGGACATGCTGTTCTCCCACTTAAATTCTTCCAAGCGATGCAAACTTGGATTCAAAACATGGCAAATTTTGCACCTTAATTTCTAGACACTTGGGCATTTCTGTAACTTTCAGAAATTGTTTTTGTAATACAGCGGGAGCCCTCCAACCTTTTCAGCCAAAAGAGATTTAATTACCATTCATTAACAAGTGAAATAACAAAGTCACGGCATGAGGTGCTGAAGTGTAGAAAACTTTCAAGCTGTAAAATAAAATGTTTTGAAACTGATTTGTACGTGGAAGATTTTTTCCCCTGCCTGGGGGATAAAAATACTTGTCCAAAGAGATATGCTGATAAATATTTCACATGCACAGAAAACCCCCAAAACCCAAAAAACCTTTTGCATAGATTTTGTTCTTTCCTTTGGTGGAATACATAATTAAATATTAAAGCTACTGTGGGAAACTTTAATGGAAGTGTTTAATTCAAAGGAATCAAGTTAAATACGACAGAGATCTACTTTGCTTTTACACTGGGGACCAGAACACTTAGTCATCAGATCCATTGTATTTTCCTTTTGTTCCCAAAATAGCTATTATTGCTTTTTCACTGTCAAGTGCATTATGCTAAAGTTATCATTTTAGGACAGTCATGCAGTCTGAATTGTCTTCTGTGTACCTGACATGTCCTTATAGTTAGAATAATTGACAGTAACTGACATGGGCACTTGAGTTTGATGGAATCCCAAGTAGGCTTTACTGAAGCTTTTAGAAGCTGATATTTGTTAAGGTCCCCAGTATCCAACCTGGAGCTGGACTCTGCTATGCTTACTGACACTGGCAAGTAACTTGTATTTAAATAAGTCATCAAAGCCATGTTTACTAATTCACATGAATATTTATTAATTCACAGTTAGATTCCCAGAATACCATCACTCTGTAGAGAAGCAACTTCAGCATTACACTCTAAACTCTACAGCATAACCCTTAATTTATCTAGAAGTAATCCAAGTCTGTGCACATCTTTCACAGAATCATTTAGGTTGGAAAAGACCTCCAAGATCATTGAGTCCAACCTTTGACTAAACATTACTATGTCAACTAGACCATGGCATTAAGTGCCATGTCCAGTGATTTCTTGAACACTTCGAGGGATGGTGACTCCATCACTTTCCCGGACAGGCTGTTCCAATGCTTAACCACCCTTTCAGTGAAGAAATTCTTCCTGATGTTCAGCCTGAACCTTCCCTGGCACAGCTTAAGGCTATATCCTCTTGTTCTGTCACTAGTTTCCTGGGAAAAGAGACTGATCCCCATAGTGCTACAACCTCCTTTCAGGTAGTTGTAGAGAGGGATAAGGTCACCTTGGAGCCTCCATTTCTCCAGAATAAACAGCTCCAGCTGCCTCAGCTGCTCCTCATAAGATTTACTCTCCAGATACTTCAGCAGCTCCACTGCTCTTCTCTGCACTCACTCCAGCACCTCAATATCCTTCTTATAGGGAGGGGCCCAGAAATGGACGCAGAACTCAAGGTGTGGCCTCACCAGTAGCCTCACTTTCTCTCAGTTATCAGTTTAGGAGACAAGTTGTTACAGTGGTCAGAGGAAAGGAGGGGAAGCCAAGCAGATGGGATCTGTTCCCTACTTGCGTATATTTTTGTAAGTACACTAAAAAACCAGGTTCTTTTCCATCTTTAGCTGGAAAATAGTAGCTTACATTGCACAAGTAAGAATCTCCATCTGTAAATGATTCTTGACCTGAGTTTTTCCAGTCTCTAAAATGAGTGGGATAGTATTTGTTTAAAGACTTGCAAAGGTGAATTAACTTACATTGAAAAAGTGGTTGGTCTTCTAAATTGAAAAAACCCCATAATGAAGTGCAAAAAATTGTGATTTTCTCATATGACATGTTCTTCCAGACTAAAGAGCTGGGAAAGGAATACAGTAAATTCCACCTACAAATACAGAAGCTTTAACTTTTTCATCCACAATTTCAGGCATTAAGAGGTGAAGGTCTTGGCAACTATGTCCAATTTTATTGCATTATTTACTTACTACCAGGGAAACTAAATTCACAGGTTAATTCAGAAAAGGAAGGAAAAAAAGGCAAGAAAATACAGTCATCAAATTATTGCCAGTAACTTCCAGCATAATCAGGAATAGAATAACTGCAGCCAGCTTAATTTATAGTGCTAGAGAGTGAAAACCCTTTCTGAGTTCATATAATAGAACGGATTAAAGCACACCAAATCCCTTCCCCCCTGGTCTATAAAAGTCAGGGAGCTTGAAAAATTGCACTGGATGTCTGTGAACCCAGCTGATGCTGGGGTGCTTTTAGTGTTCAAGGATTTGGCTTTCTCAGCAGGGAAAGGCAGAGCGTTAATGAGAATATCATTTGTTCAGTGGCTTCTGCATTGTGAGCAGCAGCTCTAAAGTGCTTCTCCAAGTTTTGTTGCAGAAAAATGTTAATTGAATTCCAGTCTGTGCAAGATGTAAGCCTGGAAGTAGCAACTATATCTTTAACTTCTTGTTCCTGTAAAGATATGTGAAAAGATGGAGGTGAAGGGCTATGATCCATGGCACTTAAGTCAGAGGAAATCTTTCTTCGCTTTAATTGCTTCGGATTGGAACTTTCACAGTAAATCTGTCCTGGAGTATTTCAGTGAGCAAACTATGTGATATTATTCATTTTCAGAGCTCTTGCAATATGTAGATAATATTTTAAGTAATTTCACATCTAACTTAAGCTCTGATCTTTTCTGGAAGGTCAGTATTCAGTGTATTGCACAGGCAGGACAAAACCAAGACACTACACACTGAGCTATCAAGCTCAAATGTGGGAGCGCGACCCTGCTGCTATCACCTGTCAGCTACCAAAGACACAGCACAAGAATCCAATCCTTAGTTTACACTTGCTTTGTGAATTCTAAGCAGCAGGAACACATGCTACCCACCTAGTAATGTGTCCTGCTGCTGTGAATCTGGGAAACCTTTGAGTCAACAGCAGCAAAAAAACCAGGACACAACTCAGGCTTTGTGCTGAGCTCCATAAAGCCCAGGACTGGGGAGACAGAGAAAAGCTGGGAACTTTGCACTCACAGACCTTCGCCAGCACCACAGAGCAGAGGCCTTGCTGTGAGGGGAGCAGCAGGTGCTGGACCTTGGGGCACTAATGAGCCTTAAGGGGCCTAATCAGGTCCCCCTGGACACTATTTAACAAGCTCGGCCCCACAGCTGTGTTTCTGGTGCCCTTGAGGGGAGCAGTTCACTCTCACTGTGCACAGACAGCAGGACATAGGAACAAATTTAGGTCCCTTTTCTAAGTACTGTCAAAGAGTAAGTGGCCACAGGATGAAGAGGCATGGATGGCACAGGAATGGCTTCTTTGGGTGCTGAAAACCAGGCAAACAGGAGGGAAGATTTTCCTCCCAGCCCCGGTGGACAAGGAACAGCTATGGAGGTGTTCAGCAGCGTGGCCCAGAGCACTGCCTGCAGGTGGATTGCCAGTAAACCTGTGAGTCCACAGTTCCAGATCTCAGGTTGCTGTTTTGTATCCTTGTGTTTGGGTGAAATTGCTGTGTCCTAATGAAGTTACAAGACAGAGCAGAGAGAAACAGACCTTTGCCTTATTCTCTGTCACCCACGTGAGATTAACAGAGGACAAAGTTAGCAGGGGAGTTAAAAAGGGAAGTTGAGCAGCAAAACCAGTGCCTGCCATCTCTGAAGTGTTAATGACTCTTTCTGAGAACTGGCCCATCCCAACTACTTTACCCAAATTAGAGTCTCTAAATCATGTATATTTGTATTTAGGCTCTTTAGCAATTGAGTATTATTTTCCTAGCAGGTGGTTTAGCTGTTGTGCCATCTCCACTAGCAGAGTGTATTTTTAGTGTGTTTCTAAAAGTAGGCACTTGATTTTGATGCTCTTTCTGTTCCCTACTTGAGTGCTTTGTAAGCAGCCCCACGCAGATCAGCTACTTGTGCTGTTCAGCGTACAGAAAGATGCCAGGATCTCATCCCTTGGGCTTGCTTGAGGAGCCTTGTTTTCCAAAGTGGAGGTGAAACTGTGCCTGCAGCACCTGTGGGTGTGAAGGGGTAGGGCAGAACCTGTAGGATATGCTGCATGTGGCTGAGGTGAAAGCAGCTGCCTGCTCCTCTGCTAAGCCTTATCCTTCACTGTGTTTTCACCTGAATTGGAGCAAGGTTTATTGGACCCATATACTTTTTAGTCCTTCTACTGACCTCATTTGGTTTATGTACCTCATCACAGGTGTGTAGAGCTACTCAGAGGAGTTGGAATGAGTGAGGTGTTACTAGCATCAGGTTCTAACCAACTGAACTAATCTCAGGATCACAATGCAGATGGGGGGTGGGTGTCCCCACTGGGTGCCAGTTGGGTAGTGAATGATTGCAAGCAGGATACCCAAGGGGGCAAGATGCTTTGGTTTTTAGGGTGATAGGGGTGTAATTGAAGGGGAGGAATTAAGTTCTGAACTCTGCAGACCCGTCTGAAACAAAGGTGAAGGTAAACTTTGCTCTTGTGGTCTACCTTGGCTAGAAGCAGCATTTTCCTTAGGCTGTGGTATCTAACCATGGGGCTGCAATTCACACCTTTAGTGCTGCCTTGGCTGCCGTCAGCCAAGGCTTTGGCAGCATAGAGGAACTTCCACAGAGATGGCTTGGACTTGGTTTTCAAGAGGAATTGGTATTCTTGGTGTCTTTGTGAATTGAACAGCCCTTGCTTTAATTGCTGTTGGGGCTCCAAGTTTCTCTGTTGCCTCATTGGCTCATGTGGTGCCCCTCTGCCACCTGAGAGGAAAATCATGGACCCCGTTCTCTAAGTCACAGGCAAATTGTGGAACTATTTCTTAACCAGGGTGTATCTGTGAATTTTCTGATTTCTATTGTCCTTGCCTTATAGGCTAAGTGTGTTCAAGAAGACTCTATGGTTTTCGAGGAGGTACTGCATCCTCCAGGGACAATGAAGTGCTGCCCAGAGGTTTCTTTTAACAATGAATTTCCTGATTGCACATCCTATGCTGGCTTTAAGGGCAGTTGTGCTCCCTTTTTTGAACTTTTTTTGAGCTTTGTTTCTTTCCAAGGTGGCCAGGAGCCTACCTTTCTGATGGTGGGCACTTTTAATATGCCCAGGTGTGAAGTGGATATAACAACTGTGCTTTCAGCCATTCTTGACTGTTTAAACTTCACAGTTCTTCACTGCAAGAGCTATTTCTCTTTTTTTGGAGAAGACTAAGCAGTAATTTAAAGCCATTTTAATCTGAAATGAGAATCTCTACATGGGGTTTGAATGCACTTCAAGTGAAGTAGGTATTTGCAACTTCTGATGATGCCTCTTAATTTTCTGAGTGTCCCTGTAGAAACAAGGTGTGTTTGTGTAACGACAAAACACAGTGATAGCTCAGACTCATTGAGAACTTTAGGGTGATAAAAGCAAAACTACTAAGGAGTGGTGTATCTGGCATCATCCCTGGGATGTAGCTGATTAACCATTTTTTCCTACAAAAATTATAAAGAAACTGGTCAACTCAAGCTCCTGTTTCTCCTCCCCATGAACACCTTGAAATTTTATCCTAAGCACAGAGTGTTTCTGGAGGAAAACCACTGGTTTTGTTTAAAAAAAAAAAAAAGTAAAAAAAAATTGTTTAGAGTGCTGTGCCCAGCTCCTGCCAGAAAGCACAGTTTTCTAGGGCTGCTTTGACATTCATGTGGTCATGCCAAAAGCTATTCTGTGGCATCTGAGCTGCAGGAACTGACCCACAGGTACTTCGTTGGCCCCAACTGCTGAGTAAAATGTATTTGCTTAAGCCACTTTTGCCACTTCAAATTAATAGCTGCCCAAAGCAGCTGTTTAAATAAGTCTGTTTTACTTCATAGTCAGGGCAGACTATGAGCAAACACATGCTCAGTAACTCACAGATTTGGTAACATCCTCAGAAGTGCTGCGTTTTGCTCTCAAAAAGCTGTGTCTCTTTGCAGCTCCCTTTGATGAAGGATGTAGAGCCTTGAGGTGTGGCTGATGACAGGGTAAACACTGGGGGCTGCCTGGGTAATAAATGTTCTTGCTTCCAAGTCCCCACTTGGCCTCCCTCTTCCTCTGCAATTTCTGTGCTATTGTTCAGGTGTATTCCCTCTTGGCTGGTTAGGAAAACTCATCACTGGAGTTTTATTTTAACTGTGTACACAAGTCTTTCAGAAATTGCCAGGTCCCTTGCTGATTCAGGGGCTGTAGAGGAAAAAGACAAGCAGACCTGAAATGTCTTGGACCAGCCTTCTTTAACAGCCTGGCATTGATTTATTTGCTCAGTGGTGAGATATTTGCTAACTCCTGATGCTTGCACTAATCCTGAATTTGCAGCAGCTTTGCTGGTCAGCTTCCCTTGCAAAAGTTACCTTCAAAATTCCTTAAAGCAACCTCTTTTGTGGTTTGGTTTTGGAGTGGATCCTGTTGTCCTTGTTGCAGAAATGCGTGTTTCAATTGGTATGCGACAAGGTGAGTTAGAGTGAGGTGCATTAACTGAAAGAAGTGAGCAATTAACTGAACTTTGGTTACAGGAGTCAACAGATTTCTGCCTGAGTACATGAGCTGAGGGTTTAGCATATTCCATTTGCAGTTACATGGACACTATTCCTACTTTGCTTCTAAAATTGTGTGGCCTTACTGGATCTGCACCTCATTTTATGCTATTTTTACTCAGAATTTTACCACTGATATTGATTGTTTATGGCACAAAAACCATTCCCAGGTCAATAGATGTCCCATGGTTAGTAATACAGGATAAGCAGCCTGATGGTCTGGATGGATACACTGAGGGTCATCCTCAGCAATGAGGTGCTACTGTCTTACAAAAGTATGGAGCCTCTGGTGGTGGTGGTGGTGTTTCTGGTGGGTTTGGCTTTTAGTAGACCCCATGGTTGATCTTGCTGTGGGGAAATCTGAAGGGAGAATGGGTGTCCAAAATATTACTTCTTTGGTACTGGGCCAGTGTTGGAGTACATACTCCTACTTCAGCAGCTCCCACCCAGCTCTCATGGTGTGGGCAGGTGTCAGAAGGATGAGATTCGTAACTCTGGGAGATCTTATACTTCTGGTGGCTAACTTGATTTTTTTTTTTTTTTCCCCTAATATGGGGCAGATGCCTGTCCCCACTAGCCCCCATATACCCAGCTCTGGGCACAGAGCAAGGAATGAGCTCTGTACTCCCTCCCCAGAGGAGCTGCCTCTCCCTGCAGCTCCAGCCAGCAGCAGAGCTGGCACAGGGATGCTCATGGCCAGGACTGTGAGCTCTGCTCCTTCTGCACAGGAACAGATGCCTGCAGTTTCCAGAGCTGTCAGTCATGCACCCTTCATAAGCACTAACATTCAAATCAGGTGATATCAAGGGGAATTACACGCCAACATCGCTTGTCTGATCAAGAGCTTCACCTTGTGCTCTTGAGGGAAGTGTCTCATAATTTACTTCAGGCTGAAGGATAACTGATTTTTTTCTTCCCTATCTGCTTCAGTGCAAGCTGGCAGTCAGCTCCTGAGCCCTCTGCCACCCATCACACCTCCCCTGCCTGTTCCCTTTGCTGGCAGTGTACAGATTTCTGCTGGGCTTTGATCAAGTTTTGCAGCTGGGGCCTTGCTTTCTTCATGCTCTTTTACTCCATGTGCTGCCAGTTCTGGTTTTCCCAGCACCATCCCATGTCCCAGGGCTGCATCTGCTTTGCCCTTGGCTGCCTCCAGTCCCTAAGCTGATGCATTCAAATAGCCTGGGGTCTGCCTGGGGGAAGAGTGGTGGTACTTGCTGCCATACCCCAGGACTGGCCTCTGATTTCATCCAGGCATCTGTCTTGCCTGGGTGGAAGCTGAATTGGAGGGAAGAAGATAAGCAGGAGGCAGTGGCCATGTGCTGCCTTTAGCACTCTGGGGCACCAGGGGCAGGACAGGTCACTGAGACTTTTTTTTTCCCCCTGGAGTTGAGGATGGGAACCTGAGACTTTTAGTGCCAAATTTTGAGCTAAACTTCACCTGAGCACAGCACAGAGGAGTTCTGTGATATAACCCAGCCTCTGAGGTCAGACAAAACAGCTTTCTCCTGCTCTGGTGGTGCTGTAACCTGCCCAGTTCCCTCCTGTCACCTCTGTCCCCAGCCCAGTGCATGGACAGACAAATCCCCCACAGGTGAGCTGGGCAGGGTTGCTGACTGACTTTGCAAAGTTCCCCTCTCTTCCCCTCTTCCCCAGCTCACTGTGAGAGGCTGGGTTTGTTGAGCAGCCAGTGGGGTTTACTTAAACCCACCATGAAGTGGAATGTGGGGAATAGGGCTGCAGGGCAGCCTTGGAAAACTGCCTTTGGCAGATGCCTTGTGGGAGCACCAGCAATCAGCAATCCTAAGGGAAAAAAACCCCAACCCTTCTGTTGCTTTTATTGGACTCTGGGAAAAACTGTAAAACTGGGATTTTTTTAACAATGTTTCCCCTAGGAATTGCCTTCATTTAAAACACAGTCCATACAGAGATGTGCTGTGGGCAAAACGTTGCTCAGTGAGCAGGCAGTCATTGGGAGTGAAGATCCCCAGGGTGGATGAGAGGCTGAAATGTTGTCTCTGAGCACCTGCAAGGTAGAGAAAAGCAAAAGTGTATTATCATGCCAGGCTTACAGATCATGGCTCACATCTTCCCTGTTTTGTGTTGGACTCACTGCGGCTGGGGAAGAAGGAATTTGGGTCAAGGGTGCCAGGTTAATTGCCTGCTCTGAGAATGGCTCTTGCCTAGAATCACAACATGCCATCACCACCAAGTTGTTGACCTGACCACTAAAAAGCGCTTGAGCTCTGCTGAGCTTCATCTGTCCCTTGGGAAATTTGCCCACACCTCTGTCCTCTGGTTCAATGGTGCTGAAGGAGAGGGTGGACTTCACAGAGCACTCCTGACTGCAGACGTGGTGAGGTCTGTGACAACGTTTTACCTTCTGTAGCATATTCCAGATGAAGACTACAAGGAACAACGGCATCATAGCAACCCTACTCAGACACTGTGTCACATCTCAGACCAGCAGCTGGAAGCACAAGATAATTTCTTCCCAGTCAAGTCTATGGCAGAGCCCCTCAGAGAAGTGTTTCAGGTGTGCACAATCCAAGCATCATCCCAATTACCTCCCATCTTCTGGCCCAACAGTGATGAGGACAGGCCTTCCAGCCTTGGTGCACGGACAGGATAGTGGAGCAAAGCTGGGGAGGGCAGCTGGGAGATGCTCTGCAGGCGGAACCAGAGCCAGGTTCCCCATACTAAGCATCCTGGCCGTGGGCACTTTTTCTCTTTGATTTGCTCATGAAAAGAACCCAGTTTCAACGCCAAGCCTTGGGCAATCCCTTGCTGGATTAGGATATCACAAGCATAGCTGCAAATCTACCAAGAAGTTTTTCAAGTCACTGCTTTCCCTGTGGAATCAGTGCAGAAAAAGCCACATCTAGGTGAGATGCTTCATCCCTTTTTTGAATTTTTTTTTTCATCTAATACCCTTGTCAAAGACTTCCAGGCAGCTGTAGCTCAAATCATCCTGCATTTTTCTTGTGATTGCTGTGCCTGATATCATGGTGAGTATTCGTATCAAGTTGGTGCATGATAGATGCTTAGATATATGCTGTATGTTGTGATCCAAGGGTATAAATGTATTTAAGTGACTTATTCAGCTTAAACACCAGCACTGTTTGCTGCTCTCTTGTCAGCATTACAGGGAGAGAGAGATAAAATAGCAGGGGTAATTGTGGCAATGGAGTGTCACTGGCAAGTAATATGAGCACAAAAACCATTTTTAGAGACAGATGGAGTACAACTCCTCTGTAATTTCTCTTGAATTATTTTTAGAGTGGGACAGACTGAAAGCCCCTTGAGGAGAAGGGCTGCATGGAAAGTAGGAAGGGCTGGGAGCCTGAGCAAACATCAGGACTTTGAAGAGTTTGTTGCTTATTAAAAAGAAAAAAAAGAGAACAACCAAAAAGTGAAAGTCCTGGCAACCCTAGAAACATGAGCCATTTTCCAGGGAAACTGCTCCCAGAACTGGAGCAGAGTTTACCGAATGCTGTGGTGATAAATGCAGCCGTCTGGAGCACGGGATTTTAACCACAGCTCAGGGCTGTGCATAAATCACTGGGGTGCATTTATGGCCCTTTTATGCCATCTCCCTCCTTTAAATTTAATTTACTGTGCTGTTCAGTTGCCAAAGCCCCTTTGGCCCCAGCTTCCTGGGCTTTCCTGCTTCTCTTGAAGAGTTTAAGGGTGGCCGAAGCTGCCTCTCTTCTAAAAGGATTTTGCCCTTATGCTCATCTTGATTCCAGGCTAGTGTGTTTGCCAGATGGATTTGGGCTGTCTAATGACTGCCTTTAGCAACTCTGCTGCTCCTTGCCTTTTACCTGGTGCTTTCCTCGAGGGCCAAGTGAGCTCTGCCAGCTGGGGGTGTTGCTGCAATGGGTATGAAGCTGCCCTGCTCACATATGAGGGGAAGATCTCTGGGGTGGGTGTGGTGCATGTTGTTCTCCACGGAAGAACTAATTACCCAGCCTCTGATTTTGTGCCAACACAGGGCCAAGCCTCACTGCACTGAAGGTTTTGAATTATTTCTTAGTGAGCTTAGGATGTTGTTCTCCAAGCTATGTCCATTGCCTTGGGTGGTTAAGTGCCAAGTGGGAGAAGTTTCTTTGTAGTTGTGGTGGGAAGCTTTTCTTAAGGCCAAGTGTGTTTCCAGGTGCTGAGAGGGTGGAGGGAACACATGGAGCCAGGCTATGCAGAAGCAACAACCCCCTCACATCCAAGTAGTGTCAAGCAGATAAATTAAAATAAGGAATGAGAAGGAAAGGTGTGGTCACCCTTTCTGGCACAGAAAGTGAGCATGAAGGAGTAAACATGTTTCCTCTGTGATAAGTGGCAGTTTTTGAGAGCTAGGTAACATTTTTGCTTGCTTGATGAGCAGGGCATAAAGAAAGACTAATGAGGAGCTGGAATAATTTGGGATGCAAAGCCAGGGACTCCTGGGAGACCCACGAGAAACATTTGCATGATCTTAACATTTTTCTTTGTCCCATATCCCCAAAGTCTCCTTTCTGGGAACTTCACATACTGTTCCTCTGAATGCTCCTGTAACAACCCTCTCCTCTCCCTTCCCTGTGCAGTCCCTCTTTACACTTCCATAGTGCAGCAGCAGTGGGTCTGTGTAAGGGGCTTTGCTGCTCTGCTTGCTCACTGATTCGCCAGGTCTGCTGCAGAGGAGGCAGGACTGTGCCTGTGGCATAGCCTGATGCCTGCTGTTGATCCAGCCATGTGTGTGTCAGGAGGTCAGGCTCTGGACAGCAGGGTGGAGCCGGGGTTAGCTATGCCTTGGTGTAAGCTGGGATCTGCTGGGGTGCTCCTGGCTGTTGCTGCTCCTTCCTGGAGCTACTTGTGGTGGTGTTGGATGAGTTCTGCCTCTGTGATAGATGACCTCACCACCATTACACCTTTGCTCACTGGAGGCTACTGCCATTGTTGGGTGGGCAGGCACCTGGTACAGTGTGAGGGTTCCTGATTTATTCCTAACTTACTGCACTTGGTAAAGCCACCCTTAGGTAGGGAGAGTACCTGTACCTGTGCAAGAGCTGAATTTGATGTCAGTATTGGCAGCAGGATGCTATAGGGATAGGTGGTAGCAGGTGGAGTACTGAAATGTCTCAAATGTCCTGGGGTGATGCCTGCAAGCATGGAGCCTTCAGCCCTGCTCATGTAATGCCAGAGTATTCCCATCACTGCTTGATCCACTGTGCTTTTCCTGTAAGCTCTTACAAGGCTATTGTTAAAGGTTTGGTGCAAGCTCCCAATGCCTGACAAATTGGCTAAGAGTGTTTAAAATGCACAACTGGGTTTCCCTTTTATAGTGTAATCTGAGAGTGCAAAGTCTATATTCTGCACAGGAAAATTAACTGGGGATTTTTGGGAGAGAAGAGAAAGGGAGAATGAGGCACACAGCAGGTTTAGTGCAGCATGGAGTGTATTTCGTGCTGGGCCTGCAAAGTCTTATCCCACATGTGATGTACCAGTCAAATGCTCAGACAAGAGGCAGCCTGACTTGCAAGGACCATACAGTCTCAAAGATTTAGAATGGTGCTCAGGAGAGCACGTGATAAAGAGAATGAACAAAGGGTTATGTGCAGTGACTGAGTCACTAGGACAGATTTTCCCTGGCCACAAGAAAGTCTGAAGTGTCCAAGTGAGCTGTAAGGACTCTGCTTTTTGAGCTGGATGAGAAGAGGATTGTTGTCATTCTGAGAGCACCAGGCTCTGGTGAGTGCTCTGACTTACAGGATTTCTGTGGACATCACACACCTCCCTCTCACAGGGTCCTTTGTTAAGGTGTCCACACTCCCTCTCTGTGCCAGGAAGCCCCTGATCCTGCAGAGAAGCTGTGTGGGTGACAGGACTTTGAGTATTGAAGCATCCTCCTGGATCTGCCCTGTCATCTTGGGGCAGATTAACTGCTTTGGAGGCCTCTGCAGTTTGCTTTTTTGCACCACTTGTCTTTATTACTGGTCCTCTTGCAGAGCATCCACTCTCTGCTGTTCATTCAAGAGTGGCCCTATGTGTACCCAGGTATTATGGAATGGGAAATGGCAGGGAAATTGATTCTTGAAGGAAACAACATCGTTCTTTATTAGAGAAACAACATTAGTCTGAGTCCTAAACTGCCTCACATGAGAGCTGCTGTGTTAGGATAGGCTCTTCCCTAGCTCCTGGATAGATATCTCCCTGGTTCTATGCTGGGGGTGAGAGATGGCAACCAGGGACTTCAAGACACTCAGAACCACATTACTCTCAGATAAGAATTGACTGTACCATGTTGCTGCTGACAGGATTCCTCCTCCCTCACTCCTTGGGAAGGGGCACAGCACACACTTGGGCAGGGACACTGCACACACTTGTTCTGAATGTCACTTCTCTTAATTTAACCAAAAGTGATATTAAGAACATGAGGAAAACAGCACAGCTATGCCAACATGCTGCTCCTCAGTGCTGCTGTGTGTTTAGGACAGGAAAGCTCTGATTTACAGAGTTGAAGGTATATTTTCCTATCTTCTTAATTTTATTTTATTTTGTGGCATTTTTGCAATTATCCTCTCTGGGGCTATAATTTTTGTTTAATATCTTCATTTTTTAAGGTAAAGTGATTACTGTTTTGGAACGATGAGTATGTTTTATTTTTTTTTTTAATACAGCAGTCATAAGCAATTTTAAAGCACTGCTTTACTCTATAAAATGTTCTTCCCTTATGATTTGATGTTGATACTGCAGTCTGATTTATTGTGGAGTACTGCAGCAAATGACATAAATACTTAGAAGATAATTGTGTTGGTGATGGACGTATGGGTAGCGTACGCACAGCACATATTTAAAAGACAGGATAGTTTGCCAAGATTTTTCTGGTGTACATTGGGTACAGTGGTACCTGCATCAGCCTGGAGGGGTTGTGATCTTTCAGACTTGACTTGGGTGATTGACCCAAGGTGAACCTGGCACCAGGTTTAAAGCAGATGGCAGAAGTATTTGGATCCTGTCTCAGTAATGGGCTGTGTGGGTGGCTGTAAGAGTTTAGCTCAGATGTAGAGTTTTAGGGGAAGAGAGGGAAAGGGCAGAGCTGTGGGAGCATGGAGGACCAGTGAAGTATCAGGGCCTGTGGCAGGAGCCAGGGCTGAAGAGCCAACTATACATGTACAGAGGGGCCCTGGGCTTGGTCCCACCTCCTCCTCCGTTGCCTTCTGTCACTGTGCTGCCTCCCATGCAGCCACCACCCCAACAAATGTTTTAGTGGGCTGAGCTGCTCCATCATCATTAACATCTGATTTGTGGGGAGATAAATGTGGCTGTCAGCAGTTATCATCTGTGCTAAAAATAAACAGATTTTACCCAATAATATAATTTTTATGCTCTCATGCAATGTAAGTTGTCGGGGAAGGCCGTGCTGTCAGTGTCTGTGTGCACCCCTCTACTCTCACTGAAGACAGGAAAACTGGTTTTATTTCTTCCTTTTGAAGCAGGACTCATACTCTTGCTTTCTGTCTCTTCTGTCCTTAATGTACACCAAAAAACATCATGTGGAAGATGCAAAAAAAACAGGTTTGAGGGGAGGAGAGAAATAGAGATGGTTTGAGATGGGGGAGGAGAGGGCAGGGGGTAGGAGAGCAGGGAGGAGCAGGAGGGAAAGAAGCAAGATGAAGATGTATTTAAGCAAGCAGGTAGGCTGCTTTGTGCCTTTGCAGTCTGACTGGAGAGATGGTGCAGGAGGCCAGCCCTCTGACAGTGCTGCTGTAAGGGGCTGAATATCACTGCCCCTTGTAGGGTAGGGTTGTCCCAGCTCTGTGGCTGGGAGCTGGCTGTGCACTGACTCTTAAGGGTTTCCCTGTGTCGGATTATCCCTGGCCAGGGGAGGTCTCAGTGCTCAGTCATTTGGTCCCGACTGAAAGTAGTTTTTTGTGAGGTTTCTGGAAGCCTCTCTTAAGTTGAAATTTATTTCATTACTTCTTTTTCCCTTCTGGTGTATGAAATGCAGACTGTGGTGGTGATGTGGTGGTGTTGTTTTTTTGGGTTTTTTTGTTTATTTGTTTTGTTGGGGTTTTTTGTTTGTTTGGTTGGGGTTTTTTTGTTTGTTTGGTTTTTTGGTTGTTTTTTTTTTTTGTTTTTTTGTAGTTTGCATCAAACCTCTTTGGTCTGGAAATCAAAAGTGCAGGCTCCTCTCTGGCCTGCTCTCGCCTCCCAAGCTCAGCAGTTCGGAGTGGGGAAAACTGCATGGAGGTAAATTAAAAAGGTTTGAGTGGCTGCACTCAGCTCAGCATCTCCAGTCCCAGACTCCTGCTGCTCCAGCATTCCCAGGGCAGAAAAGGGGCTCACTGCTTCCAAGCACTGTAATCCTGCAGCCTTACTGCCTCTCCCCTCCCGTAACTAAGATGGACATTCAGGCACTGCACTGAATATCCTTCAAGCTTTGTCTGCCTCAGCCCTGTCTTGTTCAGCTTCTGTGGTGTGATGTATTTAGCAGAGTTAACCTCCTCTGCCTCTGCCCCAACCCTAAGCATTCCCTGAATGGAAGAGCTGTGCAAGGAATTGGACATGCTGCTGACATAACTCAGGACAAAATCTGTTTTATAGCCAAAGGTCGCATTTAAAAAAATTTTATTTATGTGTTCAATGCTTCTCCATTGGAAACAGTGAATTTTGCATAGGACTGGTAATGGACACTTTGCTGTCCTGTAGAGGATTTTTTTTGTTGTTTTAACGTTTCAGACTCTTACACTATGATGAGGGGCAGGACTATTAAAACAGAAGGATGGATTCTTGGCTGGCTCCCTGTGAGGTACTTCAGGTTCAGTACAAACTGTTTTAGTAATGGGATACTTCACAGAGCTGCTTCATTTTTCTGACTCCCAATGAGTTGAGACAGCAAATACCTCACCAGCTGTGGAGGCTGTGGCAGTCTCATGCGACATATCTAAGGATGATTAATCCTGAGAAATAGCTTGGCCATTTATCTAGCTCAGGTTCCAGTTGCTGTATTGGGTTGTCTGGGCTGTGCAAATTGTAGTGCAAGGGAACTGCAGGCAGGGCAGGATGCTCAGTGCTGGTGTCAGCCCATCTCTGTTGATTTGCACTGGTGTAAACTCCCGAGCAGAAGGTGCTGGCCAAAGAGCAGGGAATAAGCGTGTCAGGGTGGACATCCTGCCCACTGTCCTGCCTGAGTCAGCCCAAGTCCAGGAGCTGGGGCAAATGGTGAGGAGCAGCCTTGTACAGCCCATGGGGCAGCTTTTCTCCATCCTCTAACAAACAGTGCCAAGGTGTGTCAGCACATCACTGTTCAGCTCTTCCAAATGTCTGATTTAGCTCAAGGGAATTATTTAACCTCTCTGAGACTAAAATAAAGCCTATAGTGCTCTGTTCTGTTCTATTTTCCTCCTCCTGATTTGGTGCAGCTGGGATGTCCTTTCTGGTGTCCTGCCCTGTATGTCCACCGGGAAGCAGGACTTGGATAGAGGTGACCGATAGGGCTTTCTAAACAAAGCACCCTAGGCTTTATCCTGAAGATGCTGTGCAAACATTGGGTAAACTGGCCACTGCAGCCCTGGTTCTTCTTTACCCAGCATGGCAAAAAGGTTGAAACACAGGAGATGCTCAGTCTCTCACTATCACTTCTGTGGAGGTGGCACATCCGAGAGAGTGGCTTGTGGAAATTTGCAGGGGCACCCTGAAACCCAGGGCTGCACCAGAAGTTAGAGACAGGCATAAATTGTGCTGTCCCCCGATGCTCCAGGTTTTTTCCCCCTGGTGACACCATGCACAGGCAGAGAGGACTGATACCATGGCAGATCTGCCTTTCTCCAGACACAAGGCAGGTGCTGATCCCTCTGCTCCGGCAGGTTCATTGCGAGCATGTTGTGCTTCTTTTTGTGTTAAAGATGTGTTAGGACATATCATGGGGAGTCCAAGTGCTGGGATCATGGCAGATGAGGAATGGCTGAGGAAGACTGGGTGCTAGGAATGAGAAGAGCTGCCCTCTGCTTTTCCTTTCACTGTCTGGTTCAGAAGCTGCTTCCCACTGCCAGGCAGTGCAGTGGATGTGCTTTGTGTTCCTTGCACTGTGTTCAGCCCGAAGTGCACGGAAGACTGTGACCTCCTTTGCCCTGCTGAGAGGAGATCACACGCTGAGAGGGGTCCCATCTTCTTTTAGCTTTATTCTCTTAGGTGCCTTGTAGGGGAGCTGTTGACAGATTAAGACTGAGCTGCTAAAGCAAATGGTTTCATAACTTTTCCGGGACCTTGCTCTTTACTTTGATTTTCTTGACCTGAACTTTCTGTCTGGGTAAAGGCTACTCAGGCATTTGAACCCCTGTTTTGATCTGCTGGGGCAGTGCCTCTGTGATAACTGCTGTTTCTGTGGTGCGAGTGCAGAGAGAAACCAGAGCTCTTCCTCTGCTTCCCTCTGCAACTGACCGAAGGCAGCAAAATGCCTCCATCTAGTTGCTAGAAATTAGTTTGTTCTGGGTACTTGTGAGAGCCTTATGAGGTTCTGAACACCCTCCCGCCCCCACTCCCCCATGTCTGTGTGCTAACAGAGACTGGGGAAACTTGAAGGGAAATGAGAGAGCAAAAACAAAGTGCTAAACAGAGCAACCCTCAGAGGTGGGAAAATTCTGGAGAGGTGGCTCTGCCACTGGCAGTGTGCTGGAACAGGAAGAAAGACAAAGCTGCTTTCTCCAACCAGCCTGTGGTTCATCACTGGCTTAGCCAGAAGATGCCACAGAAGGCAGCTAATTGTGCTGTTTTTCTCCCCAGTCCACCTCATCTTCTTCATTGACTCTTCTGCAGCCTTCCCCTTCCCTTATAAAATTAAGGCTATTGTTTTTCCTGTTGGGGAGCTGCCACTAAAGAGTGAAGTGTTGGAGGCATGTAAACTTTTCTTCATCACTTTTTAACTTAAAAATACAAACAGTCTTTATGAATGAAAAAACATTTAACATTTCTCTGAAATTTCTATCACAGCTCGCTGGGAGTTTTCTAACTAAATGCACTTTGGCAGGATATGCTGGCTTGTTGAAACTGAAACTCCTGAAATACGTGTGCTTATTTTAACAATACTTCCAATGGCAAGGTGGCTCTCAGCTCCATGACAAAATTTCTGGTTAGAAATGGGTGGAAAGGAGTAGGGGCAGATAGCAATGCTCTGGTGCTGAGGTGTTTGCTTCTCATGGGGGATGTTTTGGCCAGACCAATCACTGTAATGCTGGGTGCCTTAGGAACTGGCTTGGTGGTGGGAAGGGAATGTCCTCTTCAACTGTCATTGAGCCTGTAATGCTGCAGTGGGGTACATAAAGTCCTCAAGTCCCCATGGGTCTTGCGGGGGCAGCAATCAGTGGGTCACATGCAGCTGTATCACAATGTGCCAGTTTCTATCAAACAAAGATGCTTTTTAAGGACAAACTACATTCCCTCATGACAGAGGGATGAAAAGGAGGTGGGGGCAGCTGCAGAGAGAATGCCACCGGAACGGCTGTTCTTTGATTTGAGGTTAAAAGCAGATTTCTGTGCATTTCAGCTATAAACCCCGTTAAGTGCAGCTCTAGGCAGTGTGGAGCTCTGTGACAAGCACTAATTTTGAGAGATTGTTCTTTGCTGATGGACAATTACACACCAATCACAGCAGGAATCTGAGCATGGCTAATGTAAATGGTCTGGTATTTTGCTATTCGGGAAGTAACGTTTTTCTATTTGTTAATGTTACTGAGCTTTTACCCTGTACAATAAAAGTTCAAATGTTCTCCTTAGGTTTCATTATTTCTCAGATTTACTCAGTAACAGCAGGACTGAAATACACAGGCACCAGTGTTGTTTACAATTACAGAAAACTGTCATTTTACTGTAGGTAATGACCCCTGTGCATGCCACCTGTAGCACTTAGAAGCAGACAGTCTAAGACCTGGTCCTGGTGGGTCTTGAATCACTAAACCCTTGTGCTGAGTTCTGCTGAGTCCCACAGACCAAGAGAGCCTGATGGCTCGCAGCCCAAGGGATCTGCATCTCAAACGGCAAGCTTTCTGTGAACACAGTGTCCTTGGGACTGTGCATGTGTCATTGACAGATGGAAGCTGTAGGGTAGGTGGTGGAAAGAGAAATTAATCTGTCTGAAACATTTTTGTCTTGTTAATGTACTGCAGGAGTGAGAGGTTCTGGACAAAGGTCTAATTGAGAT
This sequence comes from Acropternis orthonyx, assembly GCA_035583155.1. Classification (NCBI taxonomy): domain Eukaryota; kingdom Metazoa; phylum Chordata; class Aves; order Passeriformes; family Rhinocryptidae; genus Acropternis; species Acropternis orthonyx. The sequence goes on from JAWWEU010000160.1 coordinate 24,560,370, forward strand.
GTTTGATATCTGTCTGTCAGAGCTGAGAGCAGCTTTGACATTCAGATGTTGCTCTGCACGTGGGTAGTACTGCTTCTCTCTCTGGGCAGCACTGCCCAAAGATCCGCGCCATCTGCCACGAGTGCAAGGCCTCATACAACTTATGATGCTATGGCTCAGTGCTGTGAATTCAGCTACAAAGATCTCATTGGTATTTGGGAAGTATTTGACTGGATATCTGCCTGGAAATCTCCTTCTCTCTCTCTGGGAATTGGTGCTTCAACCAAAAATCTGACAGTTTGATTTGAGTGTTCCAGGCCCTGCTTGAGGAAATGATGACACTCAGAGTTGTCCCACTGCAAAGCTGGCTCTCATACGCCTCTGGTGACAAGTGCAGGAGAAACTTCAGAGGTGTCTGGGGGCAGTCACTGTTGCACTGTGCAGTGTGGTGCCTTGTTCCTACTGTTGCTGCGTTCCAGTACTGGATGAACTGGGATGCAGCATCACCATGCATGATCAAGTGGGCTAGTCAAAAAATCCTTGGCAAGTGTGAAACATCTGACTTCAAGGAAATTGCAGTTCCTTGTGCTAAAGAATCCAGCCATGAGCATCCAAATTCTCTGAGAGCAGCTTGTTAGTAGCACCTAGATACTACAGTAATTGGTGAGCTATAAATACCAAAGGCAGACATAATATTAAACAGGCTGTGTCATCAATTAGCTAATGACAGAAGCATAGAAACATTGGATAAAAATAACCTATAACAGCACAATACTTTCTTCTTAGCCCCCTCCTACTCTCCCTCATCCAGAAATGAGCAGCCCTGGGACACCTCATTTTTTACTATTAATAATTCAAGAGCTGTAATGCTCTGTGACAAGCACTGTGTGATCTGCAAAACATTCACTTTTTCAGCTTGCTTTACACTTCCAATCTTTTGCAAGAAGTAAAGCTGGTAAAAGCAAGGGGATTTGATGCACAGAATTGTTTCAGGTAATGAGGTGGAGCCCGTGGCACAGCTTCTAAATGGAGTTTGTTTAGTTCAGTGACGTTTTTGTGACGGCAACAGCTGCCCATCATGTCTCAGTGTGGCACAACAAAGAATATGTGGGCACAAGGAATGTAGGGGGATCCTGGCAACTTATTTTTACATTAACTCCTAGGCTTGGATTTGAAGCTGTGGATCAGGCTCCACAAATGAATCTCAGATCAATAAAGCCTGGACTAACCCTGTTGGAGACAAAGTGGTGTCAGAGTCTGCCTTGTGCTTTCCTTGCGCAGCAGAGCCTCAGTCCACTACTTGGTGCTACAAAGTTGATAAATGGTATAACAGGTGGAGAATTCTGGCTCCCTGCAGAGCACTGACAGTAGCCCCCATATTTCTCCTTATTCATTCCCCTGGGCAGGGGATGAGGCTGCATTCCTACACCAGCCCTGAGCAGCCCCATGGCAGTTTCTGGGTCCATAGAAAAGCAGAGGGGTTGAGAGGACCAACTCACCCCTCACTCAGGAGCAAAGCCCTTGTCCCTTTGGATGTTATTGTTGTAGCCAAGCACAAGCTGGTGAGAGCAGAGAGCGGATTTCCTTCATCACTATTTTTCAAAACTGCTGAGCTTAAAAGATTGTGGAGGAGGATACAAGCAAAGTGTGGTGCAGACAGACTGACCCACAGACAGTGTGCACATGCAAATTCTGTCCTTGAAGTTTATCAGCCCAAGAGAACCCCTTAGCAAATTTCCAGGAAATAAAACGGAAACACAAAGAGCTCTCATGAGTCTCTGTCCCAGCCATTAACAGTCTTATGAGGCATTTTCTTTTTGGCAAAGGGATATTCTGAATGTGAGAGGCTGACCTGAGAGCTGGAGTCTGGGAACTGTTTCTCTCTGTGATTTAATAATTGCTTAGGATCCTTTATAGAAAGCAGCAAGGCAAAGGAGCCATGACTCTTCCTGTGGGGTTTTAAGTGGGTGCAGAGCTGATTGGCAGCCTGTTGGGTAACTCCTGTCTCTGGAAGTCTTGGTGCTGTTGCTGCACATCCAGGCCACTGCCAAGCTTGTCCCTGAGCTTCAAATGCAGCCATGGGCTCCCCTTCCCTGTGGTCCCCAGGCAGGGAATGCAGGCAGCTTTGGGGGTCTGCCTTTAATGGTATTTTAACTTGCATGGTGTGCAATACAAACAAAAGTGGTTTCTGCTACTCTCTGCTCAGTCCCAGCTATTTTTGTTTTGTTTGCTTGATAATGCTTGGGGCGACAGTTTAAGATTTGGGACATGTGGATTAAGCCCTGAAGCAGACTTTGTGAAACACTGGGGATGAGGATTCACAGAGGAAAACTTTCTGCTAATCTTTCCAGTTCCTTCTGTAGTCAGAGAGCAGCCATCTCCTCTTCATGGTGATTCAGAGAAGCTAAATTAAGCTTTTTCTCTGAATCAGCCTCAGGGGGCAGCTCACTGCTGTTCCCATCTCTACAACAGCCCCAAGCACTGCAGCCAGGCCAGGGCTCAAGGCCCCCCACAGCTGGCCAGAGATGGCTGTGAGGAACAGGGAGCTTGGGGTGCTTCAGATCTGTGGGGCTGGGGCTGGACCAGCCCAAGGGAGGCATATGCTCCCCAAGGGGGAAAGTCTCTCCGGTGCCATTGTTATCATCACATACTGATGATTTGGAGAATCTGAGATTCCCCAGAAAATCTGTGATTTAGGGAACCTCTTGATAATCCTTCTTCATATCTGGGAGTAGTTATGAGTCAGGAAACCTCTGCATAGCCAGCTGCATCATCTGCACACCCCTGAGCTGAGCGACTTGAGAGCTAGTGATGGCAAGGAGGAGAAATGCTGAACCTGAGCTTGAGCAGAGGAAAGAAACTGCCATGATGCAGCTCTCTGCTGAAGTTTTCTGCTACTTTTTGACAAAACCAAACCCAGTTTGTTTCTGTTTAAATAACAAAATTGCATTGCAAGTGTTGAAATTCAAACATTTTGACTTTTCAATTTTTTTCAGGTTAATTTCCTGTTTTTTTCATCAACACATTTTCTCTCTTCCAGGCTGTGGGGATTAGGATAGGGGTTGATGGGGATGTCCTGAAATACCTCAGCTTTTGAAAATGGAAAGAAAATGGTTTTTTGTTTGGGAATGTCTGTCAGTCTTTAGGGAAAATAAAAAACAAAAACAAATGAAACCAAACCAATTTCCAAATACTGCACACTAAATGCTCTGTTTCTTCTTTTCCCCTTGCTGAAACACCTACCTGTGTGCAAGAAGAAATGCCCTTGTCCCATAGTGGGTAGCTTGTGCTCACTGACGGGAAGGCTGGAAAAGCCTTTAAGAAAGGCTCTGACTACCTTGTGCTGTTGGGAATACCCAGGTTCACAGCAAATCAAATCAAGATAGTGAAAACAACAGTGAGGAAGTAAGAGTAAACAGCAGTGACGGGCACAGACAATGAGGGTGAAGGGATGGAGCTGGCCTGAAGGGAAGTCTGGGAAGGGAGTGAGGGTGTGAGGGTCCCGTCAGGACTTGGCAGCAGTGGGAGCTGCAGCTTGTTCCCAGGAGAGCAGGCGGTGACTCCTCTCACTGCTCCTTCTTCCCACTTCTGGCTTTTGTGAAGCTCTAGAAATTGCAAGCGGGGGTGATTTAGCATGTCACTGCCAAACACGGGAGGCTTTGTGGTAATTAGCTTACTGCTAATTAGGAATATCTGTGGGTATTTCTTTGGAGGAAAGCACTGATCCATTTATAACCACTTGTGAAGCAGTTATCTGAAATATGTTTTTCCTTTTCTATAGAAAGAATTATCTTTTCTTTTTTTTTTAATTTTTATATCAAAACATGTTGAATGTGCCTGTCAAAAGTGATAGGTCTTTGTAATTTAAATGTTGGGAACATATCCTGTGAAATGTCTACAATAAGCCTTGGTTTTATTAGTTTAAAAAAAAAAATAAACCCCCAGAAAACCCTCAAAACACAAAAGCATGCGTGACTAACTCACCAGAGTATAAAAGGGACATTTTATTTTTCTAAAACTGTGACAAACTTTTGAAATCCAAAGGCCTCTGTGCATACATATTTCCATGTAAATACCACAATACCTGTGGCTTTTTGCCTCGTTCTCTTTCACTGTTGACTTCCATGGCTGGCTGCATGTGCGAGGGATGGAGGTGATGCTGGTCACTCTTCCTTGCTTGGGTATGAGAAACAAGATTAACACAGGAGTTGCTCAGGAGCACTACCTGTGACCTTTGGGTGCCCAGCTTGCCTACTATAAATGTTGGGCTGTTAAACTGTGAATGTTCTGTAAGCAGCCAAAAAATGGAAGTAGAGCTGATGTCAAAGCTATTTTATGTGCAGTGAGTAGAAATTACTTTAGTGACCTCTTACAGTGAAACAAAAAACAGTGGTTGAAGAGAGGAACCAAGAGTGATTTTAAGCAACAGATTCATGGTAGTGCTGAAAACTGATCTGTGTGAACAGTGCCTGACCCTTATTTATTCTCAGATATATTTGTTATAGTACCAATATCCTAATCACAGAGGTCTCAGTCCTGCAAGGCAGTGTGGTGTGAGGGCAGCCGCTGTGCTGTGGGCACTGCTGGTCCCTGCTACCTCCTTTTTTGGTGCAGTTCTCCAACCTGTCTGCTTATGGCAGCAGGTTCCTCTTCCTCCTTTTGCCATGCGCTGCAGAGCCAGTCAGAGTAGGGACTGTATCTTTGGCACAACTCCCACCCTCTGCAAAGCAAGCAGAGCAGGAGAGGATGGGGCTTGCTGGCCTCAGAGGGGTGTCTCATGTGCTTCCAGCTCTGTACTGGATGCTGCTCCCCAAGGCTTGAAGTGAGGAAGCTAAATACCATCTTGTTTTCCAAACCTTTCTAACAGTGATGATGGCAAGTTTGGCTGAAGAAATTAAAGGACTTAAGAGCTCAAAGAGGGATGCAATGTTATTTGTGTTTATTTTAAAAAAAAAAACATACCACTTTTTACAATATTTTCATGTCTCATTCAGTTCTCTTTAATTTCCTTCCTGGAAACTGTATGATGTGCTACTCATTGCTCAAATTCAAAATGGCATTTTTATCATTGGTACTATCTGTTTAAAACATGTTTGTCAGTAAATTCCTCATATTTCCTCTTTTCTACCCACCCCTGGGCTTAAATATCTCATAAACAACAAAAATATCAAGAAAAATGGTTTTGTTATTCAAATGAGACTTTTTTTTTTCTATTGCAAATTTCTCTCTCCCCACAAACTGGGGTTTTTTAACAATAACAACTGCCTAAAGCACTCTGATTTTTCTTCATAGACAATCATTCCAGCCTAAAACAAACAAAATAGGGAGCCTATTAAGCCTGTTTTGCATACACCTGCAATAATTATTTAGATATGCACATCAAAATGAATAAGTTGTTGCACAACATAATTGGTTAATTTTGATTATGCAGGAACTTCATTTTGCTGCATTGGTACCAGAAGCTCTTGCTTGTAGGCCTGGCAGTCACTGATTAGAGATGGGCAGGGTACTTCACAAATACAGGACAGGTACCTGTGAGACTGGGGAGGCTTTGCCATCTGCCCACAGATACTTTTGGTACTTTCTTATTTGCTGACCACCTGCCTGTTGCTAGAGAACTCTTGATGTACTCAGTCAAGGGCTGACACTCACAGAATTAGGTATGTTTTGCCTATATGGGTGGCAGATATTGCTCACCACATTTACCCTTTGGAGGGATGTGATTGCCCCAGTCCTGATGGAAAGGCTCACCTGAGATCTTTCCAAACTGCTGCTTGGAACATCTACCAACTTGAGCAAATGCAGCCACAAAATGGGCATGAAACTCCTCAGGCTGGTTTTCTATGAATTGGACTAAGGAAAACTGCAGAGACCCCTCCTCTGGCAGTATTGTGCAAGCAGGAGAGCTGGGAAGTGGAAACTCAGCCACAGGATTGGAACCTTTTTAATGAGCATGTCTGCCTGCATCTTTCTCCTCGGTATCTCCTATAACCACTGTAATTGATTTCTTGGCAGCTGGAAACTCTTTTGAACTCGAGTTCTTAACAAGTGGAAGGAAAGCACGGCATCAGGTAAGTGCTCCTAATTGACCAAGCTCTCCTCGGGTTGCTCTATGAACAGTAATCATCCAGGTCAAGCAATAAAAGTAACACGGTTACCAAGGTGTGGTGTGGGGAGAGCCCGACCCCAAACAGAGCTAAGGTGGCAGATGAAAAGGCGGCGACACTAAAACAGACAGTGAAGTTGGTGGCTATCCTCACTGTTTTTGGCAAGTGAATAGAGTTTCTCCTCACAGGCTTCTTGTCTGATGGTGTTAGCTGCTGCCTGGTCTAAGGGTGTTGTTCTGAGGCCAGTCTTTGGGCAAGATTTTGGCTGTTGTTGAACAGAGGAACAGGGGACCCCTTTGTACCTGTGTGGGGTGATCTGGAGGCTTGGATTGAACAGATCCTGAGCAGAAAGGGCTGAAGTATGTGGTTCATTTTTCCATGCATTTAAACCATTTTGCATGCATTTAAACCCCTTTCTATTTCTGTTTGTTTGGTTTGGTTTGGGTTTCTTTGTTTTGGTTTTTGGTTTTAGCTTTTTGTGGTTGTTGTTTGTTTTTTTTTCTGGTTGTGTGTGTGTTGGGTTGTTTGTTCATTTTTTGTCGTTTTTTTTTTTTTCATCGGGAGAGGGCACTCCCTTGCTCTGTGCACAAATGACTTCAACACCCAGGGACTTTTGGGTGCCCATTGCCAAGGCCTTGCAGAACTGTGTGATGTGGGGACAGGGAAACACACCCAACCAACACACTCATTTCACCATTACACTGACTGTCCTTCTGTTTTTATATCCCCAGCCCCAATGGGTGTTATGAGCTGGGACACGTGGAAAGCCTTTTCCCTGGACCCAAAGGGTAAGTTTGGGCCAAAAAGAATGTAATGGCATTGCTGAAAGGATAAAGAAAGGGACATCTTGCCCTGACTTGCTGTATGTTTTATCTCAGCTGTGAGAGACATGAGGCTCCTTTTAGTCTGGGCTAATCAGTGAGAGGAAGGTCATGCTCTGTTTCTCTTTAACATGCTATTTTTGCCCTGGTTGGCAGTGGCATGAAGGAGGGGCCTGGTTAATGAGGGAGCAGGGATTTTTGAAGGCAAACCAGAAGGCAACTGCCCACTCATATCACCTTTTGTGTTTTGGTTATTAAAGCCACATGTGGCAGTGGCGCAGATTGTGAGGAAGATGAAAGTAATAGTTGGATGTTGCATCGGCTGCTCTTCAACACACACTGTGGAATTTGGGAAACAAGAGCTGGGAAAGGGAAATAAAATTCCCAGTGTGCATGCTGACCTCACAGCATAAGCATTTCCACACAGTGCTTTGAGATTTATCCCTTGACTACTAGCACAGGCTTGGACTTTGTTATAACTCTCTTTGAGCTATTCTATGTATAGTACCTTGATCTATGGCTAAAAAGCACTATTTAAGAGATTATACATTAGCATGATGTGGGGTTTTTTAATGTCCTCTAATCTAGTTCTGAAGTGGAAGATTTGAAATGTGATGTGAGAAGTGGTACTGCAGGAGTTGCTCTAGGTATATGACTTTGCAGAAGTGAGTATATCTGGGCAGCTGAACCCTGTGGGTTTCTCCAGGCAGGGCTTTTAGGCTGAGGTTTTCCCACCACTCCCTTGTTGTAACCCTGCATTCACTGCATGGTTAATGCAGTGAAGGTGAGTCTTTTCTTGCAGTTTTGATTGTTGTGCTTACCTGTGAAATTTGGTTTTGTTTTATTTTTTGGAGGGGAGTGGAGTGGGGTGGGGTTGAGGGCTTAAGAATCCAAAAATCTATTTTAAAGGAGGGTGACAGGAGACAGGTTCTGTTCTGAGAAAGCAGAACTGGCTCTGAGGCATAAGGGGGCACAAATAAATGATCCTTTGGCCTTGCTCCTGGGAGTTGGATGGGTTTTGCAGCCTGGCATGGAGAAATGGTTGTTTTCCCTCTACCTCAGCTGATCCTACCACTGACACTGTTCCAGGAGTTGTCCTTATGTTTTCTTACAGGGACCCACTGGTCCGCCAATTTTCACAGGAGGCAAATGGCATAGCCCATGACTGCTGAAAGAAAAGGTCTCAACTCAAGCAGTGGAGTTGTGTGGCCTGGGAAACAGAATTCTTCAGCTTTATCGCTGCCAGCTGGCGTCTTTTCCACCACTTCTTTTCTCTTTAGTGCCACAAATCCCCAAAGCACACCAGCTTGTCCATTGTCCCATAGCCTCTAATGCCTGAAATGAGCACTCAAGTGATGCCCAGAGCCTGGTGTGGCTGGAGGGTGTGAAGCCACATGGACAATGAAGGGCTTTGATGGTGCTCTGAGTTCCATTGCCTAATTCTTGTCTGCTGCTTGGTGGTTCTCTAGATTGACTGCAGAATTCAAGGAGGGCATGGTGAAAGGACAAACAAGCCCAGTGTTTATTCCAGAATTGTACAGAATGGGGCTGGAAGGGACCTTGAGGGTCATCTAACTCTCTTGTGCATTAGGTTTGACCTAAAGCACCAGCTATATTTGAGCTGAAACCTAGTCATGTTTGCATAGAAAGAAGCTCGATGAGAGCCAGAATGTTATTGTCTGGAAGTAGGCAGAGATCCAGATCTAGTTTGCTGAAAAAGACAAACTCTTTTAAAAGATGTTCTTGGAAATCTAGGCAATTTTCTCAGTGCTGTGCAATGTCTCAGTTAGTGTAACTTCAAAACTCAATTACTTTCTTTTACACTAAACAATGATTAAGCAGCTCAAACCATTTGGCAAACAAACAGCTGCAGCATCCACAGAATGAGAACTTCAGGATAGGACCATAGTGATTGCTTAGATACTTATCTTTGGTGAAATTAGAAATACATATATATTTTTGCCTCCTTTTCTCCAGTTCTGAGATGGGGTATGCAGGAAGTTCTGAACTTGTATTTTATATCCTTATGCCTACCTCTGAACCCATCAAATATAAATATTTGAAAGTTTGACTTCAACTGCTTGAAGTGGTTTCTAGATTCCCAGATGAAATGCTAAATTGCCTGAAGAGGAGCATGAAGATGAAACAAACTCTGCAATAGCAAAGCAGACCTGAAGACTACATATTTTGGTAATTGATAAAAACACCACATTTTCAGACCCTTCATGAAAGAAAGAATCTGTGTATTAAAGCCCCAGATTATCTGGGCAGACTCCATAGCCATAGAAATCAAAGGCACACTGTCAGGTTTTCCTTCTGTTTTCCTCTTTTCTCCAGGTGGTGAACTTCTCTTCAAAAGGATTAATTTTTTCTGTGGGAACCTAGAAAGAAATCCCTGAAAACAGATAGAGGTTAATATTCTTGATTTGCAACAGAAAAATTGGGGACAGAAAGCAAGATATTTAACTCATGCAAGGCTGAGCAGTCTGCAGGCAGCAAAGTGATGGTTTGTCAAGACATTCGGAAAGTAGCTCTTAATGCTTCTGTCTGGCTCGCTAGTTTGGGAGGCGACATGTGTCTCTTTTCCTCATGCAAGAACTGCCTAAGTCAACTCCATCCTCTTTGTAGTGGATTGTTTTTGTGAGCACCATGGTTATATTAATTTTTAACACATAATATGGCTAATCCTTGCTAAGAGGCAGGGTTTGATTTAGTCAGGACATTCTGAAAGCCCTTTTGCTGCATTCAAGCTCCCTATAGAAGTGTTTGGGAGTGGTTTTCTGTTGTTCCTATGATCCTGCTTGTCTCTAGCTGCACAGGATGTGCTGGCTGTGTGCACCAGGGGTTGAATGCAGTGGGTCACATAATGCAGTATCCCTGTGGGGCATCTCCACACATGACAACCCACCTGCTTCCCATGTTCACACTGTTTGTGGGAAATTTCAGGATACCTTTGTGCTGTCTCTGCTCTGGGGCTGGACAGAGGGCTGTCTGTCCTTCTGTTCAATTCAGAGCAACCTTTCTAGCAGAGCATGGCTGTGGTGGGGAGCTGGGCCACTGTGGGAGACCCAGACCCGCTGTACCACAGCTCAGCACAGCAGTGCCTGATGCCTGCAAAAGGCAAACATTGTCTGTTGTGTATCATGTGATGGTGTATAGCCCCAAAAAGTTTATTCTTTTTGTCAGCTCTTTTTTCCCCTCTGGGTTTTAACTTTCTGCTGCTACTTAACTTTGTAAAATAATAAACGACAAAAAATATGTTCTTAGAAATTCATGCCTGAGGCTGGGGTTTTTTCTAAGTAGTTTTGACTCTTCAGAGGGAAGCTACTACTAAGCAAAAATTACCATAATTAACTATAGTAAACTGCCTGCCATTTGATGTCTGAGACTTAAAAGCTTCTGTTGGGATCCAGACGGTTTTTGAAAACAAGGCCTCAATGGCCTAATTAAAAAAGAAAGGAGAGAGAGAGAGGGGAGCAGGAAAGACTGGTGATAAATCTAAATAAATCACAGTGAGCTGACAAGAGGAAAGGTAAATGCAGCCTGGCTTCTGAGTCCAAAAATATAGCCTGGGAAGTCTGGATTTCATCTTGCTCCAAAATGCTTTTCCTCTGAAGCATCCTCTGAAGGTCCCTTGTTGCTCTGGATCTACTTCAGTGGAAAGGGATTTGGATCAGGGCACAGTGTTTCTCTGAGCGTGCAGAAGAGAGACATCCCCTTTAGGATTTCCAGTCTTGGGAAACCACATCAGGATTTGAGTAAGTTCACCCAGAGGCAGCAGCAGCCTTGTGATGAATGTGGGCAACACAAATATTTGTACAGCAATTAACTGCGCAGTGCAATGATAATAATGCAAATATGTTTTTAGTGATAGTGCTTATAGCAGTTTAAATTTGGGCTGTAAATACATTGATTTCCTGGGAAATGGGTACACCAGCAGAACTCCTTTCTCTGAGCTAGTAAGATGGTACACTGCTACTGCATCAGCAGGATCAAGCACATTTCAGAGAATCATAGAATATCATAGAAGGGGCAGTGCTGGTCACACAGGCACAGCTGCAGCACAGTGGAGGTCGGGCATATTGCACCAGGGAAGGGTCTTTCCTGCTCTTCTGCAGGCTCAGACTGCTACTCTGCCCAGTGAAATGGGAGGAGGCGAGCCTGCTTTTAATCATCTTGGGCTGGAAGAAGCCTGGAAAAGGAGTCCATGTGGACAGTAGTCTCTAGAAGTGACTGTGGTGGGTTCCTGTTGCTTTCTAGATGCTTTCCAGAGGGCTCTGACTGATGCAATCAGTTTGTTCTGGTGTTGGAGGGTGTTTTCCTGTAAACAGAGCAGCTTCTGGATTGCATCCTGAGTTTGGCTCACAGGGCAATACCAACCACATCCTGGTGTATAGCTGTGCCTGGTGGAAAGGATCCCTCAAGGCCATGAATTCCAAAGTCACTACAGCACAGCAACATTTTGGACTTCCCCCAAAGATGTGGCCAGCTTTTCCACTGGAAAAGCTTTGCTGCTGGGATATTTGGTGCTGAGATTTGGCAGTGCTTTATAGCTGGAGTATGGGTGCATGTCTGGCTGCTTTGCAGGCAAAGTGAATCAACCTGGGAGTTGCTACCAAAAATAAGGTGGCTGAGGACATCACAGTACCTGCTCTTACTGCTGTGCATGAAGGGAACACATCTACAGATTCTGGCCTCCGGAACAGGCTGCATCCAGCCTACAGGTACAGCCCTATGACCCAGCCTGGGCTGAGGGTGGTGACCTTGCATGGACAAATGCAGCCAGCTCTTTGGGGGCAGTCAGGACACAGCTGCCCTTCTCAGCTTCTGCACCTTGTGCCTGGTCACAGAGCACACACACGGTTTGCTGTGACTGTGTCATGTCACACTTGTGAGCTGGAAGCTGACACAGGTGAGATGTGTCTCTCAGACTGAGCTCCACCTTGAACTACTCTTGCAGCCCCCTTCAGTGCTGCTGCAAGCAGAGATTCCAGGAGGCAAGTGGGGCCTTTACAACCTCACAACTTCTGGCTGAAACAAAATAAAGAACAAAGAGGACTGCTTGAAAGGGTTTGCACTTCTGAAAGAATAATCAAAATTTGCCCTTGAGGAGAAAGGGCACTGGGTTGCAACTGCCTGCCTGCTCTGTTGATGGTTGGATATTTCCCTAAGCCTTTTAATGAAAGTAATTGTGCTCACCTTTCTCAAAGTCCTGATGAGATGCTGGTTTTCCTGACTGTCCCTTTTGGCATTTTGTGTGGTGGGAGAAGCAATTTATTTTCCTTCTGATGTTGACTCATCCCCAGTTGCAACTCTCTGATGTACAAGTGAGCTTTTGAGTTTGGCTCCATGAATCCTGCTGTACTCCCTAAGTCCACAAATGAGGCTGTAACCATGGCAATTCTGTTGCAGCTCAGACAAACCATCAATGTGGAAGGCTCTTGGCCTAACTTCCATAAAGGGAAAAGCAAAGCTTTCCTTGCTCTGAGAGCTCAAAGCAGAAGAGAAGGAAGGAGCAAAGAAAGGCCACTGGTTACTGGTTGTGCCTGGGCTAGACCTGGCAACAGCCCTGATGGGTCAGAACAGAGAACTGTGACAACACTGTGCTGTCACCAGCACAAACATCTGTGCAAGAACAGCGCATGCAGAGAGTGATCTGCTTTCCTTGCTGCCATGTTGTACTTCTGGTGATCTCAGAGCTTTCCAGAACCAGACATTGTGTCTCCTCCATTTATCTATATGCTAAAAATCCTGGGCCATGTTATGGCTTCTTTAAGGCTGTGTAAGTCCAGTGTGAGTCCACTTACTAGAACAGGATCACCTTGGCACTCCTTTCCCATGCTGTTACCATTACAGGTGTCATAGCTGCATCCTGCCAAACTTCCTCAAGGCAAATTCCTAGCACAAATGAGAAAAAGCTACTTTTTTTTTGCCAGAGCCAAGCTATCCAGGAAGTAGAATAAACTAGGCCAGTGAAAATATATTTTCTTATATCCTGTGGGCTAAAGGAAAGATATTACCTATTTGTCTAATATAAGAAAGTCTAAAATGAGATGTTTCATAGTTAATGGAGGGTGCAGTTCAGTAGTACAGCTGAGCTGATCCAGTGTGTTTCTGATCCTGAATTTTTTTACTTTCCATTTGTATGTCTTTGGTGGTACAGCTATTGTCAGCTCTGATTTTAGTTTTGCTAGCCAGTTCCTGCTGAGATGATTCAACTTACTAAGTTGGCACAAAAACAAACTTGGCCAAAAGTTTTCCCCCAGGACAGAATAAAGGAAGCATTTTCTGTCAGATTAGTGAGCTGAACTGGCTCTGTGGAGGGTCTGATACAAGGACCTCCAAGGACGAGGACATGGGGCTTATAATCAGATTGGGGAAAGAGAGGAAGAGATGTAGGAAGACTAGGACTCACTTTTCTGGTGGAAAAAACTTTTTAAAACAGTCTTGTGTGCAGCTGAAACATGCCTTTAGCTGTGACACCTGGCATTGTGGGAGATTAATCCTGTCCACAGATTTTCAGCCACAGTGGTTGTGTCAGTCTGTGTTAATTGCAGTGCAAAAGCCCAGCATGGGGACAACATCAGTTCTTTCTGGGGAATGGATGTGCTTGAAGTCATGAATGGTTTTGTCTGAATTTTTTTCCAGAAAGTCTCTACAAGATTGTTTACATGATTGTGCCTTCTTTAACCTAATTAGTCAGCAGAAGCCCCACGTGGAGCTGCAGCATATGCTGGCAGAAGCAGAGGCACTGCTGGTAGACCTATTTTACCTCCCTAAACAGCATTAGACATGGCAAAGAAAGCAGCTGTCTACGCTACAGTTGTTACAAGCTGTTTTCCCACCTCCTACCTACCCTTTGAGATGATAATGTCTGCAAAAGGCAGCAGTATATGTACAGTATTTATGAGCTATAAATGGTAGCACTTACTGTGAAGTGCACTGTGGTGATGGAACTCCCTTTTCTTGTTCTCTGTTTGGGACATGTATTGCATTGCTTGGTGGGAGGGCATGGCAGCAGCTTACACCTGCAGCAGAAACTTCTCCCAGGAAGTCAGACACTGGTCTAGATTCAGTCACAAGTGATTCTGTAGCTGGAGAAAGTACCTTGGTGTGGCAGTGGGAACCACTGGGGGTTTGTGATGGCCCTGCATCCTGGAGACTGCTCATCTGGACCTGCCTCTAGCACTGCACGTGAACCAGTGTGGTGATCTTGTTGCACTCATGGCTTCGTTGTGGTCCTGACCTGCTGTCTGGTCAAGAAGGCACTTCCATGGATAGTAAAGTCAGTGCTTCCCGTTCTGATCCCTCTTGCTGACTGTAGGAATGAAGCAGTAAGGGGACCTTGCAGAGTCATGCTATTGCCTGGGGAAGGATGAAGCAAGGAATATATACTGGTAAAACAGTGCACCAGGGAGCTGTAGAGCAGAAGAGGTTCAGTGTAGTTGTAGGTAATCCCAGGATGATTTGGGCATTTTTCCCTGATGAATTTCTTGTTGTTGGAGGGAATTGGGTATGAGAGTGAGCACGGCACTTACTCTCTCCTACCACCTGCTGGGGACTGAATACATTTCTGTGGCTTTTAGTGTTGCATGCAGTCCTGCAAGAGTCTCAGGCTGCCCAGCATGTGAGCGGCAGTGTTGTGAGCCCTGACAGATATCAGTTTGTGATCTTGCAGGTGAGATCTGCTATGGGCCTGTCTTTAAGTCCCAAAGAGTGCACCCAGAGGTGGAAATGTGGTTACTGCAGGTTACATACATAGGCAGTGGTGGGAAAGGACCATACCTTCAGCACCTTGGCCAAGTATCTGGACCTGAATAGCCATTGTGTGACTGCTCAGTAAAGCAGAGTCAGAAGTTCCTGCAAATGCAGTGCTTACCCTGTGCCTTACTGTTGTGTTCCACCCATGCCTTGCCTTGGAAGAAGATCTGTCTTGTGCTTCATGCCAGCAAATGCCCAATTACAGCACTAACACAACATAAACTGCAGGTTATTGATGTCAACTGGCTGCAATTTTACTAAATTTGAAACTTCAGTAACCAGGTGCTGGGCTGCCTTCTCCACATCACTCTGCCAAAGCACCTGTTTCTGAGGACCATCTCTTCCTTTCCTGAACATCTCGTGCCAAAGGCCATGCTGTCTCTAACTCCTGCAGCAGCTCCCTAAGGCACAGATTGTGTGTGGATATGTCCTGACACATCCTCTTCCTCCTCTTCTAGCTTTATGCAACTCCCTGCTCTCATCTTTTCTCACACTGCTGCTTCCTTTCAGCAGCTGAAACAGCAGGAGAGAGTGGTTTGTGAACTCTGGCTGAACTGATGGGATCTCTTCATAACACTCCACGTTTCTGCAATTAGTTGTTGGATTTTTTCAAATTTAGTTGTATTTATTTTTAACAGGCTCTGCTCCCAGATTTACTGAGCTGAATGCAATTGTTTAGCTTCATTATTCTGTTGCAATAGGTCTGCTGGCAAGTTTATTAAGCAATAAGGAATGAAAGGCAGCAAGTTTCTAGGTGGTTATAGTGTGTGTTGTGTAGTGTTGATAAGGCACAAGGTCGAAGGCTCACAACTTTAATCACCAGAGAAAAACACCCTGGAGAGACAGGATCTTATTGGTATAATGACATGGAAGTGAGTCATAAAAAAGGAACTGCTATAAAAACTACCCATTCCTCTTTGCCTGGAGAAACTGATGCTTAGGAGAGATCGTTTGTAAAACTGCTCTAATGTCACATCCATAGCTATCTTCCCCTCAAGGGTTATGGGCCAGGTGTGAACTTGAAATGGAAATCCTCCAAACCAGCTCCTTTCTTTATCTGCTAGCCAGAGAGAGCTCCAGTTTTGTTGATGAAATTCTTACTGAGAGTCTTTCTCTCTCTGCAGAAGCCCTGGAGCTTCCTGTGTGTGTAGGGGTATTGTGAAGTCTGGCACACTGCTGCTGGTGGTGGTCCTGCCAGTGTGGTTGTGGCTTCACCGTCTGGTGCTAGTGCTTCTCACCCGCGGGGATCCCATAGGTGTCCTACAGGATTGTAAAGAACATGCATAATCCTTGGGCCTGGATATACCTACAGCCATACCATTTTGTGCATGTGAACTCTACTTTCACGAAGCAAGCAGGTCATGGACTGCTGTCTCTCATTCTTTCACAAGTACTGACGAGAAATCCAACTTTAAACTCTTAACTCGTGTCTACTTTGTCACTGGTCATCACTATGATGTTTGGCAAGTCATGTCATTGCTATGAGATTCCTGGCCTTACAAACACTCTTCATTTCTGGGCTAATAGTACAATGTAACACAATACAGTAATTTCAGAGTAAATGAACAAGTTTTGGAGGATTAGAGACATATCCTTTAGAAATGCTAAGTAGTCATACTGTCTCCCTATAGAGGCTATCAGAAATTGAAATATGACATCTGAGGGAAAACTGCCATTACAACAACATAGACAAGCCAGATGGGCAAGTGATCCACATGGCTTATGTCAAGAAAACAGGAAGCATCTGTCTCTGTGGGAATGGAAGAAATAATTAATGGATCCACGTACAGCCTGGGAGATTGATAGCTGTAATTTAGCAGTGGCTGTTCAGCACTTCTATCAGCAATGACAAAGTGGCCTGCAGTGTTACCTGCTTCTTAATCAACCTCAGTATGGAAGGGGCTGGAGTTACCCTCTGTAGAGAGGGATCTTATAAAGTGAAGCAGCAGTGTCACACAACCATATGGGAGACCATATGTGAGGACAACATCTGCAGAGGGATTAATCTTTTCTTTCTCATATTTTCTCCCCTTCTTATCTAATTGTAAAGGGTTATTGTATTAATATACAGATCAGCTTCACAGGCATAGCTGAAGAGCCTGGTACTGTGAATCAGACTCCTGTGGCAGGGAAACCTGAGAAGCAGAGTCCCATGGTGGTATCAGAGAAGCAGCAGATTGCTGATTTAATGCTCCAGTGTACAAAGCCTGGCCCTGTTGCAGGGGATGGAGGCTGGAGGCTGGGGAGGAGCTGTGCATTACATGGTTGAATGTTGTGGGTCGCTGTGGTTGCTGGCATTACAGGGCACTGTAAGGTAAAAGTGCTTGTCCTTGTTTTGTAGTTCTCCATCAAGTGACTGGAATAGTCGGAGCCTTTTGTAGTGCAGTGATGTGACAAGGGTTAATGTGCTCAAAAGCTTGTCCGTTCTCCATACCTTACATCCCAGATGATGCAATGTGTGAGATTACCTCTGACTGCTGGTGTCACCCCATCTCTACAACACTTTGCAGCACACCGAGCCACCTGCAGTGTGTTGCTTGCTCAGAAAACAGAACTCCCAGAAGTTTTCTCCACCTGGGCTGTGTGAGGAAACAGAATATGGCAGAAGAAGGAGTTTCAGGTCTGTTCTTGACCCTGGTTCTCTGCGGCAGAGACCTCAGGGCAGGGGATTTCAGCAATTCAGTGAAGAGAGGAAGAGCATGAAGGTGAGAGGGAGTCACAGGAGGGAAGCGTCTAGTGTTGTGGGCTCCAGTCCCTGGACCTCAGCTGAGAATGGTTTCTCCATAGATATTCATTGGTGTAAGTGTAAGGTAATCCTGAAGGCTGTCTGGTTCAGACACAACCTAAAAGCCTGGCTGAGGATTAGCTGTAGTAGAAGCAAGAATGGAGCTTAGGTCTCCAAAATCCAATACCTGTGCTGCAGTCCTTGGAGCTGGCTTTGCATCTGGAGAAAGCACTTGAATGATGGTCTAAGGTGACTGGAGGGAAGCTGTCAGTCTATGAGCTATGTTTCCTGATGCGGTAAGCGGGTTTTATCTGACAAGTCTCATCAGGTTATGTCCTTTTTCTGTGTGTGTAAGTCAGCAAATGGAGGACCTTGCCATTCACCTGACATGGCCCCAGATTTGAAATCCAGTGTTGGAAAGAGACTTTAAAGACAGAAAATTGTGGTTTCCTGTTTTATAAGTCTGGTTCTGTTTATAGCCCTTTTCATGTTATGCTCAACTTAGTAAAACAGATTTTCACCTGGAGTAAATAATGTAACTGTTCCCTCCAGTGAAACCGTGATGATTCACAGCTGTTTGAGCTTGGTTCCACTAACCTTAACTCCTCAAAGCAATTAGCTAACATAATTGTGCTCTCATACTCACATTTCACATCTTTGAGACTACTGCAATGATTTTAGATAACCTGGGATAAATTCAAACCTGATAGAACTTCTTTAAGGTCACCCTCCTTCTGTTAGGGATGGAGATGTTCATGATTGGTGAAGCTTGATTTTCATATGACTCAAACTGCCTGAACACATTTTTAGTAGCATGGTGGGTACCTGGTACCTCTTTGCTCCAGGAGCCCTGAGGACACTGGTAGCTTAGTGTGGTGCCCAGGCTTTAGCACTGTTACTCCAGTGGGAAGCCCATTGGGAGAGTTGTGGTGTTGGCTCTCTGGCTGAGCTGTACTGGAGATAGCCGAGTGGAAGGCAGTTTGGGAACAGCCTCAGCACCCGCATGTTTTCCTTTGGTGTAATCCTTTGCTGCTGTGGTTAAACTGCAAGGATTTCTGAACAGGAGTTATGCGGAACTGTGGACATTCTTCCTGTTCCAACTAGAGTAACATAGCTGGAGCTGAGAGAGGGTAATGGGGAACCACAATGTTTTCTGGATGCAGGCTGAACAGCAGCTGAGCTGCATTGATCAGTTAGTTCCCTTTCATTTAAAGTCCTGAGTCAGTAGACAAGAAGGGATATGAAAGAAAGAGGGAGTGAATTGACATCATGGCAATCTCCTTGGCCCGTCATCTGGTTCCTTCATCCACCTCAAGGTCTAGTCGCTCATCACACAGCCTTAACTTTCAGCTTTAAATGAAGCCTCTCCCTTGCCACATTCTTTCCTTGATGGCTTTGTTGTACAGTGAGGATGTACAATGAATCTTTCCATGGCTGCTGCAGTGACTGGCCAAGAACCCGTGCCATGGCCCTCTCACCTCCAGGAAATATTAGAGTGAGCCAGGGAGAGGCAATGAACCATAGCACATTGAGCCTGTGATGTACTACAGAGCTCTCTTCTCTAAACATCCTCCCTCCACTGAGGAAGGCAAAGTGGTTTGGTGATGGATTTCATGGAATGGGACACCTGAGAGCAACAGCTCTTTGAGAAGAGAGGTGTGCTTTATGAAGAGATTATGTTTTTGCTTAAGCTTGCTTGGATGTCAAGATGACAGCTGTGTAGAGATTGTGTGGACAAATGAAGTGAGAGCTAATGCTCAGCAAGAGGAATGCAAGCTTCCCAGGGGGTATGGGTTTGCAGTACAACATGAAATCAGATTTCAGAGATCAGCCATGCTGAAAAGGTATCGACTGAAGATAAAATGCAAGTACTTGCTTGTTTTCTGCAGTGCTTTATTGCTCACTTTTGTTTGGTTTTGCACTAAGTAAAGGGATTTTTGTATTCTCTCTGTCAGGGCTACCCTTTGCAGGCCCACAGAGGTCATCACTCTTTCCTCATACAGGAAAGGCTGAATTACACAGGATAAGGCAAGGCTTCATTTTTTGATTGTGCCAACAAACAACATTTTTCATGATTTGGCCATGTCTGCTGTGGACTGATATGACCTCCTTCATATCTTTTGGCCTCATTTCCCATTACGGGGTGGGAGAAGAAAAGAGGACAAAAGAAATGATGAGACCAAGCACTGCCTGCTGTGCTGTCCCTGGCCATGTCGGGGCATCGTGTGGTCCCTCACCCAAATTCCTGACCACGGACAGGTGCTGTAAAGGGAGCTGTTTAGGTGCAGACTGTTCTGTGTCGTGAAGGTGCTGAATGTTTAAGTTGATTTAAAAGAAAATCCAAAAGTTAGGATTTCTCTGGAGGACCCCAGAGTGATCTTCTGAGAACCTTTCCTATGTCAGGGATCACCACAGACTGAGTGTGGCTCTTAGCCATGGATCACCAAGCTGGCGGAGGCTTGGACTGTGCGATCTGCTGGCATCATTCCCAGCTGGGAGATGGCAAAGTGGCAGCTGAGAGTAGTATCAACAAAATCCTGTCATTGGTGGCAAAGCTGAGGGGAGGCTTGAGGTCTTTTCCCCTCTCTCCCCTGTGCTACTTTGCTCTCCTTTCCCAAGGACCAAAAATGCATTCATGAGGACTATATGACAGGGCACAGTCTTGCTTGTGAAGGGAGGGAGAAAAATGTCTGTGGCTGTTTGGACCATGGGATCTCTCACATTGGGGTTGATTCACAGGAAGAACTACATGGTGTTCTGAGTATCCTAGAAGACTGCTAATCCATGACATGCTCACGTGGGAAGTGCAAGATCCTGCCTATGTTTCTTCATTTGTTGGTACTCTTTTAAATCCCATTGGAGATGAGAAGAAAAGAGGGTCATGACTCCACTTCCCTTGAAGTTGAAGGAAGGCTCCTGCTGACCCTGCTGATTGTGGATCAGATACTTGTTTGTTCTGTCCCCTGCAATCAGACCTCCCATTTGATTTTCCATAAAAACCACCAACCACCTCAGAAAGTTCTCTCCCCACTTTGACAGCCAGGGTCATGTATGACTCATTAAAGAAAGTAAATAAAGGATGTGGGCATGCCTGGCAGCGACAGCTTTCTTGTGCTGCCAGCAGGCCCTCTGCCAGGTAACAACGAACTCCCGGCAAGAGCTTCTCAGAGCACCTTTGGGATGTGCACTGAAGAGTTCTGTGGTGCGATGAAATATTTAAAACCACTTTTGGGTTGAAGCGAAGTGGGAGAGCAGCAGCCTCTTTAATCTCTGCACAGCTTTAAGACTGCATGTGAATCATTGATGAGGAGGGAAGTGTGTTTCTGAAGCTCTGGCAGGTCATTAAACCTGGTGATGGACTCATTAAACAGGGAGCTGCATGAAAAGACCTGGACCGAAGCACCGGGAGTATTTCACACGTATTGCCCTGAGAACTGCCAGCACTTTTTACCTATGACTTTCAGGGTATTGCAGTTTTGTATTAAGAAAGGCAAATGTCTTAGGTCAGTGAATCGTGTTGCATAAGAGAAAAAGTGTGAAAAAAGCTCTTTGATCTGTCAGGCAAAAGCATAAGAAGACACAATAGTTGGAATTCAGGACTTCTGGTGTTTCTAAACATCTGATTGCATTGCATAGGATGTTAGATAAATCACCACTGCCAGCTCTTTTAACTGGGACCTAATTGGATTGGGAAAGGTGGGCGATTGCTATAGTGCTAGTGTTCCCATGGCTTCAGTGGAAGAGAAGTAGAAAATGCCTCTTTGCATGGGGTGTCCTCAAATCCATGTGTGTTCACAGCTTCTGCTGGCCACAGTGCCCACATCATAGTGCTGTTTGACCTCTACTGTACCTGCTGATCTGTGCCTTAGGCTTTCTCTGACCCACCTGCAAAGACTGTACATGCTGTTCAACAGGTTGGATAATTTTCTGGCCATGGCAATGACAGATGCGGTGTCAGATGATCCCTTCAGCTGGTTTGAATTTTGTTCCCTTCTGAAAGAATTTTGCTTTTCAGCAAAACTGTGCTGAAGTGCTGGCCACAGACATGGGTAAACCTGGCCTTATTGCTTACAGACTCTGTACTTCATCTCTAATTGCAAAGTACACAGACCTAGATACTTGGATGGCCTAAACTGGTATTACCCTCTTGGCTTCAGATAGGTTCACAGGATTTGAACAATGTCCCTTGATTGCTGCACATTTACATAGCCGTGTTACAAAGCACTGTGCAAATGCCATGCAGAGGAGATAATATCTGGCTTCCTCAGAGGGCTTGACATTGTCCCTCAGCTGGCAAACAATCAGCAAGTGACCTTTTCTGCAGAAAGCTGCAGCTGTCTGCCCTGGCTTCCCTGCCCCTCAGGAGAGAGTGGAAACAGCTGCAAAGAAAAGGAACCTTCAAATTTGCAATGTGGGGAGGAGCAAGGAGTTAGCAATGTGGAGGATGCTTCTGGGTTGAGAGGTCTGAGTTCCTCTTGCTTCTGCCGCTTGGTCTGGAGGAGAATGAAAGGAGCTGGAAGCAAAACAGAGTAAGGGCTCATTCCCCATGGCAAAGGTGTCCCAGTTTTCCACTCAGATGGGGCCTTGTGGCTCAGGTAAGTCTTTGCATTGTTTGAAGCCATAGGTGGTGGGGTGGTGAAAGAGCTCCATTCCTCTTGCTGGGTGTGTTAGCTGCATCTTAATGTTTATACTCTCTACTTAAACTTTTGTTGGGACATCTTACTTCTAAATGCAATTGCTTCTGGCAGTGTGGAGAGCTGATTGCTACTTAGTATTGCTTAGGAATTCAGAAGAGGAAGCGGAGAAGAATGAAATACCAAGTTGTTGCTGCTGCACATAAAGTTATCAAAGATGTTCTAGTTTAACTAAGCAGTAATTGAGTTGTTCCTTTTGCCTTTTTTGTTTGTTTGCTCATTGCTTGAAACAAATAAGCTCTCCCTTGAATGAGCTATTTACAGAAATCCTGTAAGCAGTGTGCTCAGTGGAGGTGGGAAGAGGGGTGTGTGTGAGGACTTGTGAATGCACAGTTAGGTATAGGGAGTGTAGTGGGAAGGAACAAATGAATTCTGACTTTGTAGTGAAGATTAAGCAGTGCAGCTTCAGCTGGCACTCATTGCATGAACAGCTTGGATATTTCAATAATCAGTTTAAAGTTGAGTTAATCAGGCTCTTCAAGGTGTGTGGTTGTAGCTCAAAGCCATTGAAAGTCAAAAGAGATTACAATGGTGTGGTGTAAAAAATGCATTAATGAAATCTTTTCCATCCATTGGAGGAGGAGATAGAGCTGGTGTTGTCAGGAGTAGTTTTCTGTTGCTTGTGATCCTAAGCTCCTGTTCTCAACTAGGAGCAGAGAACAAAAAGCGTTCAAAATTTTTCTGTAGAAAGCTCGGTCACTACCTGAAGCTGAACCACTGCTGGACTCTCTTAGTAGGCTGTGGCTATCCAGTTCCATGAAAGCATGATTTTCTTTCCCCTCCAATTGAACAAAGTGGCCTGCAGTGCATAGACAGAGGCAAGAGCTCATCCTTGCCCATATGTGCTCTGCCTGGTGAATGCCACTCCCTCTTAAGTCAGGGGGTCTGTGGGGAATCACCTGTGTGGCTGTGATGTCCTGGCCATTAGATAGAAATCTGCACAACCTTCTTCTTGCGGTGAGGCTGGAGTAATTTGTAGTGTGTTTTGCAGTATTTCTACTTGGGCAAGTCTGTGGGCAATTGCCTTGAGAAGAACCAGCTCCCTTAGGAATCTCTGCCTGGGGATACCCAGAGGCTGTTCTCTCTGTGGCACTCATCTGCCTGTAATTACAGGCAGCAGCTCCATTAGATGCTGCACTAAGAAATTAATCTTTATATCCCACTTAATCAAAAACATCTTGTTAGAACTGTTTGTTCCGTTTTCAGGCTCTCTGGTGTGTGATTTCTCTTTGTGATTTCCAGCCCTAAGACTGGAAAGGACTCCGTACCCATCAATTTCTCCAGTGGTGTAGCCGGCCTTCAGCTGGGATTTTTGGCAGCAAGCAAAGGGCAGCCTGGGCCTTGACTGCTGTTAGCTGTCCCACAAGCAATTACTGCAGCTGCTCTCCATTTCAGCATGTGGGAAGGTTGAGATTTGACCCAGAGGCAGGAGTGGTGCTTTGGGATCCAAACCTGTCCCGTGGCTGGATGTAGTAATGGTGTCAATGTGGAATGTGCTTGCCTGCTAGTGTTTTTATTGTATTCATGCTTGCCTTTTTACTCTGTATCAGAGGTTAGCCTGATCCTTCTGCTGAGCAGGTAAAGGTACATTTGAAGAACACCTCTTATTGAGGGAGAAGTGAACAGCCAGCCAATCTCCAATCCCACTGTGACACGCAAGAAGAAAAATGTCTGTGTTGTCTTTCCCCTCTGGAAGGAATTTGGTGCACTTGATATCATTGCATAATCTGCTATGTCTTTTCACCATGTTTCTTTCAGCAGATCAATATATCAGTCTGAGCTTTCAAATACAGTGGGACAGGAGAACACAAAGATAGGTGGGAGGGAAGTTCAGTGAAAAAAAACATCCCAGAAGAAGCTACTGCTTCTTCCCAAATCTAAAGGGTTGGAAGAAAATGCATCTGAAAAGGATGAAAATGCTGAATATACTTTACATAGCTAGAGGATAAGGAATTAAGCATGTGCAGTTGTTGAATGTGTGCTGGGGAATGGCCTACAAAAGGTTGCTGAGAACAGTAACATAAAGTTAAGGAAAGGGAAAACTGTAAGCTGGAAAGAATAGAAATTGTCCTGTTGAGAGATCTTTAGCAAGCTGTGGGTAATTTCCTCAAGGGAAGTAATAACCTCTCTATTGCTGGGTTTGTTTAAAAAATAAACTGGACAAAACAGTAAGAAATATGCTCTAAGGGCTAATCTTCTGTCAATTTGAGGGATTAATGACCTAATGGGTCCTTTGGTTTCCTTCCATCTCTCATGCCTATTGTTCTGTGAGCAGCAGCTTCTAGTCATTAAGAATAAAGTCGGTGAAAGGAATAATGTTATGAAAACACTCAGTGATTTAGTTTCCTTCCAGACCTCTCAGCCATGATAAAGTTTTGGTGCTGTAGGAGGTAGAATGGGTGTGGGGCTCAGAGACTGCCAAACTGAAATCTGCTTTTTGCTTTCCCTATAAGGCTTTGCGTTGCTTGTGTCTTGGCTAGGATATTCTTCTGAGACCTGGCCCAAAGCTGGTTATTTTCACTAAGTTATTGCAATTCATTGTGTCTTTTACATCTATTGGCTGGTCTGTGCCAACCTGCCCTTTCTGCAGGCTCCTTGGGGCTTTTACAGGACACAAACAGGCAGATTGTTTTTGCATCATATCTCATGGGTTTGGGCTATCTGTTGAGGCAAACCAGACGGGAAGCTTTGTAAACATCCTTTTCACTTCTCCACAAGTTTTCTATCTACCAAGTTTTCTGTGCTGCCCAACTTCCCAAATATCCTACACAGGATTTGGATACATGGTCAGGGAAAGAAGGGCATGATAGCTGTATTTTGGTATTCTTGGAGCCTGGAAATTACTTTTCATGCATTGGAGGAAACTTCATGATGGTCAAGATAATCAAGAGACCAGAACTCGCGGGTTCACTGAGAAAACGTTGAGGTGGCTGAGGGTAAACACAACTGGGTGTTGTACCTATCTCATTTCATCCCAGTAACACTGAAGGGCATCTTTTTGGCTTCCCATTCTCCTTGACTGTTACTCTTTCCTTTACCTTTTTCTGCCTCGTTTAGGATATGTGGACCATGGCTACATCTACTGTGCTGCTATACTCAGGATTGCAAGTACTGAGAAAACTGTCTTGCTCCGGTTTCCTTGTCATCTCTTTCCCTTTGTACATCTGGTGGTAAAGCAGCCTGGCAATAGATGAAACTTGGAAATCAGATAATTTTCCTTCTCCTGGCTTTTGTGTTTTACTGTTCTCAGCAGCAGGCAAAGGCTGATGACTGTATGCTAGAGCTGGACTCTGTTCTGAGCTGGTCTACTCGTCCTGCATCTGTGTGCCAGTGCTGCCTCTAGGGAATGCTCCTGTAGCATGGCCACCTATAGGCTGAGTCTTCAAGTTGTGTAGGTTTGTGGTGCAGGAGCAATAGTGCATGAGATACAAGTAAATTATATGAGTACCATATGGATAATGGCTTTATTAATATTAACTATTTCCTGGATGCCATTTGGCAGACAAAACACCTTGGCTGCCCTATAAAGATTCAAATGATTTCTTGGAATGGAGACATTCACTTGTTCTACGAAGTTTTTTGTAGAAGGCACATTACCTTCAAAGGTATGCCATTTTCCACAGATCCTTGCCTCTTATAGTTTTATTTCTATTGTTGATTCATGTGTGGGGCTTAGGAAAGCCATGTATAACCCAGCAGGTGGTTGTCACCTTTATCTTTCTGGCAAGGTGTGGCAGCAGGATAAAAGTCAGGAATAATCTTCTCTATTGATTTAATGTAACCTCTGTTTAGCAGAGAGCACAGTTAAATGCAGATATACAGCTCCTTCTGGGTGTGTGGCCATTCCATCCCTTAATATGGGTGACAGTGAATAGGAATATCAATCCTAGCTGCCAGGGTGCTTCCCCTATTGAACCTGTGCTGTTGTGTCATGTTCTTGAAAGTATGAAGGCTGTTCTTTAGTGTCTCAGTTAGAAATCATGGCTTTGGGAGTTAGTCCACCTGTAAATGGAGAGATTGCAGGAGGAAGGAATAGCTACAAAATGTCATCTTCTCTTTGTGTCATGAGGATCTCTGCGATGCTCACTCACCACTCAGAGTTAAGTGGTAGACGTTCCCAGCTGAGCTGAAATGGGACAGAACTGCACAGAGCTTCTTAATCAAGCAGATCTTCTTGCTATCAGTCAGCATTGGGATGTTATGTTTTGAAGCTCCTTATTTCCTGATGCCCTTATGACGTCTGTCCCTGCAAAAGCTCTGTGTTTGGAACTGGCATGGTGCTTTTCATGATCTTAAGTGTGCCTATTAAAACAAAAAAAGGACATATTGAAAATCCATTTTCTCCTTGCAGGTCTTGGGCAATTTTGTAAGATATAATAAGATGAGCAATCTGGTTCTGGCAGTGAAAAGAACAGATGCCAAGCTATAATTTCTCTTACCAGAAAATGCTGTAGAGTCACTTTGTGTTGTGGAAAGAAGAATCTGTGTTATTAATAGAGGACAGTTAAAACTTGGAGTCCTGAGAGCACACACTTCATCTGGTCTGTGCTCTGTGGAGGATGTTAGGGAAACCTCCTGGTCAGCCAGGCGAGAGATGACAAAATTTTGGGGCACAAGACGTTGTCTATACCTTGACTTAGCAGCAGAAACTGCTGGTTAGAACGTCCCATAACACCAAGGGGTTGCGTTTCGGACTGTGGGAACTGTTGCATGTGGTTGTTTTTCCAGCACCAGCTTCCACAGGAGATGGCAGAGCAAAGCTGGCATTGCCCATTATCACTGAGCTGGTAACTGTGGGGCGGAGACCCTGGTCCTTTGCATACTTCCCAGATGAACAAATTCAGGGAATTAGCCAAAAAACCCCCAAACAACAAAACAAAAAAACCGTCTCTTAAGAATGCTGAAACTTTCCACTGTGGATACATACGTTTTCATATCTCTAGTATTGTGGGTGTGTTGTCATCCCCACCTCCTTCCCAAGGTCAGACACCAAACAGCTTCTGGAACAACAGAACACTCCTGCTCACTTATTCTGTGGATACAGATGTGCATTGCTTTCAGAGCAGGTGCTGGCTGGTGCAGAGTCACAGGGGTAAATTAACACCTGAATTTTCTACATTTTAATATCCCTGAGCTAGCAAGCCCTAACTTGTTTATGCAGTTTGCAGCTTGTTCCCTATTCTGGCCAGCTCTCTCATCTCCCTGTTAGAATTGTATTAAGTGTTGGGTGTCAACTAACCTGTTTTGTCTGGAGGATGTGGCAGAGAAAATATTGCATTCTCAGCATCATCAGATTTGTTCATCTCCATTAACTGATGGGCTTATGCTTTTCTTTCCTCTCTTCTTACTTTTAATGTATTTATAGAGCCTTCTTTGTTGCCTTTATGTCCTTGTTAGTTGTAATTCAACTTGTGCCTTAGCCTTTCTGATTTATCCCTGCATGCTTACAATATTCCTTTATACTTTGAGTTGCCCGTCCTTGTTCCCACTTTCTATACAGTTGCTTTTGATTGTTCAGTCTTTAAAGTTCTCCTAATGTAACCATATTGGTTTCAAGCTATGTTCACTCTCTTTGTTCTGTACCAGGATAGGCTGCTATTGTGCTTTTGATACAGTCCCTTTCAGGGCTACCACATCTCCTGCATTCCTCCCTACCTTAGATTATCTTCCCAAGAGAGCACCCCTCACAGTTCTGAATGTGTTTGTCTGCTGCTTTTTTTTCTCTTTTTTTAAAGTCTACTGGCCTCATTCTCCTGGTCTTTTTCTCTCCTTCTGCTGTCTTATGATCACTTCCACTGGCATTCCTTCCACTTTTCAGTCCTTAACAGTTTCTCCTTAATGGAATAAATTCTAAATTCCCATCTACTTACTATAGTTTTCTCCATCTTTTAAAACAGACTCTTCACCATCACAAAGAACTCTGTCTCATGCTGTGCTGTTTTGAATAACCAAAATCCTTCAGGGAAGGTGATATTTCTGCTATTTACCCAGAAAAGATTCATCCACTTGTTTCTGTCTGGGTAATTCCATTCTCCCTGCTTTTTGTAGAGCAAGAGGTCTGGAATAGGGCCTGACATTTCTTGTGTTTGAGTTTCAAGCAAGCATTGATACCATGAGGTGCAGCATATCTTCCCTCTATGTGGATATGGGCACTTATATATTTCCCTGTATTTTTTTTTCTCTGACTTCTTATTTCTGATAATATCATTTAAAGTATGGAAAAGCTCCTAAGTTAGAGATCAAGTAAATAAAATCAGAATAGAAACCTTTATAGTCTAGACCAGAAATTGGTTTTTCCTTCACGATGAGCTTTGAGCTACTATGAAACATCTCTACTCATTGGAATCCAATACAAAAGTTGATAAACTAAAGGTGGTCTATTACAACTTTGCTTTAAATGCTGCCTTCCTCTCTCCTTAA
The DNA here is from genome assembly GCA_035583155.1 of Acropternis orthonyx. NCBI lineage: Eukaryota > Metazoa > Chordata > Aves > Passeriformes > Rhinocryptidae > Acropternis > Acropternis orthonyx. The sequence goes on from JAWWEU010000160.1 coordinate 24,588,877, forward strand.
CATACTGTATCAAAGGATGTATTTACTGAGTGGTTTGAGACCTCTCCTCTGATACTGCTCACAAATGACAGGATGAGAGGAAGTGGCCTTATGTCGTGCAAGGTGAAGTTCAGATTGGATATCAGGAAAAATTTCTTTGCTGAATGAGTTATGGAGAATTGGAATAGGCTGCCCAGGGAAGTGGTTGATTCACCAGCATTGGAGGTATTTAGAAGTCATGCAAATATGGTGCTTAGGGATGTGGTTTGGTGGTAGACCTGGCAGTGTATTACAGTTGGACTTGGGCTTAAAGATCTTTCTCAGCCTAAATAACTCTGTGCTCTTGTTTCTCCAGAGCAGAGTTACCTGGTCAGCTAACTCTGGGAATCAAGAGACCACATCAAGTCTCATTTGTCTCTTTCCCTCACAGTGTCTGCAGTCTGAACTCTTTTGGCTTTCTGTGTATTTGTAAGCTTAGCTGGTCTCGAGTGACGTGGCTGCCACTGATTAAGTAGCAGGAACAGATAAATGTGGGTATGAAAGGAGACATGCATTTGAAGCAGAACTGATGCATAGTTAAATGAAGAATAATGCAGATGCAGACCACTAGTTTTTATTGGACCTATAACCCTCTGCACTATTATTTATAACCATAAATGCTATCCGCCATCACTGGACCTATTAGCTTATGAGCTTGATCCTATTACTTCTGAAAGCCTTTTTTTTTTTTTTTTTTAAATTCTTAAGCTGTAAGTATTACCCCCTTTTTTTTAGGTGCTGCTGCAGTCCTCCTGATTTAGGATGGTTTCCAAGAGGTTGTTTGCCTAAAGCGAGAAAGAAAGTATTCTTTTATAGAAAGCTTAGCAGATCACTTACCTTTCATGTAAGTTGATTAATTCAGCTAGTGCAGATCACAGATGGGCAAATGGTTTGACTTCCAGCTGGGATAGGAGCGGTGGGTTCAAGTTCTACTTTGCTCTAGAGTTAATCAGTTGCCAAAATCAGAGGTGTTCAGTAGCCTAACTCTGAAGAGGGAATAAAGATGCAAGTGTTTGATCTGGATATCATAATCTCTGAATTTCCCTCTTGTTAAAGACAGATGTAAATCCTTTCTCTAGTGTCTGGAGGCTGGAAACTTTAAAAGTTCTTTAGCAATAAATAAGTATGACACGTTTTGTCTACAGAAGTAAACTCATGCGAGGTACAGATTATCAACTAATGGAATGAATTAGCCTCTAAAGTTCATGTGAATGCCCTCATTCAGAAATAAAGTGGCCTTAGCTTAGAGGAATGACTGGCAGGGCTTGTAAAACTTTCAGAACAATGATGCCCCTTTGGGAATTTAAAGAACCTTAATTTATGTGTGCTGCTTCCATGCCACTTGCTAATCCCCCTCATCTTTTCTGAGTATTCCCATGATGAAAGAAGTCAGAGTTAAGTCTCTTACTCAATTATCTGAGCATAATCCTAAGGCCGAGGTTTCTTTTGCAAACACTGATGGCAATAAATTCAAACCCTGTTTTCCACAACTCTAACTGCTGTCAATATTCCCCACCTCTGGCAGCATTCCTGCCTGAAGTGTCATTCCCTCCAGCTGTGCTATTCAACATTCATGCCAAGCTATGATGAATTCTTTGCATCCTGCCATATCTGTGTGTCTCTTCCATGGACTTTGAGGCTCATGCCCTTTCTCACAGGGACATCCCAGTGGTGCTGCACACCAACACAGACAACTGCAGCAGTGGGTTGTGTAGATGTTGAGAAAATGTGCAAGGCCTATATATTGGACTGTTGCCAGGGAAAAATTACCAGCAAATTGGTCTTCACGTTGCCTTTTGCACCCTCTGTAATTTTTAACCTATACATGAAAACAAAAGATGCTTTCACTCACACTCTGAACAGAGATCAGCAATGGGCTCTGAAGGAAAAAATTTGTTGCATTAACAGATAATTTTTGAACAACCCTGTATGATCACCTGAAGTATAAGCCTGCCTTCTGTGTGCAAGAGGGTAACCATCTGTCTGGGGATCTTTAACCTCTAATGTTGACAGCACAAGGACAGAAACAGAAAAGCCTTCCTGTTAGAGCACAGGGATCAGAGGAGGCCTGTGTAATTGCTAGCCATTAAATAAAATATGCCCCTAAGTCTTCAAATTCCAAGGTACATGTGTAATTAGCTGATAAACTGCAAATGAATAATTAGCCAGCAGTAAAAGCCAGAGGAGAGGAGGGATGCTATTCACCTTCTTTCTCTTCTTGCAGGGAAGAGCACTATGTACATGACTCACTGTAGTGAAAAGTTGGTTATTTGGTTAAATGGCATGATAACTAGCAGAACTGGGAGACAGTACTTCATGGGATGTCTGGCCCCAGGATTTGCTGTTTTATGAACTGCTGGTGAGATTTGAATATTTTGGAGATGAACGGTGGTTGCACTCTCCCTTATTTCATGTGGATTGTGTTTGCACACAGTCTGAGGGATCTGAAGCAGAAGCTTCTGCTGAAGGATCTGGCAGTCATTCTGTCCAGGCAGGTTAGCAGCCTGGCAGTGTTTGTAGGACTGGAGATTCAGGTCCAGATCTGCAGGACGGAGGCTGGATTTTCAGCTGCCTGGTTCTGGTGCAACACTGATGATATGAGGGTTGCTCCAACATCCTGATTTACACCCACTGTGATGTGACATCAAGGCATGGACCATCACTCAGGTCATTGTGCTGGAGTACAGCACATCAGCTGAGCTGCAGTCACTGTCCCTGACTGCTGGGTAAAAAAAGAAAACTTAAAATAAGCAATTAATTTTAATCTCCTTTCATTGCAGTCTAAATTATGCTAGATAATCTCACCCCTTTGTGGTATAAGGGTTTCCATGGATGTTTATAATAGGTCAAATGTCAGCAATCACATGCCTCTATGAGCTTCTCCTATATTCATAATTATTGAATCCCTAAAAATAGTTTCCCACTACACATGTCAAAGTTTCTAGATTTGATAAAAGTTGGAATAAAACAATTAGAATCAGACTTAGGATCTGAAATCAGATTTCTTCCAACTAAGTCCCCAAGTCAGGAATTTTCAAATCAACATGTATAGACCAAAAGGTGTATTGGTTGTCCTGAGTACTTCCAAACCTCACCTTGTTTAGTAAGGTAACTCTGTGCTTAACAATCTGAACCAGGCATCGCTTTGTGCTCAAGAAATGAGCTGTTGAATGGAATTACAGGCTTGCTTGCAGTATGTTACTCAGCCTTTAGATGTCTCCTGCTGCTGAATCAGTTTGGAAAGGGCACTCCGTGGTTAACAAGAAAAAGAGAATGTATGGTTTGCCGAAATCTCTTTTTGTTACCTTTAATAGGTGACTTTATATGTGTTCTTTGAGTTTTTTTTGAGAAAATACCTAATTCCATACACCATGGCAGCTAGCCAGGGTGGGTCATGATGCTTATAGTTTCCAAAGCAGTTCATGCATTTCTTCCTAAAGCAGCTTTTTTGAACTCTGAAGCTTATGATTAAGTTTAAATATAACATTTCAAGTAAAGTACATACGTATTTCTAAAGTTTGAATACACAGAAAGTAATTCGTGATAATAGAATAGCAAAGATGTTTTTAAACATTAGATTAATATATGCTCTAGAAGATATAGAATTTGCTTGCTGGATGTAACTTTCAACTTTGCCTCTTTTATAAGTACATACAGAAAAATTGTTTCATATGCATAAGCTTTTCCTCTCAAATAATCCCACAGCATTTTGGATGTACTAACTATAGTCAGTGAAAAAACAAACATTAAAATGCAACCTGAGAAGTGCTAAGATTCAGGAAAATTTGCAGTTTTTGAAAAAACAGCTGAAGAAATTATTCAGTAGTTTTAAAATGAAGTGGGTTTTATTTTCCTATCCCCCCCTGTTTCCTTAAAATACCAAAAAATAGGGTTTTTTCCGCCTACAGAAACTTTTTTGTGAATCTGTTGTGTTTTCAGTTTTGTTTTCCTTTCTTCCTCCCTCCAAAATACACTCAACATGAGATAATGTAAATCTGGTAGTGGTGAAAATGGCAGCAGCTGAACATCAAGTGACTCCATGACACAGATTTAACTCTGGGAGTCAAGGATGTGAAACAGCAAGTCAAAATCAGATAAAAATTAGGAGATCTGTGGTTCAGAGGGTTAAAAACTCTTCAGGAGAAGAAGGTTTATACCCTGCTTCTTTCAATCTGTGCACTGCTGTTTTGGTTATCAGAATCAATGAGCTTGACTTTTGGCTTTGAATCAAAGAACTATGTCTCCAGTGCAATTCATTTCTCCTACTGAATAGTTGGTTTAGAAGCCATTAAATCACCTTCAGAATCTCCAGTGTTGCTAGAAGCTGCTGTGATGGAACCTGGGGATAGTTTCTGGTTGAAGCTGATTAGGTAGTTTCTTCATTCCATTACACTTGTAGAAAATTCAAAATTTCTGTTTTGACAACTTTCTGGATATATTGGTGACAAAATGACCAGTGAAACCTGGTGGAAGGTGGTGTGTGTAATGGGCAGACAAGAAAGACACACTGTGTAAGTTATTGCAGAGTGTGTGACCAGAATATGTGAGGCTTTAGGTCAACGCTTCAGTGGCCACAAGGTTCTTAGCTTCATTGTTCCTCAGATGTGATCATTTCCATGTCTCTAATTCTTAGACTCCTTTATTTGTAGGAAGAACAAGGCAGTCCTTATGCTGATTCCACAGGCAGTAGTTGAAGTATTTGCTTGCAACGAAGGTTCAGGTCTGAAATGGACACAGGAGGCGCTTCAGTGCAGATTTCTCACATGTTCCCCCAGTGGTAGGTTATGAGGGTGTTGCGTCGTGTGCACATCCGTGTCTGGATACTGACCAGAAAACCCACACTGGTCAGGAAATTTTTTTTTTTCTCAGAATTAAAAAGTTTGGATTGACTATTTTTTGTGAAATACAGGTCTTGACTCAAACATTCCTGCCTCACTTTAGTTTTAACCCCTCTTAGCTTGAGATCTGATTTGATCAAAGTATGTACCAACGGGGTACAATCACAACATACTCTGTGGCAAACCTTAAAATGTACAAAAGAAAGGGAAAGGAAGTTAATTTTCTTCTCAGTAGGCTGCCTGGGACAGAACATTGTTCATAGTTGTTTCTATGAGTGCTGCCTCCTAATTTCCAGAGACCTTCAGAGACACTGCACAGTAGTGTTTCATAAAAGACAGGTCCTTAAAATTTTAGCCTTGTCATTTCCATTATCAAGTAAAACAAAAGGAAAGGGGAAAATCCAGCCATTGAATTCACTGGGATGAGAGGAAGTCATAGGAAAAAACTTTGTTGTGAAGCAATTTGCAACTTTTTGAACTGTGCCCAATTAGGATGGAGAAAACTTGGTCTTATTCATAAGTAGCTAAATTAATTTCCCCCCTATCCAAGCATTCTGTATGGAAGAAGCCACGTGGCTCCTAGAGAGTAAGCGAATAGAAAGAAGACTGTAGTACACTGAATAGTCTTACAAATTAAGGATTATGTTCTTGGATGGTACAAAATGACATTGTCCACTTGGTATCCACATCACTGCAGTGAGAATTGACTGTCCATTACTTTTCTGTTATTCTTCTTAGTCTTTTACTTGGTGACAAATGTCTCTTCTGTATGGGCAAGTCAGGGATATGGTACAAGCAAAGTTTCTAATGAACCTCACTGAAAAATCAAGAAGAAATACTTGTAATGAACAGAGGAATTATTCACTCCTTCATAAGAAGTTTTCAATACTGATCAAACTTCTGAGTCTTTATAAACCACTGAAACTATTCTATGAAAGAAGGAGGGTGGAATAAGAGACTAGCCCAAGGTCATGAACTGAATGCACTAAATTCTGACTCTTAGCTGTGAAGAAAGGTCTTATTTTAAGATTCCAGGCTTCAACTGAAGTATAAAATATTGGAAATCTTATAGGAAGAACAGTTCTTCAAAGGGCTCTGATCTAACTTTTCTCTTCCAAAACCTTTGGAAGCAGACCTGCTTCTAACTAATTTGAAAGACATGATTTGTACCAGCCTTACAAAAAACCCTAAAGATCTATTGGAATTGGTTTAGATCAAACTGGTCATTCTTGAGGGTATAAAAATAGATTAGAGAAGGTCTTTTGCTGATCGCATCTTCTGTAATTCTTTGATTTGATCTCATATCATACTGTATCATGGGATGTGAAAGTATTGGAATATTTGGATCTTCTCCTTAGTGATCTTTGCTCACCACTGTTACAGCAAGATTAATACCAATAGGCTTGGTAAAGGTTGCTGGACCATGTTATATTGAGATGTTAGTCAGCTGACCTCTACAGAATACATCATATATGTTACTCCAATTACACTGTTGAAGTTGTGCCTAATTTTTAATTTGTATCATTTATTAATGCTTAATTTTAGACCAATCTAAAGAGACATTAAATGCTAATTTTTAATTACACAGGCAGAGATAAAAATGCTTATGTATTTAAAGAGCAGCAGAGTAAACTCATCATGCTCCTCATGGCAGTTTTATCTTTCTTGTCAGCTAATATTGCCTTCCTGGTAGCTTTGACTATAGAGAACTTCGCACTGGCAGAAGAATCACATATTATTTTGTTCCTCTTTCCCTTGTCTGTGTAGCTGTAGACACAGTCAGGCAAGCCTTAATTGAGCTCAGCCTATGGTTGCAGTAAATTGTCTTAAGACTACTTTCTCTTTCCATCCTAGCTTGAGGATGTCAGTGCTGACAGTAAACAAAAGATCACAGGTGAGGATGGAAGTCCTTAGAAGACTGAAATAACTTCTTGTCAGTCCACACTAGATTGCCTTTAAGAATCAGACTGCATGAGGAAAGCAGACTGAGCCCTCCAAGGTATTATTCTAAGCCTATGCCATGTTTAGGGCATATGAATCTCTGCAAATGGTTCTACTGGGGAATGAGAAACTAGTCGCAGATGCCTTAATGCATTGTGCGAGCACTCTGCTGTTTGCTGACACAGCAGTTCACAGGGATGGCCCTTCATGGCCTTGACCTCCAGGGAGGCACAAACAGGACAGAGAAGCACTGCACCAAGAGCAATTTGACAGAGTCCAGAGCTCCAGCTGCCAGAAGGAGGAGGTTGCTCATCTTTGCATTGCAGCAATTCTCGTTGCAGAGATTTGCATTACAAGAAAATCTCTGGGAAAGAGCGAGTCTCAGTGGCTTCAAAAGCCAGGCTTCCATGGAGTTCCTTAGAGTGTTTTCAAAGCAAGCTGTCTTAGGCTATTTCATGAGTTCTCATCAGACCGGAAGAAGGTTCTGGAGAAAGATTTCTGCCCAAATTGCTGCCTTTGTTAGTCTTTTGGTTACAAAAGTCTTGTAAGAATGTCCTTGGAAGGCCTTTCCCGACACAAAGGAGGCTTTAAAATCTCCAAGAAAATGTAGACAGTTGTAAATGAAAAATTACCAAAGACTTCAGATAAGTAATTTTATTGGACTCTATAAACACAATTTATAGAGAGCCCCCATTAGGGCAACAGTCCATCACATACTTCCCTTCCTGAATATCTGAGGTTGCCTCTGAAGCTTGGTGGGAATCCATCTGGTGTTTGGATCCCTTCTTAGAGACTCCAGTGGCTGGTTTTGTGTTCACAGACTCCTGACTGCTATTTATGCCCAAACAGCAGGGAGTTAAGAGCAGAGCATTTGAGGAGGGTGTAGAGAAAAGGTTTTTCACCCTGTGTTCCTGAGGTTGTCTTAATTAAGGCATAAAGGGCAAGCAGGGTTTTTTTTTTTACCTCTTAGGCACATTGAAAACAACTGCTTGTATGTGTCAAAAACATTTCCCTCTCTTCATGGCCTTCTGTGTATATTGATTTACTCAATTAGTAGTGCATGGCATGTTTTTCTTTTTAACAAAACAGCGTGGGAATTTGACATTTTTAAAGGATTGGACAATGCACAAGAAACACACAAGCCTTTGAAACAGTCTTTGGTACAGAGATACCCGGGTCTTTTTTCACCAAACACACCTACAGACCACAAAACTCTCCACCCTTCCTGTTTTTCCAGAGTGTATATGGCAACAGAAACATACTTTTTCTACCTGTACTTGTTGAGACCCTTACAATGCCACTAGCTGCAAGAAAAATAGTGAATTATATAGAGAAAGGAAAACAAAACAAACAAAAAAAACAACAAGCCCAACAACTTTGTCTTTTTTGTTTCTGAAGTGTTGACATCAAATACCAGACATCAAATGGAGTGAAACAAAGTCCCTAATGTCTTGGTTTATTTGAAAAGATATAATGATCTCTCCCTCTCTGACAGACAGTTTATTTTTGGTCACATTCAAAGCTCTGTTTCCTTTGCTCCTGGTAATGGGAGGATGTGCCCCTGAAATGTGTCTGTATGGAACAAGGCTGGAGTTTGAACTGAACATTTTAAGGAGGATAATCAAACGTTTGTGCTACTGTGTTCTTCCCGCTCTGCCAGATGCAAGGCAGAGACACTGCTTGATCAGAGCACAGGGGCTGGGGTCTGGGCTCTTTGCTGACTTACTGGTGGCACAGACATATTGACTGTACTATCACTTTGTGCCTCTGTTTTATCATGTAATGCTGGCCTTCAATTTGCCAGTTTTTCAGCTGCTCTCCAGAGGAGCTTTCCAGGCTCCCGTGTTCCGCTTTCACTGTCTGGAGCTTGAGGTTTTATAGAATTAATATGGTTTCAAATGGGAATGGGCAAAACACTTAAAGAAACTGTAACAAACGTTGTTAACTCATTTTCCCTCTTTCCCTGCTGTATGGGTTGCTCAGTTGAAAACTCATGTTAGTGGAGGAATGGAGCCTGGATGTTTCTGCTCTGAAATGGAAGGGTCTCTGTCAGACTAAAGCAAACCTGATACAGCTCTTGGCAATATATGAGGGCTGCGATATCGTTGGCTGTAGGAAACTGTGCTGACACTTGCCAGCTTGTCATAGCTCAGTAAGGCTGGCCATGTGCGGTTAAAAGTCTATGTGACTCGCTAAGCAAATATTGCCTCCAGGTTAAAATACCAAATTTCAGTAGAATTTAAATATCTCTTTATTTCCATCTTTGAAAATCCCATTCTCATCGACCTGCTGGGTGGCTTCCATTTATTGTACATTGTTTTACCTGCCCTTCTACTCTAAATTTTTAAAATGAACTCAACTAATGCTTATCAGGAATTTGAAACAGAGGGAGAAAATATTTCATTTTGAAGATTTGTAAACACAAAAATGCATGTATTAAGTGGCTTAGCTAGTCCAATTTGAGCCCTGTAGGTCTCATGAAATGTTTTCTTATTTCAGACTGGTATACATGTAGATTATTAGTTCCTGATTTCCTCAGTGTTTAGTCAGTATTTGAGGTCTTAAAAATTGTTTAGCTTAGGTGAAGGGAATGCTGGCAGGACTAAGCACTTTTCTGCTATAATTGCATGCATCCAGGGACTGTATGCAAGCCTTTCTTTCAGTTAGTCTGCCCCTTAACTCCCTCTTTCTTTTGGCATACATACTCACTTGTAGAACCTCACATGCATGGATAAACAGTCAGTCTATTTTAAGAGTCACAATTTCCTTATCTTTCACTAAAAGTGATGTTTCAATATTCCCTCATTCTACCCAAAAAGTGGAAGAAAGCTAACAAACCAGTCCCTTGTAAAGCCATGAGACCACCTATAGTTCAGAACAAAGTAGCAGTGGGACAGAGGATCTTGAATATAGCTCTGTTTGTACCTTGGCATGTAGAAAACAAATTTATTTCTAAGGATTTGTTTAGGCAGCATATAACAAATACTCTTTTTCTTCCCACTCAAAATATACTTAGTCTCATCCATGTTTGCTGTACCTCTGCTTTTTGTTACAATCTGCTGAATAATATGTGATCCCCAGCAGAAAATGGGAGAGAGTTCTGTTGTCATATGAGCTGTGAAGGACCCCAGAGACTAAATTATACAGTTAGAGCTGCCGCTGACTTCTCATTGATTTCTGACAGCTTGCTCAGGAAAGGAATAAATTTATTGAGATGTATTAAACTTTTCATTCCTACCTTCCTCCTCTGTGCTTTGGAAGGGTGGTCCCCTTAGGACTCCTGAAAGACAGCACTGAAAAGGGGGGTGTACAGTGTCAGAGAGATACTTGCTCCACTTGCCTATCTGATAGTAGCAGAGTTGTCTGGATGGGTTTCCCTTGTTCTGCACATCCCACTAATCAGGGGAGTTCCCTTGTGAAATTGGTTGCCAGCAGCTATCCATTTGAAGAAGGGCTGAAATCTTCTACCTCTTGCTGCTGGGGTGCTTATGGTGGGACTCTGGTGTGTGTGCAGGATTAAGGTGGTCTTGGACATCTTGCAAGGGCCTTATCCTAAACAGCTGTAAGTTTTGAGTCACTGGGTCTGTCTGATGTGTGACATGAGGACACAATAATCTGGGGACATTTCTAGCCCAGTGAATGTTCCAAACATGGTGAGTTCATACAGAAGCCTGTGAACTTCTTCACCAGAGCGAGTTTTGTTCTATGAACTGTCCCCTCTAAAACTGGCAGATCTGATATAACTCAATGACACTGGTGCTCTTGGGAAGCTTCACTCAATCTTCTGCCAAAGGCGACTATTCATTCACTCTGCACCATAATTGCCTTATTTCAAGGCTAGAGCTACCTTCCCTTGGGACAGGTTTCACCTTTGCTCAGCTGAGCATGTGTAGGAGTGAACCACAGGAGCACATGGAAAGCAATTTAAAGCAGCAAATTCCCTGCTGCTTTCGGAAGCTGTTAAATCAGGTAGTTCTGGAGTGAAGAGAGGGTACAATGTAAGAAATTCTCTCATTCTGAACAGGCTTTCTGTTGTGAGCTGACATGGTTATTTTCCTCCAATTCTAAATTCTTCCAGTATAAATTTTTCAACAAGGAATTTCTTTCTTCTTAACAGCAGTAGGAAAAGAAACCACATGACAAAGGTGGGAATTTCAATGAAAATGATATGTGTTTGTAGTGTGGCATTTCCTATAAGTCAATGGTTCTATAATAATAATAATAAAAAAAGAGATGTGGATACAGAGAAGCAATATTTTTACCAGTTGTTTGGCACTGGTTGATGGAAAGACTACATATGACTATTTTGTCTCAAATGACAGAAATAGGTCATGAGACTCAGCGAAGTTAATAAATGAAAAAGGGTACTGGTTGAAATTCTGCATGTCTCCTACTCAGCAAATGTGTTTTAATTCAGGCAATAAACAGCCCCCTCTGATTTGCCTTTCATTGCAGTGGGCTGTGCTGATGTGTGACCTACAGAATGAGGCAGCTTATGCTATAGAAATGAAGGTCTTTTGTCCTGGTGTCTTCAATGATGTCCAGTGGAAGTGGTTCTTGGACACTGCTATGGTGAACTCTGTCCGTCACTTCAGAGTGATTAAAGTTTGGTTAGCTTGAAGGCTTCAGCATCCTTCAGTTTGGGGTGGTTTGTGCAGCTGGGACTCTGCTTGCCCTTAATCATTCACAATGCTAAGTTAAACAGATGTGGATACAACACCTTCAGTTAAAAAAAAACTGGCTTCCTTGGCCCCTTTTTGCTACTTACTGCACATACAGCGAAGCCACAGAGCTCACTTTATGTATGGCCTGGTGGATTTGATTTTCTGAGGATCCTGAAATACTTTCACCAGCCTGAGGTAGCTCTTTCTGATATGCATGACAGTTTTTGCTGTTTTTAGGTGAAACACCCCAAACAGCCATTCATGGAGGGCTAGTTTTGAACTGGTTAATATTGTTTATTTGTGATTAACAGAGACACAGTTTGCAAGTGGGTATGCCCTGTGCTGCTTCTAGAAGGCTGTAGAAATAATCTGCTGGATTTCTCTTTTGGTCTTTTACATAAAATTCCCAGGCAATTTAACAGATATTAAGCCAATAAAGTTATGTGCAAATAAAATACCATTAATTCCTCCCAACTCTAATGGCAAGGGGAATACTCTCTAGGTTTTTAATTTTATATTTTGCTAGCTGATAGCACTTATTACAGAGGTCTCTCTGTTCTAAAATTGGACCGAAAGGTATTTCAATTTAGCCATACTTTAAATTTGTAATTTGTAAGCAGTTCATTAACAATTTCTTTTAGCTAAATTGTTATTAAAATGTTAGCTTCCTCTCTAGCAGATCAATAGGACCTTCTCCAGAGGCATGTGCGTAGCCAGCTGTAACAATGTTCATGTTTATAATAGGCCTGTGCTGATCATGGCCCATCTATGTTTTGCTAGCAGTTACTGCCCACACAAAAGTTACCAGATAAAATGTGACTTCTCTTCCTTAGCCTGTTGCTGGCCTCCTCTCTATTCTGTATTTCCACCCCATCTTCATTTCCGGGTGTCGTGTGAAAGTGGGGTCATTTCTTTGACCCCCTTGTACTTGACTGGGCTGTCAATGCCCCAGGAAAGACAAGACCCTTGTGCCCAACCAGTCTGTTGTTGTCCCATTATGGGGACTCTGCTGTACTGGGGGTGTGACTCGACCAACTTGTTCAGAACCATGTGCCAATAATGTATGAGAATCAAATCCATTATTATAATTTAGGTAGAGGAACCAGTCCCAGATCTCCCCACTTTTCAGATGAGTATGCTATCCACTGCTGGCAACTGCTAGTACCCTTGAAGGACTCATGCTAAACAGCTTACAGAATAACGCACTTTTTATTAATACACACTGATGTTAGAAAATTGTGACAGGTTAAGGTTTGAAGAGTGCTGTTGAGAGCAACGGACTGCAAAAACAAATTTAAAGCAATACACAGAGAAGCTCTAATTACTAATGAAGGCTAGCTTGAGATAATAATTCAGCACACATACGTTACAGTTCTTACCCAATAGGCTTTCCAAGATGTGGGAAGAGTTTCAGTCTGTTGACTGATCCCAGAAGTTACTATGGAGTCTTCCCTAATTTCCCCCCATCCTTAATTTTTCATTATACTATTAGATTTAAGAGTGACTTTTTTCACATACACGTTTGCTAATGATTGTTGTAAAATTCTCTTGCTTTGCTCTTACAGATATAGTCAATAAAATATAGAGCATGTGCTCAGTTAGGGGAGGTCATACCTGGTAGCTTTGGGATGGAGGTGTGCGTGAACCAAGTATATCTGAGGAGAGCTATTTTGTCACAGTTGCTGGTTCAGCAGCGCAAGACACCTTCTCCTGCCTCTCTTGGTTTATCAGCTACATGGTACCATTGACTTCCCATCCATGCAAGGATTACAACAGAGCCTGGCTGCCATGTCTTTGCTCTACTCCAACCTCCATTTCATCCCTCTTGGCCTGTGTATAATGTTGCAGGCTGTGTTGCGTGGGGAATCACTGTGGAATAGGTTTTTGTGCAAGCTGACCGCATTCCATCCAAGAAGTAGCAACTGCATTTCATCCTGCATTTTTGTACTGTTATAACTTCTGTTAAACTGTGAACATAACTTCCTGATTTTCTCAATTTTACCCACAGTCATCATCCCACACATGGATAATCATATTAATTAATCCCTTTTTAATATAAAGAAAACATTAGTTGAGAACTAAGAATTGTTATAATAAATTGCACAGGAGGCATTAAGAAACTTTTTTCTCACAGAGTCATTTATCTCCATATTTCTCCAGTTTTTCATCATTATACACTCAAGTCCATCAGCATCTTGCAATATGGCAGAGGGAAGAGCTTTTGAAAACTTTTAGCTACATGTCAGTAGAAAGATAGGCACAGTACTTTATTTAAGCCCTTCAATAGTTTACCATTGATCATTCTTTTGATTTTTAGACACCACAGTAGAACTCCAAGAATTTCTTCAGTGCCAGAGGGGGTTGTATGAACTGAGGCACGTATGACGAGCTTAGAGGTAGCCCATGTTACAGCAAGGAGGTGAAACTTGACCTCTCAAGTCCTTTTCTGATGGGCTGAGATCCTGCACATATTTGTGTCAACAGCCATCTCTGGTTCCTCTTTTCTATCTTATTGATAGGAAAAAGAGAGATTCACATGGGAAAAGTAATTGCCCCAAAACACTTGAGACATCAGTGGCAGAGCTGACACCAGCTGTGAGCCACAGAGAACTTTTGATGCAAGATGTTGCCTTGCTGTTTTTAAACATGTTCAGATAAACTGTTCTGAACTTAGTGTACCTTTCTCTTTTGTCTCCATCATGTGCAGCTTTCTGATGTTAACTGCTATACAAATTGCCAGCCTGGCCTCATCCAGAAGCTGCTCTATTTGGAGGACAGTGTTTTCTTCAAAAAACCCACAACAACTGCAGCCACCACCACTACTGAGAAACAACCCACCTCAAAAAACCAAACCCAAACTGTAAAGTCATGTATGCAATGCCCTTGGAAGCAATAGTGCAGTGATATATGCCCACTTGTCTTCCAGACTCACAAATCAAGCAGCTTGTTGTGAGAAGCACATGTTTGTGTGTGTCCTCATTTCTCTCTGTACCCAAACCTCAGTCTGAAGTTGAAATCACTATCTCGGGTGTCTTAACTTTCAAGAAGTTGTACCGGGATCAGCAAAATACATGAAGATTGCTTTTCAGCATGACTGTTAACTCTCTCTCTGCCTTTTCTGTCCATATTACTGGGACCAAGCAGAGGAAGGGGTGAATGTTCTGATCCCTAATAGAAAAACCCTTCCTAGGAGGAGACATTAATATGGGGATCTCTCTTCTGTCCAATTATTTGTACTGAAATGTTTTTGAGGGAGTTCATGTCTCTGAAGCCTCCACTGGCTCATGAAACTGGTTTGAAAATGGCCAGTTAATTCAAAGGAAATAGGGTGGGTGGAAGGGATGGTTGGCCAGGCACTCCCTAAGGGATTTATAAATTGTAATGAGCATGTCAGATGGCATATGGATTGCTGAAATAATGCCATTAACCTGTGCTGCCCAGAGTAAGGTTTGGATGCAGAGATTACTTTGAGTAATAGGAAATTTCTTTCTCCAGACATATAGTTATTGGACTGTGCACTTAGAGGAGAGATATTGGGGTTTACTGTAGCTGCCTTGGCTTGATGTTTGGATTGCTGCAATGCATTTGTTGCAGAGGTGTTATAATAAATTAAACTGAATTCC